>OW964578.2:20798021-21998021 GCA_943138885.2 Tholera decimalis | reverse complement strand
GCCATCAGGTGGTAAAACGTGAGCGGACGAGCCTATCAACAATAACAAGAAAAAAATACTGAAAAGTTAGCTTTTTCGTTAATCGTATTTTTATTTGACATTCGATGAGAATATTGATAAAATATCATGTTGTTCAGTTTGTTACGATACGAGAGATATGTGCAGTGTGATACCCGGTTCAACTTCAAACCATGACAATCTATTTATCTGCCACGTTTATTCAAGATTCTTATTATTTAACCATTTAACATGATTTATCGTTTTAATAATTTTAAATTATGCAAGAAAAGGGAATGGAACAGAAATGGAAATACAAAAAAAACTGTTCTAAAACCAGGTTGGGCAATCAACTAGTCGTAAATATCGTTTAATTGCCGAAATAATTTTATATTCGGCCGTGGGGGCGACAAAGGTAAGCCCGCTATTTTAGATTGATTTGAAAATGGAAGGGATTTGCAGGTCTTTGCGTTTTTAGTTTTAATTTGCGATAATGAGGTAATAAAGTGTATGTTTTTTTGCCTATGTTTGCTATTGTTATATGTGCAATGTTAATGAAACTAGTGATCAAACACAGTGTTCGGCCATAATTTAAATTATTTCGACATTCATTCATTTGTTGTTTTTTGTCATCATTTCATTTTTAATAACTATTTTATTACATTATTAGCTTTCTGCACTGGTTCTCTATATAAATTCAAACTGTGCCAAATTTAATAGTTCTCTGGTTGTGTATTTTTTTTGTAAAAAGGGGTACCTACATCAACTTCACGTAAGTATATACTTAATATATCGATGAAATTTCATAAAAAAATACATCAAAACAATATTACTTTTAAGCATCGCTTCATGGTGAGTGATTTTTAAATAACTTATTTCGAATTTTTAAGTTTTTTTTATTAATCAAGACATTACAAAATTATGTTCGCACCTGTGCATAAAAGTTAATTTGTATCTCAATCATGGACTTATTTTTTTTTAAGTGTTTTAAAACAGTTGTAAAATACCTCAAAAAATTTGGTTTAATGCACTGACATTTTTTTGGCTAAATATGATTCGATATAGCTTTTTTTTAATATTCTCTCTCTAATATTTCAATCCGATTTTCCTTCCGAAAAGGTTGTTACCAAAACCTACCGTTTGTAATCAAATGTTTTTTTTTACAAATCATGATTAGTAATAGCTTTTTTAAATCGAATATATCGTGCTTTTCTCTCTATAAAACATTATCCGTTATTATATCACATTAAATCTATCCATTTTTAAGAATAGTTACCTATTATGTTAGGGTATAATTAGGCTGTACTAGTAAAGTAAAAGCCTTTAAATAAATATAGATTAAAAAAACAGGTATCTATGACGAAAAGTCTACAGGTACAATAAAAAACGCAAAAAATGTTCCTATCTCCGACAATGTAAATTCTTTCCAAAAATCTCCACTAACCTGATCGGATCAGCAGATGCCAGGAGCCAGGGATGCAGGTGTTGCTCGGTTTGATGTTCAGGCTGTCAATGGGAGCGGGGTACAGCGCGCTACGTTTAATATGAGGGGCCACAGGTGGGCGGAGACAGTGGGCGGGAAAAACTGTAGAGATGCTTGTTGGCGCTCGATGTTTTTTTTATTTCGACGGTATAATTTTTATTATTAGAGCTAAAACAGGATACTTACTATATGTATTTATTGTTTCGAGTTTCCGGTATTTAGGTCAGTACCGAAATACCGGAAACTCGAAACTCGAGGCAACAGTTTGCAAGCGCCATGATCATGAAAGAAAAGAAATGAGTGATGATGAATGAGCATTTTTGTCGTCAAGTAATTATACAGTATTTTACGGAATAAAAAGCTTTTTGGCAAAGTTTCCGCTTCACAAATGATTTGAATTTATTGAGGCTTAGTTCTTGAATATGACTGGGAAGTTTATTGTAAAAGCGAATACATTGGTATCTAAATGAGCCCCCATTTTTCTTGAGCCTAGTAGAAGATACAATAAATGTGTTGGTACTTATTTCTAGTATTTATTTAATGGATATCACTATACTTTATTAATATTTTTTTATTTTTATGTGCATGCAATTTCTTTCATAAATATATTGATAAGGAAGAGTCATTATATTATTATCCTTAAACTTATCTCTAACGGAGCATCTGGGACTTAATTAAATATCAGATACATTTCCCCACAAAAAATACCGTACGATATGACACTTTGAAAATAGCTCAAGTAAACTTTAGTTTTTAATTTAACTGATCTGATAACTGATCTGGAGACAGCCCGTAAACGGGTTGTCTCCAGATCAGTTAAATTTTGTTTTTTTTTTTAACTAGTCTTCAATTAATTGTATGTCAATTTAAACATGTTTAAAACGGTTTTAACATACAATTTTCCCCAACTATAATACAAACCTTCAATTATAACATCAATGAATTCCACCGCATAATTGACGATTACAAGCATGCATTTTTTAAAGTATTCAATAAATATAGTACTTACCTACATCAAACATCTATTTACCGTCAATCCACGGGACACCAAAATGACTTAACACTAAAAAAAAAAACAACAAAATTCGACTCCGCCCCATCCTCTATCCGCGAATCACAAACGCACCAGCGTACTTAGTAATTACAGCATTTGACGTAGCACTTTGGTATTCATTGGAAAAGACTAGCGCGTGATCTAGGTCTGATTTCAGGATTAAATCTGGACTAATTAATTATGATAAGAACAAAATCACATTTTATCATGTCTAAAAATAGCCTGGGGTATCTCTCAGAAAAAAAGAAGTGTTTTCAGCCTAATTTATATATTTACGCGTCACGCATATACGTAGGTAGTGTAGTACCGCGTATGTACATAGGCGATAAAACCGCCCATTGTAACACCCTCTCACAAATAATACATTATATCTTGACGTTTTCAATTGTTCAGTTCAGTTCGTTTCAGTTGTTCTGTTAATTATTTTTAAATGTCTATAGAATTACATAATATAATAGGTTAAAGTATTTTTATTCAAAAATATATAATTATTTAATTTATAGTAAATTAATATTGTAAAATAATTTTAGATTAAAATCAAATAATAACTTAATTTTAAGTAATTTTCTGTCTAATCATAAATATCATAATTTTGTAAACCTACCAGCTAAGTTCACATTGTGGAATGCAATAAATAATTGAGTATTGAGTACTGTATGACATTTTGATTATTTATTCTTTAACTGACATTTACTTTTTTTTTTTTTATTTCCTAATGTTTCATAATTAATAATTAATGTATGAGAATTATTGTTTTAATTTCTTTAGATTTGCATGCCTCAAGGCGTAATATAATTGAACTGTGCTCTATTTTTTAACAGCTTTATGTAATGTCATTTATACCTAAATTTCAAATTTCACTTATTTGCTAATAACCCATAATAAATGAAATTTGAAAGGCGGACTTACTGTCGAACAAATTTTCTACCAGTCAACCAAGGGCAGTCAAGAAATAACGTGGTAGGTGCAATAATGAAACATGAGAAGTGAATTATAAATATTAAATAATATAACAAAAAACCGGACAAGTGCGAGTCCGACTCACCTACCGAGGAGTCCGTCCTTTGTAGCTTATAAACATTTAGTACTGGAATCGAGTCTCGAGCTTTTCCTGGAATTTAGCTTCCAAAAACCTATATTACTAATATTATAAACGTGAAAGTTTATATTTTTCCTGCAAAATTTACATATCGACGGTTAAAAGGAAATAGGGTATAAGCGACATTTTGGACTGGTATTGTTTTGAAAGCCGACTGTTTCTTGTGTTCTATTATCTTTTATTTTGTCATATTTCCCGATCGGAAAATTAATTTTTTTTTAGGTTTCACTATGTTTTAATAAAAAAATACATCAGTTTTTCTAAAATTCTAAACTTTGGACGGCTCTCCCGAACATTTCTTTTTTTGTCGCTTATTTTTCTTTCCTTTTAACCGTCGTATGTATCTATTAACTGTACTTATTTACTTCAGATTTTTCGCGACACAGACTACGGGTTTATTTATATATTTTTCATTAAAATTAAGAATTAACGCTTCGTAAAAAAAATTGTTTTAGAATACATCAAGCTCTGCCCCGCCGGGTTCTAACCCCACCCATTGCAGTATTGACGTGAACTCACTCCAGAAACAAGCATATTTAGCTTAGTTGGAGGGGTTAACAGGATTGCTAGTAATGTTAACTCTACCCATATTACTAGTATTATATAAAAAAAGAAAGAAAGTAATAAATAAAGAGGTTTCAGATTTTTCCTTGAACTGGTACTAAAAAGAGGTTACGTGCCATACTTTTAGGTCAACGGGAAGTACCTTATCAATTGATTTCCTTGATAGTATCGAAATATGCGTTTTTGCTGCATAACCGCCGTATCTTTTTTTTACGTTAATTTGGAAGATTGATTTTTTCAGGAACTCAAGGGACTGTAGACTTGAGTAGGTATATGGTTTTAATTTCAACTCGATACCTCAACCCATTTCTGAAATAAAGGACAGACAGACAGACAGACAGACGGTCAACAAAGTGATTCTAAAAGGGTTCTGTTTTTTTCCTTTTTCGTCATGTATCCTTTTTTCGGGTGTGAAAACCATCGAATGACTTCTCCCACTCTGGGTGGAGCGGGAGTGTCAGATTTCTACTGACTAAAATCCCACCTTGTTCCGTAGCTGCCGTTCCGGGGCCGTGGTATTTTGTTTGAACACTCCCGCAACCCCTAGCAGGCAATGGCCCTATCGATTCCCGTCATTGGAGCTCACAGCTCTTTTAGACGCGCGTGGAACATGTCAAACGTTTTGACAACAGGACTTTTCACCTATGGAATATTCACCAAAAAGTCAGTTATCCTACAAGGAAAATAATCCTACTTAATATTTATAAATGCAAACCAAGTTCGATTTAAATGTTGTATGGCACTATCTAATTTTTAGGCACGATATAATTATCATCAATTACTGAAAGTAAATTATCCATAATACATAAAAGAGATGCAAATACAGAATGTTATATACTTTATTTTGACTCACAAATATTCAAACCCAACATCAGCGAATCGCGTTATGAAATAAATGAGAACCCTGTCGATTGTCTCAGCCGAAGAGTCATGCTAGAAATTCCATGCCACGCCATGTCAATAATGTAGGTATATATCTAAATTTCTTGCCTACCTAGTAGAAACCGATTCACTCTCGATTGAATGACCCACAAGTTTCAGCCATTATCATTCACCCGGTGTCTACGTAAGAGTTGCACTTTCAGACTATAATATTTCCAAAGCAATGCATAGTTCGAAAACGTAGAATCTCTTTGCCAATTCATACCCGCATGGACGGCTTCCAAAGCGCATTCGTGCGTCGAAAATCTTAATACACATGCTACCCTATACTTTAAGGTCTTTTCATACATGTATATTCGAAACTAGCTAATACCTGCGACATCACTCGCGATGGCGATGGCGCGACTCGTGGGGATGCAAATTTTACCGTGATGTATCATCGGCCTACATGTCGAACGGCCATCGTTACATAGTGGACAACCCAGCCATACGCACAAAACGTTTTGGGAATACTTTCATTGTGCATACAGCTAAGGAGTGGAATTCCTTGCCGTGTATTTCCTGATAGCTATAGCTTGGGGGTCTTTACGTCAAGAGTGAATAGGTTACTTCTAGGTAAGCGTGCTTCATCTTTGACTACATCATCGCTTACCATCAGGTGAGATGGTGGAATAAACGAGCCTACCACATTTCATAACGCTCTCCCAATAAAAAAACACGGAAAGTACCGGTGTAGACAGAAACTGAAATCTATATGGGTTGGTTTGTCAATTGTCACCAACCCATATGGATTTCAGTTTCTGTCTTGAATAATGTAATAATAATAATATACGTTTATTTGGAATTAAAAAGCATGCACAGACAAACATTTAAAAACAAAAGTACAATTACGTATACACACATTAAAAACATAAAACTAAGACTAATTAATGACATTCATTGAAATGTTTGAGTGAACTCTGGTATCCAAGAAAAGATTTAACTAGTGTTATGGGTATCAGCATTCTCTAATAAATTAAATTCAACTATATTTGACATCTGATGCATTGGTTAAAGCATCACTACATATTATTTAAATAACATTTTGATATTTGAAGTGGACGGCTGTGGAACTTAACTAACTAATGTACTTTATCATTTACTAGTACTCACGCGGGGCTTCGCTTCCGTGTATTCTGTCACGGTAAAAACAACTCTCCTTTTATGCAGTCGCGTAAAAAGTAGCCTATAACCTTCCTCAAGCTTCAAGCTACTTCCATACCAAATTTCATCCATCCTGTACTTACGAAGATTAGCGCGTTCAAGCAAACAAACAAACAAACTTTTCTGCTTTATAATATTAGTAAGTATAGATTTATTTTATGCCTTTTTTATTGATAATAGGTTCGCGTTTGACCACTATCTCACCTGATGGTAAGTGATGATGTGGTCGAAGATGGAGCACGCTTACCTAAAAGTAACCTATTCAATCTTGACTTAAACACCCCTAGGTTATAGCTATCGGGAAACACAGACTCCGGCAGGGAATTCCACTCCTTAACAAAACATTTAGTGCGTATAGGTGGGATATCCACCATGTAACGATGACGCATCGCCGTTTGTCTTGTAGTCCGATGATGGAACGGGCTTGACGGAATTAGTTGTCAAATATAGTTGAATTTAATTAATAAATTAAATTCAACTATATTTGACATCTGATGCATTAGCGTCACTACATATTATTGAAATAACAAAATTTTAAATTTCGAAGTGGATGGCTGTGGAACTTAACTAACTAATGTACTTTATCATTTATTTATTTTATGCCTTTTCCCAGCTATTTTGGGATCAGACTAGAAAGTCTGACCAGAAGCAGCTGAGTATTAGTGTTGTACATGGAGCGCCTGCCTATCTGACCTCTACAACCCAGTAACTGGGTAACACGATACCACCTTGCCTAGACCAGTCAGATTTTCTGGCTTCTGACGACCAGAAACGTCTGGCAAAGATGTCCAAATGACAGACGGGACCAACAACTTAACGTGCTTTTCAAGGCACAGGGGTCGGAACTGAGAAATTTCTTAAGCCTGCATTACATATTGGCCGAGCGTTGTCGAGTGAAGGCCAATACCAACATGTAGACGGTATATTTGCCTTGTCTTGCTATCGCTCGGTGTCACTTGCCTAGTTGGCCGAGTGTAGGCCAGCGCCAACCTGTACAATAGAATAGAATAGAATAGAATATTATTTATTTACAAGAATACGAGTACAGAAAGTTGATTTGTATACATTAAAGAGTCCATCATATTCTACCAGGTAACTGGTGTGCAAATATTTGAGACATTATTAAGAAGTTACATTAGGAAATGGTTTTCCTAGAACTAAATTAATGTATAGAGCTCATTTGGTGCAACTTGTCTTCGCTCACTGTTGCTCGTGATCACTTGCCTCACTTCGTATCCGTGTCGGTTTTTGGTCACAAATCAAAGGCGCTCGCCTGCGCTCGGCAACGTGTGGGCAGCTCTACAGACCCTTTTCTACATTGGTCGTCTGCATTGGCGTTCGACGAACTTGTAGAACGTGTCCGACATTATTTCTTGCCTTGTACCTATTTGCCAACGCTCGCGTTGGCCTACGCTCGGCCAACATGTATTGCAGGCTTTATAGAAAAACCAATGCCCGACCCGAATCCTCATGCGGCAGTTATTTAACTTATTGTAATCAAAATAATTTAGCCTTTTAAGAGATATTTTCGAACAGACGTCAGCCCGAAGACGAATTTAATATCCACCGCGCCTACGAGATAAAGGTTTGTAATACAAATCTATTTTAGTACAATTTAGTAAAAAAAAAACATGATTTCATTTTTCAATATTATTGCAAATACACTGTCAGACGAAATTGGTCGGTCTCATACTTTGGGGAACCAGGCAGGTTTTATTCTTTACTATTCCCCGTAACTTTGTTCGTGTGGGTAATAAAAAAACATAAAAACGTTTTGGGAATACTTTCAGTGTGCGTACAGCTAAAGAGTGGAATTCCCTGCAGGAGTCTGTGTTTCCTGATAGCTACAACCTGGGGGTCTTTAAGTCAAGAGTGAATAGGTTACTTCTAGGCAAGCGTGCTTCCTCTTCGACCACATCATCACTTACCAGCAGGTGAGATGGTGGTCAAACGTGAGCCTATCACTATGAGCAACCCATCTGCTCCCCCTGCAAAGCCCGAGCCTATAAAGGAAGTGGATCGGGCTGATGACGGCTTCGTGACGGTGCAGAGGAGGAAGCGCCGTCAGATTAGCTGTAAGAACCGCTGCGGCAAGGCTCCTACGGAGCCCAACGAGAAACTCCGTGCTGCGAACCCGAATACTCCGGTGTACATTTCCCGTCTTCACTACACCACTGACGCGGAAGACATCGTTACGTACGTACGCCAAAGGCTGAAATACGCGCCGAGAGTGCAGCTGCTGGAGTCGCATCGCAATGTCAACTTCAAGGCATTTGTGGTGCGCATACCAACATGTTTCCTGCCTCAGATGATGGAAGAAAGCTTTTGGCCGCAGGATGTGGTATTCCGCCGGTTTCGCGGACAAGTGCCACCGGAACGCACAAAGACCTAGTGCAATTTAGTGATACTAACATAGTATTAAGATTTATTTACTAACACTATTGTTGTTATATTATGTATACTTTAGGTTAAGGTATATATCTATGGGTCTTTGTAACCTGAAAATAAATGATTAAATAAATAAAAAAAGAGCAGTGGTGACTCCGTGGTTACGAGCCCGACTTGCGAATTGCAGGTCTTAGGTTCAAGCCGTCAGGCACATTATATTGTGTAATTTATATCATAACCACTGCTCTTAAATCGGTGAAAAAAAACATCGTGAGGATAGCAACATGTCCTAGGAACAAAATTCGAAGATATGTGCCATCCACCAACCCCCAATGGCCCTGTGTCCCAGCCGTGGGAACCTAAAAGGCTGTTATTGGTAACTTAGCTTTTGCCCACGATTTCGTTCGCGTGGGATGTTTTTCCCGGGTAAATCCCGATCCCGTGGGAATTCCGGGATAAAAAATATCCTATGTCCGTCTCCTAGTTCTAAGCTACCTCCCTACTAATTTTCAGCCAAATCGGCTCAGCCGTTCTTGTTTATAAATAGTGTAACTACATGTTAGTTACACTATTTATAAACAAGAACGGCTTTCTTTTATATGTATGTCGGATAAATTACCTATGTGGATTTTCCCGTATAATCCAAACTCCAAATATTTATTTCACACTAGCTTTTGCCCGCGACTTCGTCCGCGTGGAATAGTTACTTTGGGCTAACGTTAAATTTAACCCCGATTTTGAAGCATTCTTCATTGGCGCTCCGCTCCTATTGCTTATGATTGCTTATTATTATAAGCGTATTTCATGTATAACTTTGGTGTTTCTATACCGATTTATATGATTCTTTTTACGGTTTCGTAGCCGAATGGCAAAAAACGGAATCTTTATAGTTTCGACATGTCTGTCCGTCTGTCTGTCTGTCCGTCCGTCCGTATGTCACAGCCATTTTATTCCGAAACTATTAAGACTATACATGTGAAACTTAGTAGGTAGATGTATTCTTTGAACCGCTTTCCGATTTTGAGAAAAAAATTAAAAAATATTTAAAATAAAGGGGGGCTCCCCATACATGGAACTAAACCTGAAAATATTTTTTTTCATGAAATCGATGCATGTGTGGTATCTATAGACATTTCTTTAAAAACGACATCGGGGTTTCTAAAACCACTTTTCCATAAAGTCAATCGTTTAAAAGATATAAGCTTCCAAAGTGGTAAAATGTGTGTGTGGCGGACACAACCTCTAACTTCTATAATCATGGAGTGAAAAATCTAAAAAAATATATGTCTGTAGATCTTAATATAAACTTTCAACCAAAATTAGTTTGAACGAAATCAGTTCTGCAGTTTTTGAGATACAGCATATTTTCTAAAACCGCAAATATAACTTTGTAATTCATACAAACACTATGAAAAACAAATTTATTCGGCGCAGTTGTAAAAAATGTAAAAAAGCCAGTTTTAAGAAATTTGTAAGGTTTTTTTTTCAAAACAAATTTATTTGGCGCAGTTGTAAAAAATGTAAATAAGCTAGTTTTAAGAAATTTGTAAGGTTTTTTTTTCGTCAAATAAATTTGCATATTATATTATAGTTACTACGGAACCCTTCATGGGCGAGTCTGACTCGCACTTGGCCAATTTTTTTATGGAATAGTTAATAATGTTAACTTTTTCAATTAGGGGTGAGTGAGAGTGTTATAAACGTAAGAGTATACAAATATTATAATCAGAAAGCTTCGAACTGCTAAGCTATCGGGAGTTACACGTGTTATTGTGAGTCAACCATAAAAGTTAGACATATGCTGTCGGGGGATATTTTTTATATAATTTTAAGGAGAACATTTCCGTCATGAAATGATTTGTGTAGCTTTAACCATTAAGGTTGCACACGCGACGGAAGCTTAAAAAATGGAGTAACTTCTCCCGTTTTCCCAACATTTCCCTTCACTGCTCTGCTCCTATTGATTGTAGCGTGATGAAAAGTATACTATAACCCGCTCAGGAGTATGAAAAATAATAGTACCAAGTTTCGTTAAAATCCGTCGAGTAGTTTTTGTTTCTATAACGGTTATACAGACAGACAGACAGACAGACAGACAGACAGACAAAAATTTAACTGATTGCATTTTTGGCATGAGTATCGATCCTTAATCACCCCCTGATAGTTATTTTGGAAATATATTTCATGTACAGAATTGACCTCTCTACAGATTTATTATAAGTATAGATAGCCCTGGGCACTGATTAAATCTCAGAAACTAGTGCACGATTCGAAATTGGTCGTTTCCTATGGAGAATCATGGTGGACATCCTACCCTTACGCATAAAACGTTTTGGGAATACTTTCAGTGTGCGTACAGCTAAAGAGTGGAATTCTTTGCCGGAGTCTGTGTTTCCTGATAGTCAAACCAATAAAAAAAAGAAAGAAGAACCGGCAAGACACTCTACGGTTACTCTTTTCAAAACTTGATTGATATTCGTTATGTATTCATAATACAGGTTTAATCGAGATTTACAAATACCAATTTACACACCTTACAATCCTGATCCCACATAATTGGAATTCCGGTATAAAAGTGTATGTTGCTCGATAATCTCCTCTGTCTTCCAGTGAGTCTTATTAAAATAGGGTTGGTTGTTCCAGAGATTCCGGACTAATTGAAAGACGGACCTATATTTTTACCCGACTGCAAAGGAAGGGTTATGTTTTTCGAGCGTATCTTGTATGTATGTATGTATGTATGTAATATTCTTTATTACCTCATATCTCCAGAATCGCTGAACAGATTCACATAATAGAGGTATCGTTAGATACGTCTTAGCAGCCCAAGTGTTCTTAGATAGGTGACATTTGAAAAAATCAAACATGGCGGCTGTGCGAAGTCATTATACATAAAGAAAAAATATTTTTTTTTAATACTGCAATATGGGTATCAAATTAAAGGGCTTAACACAAGGATTTCAAAAAGGTATATCATGTTTATCATTAGTGTAATACTAGCAAAAATAATACAAAGAGAAAGTTTAAAAATATGGACTTAGCTCTTTCACTTTCTGAATCCGGTGGGGTGCCATTGTGATACGACCGGGAAAACTATAAAAAATGTTAATTAATATTTTAACTAAAATGTTGAAAAAAAAAAGTTATTTACAAAATCTAAAAAACCCGACTGCTCAACTGAAATGCAAGAAACAAGCACATTTTTATTTTAAAAAGTGACAAGCAGGCGGACCCATCGCATTAAAAAAGAAATCAATTGGGTCTCGCCTGCTTGTCACTTTTTAAAATAAAAATGTGCTTGTTTCTTGCATTTCAGTTGAGCAGTCGCGTTTTTTAGATTTTTTAAATAACTTTTTTTTAAAGTTTGAATTTTAGTATCGAGTATAACTTTGTTTTTATAGTGTTTGCTATATCTCAAAAACTACTTATTGTCTCTCGTTCAAACCAATTTTCGTTGAAAGAGTTTATTAAAATCTATAGCACATGCATATGTGCTAAGAGAGTAAAAAATGTTAGCTAGGTCTTCTTTTAAAAGTTAGAGGGAGTGAACAAACATATTACCACTTTGGAACTTTGGAAGTGTCTATCTTGCAAAAGAATGAATATGAAAAAAAAAACTTTTAAGAACCTCAATGTTATTTATAAAAACATTATGAAACACAAAGTTATTTTCGTTAATATATGCTTGCTACTACGGAATCCTTAGATGTGTTTTAACATTAAGTTAAAAAAAACACGAATTTAGCGAAGTAAATAAAAAGCTGTCTTCATATTAAATCTGTCCCATTTCTTCTTGCATAACACCATCACAGCAGGCGCAGAAAACTAATGTTCATAGCTATTTATTTCAATATCCGTCCAGCGCTTTATTTTGCTTTGCTTAAACGCGCTTCAAACGCGCTTCATTAATTTACCAACGATTATAAAGCGATTTATTTTTGGCAAGGTTTGTTAAATAAGCCTGGCTCGTATTTATTCGAGAATTATTGTTAAAAAATGGGACTGGATTTATTTATTTTTAATTAATTAATTCTGATTAGATATTATTATGATTAATTAAGTATGTGTAAAATAATTTTGTGTTGCGTTGTGTGTGTTAATTAAATTTAAGATACTAACATTACTTCTAAGTGCATCTACTAACAAATTTATGGATATTTTTATGTTTAAAAAAATAAATACCTTCATTATTATTATCAAATATACACATACACTTTAATAAAAAAAATGGCCAAGTGCGAGTCAGACTCGCCCATGAAGGGTTCCGAAGCAACTATAATAATATAATATAATATGTATATTTATTTGACGAATAAAAAAACCTTAAAAATTTCTTAAAACTAGCTTATTTACATTTTTTACAACTACGCCCAATAACTTTGTTTTTCATAGTGTTTGTATGAATTACAAAGTTATATTCGCGGTTTTAGAAAATATGCTGTATCTCAAAAATTGCTGACCCGATCTCGTTCAAACTAATTTTGGTTGAAAGTTTACATTAAGATCTAAATATTATCTATTATTATCTGCATATATTTTTTTAAATTGTTCACTCCATTATTATAGAAGTTAGAGGGGGGATACACACATTTTACCACTTTGAAAGCGTATATCTTTTAAACGATTAACTTTATGAAAAAGTGGTTTTAGAAACCTTAATGTCATTTTTAAATACCTGTCTATAAATACGACACACACATAAGTTTCATGAAAAAAAATATTTTCAGTTTCAGTTCCATGTATGGTGAGCCCCCTTATTTTAATTTTTTTTTCTTATTTCGGAAAGCGGTTCACAGAATACATCTACCTACCAAGTTTCACATGTATAGTTCTAATAGTTTCGGAATAAAATGGCTGTGATATACGGACGGACGGACAGACAGACAGACAGACAGACGGACAGAAATTACGAAACTATAAGGGTTCCGTTTTTTGCCATTTGGCTACGGAACCTTAAAAACTCGGACTGGAGTTAAATAATAATATACATATTTATTAGAATATAATAGAATTTTATATATTTTAGGCAACTTGGCACATACAAATAAAATACAGTAAACAAATATAAATAAAGTAATATGCTTATATATCACTATTTTTTTTTATCGTGGTTAAATTATCAAATAAGTCCTCCCACCCCGGGCAGGGCGGGAGGGACTGTCAGACTTTTACTGACTAAAATCCACGGTGTTCCTTCAATAATCCTTTACGTTCCGGGGTCACGGTAATTGGATATGTCCCACGACCCCGGCAGGCTTCGGCCCTCTACAGGGGGGGCCTCGTCATCTTGCTGACGCTCTTTGAGGCGCGCGTGGAACACAACGCGCCGTCGACCCGGGCATGCTCGATGGTCGGACAGCGAGTTTATATATCACTATTACCAAAACTTATACTATGTTACACGACACCCGAGTTACCAGCGTCGGGTCGTGTGACGCGCGGTGTCCGGTAACCGGCCTCGAAAACGCCGGAACTAAGGCCGGAACATTACTCCTCTCGGCCAAAATTCCTCCTTCATGAAAGTCGACAGATGTTCGGTTGGCGCTCTCACTACAAAAGAATTAAAATTAGTTCCATGATGAGACTCTCAATTCGATCCTCAGGGAGAAATTGAATTTCGCCATAACGTATTTGACAATGTCCTCTGCTGTTGTAGAATGATGCAGATGGGACACGTAAATTAATGTTATAGGTACGGGCGGACGCAGCAGGTGGTTCGGTCCAGCAGGCGCAGTGCCACACTGAATTCGACAAACTGGCTTTCTCTTCTTCTTTTCCACCTTGACGAAGCCAATCGGGTCGCACTGGTTCTTTTCAGGACTCCGCTCTCTTGGACCTCCTTTATTGCACGAGTAACGCTGGTAACACGGCTCACCGTGTAAAAAATTAAAAATATTGTCTTAAATAATACGTACTCTATTGATTGAGGCTCTTGAGAAAACATATGTAGGTATTTATTTATTTATGAAAACTTTATGCAACACAAAATGTACAAAGGCGGACTTAATGCCATAGGTATTCTCTACCAGTCAACCATAGGTGGTGAAGAGATAACATGGCAGGTGCAAAAAAAATAAACTTAGTAGATAATATATTTCAAGTAAATGGTATATTTCAAGTATTTATCATAATAATAAAAAGTTATAGAAAGGGGTTGATGAAAACTCTGATTTACTATTCGTTTAGTAAAAAAATGTGCAACTGTCGCATAAACGCATATTAACTGGTAGCCGTCCTGATATCAAGAGGTAGTGTATTCCACAGAAGAATAGCCTGTACTTATATAAAAGGAAGAATGAATAAAATTAAAAGAATGAAAAAGACGGAGTAAGAGAAGATTATAAGAAGACCGCAGACTTTTAGCATATATGTATATATTTGATACCACATACAGACACATTATATGTACGTTTAAAGATTCGTTGGTATTACATAAGTATACTTGTATTTTGTTGCAAGCGTGTAGACTTATGTATTTTGATACATTGCATAGCTAAGTCTTTTTTACTGAGCACGTGTGTACGAATCAACTTCAATAACTGGGTTCAGTAACTTTCGAATTAAAACGATCGAACTTAAGTCTATAGAATACAGACAAAATTATTTATTTGAAATAAGAAATTATTTATTCATTTGTTAGGTAAATACAATACAGATCATATTTTTTTTTTTTTTTCGCAACTTTTCACACAACGCCATCTAGTCCCAAACTAAGCAGAGCTTGTGGTATGGGTACTAGACAACTGATAAACATACATATATATTTCTAAATACATACATATTATAGATAAATTACACCCAGACAAAGAACAAACGATCGTGCTCATCACACAAACATTTGTCCTAGGTGGGAATCGAACCCACGACCTTGCGCATAGCAGTCAGGGCCACTGACCACTATTTTTATATCACTATTATTTATTATTTATTTATTTTTTTTTATATCACTGGTCTATAAAATTTAAATTTGTTTTAAGATAAGATAATATAAGATGTATTTATTTGCTTAAAACATGGTTTACAAGGTGTTATAAATAAATATAGGATTGACATGTCTTGCTTACAACTAAAGCATGCAAACAGTAAGTTAGTAAGCAACACCTGAAACTTTTTTATTTTCATAAAGTACTATGCATTTAGCATAGCGTGTGTAATCCTTTATGAAATTATCAGGTCTAGATTCTGAATAACCTGTTGTCAAAGTCCTAAATCATCATTTTTGCATATTTCATGACTTTGTACCATTTTATTGAATAAAATAATAATAAATATGTTCTGCTCTCCTTGCTCTTTGAATGAACTAAATAAAAATATTTTAATAATCATGCATTGTTGTAGCATTAAATAAAAATAAATTGAACAATGACTAATAATAAATTATGTCAGACTTACATAAGGAATTATCTATACTAATCTTAGAACAATGTTCTAAGATACTAATATTATAAAATAGAAAAATTTGTTTGTTTGTTTGAACGCGCTAATCTTTGAAAGTACTGGGTGGATTTGGCTGGAATTTGGTATGGAAGTAACTAAGTAGCTTTAAGCATGAGGAAAATTATTGGCTAATTATTATCCGACTACAAAAGAAGGAGGGTTCTTTATTTATCTTGATAAGATAAGTCCAAGATCTTGATAACATAAGTCCACGGGAGCGAAACCCAACGCGTGACTGCTATTATACAACGTGTAATTTAAAGGGTATATACATACCAAGTGCATGGCTTCTTTGGATGATAACAAACGATATGGCAAGGGTTTTGTAATCCTAATTCTACGTGTGTAGAACAAATTCCAATACACTGATACCAGAGACCGAATTTTTTAAATTAAGAAGAACGAAGAGAATTATCGTGTTATTGGCAAGTGACGTGGAAAGTTATTGACCCTCGTAGTACTGTGACACGTTTGTTATGTATTCAAGAAATATATATGAAACCAATAATTTGGTATCAATTCTTTGAGTCAATTATTTTGTGCTAAAACTGTGCATAGAGACTCCATATCCATACCAGATGTTGTCTTCAACCTTTTTGGATAGATAGGGGTTTCCGTTACACGTTGTATAATATAATATTATAGTTACTGGGTAACTCGATACTTGTTAGTAAAACTAGTCGTCAGCGTAAAAGATATGTCTACCAATCATGCTAACAATTAAAATGCTACGGAACTCAGTCCACACACAGTTAGCAGTTTTTATTAGGGTTCCGTAGTCAACAAGGAACTCTTATAGCTTCTTTTGGCGTTGTAATAAACTACGGAACTCTACACTGCGCGTGGCCCGACACGGTTTTTTTCATATTAGGGACATAAACGTAAAAATAACTATAGAATATCCTATTGTCTATGGAGTTCAGCTTGCTTCAAGATTCTATTATGCAAGATCCACATACTGAATCCTTTATTTTCATAATATAGCTGGGGAAAATGTAAACAAACCATTCAATAATGCTAGGTTATAATAATAACGCTCCATATATCATTATTTTTCATAATTTATTTAAATTCAGTTGCGTTTGGAGTCCATTACTGGAAAGTTGTGCCCGCGAAATGGCAGCCATTTTGAAATTATCAATTTTGTCTTTGGTATTTTTTATTCCGTGTTTCGCCAGTTACCATGAGCAGTACAGAGGTTGGTATCTATTTTATTCTTCTTTATGTGACTTTATCATTAGAACTTTTAACGGGATATTTACTGTATGTATTTATTGTTTCGTGTTTCCGATATTCATCCGTGATCATAGCGCTTGCAACAGTGCCGAAATATCGGGAACTTGAAACAATAAGTACACATGGTTAATATCCCGTTTTATGTTCTTATGATACTGATAGTGGCCATGTTAGCTTAAAAACAGTTTATTATAGTTTTCTTTTTATTTTTTGGTTTCTAATACTAGTTCTTTTAGAAGCATCTTTAAGTATATTTTGTTTTTTTTTTTATTGAATTATATATCTATATATATAATTATATATGTATATTTTAAAATCATGGGCTCTTAATAGTGTTAGTAATATATTATATAATTACAAAAACTCTAATATTTACAAGATATAACAACAACAATCTATAATTTTATCAAATCAAATCAAATCAAAATATTTATTTGCCAGAATATGGTATGGGTAGTTTATTTGATATAATGATCAGTTAATATAATAAACGATTGATATAATTTAAAAGCAACCGTTTTTTGTAAGCATAACATACATTGAATATAAAATCATTTGATATAACACTCAAAAGACACAAAACCTATTTAGTCTAATATGACAAAACGCCTAGGTAACTTTACAAATATCATTGTTAGTTTTCTCTTTGTGTGCATAATCTTGCTCAGTTAAATACTAACACGCAAACAAGCATACACCATGCATGCAGCAGGCACGCAAACAAACATACACCATACATGCAAGCAAATATGCAGCATGCAAGCAAGCATGGATCATGCAAGCAAGCAAGCATGCAACATGCAGCAGGTATGGTTTATGTCACGGCTCCGGCAATGCAGGGCTCCGGCGCGGCGGTCCCATGCGAGCTTATCGTCGCAGATGTGTTTCACGCTCACCACCGGGTGTAAGAATCACCTGCTCCTCAGCTCGCGAGCCACCTCGCCTCTCCGCGCCTACGCGATTTTAAATAACACTCTAGAGGTAGGGCAGACAAGACTACGTGGAGTCGGTTTTGCAGCGATTCGTTTCTGTCACGCCGCTCCCGCAGCACGCTCAGTCAAATTAATCGCAATATTATATATTTTAAAAGAAACGTTATATCCAATAACGTTATACGAAATAAGTTTTAGAGTATATAAATGTTATATCTATAGAAATTATATCAACAGTTGGTATAACTCACGTTTATTCTCTATATCTATTAGATATATCTTGTGAACGTTACTGAAATGAAAATATACCAAATAACTTTATATGATATGAGACGCACCCCTCTTAATATGCATTACCTATTTGATTTTCTTGTGACGTACAATCGACAAAACCAAAAGGTAGCCACGTTATCTTGAAAGGGCCTTGCCTTGCACGTTGCCTTGCCCTTAACACAATTTATTTGGGTTCTTCTTCCAAATCTCTATTCCTTCACCTCTTTTACAATGATTTCAGCTTCTACACAATCTATCGATGCACTTCCTTATAATTATCAACTTGTATATAACTTGCAAAAGCGACGCTAATTTGCGTTATATGCAAATGCTCGCGCATTGGACAAGGGGCCAGAGAGATACCTATTACGGATACATTGTAAAATTAATGATATTTTGTAAAGAGTAGCTGTGGAGTTTCTTACCGGTTCTTGTACATAGAAAACAACTAATTTTGAACCGTGCACTAACTTCTGACGTTTTATAAGTGCCCATATAGATTTATGGGAAATAAAATATTTTAAGCTTGAGTTTGTGATAGATAGAATATACTTTATTTTACACCAAAATTTTAAACACGTTTAACAATTGCGTAACCTATGGTAATTAGTTACAATGGCAATCTTATTCTTCCAGACAGCATTTGGAAGGACTTTACGAGAGGAGGTAATGGGTCAGCATCGCCCGTGTGGCATTGCTCTTTCACTATAAACGCTAAACTTGAAAATAAATATCTTTACGTTTCAACAACTTTTACTGTGAAACTTTACATGCGAAAGGAAATCATTTACTTACGGCAAATACTATGGACGTACCACGTAATACCTATTCCGTGGATAGAAAAGGATAACGCTATTTCTGTATAACTGCGTCTCTTTCTCACACCGGAATCATTGTTTTTAATGTGTGTCTCACCTCACTGAGGGCATCCTCCCTCTTTTCTCTTCTGCCTTTTGCAATCTTATTCCAATCTTTTTAGTATGAGTCAAGCTCGTTAATAAACTGAAAGAAGACCTTCACTGCTTCAGACACTGTTGGGGAATCAGAAGACAATATACAAAGATTCTCAAAAAATACCCATCAGTCGAGTCGTGCGAAAAACTCATCAGAATGCAGTTGCGAATCTAACAGACGTGTGAATCTCACGACAGGAAATCACAGACGGCACTTCTCAAATCGTGAACGTGGTCGGTTATTATTTTGTGATGTGTACAACTCGAAGATTTCTTGTAGACCGTCAGGAATGGCGCTGAATTTGTCCGCCATTTCAATTGACGCGGCTGATAATGCTTCTAAAGGTAGTGTTTTATTTCAAATTGTGCGATTTTGAACTTTTCTTCTTTGTTTGTTAGTGAAGTTTGTCGATATACTTAGTACTTAGTTTAGTTCTTCTAGAGTATTAATCTCTCAGCTGTCTTCATTTGTATGTTACCGTGATTAGTTTTTTTTTTTAAACTTAGCATTTGTTACAATTTTTTGTTTACTATGTGAGCGTACCTTTTAACGTGCACATCTTTACAAATCGTTCTCACAATACGAGTGTATATGTAAGTATGTATAATTTCAACATAAATTATGTTATTACAAGATTGTAACTATTTATTGTTTTAACAGTGTCCGTGGGAGTTTCTTGCACATTAATTTCTATACAACGTGTAACGGAAACCCCATATCTATCCGAAAGGGCTGAAGACAATATCTGGTTTGGAATCTCTATGCACAGTTTCAGCACAAAATAAGTGACTCAAAGAATTGACACCAAATTATCGGTTTCATATATTTCTAGAATACCAATCATAACAAACGTGTTACAGCACTACGAGGGTCAATAACTTTTCACGTCACTTGCCAATAACACGAAAATTCTCTTCCTTCTTCTTAATTTAAAAAAATCGGTCTCTGCAGGTATCAATGGATTGAAATTTGTAATAAGTTCCACACATGTAGACTTAGGATTGTAAAACCCTTGCTATATCGTTTGTTATCATCCAAAGAAGCCATGCACTTGGTATGTATATACCCTTTAAATTACACGTTGTAGATATAGATAGATAGGTACTTATACTCTTTTGTACACCAAAGAAAGAAATAAATAAATATTAAGCGACAATAGCCTAATGGGTAAGGTTTCGGACATGTAATTGAGTGGTTGCGGGTTCGAACCCAATTCACTAATGACGTGAACCCAGACTCCCCAGACGTGACCCAGATCCAGACGTGGATCCGTATCTGGAGACACAAGCATATTTAGCTTAGTTGGAAGGGTTAACAAGATTGCTAGTACTGTGAATTCTTCCCACATTGCTAGTTCTGTTTTAAACTAAAAAAAAATTTTGCAAAAAAAATAGAACCGACTTCCATATAAAAACACTGCAAAGTGAAAAATAACTCTAATTTTGGAAGGCGGTGTCAAAAACGAAAATATGTACAAAACTAAAGACACCGCCTTCCGAAATTAAAGTTATTTTTCACTTTGCAGTGTTTTTATATGGCAGTCGGTTCAATTTTTTGCAAAAAAATTTTTTTTCACGCTTTTTAGTGGGCCGGTTTGTAATTTATCTAGTTACAAAAGCCAAAATGTCAACTACTTATCAACTTTTACAAAATATTGCTTTTCCTGGTGCAGAGCCGTTAATTTTTGAGGAGTTCTCCTGGTACATCACCATCAGCTCTACTTCACCATATGCATTGTGACGAGCATAAAGTGCTTAACATCTAATATTCAAGTAATCTAATCGCAATACACGAAATACTTATTATAGTTTCGGTGGCCATCTGGGGTCTTCATCATCAGTTCCACTTCCTCAAATGGTGCTTTTCGAGAGCTATACTGCACAAGGTACTATAAGGCCGTGCGCGCACTGCGTTGCGTTTTGGAAACGCAAAATCTGTGAAGTATGGAGATGAAGTAGATAGAAGTATGTCATAGAAGTGCGCGCACTGCGGTGGAATAAACGCATGCGGTAGAGTCACTGGTGGCCCCGGTCATTCTACCGGTGCGGTAGAACTACCGCAATTGGGGCTACCGCAAGGCAGTGCGCGCACGGCCTAAGAAATACCCAAAACGCTATAGGTGTGCCTATAATATTTGAAGAGTTCCCTCGATTTCTCCATGATCCCATCATCAGATCCAAACGTGACGACAATGGGACCAACTAGAAACTATACCCTTTCAAACAAAAAAAAGAATTGTCCAAATCGGTCCAGCCATCTGCTAGGAATGAGGTAACATACATAAAAAAAAAAGTTCAAGACGAATTGTAAACCTCCTCCTTTTTTTTGGAGTCGGTTAAAAAAAGGGTTTTATCCCATCTACGAACCAACCTCGGCAAGTTTTACCCACCTGACTCGGTCTAGGTCAGGTAGGTAAAACTTGCCGAGGCCTTTTTTTATAAAAAATAGGCTTGCGTTTGACCACCATCTCACCTGATGGTAAGTGATGATGTGGTCGAAGATGGAGCACGCTTGCCTAGAAGTAACCTATTCACTCTTGACTTAAAGACTCCCAGGTTATAGTGATCAGGAAACACAGACTCCGGCAGGGAATTCCACTCCTTAGCCGTACGCACAATGAAAGTATTCCCAAAACGTTTCGTGCGTATGGATGGGATGTCCACCTGTACGCCTGTTATAATTCAGTCACGAGCTCCTTTATGAGGACGGTTAAAAAAGCCCACAATTATATTGAGAATACAACACCCTATGCACGGGTACACTTTAGTGCCACAAAGGCTGAAAAGTCGAAGAAGTTTCCTGAAGTGTGTCATTCCACTTACTGGCGAGCAGCCTAAGGAACGCCTAAAGCTGTGGCTAGAAAGTACATCCCTTCCAAGCCCATTTGTCCCACCAGCTGAGCATCTCCCACCTGGACATGAACTGCTATGGCTGACCTGGAAGTCTTTAAATAGACTTCGTACCCAGGTTGGCCGCAGCAAAGAAAATCTGTTCAGGTGGAGATTTATTGATGACTCTGTCTTGGAGTGTATAATAATATGTGGTTCTGCTCCACAAACCATGGCACACTTAATTTTGTAGCGACATCTATCTCGCAACATACAAACTAAACGATAGAAATCCTGTATCGCGCAAGCAAAGTTTACCGCACAACTAGCCTGCATACAAATCTCCTGATCACAAACATCGGGCAGTTGCCCACCAGATAAAACACCTGCGGGACTTAACACGTTCGCTGACAGTACGTCATTAGGCGGGCACTTATTTTTAAGAGTACGTCGTCTCACGATAATTTTTCATATAAGTATTATGAAGAGCAGTATCCACTGTCATATTATGAGCAATTTCATATTTCTTACTGCCGTAACACAAGTATTTTGTGGGTAGTTTCATATTGCTTGCTTGTGCACGAGTACTACGTTGATTTTTCATTTAGTATGGAAAATTCTACTGTCATAATGTGGTGTCAGGGTATGTGCTCACTGTCAGCGAACGTGTTAATACCCTGTTCCGATTACCCCCAAAATTTCCTGTCCTGCGTGCCCTGTTAACTGCTCACTGCAGGACTTGATGCAAAGGAAGGGTTATGTTTTTCGCGTGTATCTTGTATGTATGTATGTAATATTCTTTATTACCTCATATCTCCAGAACCACTAAACGGATTCACATAACTGAGGTATCGTCAGATTTGTCTTAGCAGTCCAAGTGTTCTTAGATAGGTGACATTTGAAAAAATTAAACATGGCGGCTGAGCGAAGTCATTATACACAATGAAAATATATATATTTTTTCGAATACCACAATATGGGTATCAAATTAAAGCGATTATCACAAAGATTTCAAAAAGGTATATCATATTTATCATTAGTGTAATACTAGCAAAAATAATACAAAGAGAAAGTTTAAAAATATGGACTTGAGCTCTATCACTTTCTGAATCTGGTGGGGTGCCAATGTGACACGACCGGGAAAATTAAAAAA
This sequence comes from Tholera decimalis, assembly GCA_943138885.2. Classification (NCBI taxonomy): domain Eukaryota; kingdom Metazoa; phylum Arthropoda; class Insecta; order Lepidoptera; family Noctuidae; genus Tholera; species Tholera decimalis. The sequence goes on along the minus strand of OW964578.2, from coordinate 21,974,538 downwards.
TTGTTAATTAATATTTTAACTGAAAAGTTGAAAAAAAAAGTTCTTTTATTAAACCTTTATTAAATTAATTTGGGGTTTTTATACCAATGGATACGCCAACCCCATCATGCACATGCTTCAATGTTTTCTTAATTAAATTTAAAGGAGAATCCTAATCAACTTTAAACCTACAAAAATTACTTATAAAACCTACCTATAGTATATTTAAACTAAACTCATTGATTATCCTTCTCCTTTACTTTTGGAAGTCCGTCTTTCAACGAACATTATTTCTTTGTTTCAGTACCTCAACAAACTACTCCGAAGTGGGAATCTTACATATTCAATGAAAAGGAGTATATCGTGCAGGTGCTAGCAGTGAGTTGGGAGGATGCTAAGATTATCTGCCGGTTGGTACAGCCCTCATATCTATATGTATTCACAGCAATTGTGTAATGGCTACGATTCGAATGCTTAGGGTTTAGGGTGCTTAGCCAGTATTTTTAAGTACATATACATATATACCTACAGGGTCTCCTGTAAGTACGGGTCCAAGCGTAATTCCTAGTTCGATTACTTATTTATTGAGTTTAGTACATAGGAACAGCTTCACTGTAGAAATTTAATGGACTTCCAAACAACTACACCAAATTTTATAATTATTTTTAGAGTTCCATACCTCAAAAGGAAATCCGGAACCCCTATAGGACCACTTTGTTGTCTGTCTGTCTGTTTGTCTGTCAAGACCCTTTATTTCGGCAACGAGTGGAGATATCGAGTTGAATTAAAACCCTCACTCAACTCTTTATTCCCTTGAAGCTGTGAATTGTCTCTTCCTTTGTCCTAGAACTATGAAATTTGACAAGTAAAATCGTTTTATAGTTCACTTTCAAGGAAAAATCGGAAAACTATACATTAGTAACTAAACCGTAAAAAAATATAGTCTCATAGTTTAGAATTGAAAATTTAGAATGAAGCTAGTAGTAACGGCATGCTTTCCTCAAGCTCTTCTACATTATCACATACATTACATTATCACCATACAATGAGAGCAGTGGTGATAAATGGCACTAAGCATTGTGTGTGCCTGAGTTCAAACTCACAACCTTCAACTCCTCAACCCACTCTCTCCCTCTCTCTCTTACTCTGGTCAGATACAAAACCTTTAATTCTTAATCCCACTTACCACGGCATTTCTCAAACAGACCATCAATCACCCCTTTCCTATTCAGAATAGGCTCGCGTTTGACCACCAACTCACCTGATGGTAAGCGATGATGTGGTCGAAGATGGAACACGCTTACCTAGAAGTAACCTATTCACTCTTGTCTTAAAGACTCCCAGGTTATAGCGATCAGGAAACACCCCTTATCCTATTACCACCTTAGCCTACAACCACACATTTCTGAAGCATCTTGTATAATCTATACTTAATATTATAAAGAGGTTTGTAACTTTGATTGTTTGTTTGTAAGGGCTAATCTTCGGAAATACTGAACCGATCATGAAAATTCTTTCACAATCAGAAAGCTACACTATTCAGGAGTGCTATAAGCTATATTTTATTTTGATTGAACAAAAAGTTTAGAGAAAAATAATGGCATATATATATCAAGTCAGCGGAAATTGGGCAAGATGTGATGCTTTAAGCTTCGGCGTGCGCTGACTAAACGGTTCGGTATAGACGAACATAATGTTCATCACAAATGTTGGTCTCTATTAGTTCTACAAAAAAGTCAGCGGTACGCTATGGCTAGCTTTTATATTTGAATCACTGCAAAGGCTTTTTCATGAAGAAAACGTGAATCTATGTCAAAATAAACGATTTTTTCATCAAGATAATTTTATGGAGATAAAATTAGTCGTTTAAAGTATGTTATTTGGTTGTGTAATTTAGGAGATAGGTAGTTTAAAAGTCTTCAACAATTAATATAAGTACCACTCCATTACCAGCTAATTCTAAACAATGAACCTGATAAAACTTAGTAACTACTAAGAACTCCACAACATAATTGCATCGCAAAAATAACGCCCAACGAAGTGGGCACGGATCGGCTAGTGTACTTATAAAGTAACCTGATGTTTTTTCACAGAGGCTATCACAATGGGACGCTAGCAATTCTCGATACTAAAGACAAAGCTGAATTCTTGGCTGAAGCCCTATCGGAGTCACAGTTTTGTAAGTATTCTATATTACAACATAAACACTATGAACAAATGACCTGATTCCTCCATCTCCATTTCACTACCGGTCTACCAGACGCACGGTTGAGTACCATCCACACTTGGTTGATATACCGTCTTGTCGTACCAAGCGCTTCTCCTCCACATTTATTGTGCGCACAGCCAAGTTGTGGAATTCTCTGCCGGCTTCTGTGTTCCCTGCCACTTATGATCTTTCGGCTTTTAAAGCAAGAGTAAATAGGCATCTTCTGGGCTCGCTCGTCACATCGTAGACCTCATCTATTGCTTACCATCAGGCGAGATCGAGCTGCTGAGCTCAAGGTCTCGGCTCTGATTCCTGGGCAAAAAGTGTTATTAGGTTTTTCTGTAAGAAATTACTCAGTAGTAGCCCTGGAGTTTGGAAGTTAGCGGTGTGATAACACCGTACCTCAGAAAGTCTCACGTTAAGTCGTTTGATCCGCGCTGTCCTTTATGGATATCTCTGACATTCGTTACGGGTAGTCAGTAGTCAGTAAATGACACTGGTCTAGTCAAGGGTATCGTGTTACCCAGTTACTGGGTTGTGGAGGTCAGATAGGCAGACGTTCCATGTAAAACACTAGTTCTCAGCTGAATCTGGTTATACTAGAAGAGCCCGACATAGTTGAGAAAAGGATAATAAGATAATGTAACATTATGAACAAAATAAATCTACAATTTTCTAGATAGATAGAATACAGGGTGGACAATAATTAAACCACACTTAAATAACAATATTGTAAAAAAAATATATAATCTACTCCGAGATAAAATAATATCGAAGTGTCTGTATGTGATTCCAAAATAACTGTATTATGTCAAGTGCTTATAGTTATTCACACGATACTAATACACAGTCAAACGTAACAAATCTTTTTGTTTGTCCAGGGTAATCTCTGGAATGGCTGAACTGATTTTAATGAGACTTTAAAAGTTAGAGCAGGTTATAAGGCAAGTGCATACAAAGTTTCAGGCACATTTAGTTTTCCTTATTAATACCTTTTTTCGGTGGGAAAATCATTTAATGACTCCTCTCACTTTAGGTAGAGCGGAACAGAGTGTCATACTTCCACTGACTAAAAACCCACCATATTCCTTCACCTGCCCCTACGTTCCGGGGCCAAAGTATACCGATAAACATTCCCACAGCCTCCTTATAAATACCTACGTTTCTTTTCAGCGCTACCATCAGTTTGGGTGGGGGCAAGGCGAGACTCTGCAGAGGACGCGGCTGGCTATCGATGGGGACCAGGAATGGAGCTCAGGAGGACTGCCCTCGACGTGTTGACCAATGAGGAAGAAGATGAAAATGTCTCCAAGCATTTTCCCATGGTATTCAAGTATTATTTTCAATCCATAATGTAACACAGGTGGAATAAAATTACAAGAAACTATTATGGACCCTGTCGGGCACAGCAAAATTTAAAATTCCTGGGTCGGCCAAAGTTCAATAGCTGCAACAGCAGGGTGGGTTTTAAGTCAGTAGAAGTCTGACACCCCCTTCTGCTCCACGCACAGCGCGAAGAGTCATTTAATGAAAATCTCACCCAGAAAAAAGGGCTATGACTGTTTCTTTTTAACCGACTTCAAAAAAAAGGAGGAGGTTCTCATTGTGTTCTAAATGTATGTTACCTCATAACTCAGCTTACTACACTCAGCTTACTAAATACTACTATTTTCGGTAGTCGGTGTCATTTGTTTTGTATTTTCTTTTTTTTTGACACCGCCTTCCGAAATTAAAGTTATTTTTGGCTTTGTAGTGTTTTGATATGGAAGTCGGTTCTATTTTTTGCTATAAAGTTTTTTAGCTAAATCTTATTCCATCTAATTTAAGTTTTAACAATATATGTTAAATCGTGGGAACTCTTGGTAGAACTAGTATGCAGGCCTGTCGTTGCATCATCATCTAATTCATTGTACAAGTGGAATCTTAACTATACAGGGTAACTGGTAAAACACTAACAACCTCGCAGGACTGTATTACTAACATCATAAACAACAGCTTTTGTCCTATGACTTTTTAGAAAATATATTTACCAAAAATAAATAATGTTCTCAGCTGCCGCTGCGGCTGCTGAGTACCTCAAGCGTTGGAAATATAATAACCTTGTTGGTAGTTATATTTTCGAGCCGTTTGGGGTTGAAACCTTGGGATCGTGAAGTCCTGCTCACAAATTATCTAAAGATCTATCCAGAGGCCTAGTTGACACTTCGCGTGACCCAAGGGCTGGCTTTTACCTTGGACAGAGGTTAAGCATTGCCATGCAACGTGGCAATGCCGCCAGCGTTCAACTGAAATATTTTTATTTTTGTATTATAAATGATCAATGATCTTTATTTTGCAAATTGGTTAATAAATAACACTTTTACACGTCATTTTCTTCGTAAATATTAACGAGATGAGGCCGGTGTTTCCTAAATGACTACCCTGAGAAGAAACATCGAAACATACTCAGGGGTCCGTCTCCATCACCGTCCGTCCATATTAAAATCTGATTAACTAAAATTAACTAAAATCGTGTTGCGTTGTGTGTGTTTATTAAATTTAAGATACTAACATTACTTCTAATTGTATCTACTAACAAATTTATGAATATTTTTTGTCTGAAAATGAAATACATTATAAAATATGATGAGTTTTTAAAAATCATAGAACAAAAGTTGTTGTTAATGATGTTACTAACATATTCCTGAGACTTGTTAGTGTTTTACCAATAACCCTGTATTTTCTTTAACTCAGTGGCTGAACAGAACCCACGTACCGGTTCCTGAAATGGGCGCCGACTGCGTTGCCCTAGAGAGGGTCAACCACGACCACCCTGTATTTCTGGACCTACCGTGCTACTTGGAAAGAGCGTTTGCCTGTGAAAGAGGTAAGCATCATCATAAATAATTCAACATGTAACTAGTTTAATTCAAAAAATAAAAAAAAACTATTAATCCATCTTCGTCTTAGAGTGTCGATGGCAATAATGTTTTTGTATAAGTTTGGACCAAGACTCAGCTAAGCAAATTCCGCTTGCTGATGCAAACATAAGAGTACAGGCGACGCGGCATGCGGAACAACGTCACGCCGCATATACAGAGATCTGAGCCATGATCTGTCAATTCATAATGGTTTTAGTAAATCAATTAATAAGCATCAATAGCCTAATGGCTTAGGTGTCGGACTTGTGATCGAAAGGTCGCAGGTTCGAACCCCACCCATTACACTATTGCAGTGAACTCACTCCAGACACAAGCATATTTATCTTAGTTGGAGGGGTTAACAAGATTGCTAGTTATGTGAATTCTACCCATATTAATAGTAATCTTTAAAAAAAATATCTATACTAGAAATAGAAATCATTTATTTGCCAATAATGTAGATAACAAATATGGTGTTAATTTATGGAGAGTCACGATATAGTCACGCTAGTACTTAATCTTTTTAAGAAAAAAAAAAAGTCCATAATCGTGTTAGTAAAATTAAAACTGACTCGCTGGTCGAGTGGTCGCAAGCGGGACTGCTTGTCTAACGGACTGGGTTCGATTCCTAAGTCTGGCAAATAGTGCTATTAGGTTTTTTGTAAGGAATTTCTTAGTAGAAGCTCGAAGTAGAAGGTTGGTGGTGTAATACTGCCGTGCCTCGAAAATCCAGCTATCAGCAACAACTTTGACAGTCGTTACAGGTAGTCAGAAGCCAGTTAATCTGACACTGGTCAGACAAGAGGTATCGTGTTACCCAGTTACTGGGTTGTGGAGGTCAGATAGAGAGACGCTCCATGTAAAACAATAGTACTCAGCTCCATTCAGTAAGATTGGAAGGCGAACCCAAACATAGTTGGGAAAAGGCTATGGTTATTAAATAACACTTTTACACGTCATTTTTTTTTCGTAAATATTAACTAGATGAGGCCGGTGTTTCCTAACTGACTACTCTGAGAAGAAACACCGAAACAAACTCAGGGGTCCGTCTCTTTTAAAGTCCATACAATCTATACTGGTTTAATTATATGGGAACCTTGTAGGCTTTAGTCTGAGGCGATCTTTTGAAGAAAGATGCTCACAGATTTGAGTGGGCCTGTCCATACAGTGCAAGCATTTGTCAAATGAAGTATAGCTCAACTTAGAACAAGGAGCTTAACGATTTGACGAACAATACCAAGGTAAGGACGACATGAACTTTTCACGCGCCGCATCAAAACCAGCCCTCGTGGAACACGTCCAGGCCGTCTCGTAACCTCTTCCTGGGCCTCGGTGACGCTATCTATTCTCCGGCACCCATTGTGTACATACCTTCACCCAGCGTTTCTCGTGCATACCGTTGACCTGACCCACCCATTTACTTGTTTATCCTCACTAAGATAAACCTCCACAGATGCCAGAGAATCGAACATCGTAAAAGAAGTGAATACAGTTCGCTGCAGGAGCGGCTTGTACCACCTTTACGATGGGAAGATGGATTGGCACCAAGCAGCTGCTTATTGCGTCCTCAAGGGGATGGCGTAAGACCTCAGAGAATTATATATAATTAGAACTTAAAACGGAGTATTTATTGTTTCGAGTTTCCGATATTTCGGCACTGTTGCAAGCACCATGATCACAGATGAACTGAAGTAATTGCGGGTGGATGTTCATGAGAAGACGAATCAGCTTATCCGGGATCCTTGCGCTGGGAACAGTGCCGAAATACCTGAAACTAATTTATTTTGTCTTTTAAGGGTTCCGTAACTCAAAAGGAAAAAGGTAACACTTATAGGATCACTTTGTTGTCCGTCTGTCTCTCTGCTAAGACTTTATTTCGGGAATGCGTGGAGATATCGAGTTGAAATTAAATTTATATACTCAGGTCTTCAGTTCTTTGAAGCTGTGAAAAAATTAAACTTCTAAATTAACGTAAAAAATAGATACGGCAATAATGCCGCAAAAAAAGTATATTTCGACACTCTGAGGGAATTAAAAAATGATAGCGTACTTCCCGTTGTTTTAGAACTATGAAATTTGGCAAGTAACATCGTTTGATAGTACACGTTCAGAAGCTACTATTTCAAGTGAAACATATTTTATTTATTTTTTATGATGCATAAATTCTTATAATGAAACAAATAAAATACCGTCCTCTCAGTACGGAACCCTCGGTGGGCGAGTCCGACTCGCAATTGCCCGGTTTTTTATTTTATTTGCAGGAACCCCTCCGTAAGTGAAGGCTTCCTCCAAAGAACCCTGTTTTCTTCTATTTTGGCCTGTTGGTATCCAGCCTGAACCTAAATGGAAATAGGATGTTCATAATAATTTAACATTTTTGTTCACAGTCTAGCAAATATTGGCACATTGAAATGCTTAAAAAAATTGGGCATGACGATGCTGAAAAATCGACCAAGTAAGTCTTGTACAAATCATATAATAAATTAATATATATAGTTAGTTGATATGGCGGTCCCTCGTGACGAGAACATCGTGAAAACCGAGAAAGATAAGCAAGAAAACTAAGTAGTTTGACCTGGCGCACGAGGTTGTCGACAATGTGGGATGTGGATACAGTAATCATTATGCCGATAGTCGTCACAGCCAATGGCATAATAGCCAAGAGCCTCGACCAACTTCTGAGGAGGCTCTTAGGTCAACTGTATCAAAGGTTTGATCCGGAAAGCAGTACTCCTGAGGGCCTTTAAATTTAGAGGTCACCACAGGATCGTCCGGTTAAATAGTAACCAGCCTTAGTGTGCTGAACTATGAGTGGCCCTATACAAAAAACAAAAAAAAAAATCCTGAACATGGCGCGTATTGTTAGGAGGTTTTTCTCTCTAGAGCCCTGACCGATACCGATACCGATACCGGTAGTCAGGGCTTTTAAGAGAGGAACCTCCTAACAATACGCCCTGTGTCCAGGACTACTGCTTACTGGATCAAGCTCTTGATACAGCTGCCCAAGGAGAGTCTCTTCAGATGTTGTTCGAGGCTCTTGGCTTTTTTATACTCATATTTAATAATGTAAACAATATGTAGTTAACTTTAAATAAATGGAATACTAAACATAATTTATCTTTTCCAACACATTTTACAATATTAACGAATACAATATTTGTTTGATCACAATCTATCACATGTTAAATTGCTAACTGTCCAAAGGCTGTCCCTGATTGGTAGATCGTTGTAGGACGTTCTGTGACCATAGAGTTACGAATCGTGCAACCAATCAACGCGCGAGTTGCGTTCCGTCGAATGCTATTTCACAATTTTACGGTTTCAATTCGATAGATATGAACTTACTGATCAGAATAAATTTATCGATAAATTACAATCTCATGACTTGTTTTTTAATTGATAATAGGCTCGCGTTTGACCACCATCTCACCTGATGGTAAGTGATGATGTGGTCGAAGATGAAGCACGCTTACCTAGAAGTAACCTATTCACTCTTGACTTAAAGACCCGCAGGTTATAATTATCAGGAAACACGGACTCTGGTAGGGAATTCTACTCCTTAGCCGCAGGCACAATGAAAGTATTCCCAAAACGTTTTATATTATAACTAGCGATCGCGTGGGGCTTCGCTCACGTGGACTTTCTCACGTTAAAAACATAACGTCCTTCTTTTGCAGTTGAGTAAAAAGTAGAATATAGCCTTCCTCAAGCTTCATACTACTTCCATACCGAATTTCATCCAAATCCACCCAGTACTTTCTAAGATTAGCGCGTTCAAACAAACAAACAAACATTTCCGCTTTATAATACTCGTGATAGATTTAACGTTGTTGGCAATTGTACGGTGACATATTATAAGAATTATCCAGCTTCCAAGGAAACAGTGACAAAAATGATGAATGATTCAACTGTGTTTTTAGTTTTATTAATTTTAGATATTGAACACAGGTATTGAGAACGCCTGGATCGGCGCTAAGGGCACGCTTGGCATTTGGAAGTGGATCGATACGGGAGTCAGTGTGTTCCAACCGTCAGCCTTAACTGATGCCTCTGGTGATATCTGGCCACCAATGAGGTAAGTGACTGGGACCATTTTTAGGTTTCCGTAGTCGACAAGGAACCTTTATAGTTTCGCCATGTCCGTCCGTCTGTACGCGGCTTAGCTTAGAAACTATTGGTACTAGAACGCTGAAATTCGGCATGGATATACTACTGTGGAATACTCTTCTCGCGTCAGTAAGACCAGCACAAACCCTTCCTTCTTTCAAAAACATGGTAAAAGATCTCTATCTCTCTATCTATCTAAAGTGGTAATTTTTTTTAATACACTTAAAGTTTTTTTTTTTATCATAAATGGCAGCCGGAAACAACCACGTAAGCGATACCTAGATGAGGTCTACGATGGAACGAGCGAGCCTAAAATATGCCTGTTTCCTCTTGCTTTAAAGGCTGACAGGTCATATGTGTTCCTTTTCAGAGACAGAAATAACATCAAACAGAATGGATGCCTTCAACTGGACAGGCACGCATCTCACCCGCCAGTGTTCTTAGAAGCCAGGTGTGAGAGGAAAATGCCGTTTGTCTGCTATGAAGGTAGGTAGTATTTCACTTTCCTCACTAAATTTTGATTGGGGCCTAACACGAGTAGGGAGATGTGACGCTAGGTTTGCCAGATGGTGGCTGAACGTGTGAGGGAGAGTCAACTCTCTTCCTCACGCCCCAGCCGCCGTGGGTGAAGGCCCGGGCTTCGTGGATTGCAAGTCAATCTCCGGCCAGCGTACGCGCGGGCTTGCGGACGGCGAGCAGAAGTAGATCACCGTCTTGTAAGAAAAAGGCCCGGGTCAATGGCGCCGAGTGTTCCACGCGCGCCTAAAAGAGCAGTTAGCAGCACTAACGGGGCTCGATAGGGCCATTTGCCTGCCCGGGTTACAGGAATGTCCTAACGAGATACCGCTGCTGATCAAAAGGGCAACTGAAGGAAGATGGTGGGTTTTTAGTCAGTAGAAGTCTGACACTCCCTTCCGCTTCACACAGAGTGGGAAGCTACTCAGCAAGGACTGCAGTTATGTATCATACGCTAATATTTTTTTTTACCTGACAGGCCTGTTGTTCTAGTGGTCAGTAGCCCTGACTGCTATGCGCAAGGTCGTGGGTTCGATTTCCACCCAGAACAAATGTTTGTGTGATGAGCACGATCATTTGTTCTTTGTCTGGGTGTAATTTATCTGTATAGAAATATATATGTATGTTTATCAGTTGTCTAGTACTCATAGCATAAGCTCTGCTTAGTTTGGGACTAGATGGCGTTGTGTGAAAGTTGTCGATTATTATTATTATTTCTTTTCATGCTTTGCATTTCACCCATTTAAGTGGGGATTTATTATTACTATTATTTTTAAATCAGCCACTATCTCCAAGTCGAACTTCATTAGTGTGTCTATATTTTTGTCGTTGAGACATGGCCCAGTGGAGAGCAAAAGTAATATTTGACTCGTATGCATAATTCTGGTACTTTTAGTGTTTTGCTATGGACAGTAATGCAGTCTAAAACTATGCCCGGTTTCAGAGCTTGGCGGTGAATTAGAGAGGGGAATTCGCAGATCGGGTTAGTAATGTAGTTATGAATAAAATGAGTTTTGACCAAAGATCTCGTTAATGGAATGCCCATTTTACCTCCCACAGGTGAAAAAATGGGCAATTTTGCGAGTAGTTGTTGGAGTTCCTTCTTCTGTCTTCCTCTCAGTATTGGTTTCTCACTTCTTCCAATTGGGCTAGCTTGAAGTGTCCTCTTACAATAGACCAACATTTAATAGTGGCTGGTGTATCCTTTTTTCTCCTATTCTGATGGGTTCATAGCGATTTGTACCATCACTACTATTTCTTTAGAAGTCTTCCGTCTCTTACCAAGTTGGTAGTCTTGTGTAGTACGTGAACGATGAACGAATAGGAACCGAATCTTTGCAGTGTATTAAATAACCGTTTCCAAACGCTGGCTTGTAATGTAAAAGTGTAGGTCTAATAGCTCTTTTCGTACTCGTAAATTCTAAACCGTGTGATCCGGTGCGATCGAAATGTCGAACGAGAAATGAAATATAGTCACTGATTATTTGACATAGCCGACGAATGACATTGCTACCCGAACTCGACCGACTGAATTCACAAGAATGAGATAAGATGCGTATTATTTTAATGGCATAATGTCTAATTTAGCTTATTACCCGAACACGCGTCTAGTGACCGCTGACTGCTGAGAACGAAGACCGAATAGAGCTATTAGAACTAATAGAATGAACTAGTTCACTGTCAATCTCAAAAATGACCGAGCAGGCACAAGACTACAAGTTGGGTTACAACACCTTTCGTCCATGTTAACTTTTCATTTCAATTTTATGGTCACATCTTTGTCTAATTCACAAATTTGATTTGATTTGATTTATAAACCTAACCTTAAACTTCAACGTCAACTATTTCGTTTGTTTTGGCGAATCTATATTCCGTATTTTAATATTCTGTATTTCTTATTTCAATCTGTATTTCGTATATTTATATTATTAAATAATTACAGGATCCCAGAAATTCCCTACAGAGATACCTAGCGACGAACAGTATTACTACGTGCTTGTTCGGCAGCTGTTCTATTGGCAACACGCCAATGAAAACTGCTTGAAGATGAATGGCACACTGGCTAGTGTGGACAACAACGATATTTTGATACAATTGTTACTTGTTATGGGAGAGAACAGGGAGGAGCGTAAGTTATAATGCATGTTTGCACTGTCAGGACACAAGCCCACAAATTTCAACGGACCTGCCGTTCAAATGTGCTTCTTTTCTCACAAGAGCACAACCTATATGCTTTTCATATGATTTCACCACATGAATTGAATAGACTTTAAAAGAGACGTTGACCTCTGAGTTTGTTTCGGTATTTCTTCTCAGAGTAGTCAGTTAGGAAACACCGGACTCATCTAGCTAAACTTAAAACGGCAAAAAGATGACTCGTAATATGACCAATTTATAAAATAAATATTTCATTTCATACATATAAAGATTTGAGTTTCGTTACATTCACTAAACATAACTTTGGGCTCAACTATTCCATTAGATATTTTTTCTAAGAACATATCGTATAGTAAAAAAATAGCATTCTGAGCTTTTAATATTCATACGAATGATGCAAGACCCTCCCTTCTCTTATTTTTGAGACAAATTTCTTCTCTTCTCCTATTTTCAAAAATTCATTTTCTGAGTACCTAGTTAGTTACTCAAAATGGAATTGGCATTTGGAGAATACAGCCACAATATAGGTATGTATGTTGGAGCATTTCCTTTATGTGGTGCTGACATCTTAATTAAACTCTGTAATATGATTTAAATATTTTATTATGCAGGCAAAATCACTTCAAGTTAATTAATTCAACAAAAAGGGAAACAAAAATAAAAACACAATAATAAACGATTATTCAACAAGATATTTAAAAAAAAAGCACAAAATAAGTTAAGGAAAAATAATAAACGATAAAAGTAACAATAATAAAAACTCAGAGCGTCTACGACGCAGAAGCGTTCCGTCTCACACGGCGACTCGCTTACTTCTGAGCTTCAAAGTTTTTTTTTTTTAGGTAGGGCCACTCGTAGATCAGCTCAGTAAGGCTGTGCGTCTACTTAACCGGTCTGTTTAGCTTCAAAGGTGGGGGCACGCTCTTTTATAGCCTGTTCGTCGCAGGTGGGAGGTGAATCATACTTTGTTTATGCGCTCGCCTTGTGAACTCGTGAATCATTGCACGCGCCGACATGTATGTATGTTATGAATTCTCTTTCTAGCTATTGAACATATTTGGATCTCCGGACGTCTGAACATGACAAAGGACATTTCGACCGACACCGTCCGGTTTAGCTGGTACAATCCCAACAGTGGGAAAACAATCCCAAGCCCCAAGGCTGTGGGAAGTTCCACCCCTGGCTCATATGTAAGTTAATATGTTATAGCTTCTAGCATTATTTATATTTAACATCATTATGGAATGCTCTCTTTTCTGCGTACCAAATAAACTATATTATTTCTTTCTTACTTATTACAAATAGATAATGAAAATTTAAGGAAAGAGATAGAGCTTTTTTGCAATATTGTGTAACAGGTGTGTTTAAATTATTGGTGTACAACGAAGAATATTCTATCTATCTATGTTCGAGAGGAAACAGTTTTAAAATATTTATTTAGAATTGCATATTCATTACAAGACAGTTCCATTCCACACGTATCTACAATCTACCACTAGATGGCACCACATAAGCGCCACGTTAATATATTTCTCAGTAGTTCTGCTATTCCCCGGTAGATGACATTGTATATACGCTATATTTACTTGACCTCTTTACGAAAAAGTTTTACTACTCACCGCTAGATGTCACTTATATCAGTCGTTTCTTTCTCTGTTATACAGGATTATTGGAAATATGTCCCGATCCTGGATGAGGCCATTAAATAACAAATCAACCCTAAGTTTGTAGGCCTAACGTATACCATTATCGAGATTTTTTTTTAATATTAAAATAAAATAGGACTTTGTCTGTTTTAAAAATTTATAAAAAAAAAAACGAAAACACGTTTTAGCATTCTTATTTATTAAATAGCTAAAGAATTAAGTAGCGCATAATAAAAAAACATAAAACAATTAAAAACCTCCGTACTTTTGAAAAAAGAGATCCAATACTTATTTTATTTTTATGATTTTTGCAACGTCTTATGAAATTTTTTTTATCTCCTAAAAATCGCTAATCTATTTTGACGGCGGAACATTTTATTTGTTAGTTAATGACCTCATCTACACGCCCTTAACAGGATCGGGACATATTTCCAATAACCTTGTATATATGGTCTGAACGGGCTTGGCTAAAAAGCACGTTGAGCCGTTGGACCCACACTTGCACATCTTTGACAGTCTTTACGGGCCCTTACAGGCAGAAGCCAGAAAATCTGACCACAGTCTTGTCAATGAATACCGTACTACTGAGCTACTGGCTTGTGGAAGTCAAATAGGGAGTCCATGTAAAACACTATTGCGCAACAATTCGGTTAGTCTGGAAGCCGATTTTCCCTGTTCATGATTCTGCAAGCAATCTCCGACAGCCATTTCTCCTTTGGACTGGATCACAAAAGGACGTTTCGTTTTTGAGAGATTCGTCGACAGACGTTTCACCTATAGACGTTTCGTCGACAGAATGGTTCGGATTTGTGAATTTAGACGACAGGACTACACCTATGGAATATTCACCGTGGAACTGTTTGGCTTATGATATTTTCGATATGGCTTTTTCACTATTTAATTATACAGCCAACAAAAGGGTTGAGTTAAATTGGGAAAAAGCCATGACGGAGAACGCTGGCAGAATCTCTGTTCACAACTTCAAATCTCAAGATTTTTTTTATTTTAATTGATAATAGGCTCGCGTTTGACCACCATCTCACCTGATGGTAAGCGATGATGTGTTCGAAGATGGAGCACGATTACCTAGAAGTAACCTATTCACTCTTGACTTAAAGACCCCTAGGTTATAGCTATCGAGAAACACAGACTCCGGCAGGGAATTCCACTCCTTAGCCGTACGCACAACTAAAGTATTCCCAAAGCGTTTTGTGTGTAAGATGGCGTATAATCAAGGGCGGATCCAACTTTGGTGCCAGGGCGGGGTCACATAAAGTCACATTTCGTGGTCAAGTCACAAGAAGTTATAATTAGTATTTCCTGACTTCGCTGCCACTTGGCCATCCACTGTCGATATTCTTTACAACGACAGAAACTGGAGTATTATCTAGTAACAATGTTTAAAACTTTAATGTTTAAGCAGAACTTTTAATGAGATATGCAAGCAGTATGATTTGGATCCTTTCACAACTAGTGTGAACTCAGCCAGAAGGTGCTTAAGCTTAAACTTTTTCAAGCGTTAGTGGTTATGTTATGCTGTTGACTCATTGCAAGCAAATCTTTATATATTATGTATTCTTACTGTGTAAATTGTATCTTTAATTTATAATTAGATTTATTATTGCTTGTTTATTGCTTATAACTTTATTTTAGTATAAGTCTAAACGTGAGGACTTGTTATTGGCTCTCTGGCGACTATGTATTCCTTTTTTTATGGTTTTATTAGCTGTAAGTCCTCCATAAAGTAAATAAATAAATAAATAAAAATTTAATTAGTGGTCCACCTAGGTCCTGGACCCAGTCCAGGGGGGGTCATGACCTCATGAACCCCCCTCCCTGGATCCGCCCTTGCGTATAATTATTACTTTCTGCCTTATTAGATGCTGCCCTGGTGGATTGATGAAGAGTTTACGATGGATAACTCCTGCTTGAACCTGGATAGGCAAGATCACCTCATCGGCTTGGTCTACGGACTGCCATGCGACACGGCGCAGTACTCAATTTGTATGATAGGTAAGTGACTTAACATAATCCGTCAATAACATTCCTACAGCTGAAACACAGGCTTCCTCCCTATGGAAAAGAATGGTCCGTAAACTACCACGCAGTGCCAGTGAGCAGCTGTAGTTTTTGGATTTTTCAGTCCAAGGATATGCCTTTGCTCACTATATTTACCCAAAGGTTGACTCATTGACTGGTAGGTAATGCCTTGCTGCAGTCCGCCCGTGTAACACTATTCCTGTCTGTGTTTCCCGACAGCTACAACCTAGGAGTCTTTAAGTCAAGAGTGAATAGGTTACTTTTAGGTAAAGCTTTGGTTTCCTAGGAAAGCGGTGCCGTCATATAGCGGCCGTAATATTACGGACGCAAAAAGGCGGCCGTCTTTACGGTGACGACATGTGGAAAGTTCCACGGCCGTTTTAACACATTGTCTTCATCGCTATCAATGAAACGTTCACGAAACCATCTGTCACCGACAAGACGGCCGTCATGCAAATGGCGGCACCGCTTTTTGACGTTACGGTGTCAGTTACCGCTCTCTAGGAAACCGCGACATTTTGTTTACATAGACAACGTTCTAGTGACGTCATTCACCGCTGTATTACGGCCGCTATATGACGGCACCACTATCCTAGGAAAACAAAGCTTTAGCGTGCTCCATCTTTGATCACATCATCACTTACCATCAGGTGAGATAGTGGTCAAACGCGAACCTATTTTCAATAATAAAAAAAAACTATTGTACAACCGCCAGCACATGAAGCTACCCGAAACTGTCAAATTTTCCCAATCAACCTTGAACCTAATTTCTTTAACGATAAAGTTGAAAATCTATTAAAGAAATTTGGCAGATTGTTGTAGATTGATGTGCTGGCGTCTGTACATAAAGTTTAAATAAATATTTTCCTTCACAGTTTTGAGAGCAATGGTAATGATGAAAATTACACAAAGTAATGTTCCTGCTTAGGTTCGAACCTACGATCTACTACGAGTTGTAGATCTTGTTGATCTTGAGATTCGTGTTCGTAACCACTTTTTTTTCGGTGTGAAAATCATCGAAATTACGATTTCCACTCTGGATGAAGCGGAAGAAAGTGTCAGACTTCTGTTTACTGAAAACTCACCCTGTACCTTCATTTGCCCTTGTAATTCGGGACTGCGTTATCTCGTTAAAACATTCCCACAACCCCGGGACCGTAAGCACTAGGACACCACTGTACTGCCAATAAAATTCGTTTATATTTTACTAGTACTCACGCGGGGCTTCGCTCCCGTGGTTTCTATCACGGTAAAAACATAACGCTCCTTTTTTGCAATCGCGTAAAAAGTAGCCTATAACCTTCCTCAAGCTTCAAGCTACTTCTATACCAAATTTCATCCAAATCCACCCTGTACTTTCGAAGATTAGCGCGTTCAAGCAAACAAACAAACAAACAAACTTTTCCGCTTTATAATATTAGTATAGATTATATATACAATTAGACTGCTAAATTTCAACTAAATGTATTTCTTTGTTTTTTTTTTTTTTTAGAAAAATCACAAAAGCTCCAGCCTACCATTGCGCAGCGGCCGCCTCCGCCGCCACTACCAACTACGGTGATGACGACAACGGTACCACCCAGTACCACAAGTCTAGATGGATATGAAAGCAGTTGAATAGAAATAAAATAAGAACAATATTCAAAGTCTGATACAAAAGAACGGAATCAATCTTACAATATTGGTATTGAAATAGTTTGCTTTTTATTTCACTAGAAATAATGTGGCAGAACAACGTTTGCCCAATTAGCGAATACATATTATTATAAATTATAATTGACATAGCTATTAGCTATATAACAACTTATACTATGCACCATCTAGTGGGTATTCCGTTCTTCAGAGGCCCTAAGGCAATGGCATTCTCGGGGCCCCTTTTCTTACTTTGACTGACCAAAAGGGCTGTGGTTTTTAATATATTTGTTTACTTATTCCCAGATTTCTTCGAAAATTGTTTTAATTCTACTACTAAATCTAACGATTTGTATTTTGTGATATAACATTGAGGTCCCTAAGTTCACACGCTCATCAAATTCTCGTTCAAAGAAACATATTTTCTTGGTGCGTGCACTAGGCCTGGGCCTCTAGTTGATGCGGGGCCCCTAGGCAGATGCCTAATGGTTAATTCGGCCCTCTATAGACTAATTTTACTTTCATAATGAATTTCAATAATGAGGGTTTTCTGTAATAACGTCCATCAGGCGGCAGCACTGAGGCGTCAGGTCCAGCCACATGTCAAATGCTTAAGTTTTTTGACATCTGTCAAATTGACATCATTGTCCTGAAATACAGGCCATGAGCCTAGCTTAGGCACCAGTCTCCCACAATGTGTTTTTATATTATTTGTAATATATTGTTAATGTACAAAACCATTGTATTGTGGCGAGAAATAAACCATTTACTTAAGATTCGTTTCCACAGTTCATTTCCAAAGAAGACCTCTCGCCTCGTAGCGCCAACTGGTGGTTTAAATTTTCCAGAAAACCTTCATTACGTTTGCATGCCTAAGATAATAATTATGTACAAGGATCACCCGTTTTATTGTAACATCTACTTATTTCTATATATCTACAATATATGCAAATTTTACTTTAACAATATCTATTTTAAAATCAGGCATATACACAAGAGGACGAGGTTTCCTTTGGAAGCTCTACGTATACTTTTATGCTGTTTAAGTAGGTGCCTCCCTGTTAGTACCTAGTACATTCGTTTTTTAAGTTAAGTAATACAAACAAATAAAATGTTTTGGGAATACTTTCATTGTGCTTACGGCTAAGGAGTGGAATTCCCTGCCAGTCTGTTTCCTGATAGCTATAACCTGGGACTTTCAAGAGTGAATAGGTTACTTCTATGCAAGCGTGCTTTATCTTCGACCACATCATCACTTACCATCAGCTGGTGAGATGGTGGTCAAACGCGAGCCTATTATCAATAACTTCCCTCTTTAAAATATTAGTCTAGATGTGAGTATAATAATAGAATATAAATAAGATAGATAGCTGATAAGAAATATTCTCTTCCTCTCCATTGTACTTCTGTCAGATTTAAAGAACAAACCATTGTTGAGTATGTTTAACTAAAATGTGTAACAAAAAATGAACTATTAAATAAATGAATTTAATTTATTGAAGTGTAGTTTTTTTTCTTTAAGCCAAGATTGAATAGGTTACTTTTAGATAGGCGTGGTTCATCTTCAACCACGTCATCGCTAATAGTCAAACGCAAGCAAAAAAAAACCGCAGTGTGCATAATTGCCTCCTGCTCAATTTCTAGATACTGTATTATCTATATATATGAAAATGAATTGCTGTTCGTTAGTCTCGCTAAAACTCGAGAACGGCTGAACGGATTTATCTTATCTTGGTTTTGAAATGTTCGTGGAGGTCTAGAGATTTAAAAGTTGAGAAAAATTGAAAAAAAAATTGCCGGGAAAACCGTCGAAACAGCCATTTTCTATTTCCTATACAAACGTTTTCTAAATAAAATGGAGAGTAGGGTAGGGGTAGGGTTGGTGTAGGGTAGGGTAGAATAGGGTACGGGTAGGGTAGGGTAGGGTTAGGTTAGGGGTAGGGTATTGGTAGGGTAGGGGTAGGATAGGGATAGTGGTATCGGTTGGGTAGGGGTAGGATACCACGCGAACGAAGTCGTGGCGGGTTAGCTAGTTATATTATAAACATAAAGATTTTTTTTTTACATTTATATGTATTTATTACAATCTCAGATTAATCTAATCTGAGATTACATCAAATGCCCTAAAATATACAATATTAAAAATGCAAGCCAGTAGTGATGTAAGTGGGCCTTCTCTAATAAAAATACACAGATTAATCAGATTTTTTTTAGCCTGCTCTCTAGGTCTAAGATCGAACGAGCGAGCCCAGAAAATGCCTATTCACTCTTGCTTTAAAGGCTGACGGGTTTATCTTAATGTATTTTACTGTGTGTACATAAATAATAAAATAAATAAATAAGCCGGCAGAGAGTTCCACACCTTGGCTGTGCGCACAATGAATGTTGAAGAAAAGCGCTTAGTACGACAAGACGGTATATCGACCAAGTGTGGATGGTATCCTGCGGTACGTCTGGTAGACCGGTAGTAAAAGGGGCATGAAGGGATCAAGTCGTGGAGCTCCTGCGCACACTCTCCGAAGTACAATCTGTAGAAGATAGACAGGCAAGCAACGTTTCGCCGGTGAGCCAGGCTGTGAAGCTTACCCGCCAGAACCTCGTCACCTATGAGCCTTTTGGCTCTGCGTTCGATCGAGTCAAGTGCAGCTAGCTGGTATTTGGCTGAGCCATCCCACAAGTGACTGCAATACTCCATACAGGAACGGACCTGTGCTTTATATAAATTTAAAAGCTGTCCAGGTGTGAAGTATCGCCTCACTTTCTGTAGGATGCCCAGCTTTTTGGCTGCAGTCTGAGCTTTAGACTCAATGGTTGAGCCGAAGTCGAGGTCAGACGTCAACTCCATGCCCAAGAGCTCCAGGCGGTCGGTAATAGGTACAGATGCACCTCTGAAAGTAGGAGACCATTCAAATTGGCTCCTTTTAGCGGAGAAAAGACAAGCCTGTGTTTTTAAAGCGTTGAATTTGACCAGATTGTCATCGCCCCATTGGGAAACGAGATTTAAGGTCAAATTCGTTCGCTCTACCATGGCCTTTCTAAGAGCGGCTATTTCGTCCCTACTAGCTCTAGCACTGGACAAGTATCTCTCTGAGACTGTGCTGTCATCCGCGTACCCAATAGCTCCCAACTGAAGCAGGTCGTTGATATGAAGCAAAAATAGAGTCGCAGAGAGAACAGACCCCTGAGGAACACCGGCATTAATAGCCATTAGATCCGATGCGCAGCCATCGATGACCACTCGGATCGACCGTTCACTCAAAAAGTCACAAATCCAGTTGCATAAGCTAGCAGGAACACCGTATCTAGGAAGCTTGCTCAGCAGACTAGCGTGCCAGACCCTGTCAAAGGCCTTTGAGATGTCGAGGGACACGGCAAGGGCTTCGCCATGTTTCTCAATGGCCTCGCCCCAGCAGTGCGTAGCATACACAAGAAGATCTCCGGTTGACCGACCACGGCGGAAGCCATACTGGTGGTCACTGAGGAGCTCATTGTCTTCAAGGTATGCCAGCAACTTACTGTTGAGTACCCTCTCCATAACTTTACATAGTATGGAGGTCAAGGCAATTGGTCTATAGTTTGCAGGGTCGGCATAATAATAAATCAGAAGTCACCCCCTAAGCTCTTTTTATGTACCTAAAACTTTATCGTGATAGGCTGCACCACAGCGCATGGACGTTCCAGATTTACATGGGACACAAATACTCAAAAATATCGTTTTTTATTTAAATGACTCAAAAACTCAAACTCTTTGCAGCCACGATTTATTCTAAATTTTATGGTGAGGATATTTCGACCAAATTTCAGCCCCCGCAACTGGGTTACAGCTCCAAATGGAGTTGTGAGGCTGCCGTACACGCCTTGACGACCTATTTAAATTCAGGTAAAGGAGAGGTCATCTTGAAGGTTGACATTAAAAATGCTTTTAATTCAGTCAATATGGACAATTTATTGGCAGGAACTAAAAAAGAAGTATCACAAATTTTTAGTTTTCTTTGGCAATGTTACAGACATCCGACAAAATTGCTTTATAAGGAAAACCTTTTGGAATCAGCTGTTGGCTGTCAAAAAGGTGGTCCCCTCGGGCCAGCGATCTTTAGTTTAGCCATTCACCCAATCATTCGACAGCTAAATTCCAAATTCAATGTTTGGTATCTCGATGATGGAATCCTGGGAGGCGATGTAGACACAGTATTAGATAATCTACAGTTTTTAATAAATCAACTCCATTTCATAGGATTGGATCTCAACCTTTATCCGACAGTACTGACAGACAACTGACACTTTCAAAATTCAACGCAATAGCCCCAGATATCCAAATTTTGGAAAAAGTTCTCTTCGTCTTCTTGGGTCTCCAATTTATGAGAATTCCTTTCCCGACTTTGTCGAGGAAAAAATACAAAATTTTAATGACATCTCGTACAGAATATACCAAATTAATATGCATTCGGCCATCACCTTAATTCGTTACTGTTGTTTTGTACCTAAATTAACGTACTTTATTTGTTCTTCGCATCTATGGAAACCTCACCTTTTGGAAAAAATGGACCAAATTATTCGTCAAACTCTGACAGGAATTTTAAATGTGGCTATGGACGACCGAGCTTGGGCACAAGCTACTCTTCCTATTTGTATGGGTGGTCTCGGCGTCCGCAAAATTACTAGTATCAGTCTACCGGCTTTTGTATCCTCGGTATACGGCACTGAGAAATTAATCAGGAATATCCTAGCTCCGTCACTGGTTGATTTCAATGTGCCGTACTTCATCGAGGCTATAGATACCTGGAGACTCGCTTGCCCGAACCTAAATCCACCCGACAATCCATCATCTCAGAGGCGGTGGGATGAGCCGCTCTGTAGAGCAGTTCAGAGTGACCTTATTGCATATCACGCACATCTGCTTCGGCTGCAGAGCGCGCGCGCGCCTACTGGCTGTGGGTGAATGGGAATCGGGTCTATGGCTCCATGCACTACCGTCATCGAACATAGGCACCTTGTTCGATGATATTACTTTCCGCCTCGCTGCTTCCCTTCGATTAGGTGCTCCCTGCTGTTCTGCTCATCGCTGCCACTGTAGCGAAGTTGTCAATAGCCTCGGTCACCCAGTGGCGGATCCAGGGGGGGGGGTCATGGGGGTCATGACCCCCCCTGGGCTGGGTCCAGGACCTAGGTGGAACGCTAATTAAAATTGTTAAACATAATGTTTTTATATATTTTGTCACAATATAGTTTTATTTAAGTACTTTCAATATTTAATATAATAATTTTTTTGAAGGCAAACGCATTATTCGGGAACGAACGCATCCAAAATTTGAATTTTACCGCGCCACCGCACGGCCGCCTCCTTTCATATCTCACATTTCGTAGGTATGACACTTGCGCGCGCTTTGTTTCGACCAAGGTTTCGACTAACGTCTAGCTAGATCTAACCTCAATCGGAACGACTAAACTTTAGTAATAACCTGACCTTATTATAAAACCATTTCTGACCTTATTTTAAATTGTGATATTGAGATGTACCCTAATATAAAATTTTATTATGTATTATGGCTACACTACCTGTTAGTGTAGCGACAGCGAAAATTACAAAAAATCAAATCGTGTCTGAGAGCTTTTATGGTTGAAGAACGTCTAGAACCGGACTGGCACATCTCCACGTCCATAAAGATGATGATGTTCATCCTGGCCGATTTCGGCTATGGCGACTGTATGATGGCTATTTTATTCAAACACTAGTACTCACGCGGGGCTTCGCTCCCGTGGATTCTATCACGGTAAAAACATAACTCTCCTTTTTTGCAGTCGCGTAAAAAGTAGCCTATAACCTTACTCAAGCTTCAAGCTACTTCCATACCAAATTTCATCCAAATCCACCCTGTACTTTCGAAGATTAGCGCGTTCAAGCAAACAAACAAACAAACAAACTTTTCCGCTTTATAATATTAGTATAGATTAGAAAGCTCTAATAAGCGCACCGTCGGAGAGCTGAACAATCGCTTGGTTGTTCAGCTCTCCGACGCGACGGTGCGCTCATTGGTGACTGGCGTACCCACATTTCGCTGAGAATACCATGTTGCATGTAGGGCACGTTAACACACCGTTCGCACGACAATAGTGTATGGTCGCTGGTGGTCTGACCTTCAACTCGTCTCGTTTTTTGTCCAAATCTTCTCGTCTTAGCGATACAAAATCAGAGACTTGCAGATTAATGAGACGTCTCCAATCCAAACGTTGAGCGGCTTTGTGCTCCCATTGAGATGGTTCGATATTGCATCTTTTCATATGCCTTTTCAGAATATCCTTATATATTAGGTATTGTCCATCCCATTGACGTTTGCCATATTTGAGTTCTGAAGATGCGTTTAGCCAATCTGTCGTCCGACATTCACTACACGTGTCCACTCCAGCGCAGCTGGTGCCTCATGAGGTAGGTCTCGATACCTCCGACGTTTGCACGACGAAGAACATCCATGTTTCGGACACGATCTTGCCACCGGATGTTCATTATATCTCGCAGACACTTTAAGTGGTACCTGTCGAGAGCGCAAATGTGTTTACGGTAGAGGACCCATGTTTTGGACGAATACAAAACAAAATTGGGAGACCAATGGCCATATCATACACTTTTATTTTGGTGGATAGCTTGATGTCATGCGACCGGATAACTTTAGACCGCAGTTCATCAAAAGCAGCAGCAGCAGAAGCTCCTATTCTATATCTGGTCTAAGTCACACTTTGACGTCGCCGGTACGTAAAGGGCTATTGAAGGAATACCGTGGATTTTTTAGTCAGTACAAGTCTGACAGTCCCTCCGGCCTTGCCCGGGGTGGGAGGACTCATCTGATGATTTTACCGCGAAAAAAAAAGACACAATTTAACGTAATAGTGCATCCAAGATATTTGAATCTATCGACTTGGTTTAATATATTGTCTTCATAACATACATTAAGTAGTACATTGTCATGTAGCCCTCCTGCCGCCATCACTTCGGTTTTTTAAATTAATTTTAAGCCTAAACTTAGTGCATGCCTCATTTAAATAATTGGTCATAAGATTTTGAAGACCACTTGCGGAGTCTGACGAAACATAAATCGTCGGCGTATACATAATCTCGGTTATAAGGGCCACTAAGATTTTCGTAGTCGCTTTTAGTTTCGCCGGGTTGAAAAAACTACTTAGGCTTCACGGACTACAATATCCTACCGATCCTGCCAATTATAGACCTCCATACTGTGTAAAGTAATGGAAAGGTTACTCAACAACAAGTTGCTGGCATACCTTGAAAACAATGAGCTCCTCAGTGACCGCCAGTATGGCTTTCGCCGTGGTTGGTCCACCGGAGATCTTCTTGTGTATGTCACGCACTGTTGGGGCGAGGCCATTGAGAAACACGGTGAAGCCCTTGCGTTATCCCTCGACATCTCAAAGGCCTTTGACAGGGTCTGGCACGCTAGTCTGCTGAGCAAGCTTCATGCATGCGGTGTCCCTGCTGGCTTATGCAACTGGATTTCCGACTTCTTGAGTGAGCGGTTGATCCGTGTGGTCATCGATGGCTGCTCATCGGATCTTATGGCAATTAAAGCCGGTGTCCCTCAAGGGTCTGTTCTTTCTGCGACTCTTTTGCTGCTGCATATCAATGATCTACTTCAGCTGGGAGCAGTTGGGTACGCGGATGACAGCACAGTCTCAGAGAGATACTTATCCAGTTCTAGAGCTGACAGGGACGAAATTGCCACTCTCAGAAAGGCCATGGTAGAGCGCATGAATTTGACATTAAATCTCGTTTCCCAATGGGGTGATGACAATCTGGTCAAATTCAACGCTCTGAAAACACAGGCTTGTCTTTTCAGCGCTAAAAGGAGCCCTTTTGAATTGGCCCCTACTTTCCAAAGTACATCTGTGCCAGTTACCGATTACCTGGAGCTTTTGGGCATGGAGTTGACGTCAGACCTCAGCTTCTGGTCAACCGTCGAGTCCAGAGCTCAGACTGCAGCAAAAAAGTTGGGAATCCTACACAAGGTGAGGCGGTACTTCACGCCTGGACAGCTTCTAAATCTGTGTAAAGCACAGGTCCGTTCCTGCGTGGAGTATTGCAGCCACTTGTGGGATGGCTCTGCAAAGTACCAACTTGCTGCATTGGACTCGATCGAGCGCAGAGCTAAAAAGCTTATAAGCGACGAGGTGCTAGTGGACAAGCTTAATAGCCTGGCTCATCGGCGAACCGTTGCTTGCCTGTCGGTTTTCTACAGATTGTACTTTGGGGAGTGTGCGCAAGAGCTCCATGATCTGATTCCTCCATCTCCCTTTCACTACCAGTCTACCAGATGCACGGCTGGGTACTACCCACACTTGGTTGATATACCGTCTTGTCGTACCAAGCGCTTCTCCTCCACATTTATTCTGCGCATAGCCAAGCTGTGGAATTCTCTGCTGGCTTCTGTGTTCCCTGCCACTTAGGACCTTCATCTTCTGGGCTCGCTAGTCCCATCGTAGACCTTATCTATCGCTTACCATCACGCGAGATCGAGGTCAAGAGTGGGCTCATCAGTAATAAAAAATAAAAAAATAGAATGCGAACAAAGTTGGTGCCAATACACATTCCTGTTCGACTCCACAGGTGACTGAGAAAGATTCTGATTGTTCATCATTGATTGTGAAGTAACATGACATGTCATCATGTAAAAGCCGTAAAAGCCTAACAAATTTATTCGGACAACCCAGTTTAGACAGAACCAACCAAAGAGCTTCACGAGGAACGCTGTCAAAGGCCTTTTCAAGGTCAACAAAACACAGAAACACTGGTCGACCTTTCTCCGTGCTCTTCTCAATAGGCTGGTGGATTGAAATGATGGCCTCGCAGGCTCCTCTCTCCGGTCTGAAACCGAACTGAGATTCTGGCAGTATTTCTTCGGATATAGGCAGAAGTCTATTTAGAAGGACTCTTGCGAAATTTTTTCCTGGAATGGAGAGAAGGGAATTGCCTCGGTACGAATTATAGTCAGAGCGATCTCCTTTGTTTTTGTACAGTGAGCAAATGCGAGAGATTTAAAAGCACTTAGGTAGATTTTCTTCCGATCACATATACAACAACAGTTTCCACATGATCTGGTGTAACTCCTCTCCTCCATACTTCAGCATTTCAACGCAAATATTATGTACGCCTACTGCTTTCTTATTCTGCTGTTGCCTGATGGTCGTTCTGACTTCCTCCAAAGTAATAGGTTCAAGTAACTCTTCCCTAGGTTTAGTTTGCTGGAGGGAATTAATGTTAGTTATATCAGCAGAGCGATCAACATTCAGAAGGTCATTAAAATGTTGAGCCCAGCGTTTCAAGATATCGTCTTTGTTGGCGAGAGATACTCCATGTAGTGACTTTAACGGTACGTTTACATTTTGGTACCTATGACTTTACAAATCTTTTTATAAAATGCACTCAGCTGTTGTGTGTCTATAAGCCACTGTAAGAATTTCGCCTTCTCTTGCCACCACTTAACTTTCGCATCTCTCGTTAGTCTTCCCAAGATTGAGAAGACTAAACTAAGCATTTTCCTGGATTTGTTTGTGTAAGTTTTCATTGCAAAGAATTATTGTGCTGCATATTAAGTAGCTGTCGGTGACCGCTAATCCAATTTAGTGTTTCTATGGCCCAAGATTGGAGAGCTTGTTTCTGTGACAAAAGATGTTACGGACTGCCAAATGGTCTCCAGGTCATCGTTTTCAATATTCAAGGAATAAAGAGCTTCATTCAACTTGCTAACATACATAGGCTTCCCTTTTCTGAAGATGCTGACAGACAATTGACAGTTTCCAAACGGAATGCTTGACCACGTCCATAAAAATGTACCTATTGAAGTATTATACATTAAGTGATAATGCGTTTCGGGAGAAGACGTAACAGAAAAATTGATTGTGTTATTTAAATATGGGTAGGTGTTTTTAAGTACAGTACTGGCATTTATTAATAAAATATCTACTATATACTTGTATCTATTATCATCAAAACTAAATTATAACTTCTTGTGACTTGACCACGACTATGTGACCCCCCCCCTAGCGCCAAAGCTGGATCCGCCCTTGCGGTCACCACGGCCTTTCATGCGGCCGCAGCGCGGGTCGCATAGCACGGCACGCGAATATTAACGACAGTATCCGACGAGCTCTTGTCACTGTTTGCGTTCCAGCTGTATTAGAACCCAATGGCCTGGCACGCGACGATGGCAAAAAAACCGGACGGCATGTCTTTATTTCCTTGGAAGATGGGTAGGCCTTTAGTGTAGGACGCAACTTGTGTCGATACTCTTGCGCCAACCCATCTTCCTAGCTCATCTTGCTGTGCTGGCGCTGCCGCTGCGGCTGCTAAGAACCTCAAGCGGCGGAAATATAATAACCTTATTGGTAGTTATATTTTCGAGCCATTTGGGGTTGAAACCTTGGGGTCGTGGGGTCCGAGTGCTCACAAATTATTTAAAGATCTATCCAGATGCCTAGTTGACACTTCGCGTGACCCAAGGGCTGGTTTTTACCTTGGACAGAGGTTAAGCATTACCATACAACGTGGCAATGCCACCAGTCTTTTGGGCACATTACCAGTAGACAGCGATGCGCACGAATTTCTGGATGCCATATTTTAGTTTATTTTTAGATGTGTATATGTAGTTTAGGGTTTTTTATTTAAGTAATGTTTTAGTAATTAATCTGTTTTAATTAATTAAATGGTCCTCACTTAGATTACCAAAACTTACTTTCTTAATGACTCAAATAACCTAACCTAACCAAATGTAAAAAAAATAACTAAGCCATTGCTGGTAGACCTGAAAATTGGACTCGTGGAACCTTCCAAAATGCTCTAATTTATGGCCAAATTCCAGCCCTGTAACGCCAGGCCCAAGTTTCTATAGAGTTTGAGTTTATCCTTCTATTCCAAACCATTCAGCAGTTTTTGAGTGAAAGAGTAACTAACATCTTCCATCCTTACAAACTTTCTCATTTATAATATTCTTCTCAGTCGTATCACTCGTGCCAGGGTGATCGTGGTTAACATAATATGGTAAATGCTGGAGTGGCGGATGTAACTCTCCTCACGATGTTCCGCCATCTCTCCCTATTTGCCGACATTTTGGTGCACTTATGCAAAGGCCCGCAATCACGCTTTATTTGGTCAGTCCGACGCATCGGCGAACGTCCCCGCGATCGTACCTTTCTAGAATATTAGTAAAGTAATAGAGAAGTAAGATGTCCAGGGTATTTCAAAAGTGCATGGACATATCTAGGTTAATATTCTATATCTGATGTATGTACAGTTAATAAATAAAGAAAAATTTAAAAAGACATTTTTTTTATAACACCTAGTTTGTAAGTTTGTATAATAAGCCCTGGCTGGAGGCTGAGCTGCCACATACAAAAAAAAAAACAGTAGCTGTAGTCATTAAAACAGAAAGAATTAGACTTAAATTATTTTATTTATAACTTAATAATAATCACACAACAAATTATTTCATATTCCTCAAAGTCTCAACCCACTGATCATTTACTTTGCTCAATTGGGTATAATTTTCGTACATATCTCCTAGATTCTTCTTGAAGCATCTCAAATGTTCTAAATAGGCTCTTAGGCTACTGTTCATTGCCCGAATGGAGTCTATTTCTTGTGTTAGCTCTGTGGTTGCTTTCTGAAAAACAAATGATATCTATGATTATTGAATGAAGAATGTTAATTTAGGTATGCCAAATCGGTTGAAAGTTACAGTACAGCTTAAAGGTACAGTAAAGCTTGTAGGTATAGAAATACACTAGTTTTTGTTGTATTCAAAAATACCTATTAGTTTTGATTTTACAGGCATTTAAACTTAAGATAAAATCGAGTCCCGCTAACAGTCACGTGACAGCATGTGACGTCAATTTACAACGTTCCGCCTAGTAGCAAGTCGCGATTGGTGGTTGTATTTGTACATTTCGGCACAACACATGATTTCCTAGTATTTAGATTGGACATTTTTGAAAGAATTTCTAATGAAACGTAAGACGACACCGTGCTGAGAGCGCGATCGGACTGAGCGAGTGTTGTGAGATGACGTCACACACATCGAGTATAATGGTGAACGCAGACCTAGCCGCACCGCACGCGCCGCAGTCTTTGCATTCGAATTCTTTATATGAAGTTCTATGCAACCTCGCACACCTACCCGCGCCGCAGTCGCCGCAGTCCCTGAAACGACCGAACTCCCCTAGCCGCTGCTGATGACGTCACCCGCACGCAGCGCGGATGACGTCATTCGCATCCACGGCGCGCAGTGTTGCCAGAGTTATAAAGTAGACAGAGAATCTCTGTCAACGGTTTATAACAAAATTACTTATTCTCGTATAAATAATTACTTGCTTATTCCCTATTATAGCACCTACAGATAAAATTACACAAAAGAGCAAAATACCAATACCAAATACAGATTTTATACAGATTTTTTAAATCTTCGGATAGATAATGCTTTCAAAAATCTGGCAACTCTGACGGGAACGACTGCAGCGACTGCGGCGCGGATAGATGTGCGAGGCCATTAACAAAAAGCGATGACTGCGGGGACTGTAGAGACTGCGGTGCGGCTAGGTCTGCGTTCACCTTAAGTCCGCGTCGCACGTTAAGGCGATTATCACACTGCCACGCACCACGCTGCATGTTGCGTGACTGCGTGTTTTAACGTTACTTGTTAGTATCTCCGTTTGTATAGAAAACATGCACAGTCCAACACACTGAAAACGCAACCACGCGCGTTCATGCGGATCACGCGCATACACGCGGAGAAACATGCACCCCCGCGCGTAGGTGCGGGGCGAGACGCAAGGTATGGCACACCGAATCCCGCAGTGCCGCGCGTGATTTTGAATGGGCGTGACGTGTGTGTTTGAAAATGGATCTCGATATCGATCGATTTATATTCGAAATCGAAAACCACCCAGCTATCTGGAATATGAAATGTGATGAATACAGTGACAGAGCGCAGAAGGTGAAACAATGGGAGGAAGTAATAAATATGTTTACTGATAATAATGCATCGGTTGAAGAAAAAAAAATTGAGGTAAGTAAATAATTTCAATTTTCTAAATACATATTAAGTTAACTATATCGATATTATAGGTATTCCACAACTTTTTTTTTTTTTTTTTTTTTTCACACAACGCCATCTAGTCCCAAACTAAGCAGAGCTTGTGGTATGGGTACTAGACAACTGATAAACATACATACATATTTCTAAATACATACATAAATTATAGATAAATTACACCCAGACAAAGAACAAATGACCGTGCTCATCACACAAACATTTGTCCTAGGTGGGAATCGAACCCACGACCTTGCGCATAGCAGTCAGGGCCACTGACCACTATACCAACGGGCCTGTCAAATATTATTATAGTTAACCTTTTCACCGCCAAGCACTTCTATAGAAGTTCGGGATTTTCGTGCCACCAGCACCACAACTTCTATAGAAGTTGTTCATTTTAACTATCTTATTAAAATAAATTTACTGTGATTAAAAGCTTTGTTTCATTTTATTATTTAAGATAGCACTGTCTACTACCCTGTTTTTTTATTTTTCTACACAAAATAAGCCCTAGTTTGTCCTAAAAACGGCAAAAACAGAAACTCCGAATTTTGTTACTTTCCTCAGAACGCCAATCACTTCATATCAAGTTGGCCAGTGATGTGCCGTGAAAGATTGATTTCACCATTGAAATATTTATGAATACAGAAAGTTACGAATATCGAAAACAATTTGAGGTCAATAAAATATGAACTTAGTTATCTACTTCATTACAAAGGATAGTAGATGAATTTCGACCTTCAGGTAGATGCCGATACGTAATTATAAAGTTGTTACCAATTCTTGTCGATAGTTATTTTCCCATCTCTACAAAACAATTGGTCGTCTATGCCCCTGTGCGCCACCGAGTGCCACGAACTACTATAGAAGTTGGTCAGTGACGTCACAGGCGTGCGGCTGTCAAGGTCACTTTGGCATAGTGCAGCACAAAATCGGATTCGCGCGCACGCATCTTTCTTTCTTTCACTTGATATCAAATAGAAAAATGAGTGAAGAACTTGATTCGGACGAACTTCTTAAAATTTTGCAAGGTGTGGAATCACCATAGACCACATCCCTGATCAGAATCGAATTCAACGTGCCCTCAGTGCCAATAACTTGATATGAAGTTAAAGAATGAGATCTTGAAACAAATAGAGATGTACCCCATTCCTTATAGTTCTAATTGAGTTATGTATTAGTTTCTTTGATACTCATAATTTATACTGTTTTTAGGGTTCCGTAGTCAACAAGGAACCCTTATAGTTTCGCCATGTCCGTCTGTCTGTCCGTCTGTCCGCGGTTTAGCTCAAAAACTATTGGTACTAGAAAGTTGTACTTTGGCATGAGTATATATGTTAATGACGCCGAAAAAGTGGTAATATAAAATTTTGAAAAAAACAATTATTTAGGGTACCTCCAATACATGTAAAGTGGGATGATAATTTTTTTTTTTCGTTCTTCCCATAGTGTGGGATATCGTTGAATAGGTCTTTCAAAAATATTGGGGGTTTGGTAAGACCGTTTTTTGATTAAGTAAACCGTTCGTGACTTATCAAGCTTTAAAGTACCAATTTTCGTTAGAGTCAAGTGTCCCCCCCCCCCTCTATCAAATAAACGGTTATAGTTAGAAATTCAAATGTCACGGCAGTAGTACCTATATATAACGAAATTTAAAGGAAAACTATCACACGTAAGTGGGCTTTACAAGTTTACGAGTAATAGTCGACCAATTGTATTTGACTGGAAAATTTCGAACAACTCTATAGAAATGTCGATAGATGGCGCTAAGCGCCAGTTGTATCATGCTAGCTTCTTGTGACGATTGAGTAGTGTAGCTCTGTGTCCGTATTTAAATTCAAAACACCGGCTATGACAAGTTTTATAAAAATCTCTAAAAAAAAATTGAAACTTTCCGTGCAAAATTGTCGGATCAGGTGAGGATTTGTATAGGAAGTCAAATTAGTTAGGTAGTCATGTTTGGCTTTTAGTTAGAGCATGGTATTATAAAAACTACGGAACCCTACACTGCGCGTGGCCCGACACGCACTTGACCGGTTTTTTCTTATTAAGGATACTGTGAAATAAAACAAATCTGGAAATATTTAATCAGTTTTTATTTATATTCGTAAAATCAACTTTAAATCTTAACTTTACGCGTACAAATCTTATTCATCGATATGACGATATACCCATCAATCACTACTGTTTACTGTATATTTAGTTATACATTTATAGCTTGGCGCTCGGCGAGGCATTGCGTTTTGTGTACGTTGGCGGCGAAAAGGTTAAACCCAGGCTATTATATACGAATAAAACTAGTGATTTTGATTTATTGCGCTTTTATTTATCAAAATTTGTACTGCAGTCACTGTTATGGAATATTAATTAGTACTTATCTAATACACATCAGTCTACTATTATAATCACAGCTTTCATTCTTGGAAGTGTTTAGATACTTACTTGCTAATCACAATTAGATAGAACCACTAAATAGATATTCTACTAATTTTTTATGACTCTACTAATCACAGCTTTAATTTCTAAAATCACAAATAACTACTTACTTGCTAATCACAATTAGATAGTACCACTAAATAGATACTCTACTAATTTTTAATGACTCTACTAATCACAGCTTTAATTTCTAAAATCACAAATAACTACCTTCTTGCTAATCACAATTATGAACCCACGAGATAGCCATTCGACTTATTTTTAATCTACTTACACATCACTTATTTAAAATCTACTCTACTAATTACAGCTTTCATTCATGAAATCACGAATACAGTTCACAAAAAAAGTTCTTAGCCTTTAAGTAAGCCAGTAATCGCAGTTACTATAATAATTAAGATCCCAGTAATATTTATTTTGTTAACTTTTTGTACCTTATATCTTAAGTTTTTTTTGTAGCGTATTAGGTAGTTTTAATTTTCGAACAATGGTAAAAGTTCAGATTCCTCGGAATTTTGAGTATTTACGGACATTGGAGATATTTGATGTTCCATTGCCAATGTGGAGTTTTCCACAAGTGATTGCTGATTATTTCTTTATAATAGCCTGGGTTTAACTATAATAATATCGATATAGTTAACTTAATATGTATTTAGAAAATTGAAATTATTTACTTACCTCAATGTTACCCAAAGCTTCTCTTCTGGCGTAATACAAAGACGAAAATTTGTATCTCTTCCACTAATACCTGTTCGAATTTTGCTGAGCAAATAATCAAAAGATGTTGTTGACATACGCGTGTAGTTGAAGAATATCTCTTCATATTTTCTAAGGTCCCAATAATTTTGAACAAATGACCCATTTAAAGATCTTGTTTGTAAATAAGGTTGTACCCAGTATCTTCTATAGGCACGATTTCTTTTAATTTGACCGTACAAAAACCAAACAGTATAATGGCAGCGTCCTGAATGAGTTCCACACTATTAAGCCTGCGCCGAGTAAAATAACTCAAAACGGTCTTCACAACTAAAGGAATATAACCTATAATAGTACTTTAATTACCATACAAAAATATGTAATGAACACTAGAATAAATGTGTTAGCAAACATAGTTGGCAAAATTTAAAAATATTTTATAGTTTATTAAACAAAAATACATAAAGTTGGACAAAAATCCTTACAAAACATGCTCGTGCGTCGCTGAATTTTGATAGTAAACTGTTGAATTTTTTCATAAACTTCAATTCATATTATTCTCTAATTATCATACTATCATTTACAGCTTTAACATTTCAAAAATGTCGCTTGGTTGTTTTAATTTTAATTTTTTCTTCTAATTTGCGCGCTATTTTGAACCATACGCAACGTACACCGGTCGAAAATTCAGTCGTCCACGGGAGCTCAGAGAGGGGTCACGTCTCATCGTGGAGCGTTTCGCCGGTAACGATAATTCGCGATCTATTGTGTACGTATGTATTGCAGCAATCCGTTGAATAACATAAGTCATATTTTTTGTTTTTTGAGTACGATTTATTATGCATACCCAACAATTACTTTTTATTGTTCAATATATATTTCTTTAACATTTTTTTTTTTTAATATTTGTTTTATTATGGGAAAATGTAAAAAAAAATATTATTAGAAGAAAGTTGGCGCAAATTTTCGAAAAAAAAGCCATTCTCATAAAAAGTACGTATTTCTATTTTGTGATGGTATTATTGCTTTTTAACCGACTTCAAAAAAAAAGGAGAAGGTTCTCAGTTCGTCTTAAACTTTTTTTTATGTATGTAACCTCAAACTCGAAGACAGCTGGACCAATTTGGAATTTTTTTTCGTTTGAAAGGGTATACTTTCTAGTTGGTTCCATTGTTATGAAATCAGGATCTGATGATGGGATCCTGGAGAAAGCGAGGGAACTCTTTAAATATTATAGGCACACCTATAGCGTTTTGGGTATTTCTAATAGTACCTTGTGCAGTTGCTCCCGAAAAGCACCATTTGAGGAAGTGAAAGTGATGATGAAGACTTTTTTCAAACATTCGATATGGGTATCGTGTAATGGGTTTTTGGGGGTGGTGATTGCAAATCTGGAATTTATTTTTAAATTCAAGATGGCGTATGCAACTTTTTCTCACAAATTCGATATGGGTACCGTGTAATGGGTTTTTGGGGGT
Source organism: Tholera decimalis (assembly GCA_943138885.2). Classification (NCBI taxonomy): domain Eukaryota; kingdom Metazoa; phylum Arthropoda; class Insecta; order Lepidoptera; family Noctuidae; genus Tholera; species Tholera decimalis. Next base: position 21,939,648 of record OW964578.2, on the reverse strand, counting down.
GGTGATTGCAAATCTGACATTCATTTTAAAATCCAAGATGGCGGATGCAACTTTTTCTCAAACATCCGATATGGGTATCGTGTAATGGGTTTTTGGGGGTGGTGATTGCAAATCTGGCATTCATTTTAAAATCCAAGATGGCGGATGCAACTTTTTCTCAAACATTCGATATAGGTATCGTGTAATGGGTTTTTGGGGGTGGTGATTGCAAATCTGGCATTCATTTTAAAATCCAAGATGGCGGATGCAACTTTTTCTCAAACATTCGATATGGGTATCGTGTAATGGGTTTTTGGGGGTGGTGATTGCAAATCTGGCATTCATTTTAAAATCCAAGATGGCGGATGCAACTTTTTCTCAAACATTTGATATGGGTACCGTGTAATGGGTTTTTGGGGGTGGTGATTGCAAATCTGACATTCATTTTAAAATCCAAGATGGCGGATGCAACTTTTTCTCAAACATTCGATATGGGTATCGTGTAATGGGTTTTTGGGGGTGGTGATTGCAAATCTGGCATTCATTTTAAAATCCAAGATGGCGGATGCAACTTTTTCTCAAATATTCGATATAAGTATCGTGTAATGGGTTTTTGGGGGTGGTGATTGCAAATCTGGCATTCATTTTAAAATCCAAGATGGCGGATGCAACTTTTTCTCAAACATTCGATATGGGTATCGTGTAATGGGTTTTTGGGGGTGGTGATTGCAAATCTGGCATTCATTTTAAAATCCAAGATGGTGGATGCAACTTTTTCTCAAACATTCGATATGGGTATCGTGTAATGGGTTTTTGGGGGTGGTGATTGCAAATCTGGCATTCATTTTAAAATCCAAGATGGCGGATGCAACTTTTTCTCAAACATTTGATATGGGTACCGTGTAATGGGTTTTTGGGGGTGGTGATTGCAAATCTGGCATTCATTTTAAAATCCAAGATGGCGGATGCAACTTTTTCTCACACATTCGATATGGGTATCGTGTAATGGGTTTTTGGGGGTGGTGATTGCAAATCTGGCTTTCATTTAAAAATCCAATTTAAAACACATTGTTTAAACCCTTAGATGTGACAAAGGAGAGGTATAATAACACAATTTTACTATATCATCAGAATATAAATCGTTTCTCCGGCAAAATATTAGATGAGGAAATGTTAATAGATAAATATGATATAGATATCTTATGTTTTTGTGAAACCTGGCTAAAACCAGATAGAATGTTGTTTAAAATTAATATTTTTCTGTTACTAGTGCATACAACAGATCCTCAGTAGGAGGTGGTACTTTAATATTACGTAGATATAAGGAACAAATCTCTTAGATATAAGGAACAAAAATATATCACCGCTTGCTCTGTTGATTGCTTGTGTGAGGTAGCATGTACAGAAGTTGAAGGCCAAACTTTCTTAAGTGTTTATAGACCACCAGCATCAAACTTGTCATCATTCTTAATGATAATGGGAGAAATTTTAAGTACCTAAGCTTATAAGAGATAATAAATTAGTTTTCGTTTGTGGTCACCTAAATATTGATTTGTTAGTAAATTCACCTGAACACTGCAAGCTTACTTCATTGTTTGGTTCATTTAACTTAAAATGCACATACAAGGAAGCAACAAGAATAACCGCAACATCAGCTCAATGCATAGATAATATTTATACTAATTGTGCCATAAAATACTCGTCTCAAATTAGTGGAGTTAGGTCTGACCATACAGGTTAACTAGTATCCTTTGAGTTGGTTAAAAAGCGGCAATTAAATAAGACTATTAAATTTAGGCCGCTAACTAAAAAGAAATTAATGTTTTTAATGATAACATGTTAAGTAATCTTTCAATGGCCAATTTTGACTCCCATGACCCCAATGAAAATTACAGGATATTATTTTCTTCACTATGCCACGAATTTAGTAAGACATGTCCAGTTAAAAAATTTCAAATGAGTAATAAATCTAAATTTAATGAATGGGCCACTGCTGGAATAAGAATAAGCTGAGACAATGTATACAACTTATACCATGAAAAATCATTGACTTCCGATGAAGCCTTCCATAATTATGTAAGAAACTACTCAAATATATTTAAAAGAGTATGCGCCCTAAGCTAAATCTAAATCAGAAAGTAATAAAATTAGCATTTCTAACAATAAAATAAAAACTGTGTTGAAGGTGATAAACAAAGAAACTGGAAACACAAACCAAAATAGGGTTAGAATGATTTGACTTTGAACATCGATGATCAGGTCATCTCAGATAAGTCAAAAGTGGCTGAGAAGTTGGAAAATTACTTTACCAATATTCCAGTAGAGGTTACTAAATCTCTAAATTCTTCGCCATTATTAGCAGAATCTTTTTTAAAGGAAAACTTCAATAAGGATATACCAACATTTTCATTTAAGCCCATTTCTATTGATGTAATTAAAAAGCATTCCAAAGTCTTAACATAACAAACACTGATGACTTATGGAGTGCATCTGTTAGGATTCTTGGTAATATTATTGACTCAATTGCTGCTATCCTAACAGGCACATTTAATTAATGTATAGACAGCGGTAATTTTCCCGATTTAATGAAACATAGTAAAGTAGTACTAATTTTTAAGTCGCGTTGTAAGAGTGATCCCTCTAACTATAGACCGATATATGTGCTTCCAGCATTAAGCAAAATATACGAAAAAATCATGCTGGACCAGATGCTATCATATTTTAACTCAAATGGAATTCTGCATAGTCGGCAGTTTGGTTTCACGAAAGGTAGGTCAACAACAGACGCAGGAGTAGCGCTCATCCGTCACATTCTGGAATCTTGGGAGAAATCTCAGGATGCAATTGGCATATTTTGTGACCTCTCCAAAGCTTTTGATTGCGTTGACCACAAAACACTGATCTGTAAATTACACCATTACGGAGTTCGTGGATTCGTGTTCTGCTGACCTTGTTCTTTCATATTTATCAAACAGGCAACAAAAAGTTATTGTTAATGGAGCGACATCTGCAGGATCCCTAGCCAAGATGAGTGCTCCGCAAGGTTCAATTCTTGTTTCCTTTTTATAGTGTATATCAATGACATACATGATGACCAACTTATCGGATATTTTTTATTTGTAACTCCATTGTGCTGTATTAATTGGTCTATACGACAGTATAGACCAAAGTTTTAAATATAATTAAGCATATCTTAGAACTGGAAACATATCTTACAACTATATAATAATATAGGTTAACCATCAGAATTGAAGAAAAGCTGAAAAAAAAGAGCTGTCACTTCTTTTGGACTGTAAAACCAGGTGGAATAGTCTTTTAACAATGCTGGAGCGATTTTATCTTTTAAAAACCTTCATTCAAAAAGCTCTTATAGATCTCAATCATCCAATTCGTTTGGAAGAAGTTGATTTTGAATTGGTAAATAAAATTGTTGATGTGCTGACCCCAATTAAATTGACAGTAGAAGCAATCTGTCGGCGAGATGCTAATTTATGCACAGCTGATTCCGCTTTGAAATTTCTTATAAAACATCCTTAGTGGAAAAAATCCAAAATCCATGAAAAGATGATGAAAATCAGTTATTATCGGATTTGGAATGGCATGACTTATTTCCAGTTTCTATACAGGCTTTAGTTTGGAAGCAAATAAAGTGTATTGTTAAAAAACTTAAAAGTCGAGATGACACGGAAGAAGAAGAAGGAAGATCAGGATCACAAACAGATGATGAGTTAAGCCCACAAACCTCCCAATCCCAACCCCAATTGACACTAAAGGAAAAGTTATAGCTGAAAATTGATAAGAGTATGAAATCCCCAGATCGTGAAGTACAAATACAAAATTAATCGGGGTTGGCAAAATATAGTATTAGACGTGAAATAAGCCTGTTTGAAAATGGAGGAATTAGTGGATATCACTTAGAAACAGCATATAAGTATCTATTGTCTATTCCTCCAACCAGTGTAAAACCTAAACGAGCGTTTTCAGCTGCTGCTTATGTTGGTAATAAACGAAGCAGGCTTGGAAGTCAAACCTTGGATGCATTGATATTTCTACGATTGTATTTTCAAAATTCGAAATAAGTTTTATTGTCTTTTTATTTCTTACAAAGTATAGTATCTTTTTGTCATTTTTTCTTTTCTTACTATACTGTGGTATGTGAAGTGTACCAAAATTAAAAATATATATATTTTAAGAAATTACTCGTTTTTTAGAGTTCAGTTGCCGAATGGCAAAAAACGGAACCCTTATAGTTTCGTCATGTCTGTCCGTCTGTCTGTCTGTCTGTCTGTCCGTCCGTCCGTATGTCACAGCTATTTTATTCCAAAACTATTAAGACTATACATGTGAAACTTGGTAAGTAGATGTATTCTATGAAACGCTTTCCGATATTGAGAAAAAAAATTAAAAATCATTTAAAATAAAGGAACATACTACTACCCCATACATGGAACTAAAACTGATAATATATATTTTTTTTTCTTGAAACCTATGCGTGTGTGGTATTTATAGACAGGTCTTTAAAAATGACATAGGGGTTTCTGAAACCACTTTTTCATAAAGTCAATCGTTTAAAAGATATAAGCTTCCAAAGTGGTCAAATGTGTATCCCTCCCTCTAACTTCTATAATAGTGGAGTGAAAAATCTAAAAAAATATGTATCTGTAGATCGTAATGTAAACTTTCAACCAAAATTGGTTTGAATGACATCGAGTTAACCATTTTTGAGATACGGCATATTTTCTAAAACCGCAAATATAACTTTGTAATTCATACAAACACTATGATAAACAAAGTTATCTAGCGTAGTTGTAAAAAATGTAAATAAGCTAGTTTTAAGAAATTTGTAAGGTTTTTTTCGTCAAATAAATATAAATATTATATTATATTATTATAGTTACACACGGAACCCTTCATGCGCGTGTCTGACTCGCACTTGGCCAATTTTTTACATTTGAGACCAATTAGAAACCACATAGTCTAATCCGGGGATAGCCCCAGGGTCCCAGGATTCAGCATCAAGAATCACGTAATCCCGGGATTGAAAAACATGCTCGGGATTGTATTCTCTAGTTGCAACTAAGAAAGGATTTCTATCGAAATTCTATTTTAGTTGCCAAATGTGTCGAAAAAAAATAGAATTATAAATTGTAAAGAATCAGATAGATAGCCCTACAGACCTCAATCTGAACGATAATTCTGTAAGCAGTTTTATGTCGATAGGAGCCGGGTTTTCTGGTTTAGAACAAGTTTCAGCTTCCTTTGACATTCCCTCTATGTCCGACAAATTATACGCCAAGTGCCATAACAAGGTCTGTCTACTACGGGAATTAGCCAAAGAAAAATTGGCTAAGTGCGAGTCAGACTTGCCCATGAAGGGTTCCGTAGTAACTATAATAATATAATATGTATAACTACTACAACTACTAGTCTGTCTGTCTGTCCATCCGTCCGTCCGTATGTTACAGCCATTTTATTCCGAAACTATCAGGACTATACATATAAAACTTGGTAGATTGATGTATTCTGTGAACCGTTTTCCGATTTTAAGAAAAAATTAAAATATATTTAAATTAAATTAAAAAATATTTTCAGTTTTAGTTCCATGTATGGGGAGCCCCCCCATACATGGAACTAAAACTGAAAATATTTTTTTTTCATGAAACCTATGCATGTGTGGTATCTATATACAGGTCTTTAAAATGAGATTGAGGTTTCTAAAACCACTTTTTCATAAAATTAATCGTTTAAAAGATATACGCTTCCAAAGTGGTAAAATGTGTGCCCCCCTCTAATTTCTATAATAATGGAGTGAAAAATATGAATATATATATATATACAACGTGTAACGGAAACCCCATATCTAACCAAAAGGGCTGAAGACAACATTTGGTATGGAGTCTCTATGCACAGTTTCAGCACAAAATAACTGACTTAAAGAATTGATACCAAATTATTGGTTTCACATATTTTTTGAATACCAATCATAACAAACGTGTCACAGCACTACGAGGGTCAATAACTTTCCACGTCACTTGCCAATAACACGATAATTCTTTTCGTTCTTCTTAATTTGAAAAATTCGGTCTCTGGTATCAGTGTACTGGAATTTGTAATAAGTTCTACACATGTAGACTTAGGATTACAAAACCCTTGCCATATCGTTTGTTATCATCCAAAGAAGCCATGCACTTGGTATGTATATACCCTTTAAATTACACGTTGTATATATATATATATATATATATATATATATATATAGATCTTAATGTAAACTTTCAATCAAAATTGGTTTTAAAGAGATTGAGTCAGCAGTTTTTGAGATACAGCATATTTTCTAAAACCGCAAATATAACTTTGTAATTCATACAAATACTATGAAAAACAAAGTTATTTGGCGTAGTTGCAAAAAATGTAAATAAGCTAGTTTTAAGAAATTTGTAAGTTTTAGTTTTTTGTCAAGTAAATATACATATTATATTATATTATTATAGTTACTACGGAACCCTTCATGGGCGAGTCTGACTCGCACTTGGCCAATTTTTGTAAAATGTTATAATAAGCAATATAACATTAGATTTATAGATTTCTTTTATTATTTTTTTCTTTTAAATTAACTTACACTTGTTACATATATTGTTATGAAATAAATTACGCTTATATTTTCTGCGAAGTAAGTTCGCTAGACAGCATTAATGAAAAAATGTTTTTTTTGGTATGGCCCCACGTATATATAATAAAGTACCGAATGTTATTAAAAATATGACAGTACATCAGAATTTAAACGAGCACTAAATGAAATTTTAATAAACAAAACTTATTTTAGTCTGGTTTTATTATGACATTACATAATTATATTTTTTTTTTATTTCATACTGGTTTTATTATTCAAATAAGTACTGCATACCCATCTACCCTAACTTGCTACTTACCCAGTTTCGAAGCGTCAATAGCCTAATGGATAAGGTGTCGGACTTGTGATCGAGAGGTCGCAGGTCCGAACCCCACCCATTACACTATTGACGTGAACCCACTCCAGACACAAGCATATTTAGCTTAGTTGGAGGGGTTAACAAGATTGCTAGTAATGTGAAATGTACCCACATTGCTAGTATTCTTTAAAAAAAAATCTGAGGAGTTTAATATATAAAATCAAAGTTTTATTGCAATAGGATGAATAGTGAGGGAACGGATAATGTATTACTACAGTAAAAACAAACGTTAATTTTTATATAATAGGTATAATTTATTAAATTTATTTTTGTGATTTATTTACGTACCTACTTGCTTCATTTAGATCCATCCAGCCGTTTGAGCGTGAAGAAGTAACAAACATGCAAACAGACACATTCATTCACAAACTTTCGCCTTTATAATATTAGTGTGATAAATAAAACCATCTAAATAATTAATATTCGTTTTTCAAGTTTATTCAACATAACGACAAAAAATTAAAAAATGCAAAGTTAGCAAACTTCGTCGTGCAACGGCAAGCGGGCCTCGAGCGAACTTGTCATTGTGTGTGTGACAACGCACACGACTAGCCCGCTGCAGTAAATACCTATTTACCGCGCGTCTCGTAGGCTCGACACCCTCTTAACCATTTTTATCAAAACTATCGTGATGCTCAGTACTGCACGACCACCACAGAGAACGGCGAATAAATGAGAGCCGCCGTGCGTGAATCTACAAAACGCACCTACGCGCGTGAGTGCGCAAAAAACCCGCACGATGATGCAGATCTGCACTCCCGCAGAAACGCGCGTAGGTGCGTCGACACGCAATATGCAGCATGATGCGGGGCAGTGTGAAAATCGCCTTAGTTCTATAAATCAGAAACTAATTGACGTACCTACCGTAGTAATTCTTTCACTCGTATGTTTTTATTTTTGACAGAGAATATGGAGAGCTAATATTCAAAATCAGTTAACACTAGCTTCTGCCCGCGACTTCGTACGCGTGAGAATATATTCCCGCGCAAATCCCGATCCTGTGGGAATTTCGGGATAAAAAGTAGCCTATGATTCGTCCTGTTGGTCTAGTGGTCAGTAGCCTTGATTGCTATGCTCAAGGTCGTGGGTTTGATTCCCACCCAGGACAAATGTTTGTGTGATGAGCACGATCATTTGTTCTTTGTCTGGGTGTAATTTATCTGTAATATGTATGTATTTAGAAATATATATCGATGCCTCCCACGTACGTTGTTGTAACCCATAAATTGCAATATTACAGGAGAGCGATTCAAAGATACTTTTAGCAATAAAAACTGCATTTTTCAATTAATCTTTCAATCAAAATTCAGTATTCCTAACTATATTCACATATTGAATTGTATAAAGATTAATTGAAAAATTGGCCAAGTGCGTGTCGGACTCGCCCATGAAGGGTTCCGTAGTAACTATAATAAATATAATATACTTAATATATTTATTAGAAAAAAAAAAACCTTACAAATTTCTTAAAACTAGCTTATTTACAATTTTTACAACTACGCCAAATAACTTTGTTTTTCATAGTATTTGTATGAATTACAAAGTTATATTTGCGGTTTTAGAAAATATACGGTATCTCAAAACTGCTGACTCGATCTCGTTCAAACCAATTTTGGTTGAAAGTTTACATTAAGATCTACTACATACGGTTTTTTTAGATTTTTCACTTCATTATTATAGAAGTTAGAGGGAGGGGGACACACATTTTACCACTTTGGAAGCATATATCTTTTAAACGATTAACACTATGAAAAAGTCATTTTAGAAACCTTAATGTCATTTTTAAAGACCTGTCTATAGATATCACACACGTATAGGTTTCATGAAAAAAAATATTTTCAGTTTCAGTTCCATGTATCCCCATACATGGAACTGAAACTGAAAATATTTTAGCCCCCTTTAATTTAAATATTTTTTTATATTTTCTCTTAAAATCGGAAAGCGGTTCATAGAATACATCTACCAACCAAGTTTTACATGTAGTCCTAATAGTTTCGGAATAAAATGGCTGTGACATACGGACGGACGGACAGACAGACAGACGGACAGACATGTCGAAACTATAAGGGTTCCGTTTTTTGCCATTCGGCTACGGAACCCTAAAAATGCAGTTTTTATTGCTAATAGTATCTTTGAAACACTCTCCTGTAAAATGGCGATTTATGTTTTACAACAATGCACGTGGGAGGCATTGATATGTATGTTTATCAGTTGTCAAGTACCCATACCACAAGCTCTGCTTAGTTTGGGACTAGATGGCGTTGCGTGAAAGTTGTGGAATATTATATTATTATGTTTTATTCCAGAATGTCAACTATCTACTTACCAAATTTCATTCAGATCGGTCCAGTAGTTTTTGTGTGAAAACGTTACAAACATACAAAAACACAAATGTTTCCTCTTTATGATATTAAGTTTAGATTCTTCATTGAAATTGATGTATGTTGATTAATTAATTATGCAAAAATAAAAATGAAATGGTTTAGAAACATTGCATAAGGGTAGAACATTCTTCTTCATTTCTGACTTCTGTGGTTGTACCCTTTTTTTGTTAGGAAAATCATCAAATGTCTCCTCCCAGTATGTGCGAAGCGGAAGGGAGTGTCAGACTTCTACTGACTAAAAACCCACCAGGTTCCTACAATGGCCCTTACATTCTGGGGCAGCAATATCTCGTTAGAATCTTCCCGCAACTCCAGCAGATACGGGATATATGTAAACAATACAGATTTGTCATACAAAGTGTGAAGAGACCTCTTTGATTGTCTCTATTAAATCCATAGATTTATATCGGTCGGTTGACATATATTTTTGTATATGAGATTGAAAAAATAAGATAACTTCTTATGTTCTTTAATGTGTTTGCTAATTACTAATATATAATATTACGCTTTCCACAACTTCCTTATCTTTATATTTGGGGATTCGGACCTTTATTTTGGAGTACTCCTCTTCAAACTTAACACAAAGTTTTAAAGTCATCTGTCCCGAAAGCTTTTTGTATTTAGGGTAAAACCAAACAGAAACATGTCAACTGCATTAAAGTGCATTAAGCTTATTACTTAGCTACTAGAATTCAAAATAAAAAGCAGTGAGTGGGTCGTCTTAGAGGCGGTCATGTTAGTTACGCTATTTATAACTCAAGAACAGCTGAAAATTGTTAGGGAGGTAGCTTAGGACCTGGAAACGGACATAGGATTTTTTATCCCGTAATTTCCACAGGATCCGGATTTACGATGGAAAAGCCTCCCATGCGAATGAGTTCTTAAGTTCGGAGCCAGAGAGGTTAATTTCAATTTTTTTATGTCTCTGTGTAGAGCATTGCTCAGCTTTTTAGGTCAGTCATTCCTTAGAGGCAGAGTCATTCATCCATCCATCCATCCAAATGATAAATGATATTTATTTTGCAAATTGGTTATTAAATAACACTTTTACACATCATTTTTTTTCGTCAATTTAAACTAGATGAGGCTGGTGTTTACTGACTACCCTGAGAAGAAACACAGAAACAAACTCAGGGGTCAGTCACTTTTAAGGTCCATACAATCTATACTGGTTAAATTATATGGGAACCTTGTAGGTTACCGTCTGAGGCGATCTCTTTCATCCTCACAAACTGTCGAATTTATAATATAAGAAGATGTAGTAATATTTTTTTTCCTTCTTTGGCAACTGAGCCGGTGTCGACTATTCCGCCAGTGTCATGTTATGACGGCAGCAAAGGTAGGCCGTCGAACTTTGTACTTTGTGGTAGCTGTTAGTTCAGCTGCAAGGACGAACACATGAGTTCAACATATAATCTACTATATACAAGCTACGATATAATATACTATATAACAAACTATTAGTGTGTGTATTAGTGGCTTCAAGCCACACTTAAGACAACTTGGTTTAAAATATTCAACAGAAAAATAAATTACCTCACGTTTAGACGAAGTCACAGATGCACTAGACATTTTATAACAACACTGTATTCTATATTACTATTATAATTAAAAATCTAAATATTGAAAGTTTCTTTACAACAAACAAATAGAAACAAAATCAATTAATCAATTCAAATCAACCTCTTTTGTGTTGCTGTTGGCAGTTGCCAGTTGGCTCCGTTGGCGCCTTGGCGGCAAGGGTTGGCGATTGTTTATGTGTTGCTATACTAAGAAATAAAAACTACAGATTTTCATATAAAAAATACTTCTTCCCAGTTCGGGTATATTTCCAGACTCCCTAAAAAAAACAAAAGTGGGTCCAATCTACAAGAGTGGAAACAGAAATCTTATCAAGAACTATAGGCCAATATTTTACGGACACTCAAAAATACTTGAAAAATAAAACTTACTAGATTAGTAAAATTCTTTGAAAATAATAATATACGTATTATCCCCAAATCAGTTTTTGGTACGGAAAACCCAATGAGCAAGCTGTAAACAAGCTACCTAGTAAATTTCGCTCTACATTATACAAAGGAAAGAAATGTTCTGTTTCTTAGACCTGTCCAAAGCGTTAAATACAGTAAACTTGAGAAATTAGAGTCACACAACTTGTTTTATTCCGAAGCTATTTGGGATAATGCAATGTGTTAGAATTGATAAATACAGAAGCACGTATCTACCGGTTACACATGGCGTTCCGTAGAGTAGCATACTGGGATCCACCTTATTTCTAGTATTAAAAAGCTCACTAACCTTGAAATTATCTCATTCGCGGACGACACTACGCTAGTGTTTGCCACTGATACATGGGATAAGGTCTTCGTTGCTGCTCTGCGGGTCTTCGATTATTTGACACAACTAGATATTAGCTTCAGAAAAATATACCTTACCCTCAATGTAGACAAGACGAAGTGTAAATTTGTTTCAACATTAAACAATCCATTGGACCTAACCAAAAAATTATTTCACTTCATGATGCCTCTGTAATATCTGAACAGGCACTGCTTAGTTCAGTTACAGATGCCAGATTCTTTCATTAAAAAATATATATCACTGACCACATTAGGTATTTTGGAACCTTCTTTCATTAAATTATTATTATAACTCTTTCAAGAAAGTAGAAGAGAAATAGTAAATAAACTGCAATCAACCACTTCAGAAGCAACAGAATCAGACAATGTGTTTTATTAATAGACCGATAACTATAACCTGGGGGTCTTTAAGTCAAGAGTGAATAAGTTACTTCTAGGTAAGTGTGATACATCTTTGATCACATCATTACCATCAGGTGAGATGGTCGTCAAAAGCGAGCCTGTTATTTATAAAAAGTACCAATCAACCTAAAACAAATATCAACACTTATTTTACAATAACTTGTTCGGTACTTATTTTTAAATAACACCGTGGTACGGTGAAATGTAACTTCGACGGTGAAAAGTTAACCCCTCAAATTTGAAACGTCACAATATGTACCGCCTTTGTGGCCGCCGCCGGCGCGGTGGCTTTCCGTGATTTGAAACAGATTTAGTAATTTTACAACAATTATTGCTAACTTATCTATACTGGCAACACTCTAAGTGACACCTTACTTGACAGCTACGTTTCAATTCGCGCAGATCAACGCTGCCGATAGAAAGTAAAGATTAGGTACGAAGACGATTATTCTTGTTTAAACTGTAATATAATTAATAAATTAATACATCACAAAAACCATGACAGCAATTTAAAAAATATCAATAACCATATTTTATACACTGAAACTGTTGGTAAATCTTTGTTGAATAAATAAATGAACATAATAATATAGTATCATAAGTCAGAATCTACGTAAGTACGTATTATAACTATAAGTACCTATACATACATAAATTCTATTCAACTTTATTTATTTTATTTATTCTTTATTTTGGTATTACCCATAAATGTGTTAGTATTATTATTAGTAGTAGTTATTGCTCCATTAGAAATTTTCTACGATATGATATGTTAATTATAAAATGAAACTATTCACAAAACACAATTCGCTACGGTTTTTTAGAGTTCCGTAGCCGAACAGCAAATAACGGAACCCTTATAGATTCGTCATGTCTGTCTGTCCGTATGTCACAATCATTTTATTCCGAAACTATTACTAGAATTAGAATTAGAACTATTCTATCACATATTACATCTACCACATGTATAGTCCAATGTGAAACTTGGTAGGTAGAAAATGTAGGTATTCTCAATTCTGTCATCCACTTTCCGATATTTATACAAAAATCAAAATGGAACTGAAATCATTTTTTTTCATTCATCAAACGTTGACGTTGAGGTTTTTAAAACAATTTTTTCTTTAAAAGATAGACATATAATAATCCAATTTTATAAATATCTACAAGTGCAACACAGTGTAAAAGGTTGTCTGTAAAATATCGCTTTTAGCGATAAGACCGCCCATTGTATCATCCTTTTTATTTGTTAAGTCCATAATTTTGTTTTACTGTTATGGTGTATTAAAAATATCTATATCTATCTATCTACATAAAAATGTATGGGTATCAAGTAATATAATAATTATGATCTACACTATTTTATTACAAGCAACCAAAAACCCTCATTTTGCTGATGGTGAGTGGGTAGACGCAATATTAACACTTCGTAGGCTTCCTCAAGCCAGTTAAAAAACGACTCATATATCAGCGCTAAGTCTACTAACTATTTTTATAAAAGGTAACAATGAAAAATGGCCTCATTTGCCTTAGATTAGAATTTTCTCAAAAAATAAATAGTTACACCACCTATTTTCTCCCTCGAAATGCATTGGTCTAAATTCAACCCATCCCCCAAGTATCGACTTTCGGAGCAGTCACAAAACGCATGCGCACAGCCAGCCAAGGCGCCATCTGCAGAAAAACGTCGAAGTTAAAAAACGAAACGCCGCCATTTTGACATTTGTTTGGCTTTTGTGTTCTACAATAAAAGTTATCATGTAATTACTCGTTACGAGTTATTATTCAATATATTTCCGCTATCGAACTATTTCGCTTGTAATTTGGATGAATAAAATCCAACGCATCAGTGGGAATCGCATGCGTCGAGCGGCGAAAAAATCGATAATGAACCAGTGCCGCTTTTTTACTTTCGCGTTACAAATTTTCGTGTTATATTACTAATTTATCAGCTAAACTTATCTAAAATACATCTTGCATTAATCATGAAGTGTTTAAATTGCGTTTTGACTAGAAACTGACAGTGAATTGTGGTGAAAAGTGGATTTGGAAAAAGGCGCGAAGTCTTCCCTGAAACAGACGATGGGAATAAAAAAATAATATCTAAATTAAAACAAAGGGATTCTTCCAACGCGTAATGTGTATCACATCAAGCGGGTGTTTTAATAATTTCCCGGTTATGTATTACGTACAGCAAATGGAATAAATAATACTTTCTAAAAATTAAGTTCATGTAAGTACACATTTCCTGAATTGGGTAATTTCATAATGCTGGATTAACATGCGTTTTCAATTCACTGTTGATAAACCACTTTCGAAGTAAATATGTTACACTAAAATCGAGATTGAAAATGTCCCATGTCAATGACATCAAAAGATAACATTGTCAATATTATTTTGACAGAAAAATGTAAACAAATTATTTGTTGACATGTTTTGCACTATTTACAATTTTAGTATATTTTTCCTACTCTCATATTTCTTCAAATGTATCCCTTAACTACATAGTCATAGTGATAAATATCAAGTGAATGAAGATTTTCTATATTCCTCTTTGATCAAGTTCTATAATACAAAAAAAAAATAGAACTTATTTTAAAATTATTTTAATTTTACCAACTTTTTTTCTGTTTATCCTTCAACAGGGATAATAACAGCAATATTGTCATATGAATGACTAATGTGATTTAGGTTTTAATGAGTGAATTTAAATATAAGTACCTTATTTGTAATTATTCAGATGCCACATTCCGTGGTGGATTTGTCTGGCTATAACCAGAGTAACCTTACCAGAGTAAACCTACCATTGTAGATATACTCTTCATTGTCTACTATAACGGAAGCAAATAAGGATATAACAACTAAAAAGGGTACTACAATATGCAGTCTTTTAACAACACAACAACATTGTATATATGTAGTATATTGTATTTAACCTTCAAAAAAATATCTATGTCTTTGAAAGTTGAAGTAACAGGCTTGCAGAAGGGATTTAATGTGAATTTTAAGTACAAGAGTTAAATTGCCTGCTCTAATTATATATAAATTTATGAATATTTATGCAAGATGGGAGAAACATTGAATATCCCAATTCATACTGGATGACCTTTTTTACTGTCTTAAAAACGAATACCATGACAAGTTTTTCATGAAAATATTTTTTCATGGTGCTGTGATATCTGAAAAATCAAGATTTTGGTACTTTTTGCCCATATTACTCAAAAACCTGACATGTTAGAAAAGTTTTGATGTCTGATTTTATGACACCTGATTCAGGACACCAAAAACCTTGAAGAATAGGTAGTATTGTTAATAGGACAAACTAGGGATGTAACATTGTTCATAAAAAAAAATATTTTTAATTAATTGTTTATTTATTTAGCATGAAAAATCGATTAATAGATAATCAATTTTTATTTTAAGAAAATAATCGATTTTATTACTTATATTAATCGTATTTTTCTTTGAGTCGCGGGAAGCGTCAACGAGTTTTTTCGATATGTCTTTAAAATGGCTGTGAGCACACGGGCCCCATGGTCCGAGAGTTTCAACCCCAAAAGGCTCGCAAGGGCCGACTATTTCTTTGGTCAATGGCTGAGCATTGCCATACAACGAGGCAATGCCGCCAGTATCTTGGGTATGTTGCCAGCCGACAGCGTTGAGGATCCATTCTTTGATGCTTTATTCTCAATCAATCAATCAAAATAATTTATTTTCTCACCACAATATAAAACGGTACATTAAACAACAATTTTAGTTCACAAAATATTGTGGGAGACGGGTGCATAAGCTAGACGGAAGGTCTGTTTTCAGAGTTTGTATTTTAAGCATTTTAGTACATAATTATCTATATTTGCTGAAATAAATGTTTTTCCTTTTTTCCTAATTTATCAATTTATTTCAATCAATCTAAAATAAATCACTAACTGACAAACTAACAAAACAACAAAATGGATAGGTAAATCAATTTTGTACTATAATATAGCAAGTAGTGTTCTTGTTATAATTATTCATTAAAAAAACCTAATCATTGACAGGTCAGTATTTGTATAGAAAGTGATCCACTTTCTTCATAATTAATAATTGTAATTAAATCCAAATTGTAGGTACTTACCTCTTTATTTTCAATACTACTTATGATACCAGATTTCCATGTGCTGTTTTAAATTGGCAGTGTTACTGCACAATTTTAAAATTTTAGGGCAATATTTACTGAATGTAAATATTGCCAATGAAAATATTGACGCCAACTATTTGTCGTCCTTTTAGTCGTAAACATTGTTAAAAACGAGACTTTTAATAATACTAAACACTTTTTGTTACGAAAAACTTTCGAAATCGTCGTTTGAAAAATGAAGTTTTACCAATGAATAATGAACGACATATATGGTAAAATAGTACAGTTCGTTGACTAACTCTATCTTGTGAATGTTTGATTAAATGAGTCAACTAAACTGTTTCAAAAGCACAGAAGGAATGCCATCATATATGCACAGATAGCGTTAATGTAGTATTATGGAGATAGTATTCTTTGGCAGTTCGCGTTCCTGGCTCCGGGCCAAAATCAATGTTGGGGGGTTGCAAATGAAAAATCAGTAAGAATCGATTGAATGATTAAAAAAATCGATTATTAATCGATGTTTCATAAAAATAAAATGACATATTAAAATCAATTTTTCTCTTCATAAAATCGAATAATCGATTATTTGTCTTTAAGTCAGGTTACTTCTAAGCAAGCGTGCTCTATTTTCGACCACATCATCACTTACCATCAGGTGAGATGGTGGTCAAACGCAAGTCTATTATGAATAATAAAAAAATAATAAAAAAAGTAATTATTTTTTCCCATCCCTAGGACAAACTCAAAAATAGTAGTAGCTAGTAAACTAGTGTACTAGAACAATAAAATCACAAATAAAAAAAATTGAAGTATGTAAAGCGATAAACAAAATGCTGACATACACTAACTAAAGGCCGTTAAGCCACAAAAGGTAATCATTCTTTAATTCATTTTTAATTCAATTCATTTTTTAATGTATCCTTAAATTACTTTCGATTCTCCATCTTCTGGTCTAAGAATAATTTTCCTACGATTAATACTTTTTGAGATACAGCAAATTTGCTGAGCAGTTAAATCACATAATTTTTGTCACTTCCTTAGTTAAAAAGCGACTAAACCACAATACTATACATGCAATACTAAAATATAATACAATACTAAAAATTAATTAATATTTACAAAAAACAAACGTTATATGTTATGCACAGAAACTATGGCCACAAAAATAATTTACAACCATCGTCCTAGCTAGCGTAATTTTGTAGAAAACTTATTTTTACGTTTACTCGAAAAGTACTTTTTGGGGTTGGCGGCTTTTTAGTTAGTGTAGGGCAGAATGGGCAGAATTTATCAATAAATTTGTAGCACAATCCTATTCCTTGAATGAGGCTGATTACAGTACAGCATACTCGCTGCATGTGCCGTCGGCCTCTTTGAATTCCTTTTGCAGGTGCACAAGCCGCTTGAGTGTGAAATATTCTCGTGTTTGGCTGTTATTCCACGTACACAATAGGTACCCATATTAATTTCGAGATGGTAAAAAATTTCATCCGGTATATTATGCACTATCAGAGCCATTATTACCATAGTAACGTACCAAGATTTTCGATGCCAGCCCTTTTGCTAGAAGATGTTTAAAAAATACTCTTTGTAATTATTTTCAATACATCATTTGTTTACCCTTTACCCTAAGTTGGGGTCGGCTTCCAGTCTAACCCAATGAGATTAGTGTTTTACATCGAGCTACAGCCTGATCTCCACAATCCAGTAACTGGGTAACACCAGAGCCGGATTAACCCTGTCAGAGGCCCTAAGGCAATGGCATTCTCGGGGCCCCTTTTCTTACTTTGACTGACCAAATCGTGTGTGAACTGAGGAAATGCACATTAAGGGCTGTCCTTTTATAATATATTTGTTTACTTATTCCCAGATTTGTTCTAAAATTGTTTTAATTCTACTACTAAATCTAACGATTTGTATTATGTGAGATAACTGTGAGGTCCCTAAGTTCACACGCACATCAAATTCTCGATCGAAGAAACATGTTTTCTTGGTGAGTGCACTGGGCCTGGGCCCCTAGTTGATGCGGGGCCCCTAGGCAGTTGCCTACTCCGCCTAATGGTTAATCCGGCCCTGGGTAACACAATACCCGTTCGCCTGACCTGTGTTAGATTTTCTGGTCAAATAACAGCTGGGATGAACATGCTATCTGAGGCACAGGTGTATCACAAAACCAATTTCCAAACTCCGGGCTTCTGCTGACAATCTTCTTATAGATCAACCCAATAGCACTTCCTGACTCCAGAATCGAACTAGAAACCTCATTCTCAGCACTGGTGCATACGAACACGAGACCAACAAGACAGTAAAAGGAAACCTTAATGAGTTAGTTATAAATATGAAGCAAGCAATATTTAATATTTTGTGTTGTGCCACTAAAGAAAAATAAAAAATTGGCTAAGTGCGAGTCAGACTCGCCCATGTAGGGTTCCGTAGTAACTACGCCAAAAAAAATTGTTTTTAATAGTGTTTGTATGAAATACAAAGTTATATTTGCGGTTTTAGAAAATGTGCTATATCTCAAAAACTACTGACCCGATCTCGTTCAAACCAATTTTCGTTGAAAGTTTCTATTAAGATCTACACCATATATTTTTCTTTTTTGATTTTTCACTCCATTATTATAAAAGTTAGAGGGGGACACACACATTTTACCACTTTGGAAGGTTAGGGTAATTTCGCCTGTTCGCGTCCATCGCCCAATTCGCGTCCATTTTACGGATCCTTTAAAAATCCTCGAAAATAAGTAAACTAACACACCAAACAAACGAAAAGTCATTACCGCTAATACCTCAATGTATAAGAGGCACACAGATGGGCAAAAGGTCCGTGCGCCAAACCAATCCCTTTTAGAAAAATAGTTAGTCTCGGCTGTTCAACAAGGAGCGCGTACGCGCGGGATCTTTAGATAAAAAAAAATTTTCACTTTGCAGTGTTTTTTGGGAGTCGGTTTAATTTTTTGGTAAAAAGTTTTTATTAATATTTATATTCTTAAATAAAGAAATTGTTAAAATACAATCTTTCTTTCCAAATTCTTAAAAATATCACCCCTATATTCCTTTTCTAAGCTGGTGGACGCTAAATAGTCCACGGGTGGACGCAATTTGTATTTTGTGGACGCAAAGTGGGTAAAACGACTAATTATGAAGTTTATCTATTTAAAAAAAAAACAAGATGTTTCGACCAAAATTGAAAGTTAATCTTAAAATAGACTAATATAATGAACACGTGACATAAAAATTTGCATAGAAATTAGTGCTGGCATTTTTATTATCGCCGTCAAACTTGCCAACTGCACTAAATGGACGCGAACAGGCGAAATGACCCTATATCTTTTAAACGATTGACTTTATGAAAAAGTGGTTTTAGAAACCCCTATGTCATTTTTAAAGACCCGTCTATAGATACTACACACTATAGTTCCATGTATGGGGAGCCCCTTTTTTTTTTTAAATCGGAAAGCGGTTCACAGAATACATCTACTTACCAAGTTTCACATGAATAGTCTTAATAGTTTCGGAATAAAATGGCTGTGAGTGACATACGGAAGGACGGGCAGACAGACAGACAGACATGACGAAACTATATGGGTTCCGTTTTTTGCCATTCGGCTACGGAACGCTAAAAAGTGTGCTACAATGTGTTTTAACCGTTGTGGGTTAACAAAGTAGATCTACTTACATTAAATTTGCTGTATGTCATCTTTTACAGGTTCAGTTGTCCTCTAATCTTGCGATGCGGTTAAGAAGTAGGAAAAGGGAGCGACCGCTCTCAAGTAAAAGGAGTTCAAAGGTAACGAAACTAAAGAAAACGCCCATTAAACCTCTTACTAAGCCCCCAAACGCTTGGAAGAATATCCTCAAGCGTGAAGTTAAAAATGTGGTGTCTGATACACCACAATTCTGCATCACTCGATCACAAAAGAATTTAAAAACTCGACCAGTAAGAACTAAATTCAGCATGGAGAAACCTTTGGAGACAATGCACATGAAGGCAAAGCACAAAGATGATAATCGCACAAAGAAACCAATCTTTCAGACTGTTGTACGGAGTACTAACAAAGACCCTGTGTCTTCTACCACAGCAGTGAAGAAACCCCAGAATGATAAGATTACTACTACATCCAAGACTAAGGAAGTCCGTACAACAAAGAGTGTCCAACTTCGACACAGCTCGTTAAACCGAGAGCTAAAGAAGACTGAAGTTATATCTTCAGCAATTAGTTCACCTCGTAAGACCAGACGTATGGATAAGACTGACAAGTCTGCGTCCCTAAATAGCTCACCAATCCGTAAAGTTCGTCAAATAGGTATAATAACTCCTAAAATAACAAAGTCTTCGGTGAGCTCAACAAATGAGAGTCCTAAGAAGAGAACAAAGAAGGCTCCGGTTGTGCCAGAAACTAACTGTTATCCAGAAGATAATGATGTCACTATGTATGAAGCTCATACAACTACGTTTGTTGATTTTCCAACGCGGAAATCTGAAGAATCTGATTCAGATGGTCACGTGGAATCATCAGAACTCTGTCTTCCAAATGATTGTTTGAATGACTTTATGGCTATAGCGGAGTGTGCTCGGCTGATCAATGAAGATATGCCAGCTACGGAGGAAGATATAAACTTTTTAGCGGATAAGGCAGCAAGGGTTATGACTACGGAGAAAGCAGAGGAAAAGACTTCACGGACCAACTCATTGGACAAGCGAGTGATGAAACGTAGGAAGTCCAGCAATGATCTGGAGATGTATCAACCAACATCTACTACAGATGATTTGGATAATTGTACTGATTTCTTGACTAACGGGGAGAAATATGTTCAGGTGAGATTTTTTAATGATATACCTAAAATAGAAGTTCCAAAAAATGGTACAATGTGCTTTATAAACACATTTAAATTCTTGGCTAGCTAAAGATAATAATATTGTCGTCTTTTGTGGAATTAAATAAGCAAATCGATATATTTTGCTTAAATTATTATAATTGTTACTTTTCGTCTTTATGATTTGTGCAAGTACTTAATCTAACTTAAAAAAAGAATTGCTATGGGAAAGTAAAATTATATTCTATAGTTGTGACTTTGATCACGTGGGAGGTTTTTCTCGCGTAATTAAATTCCTGAATAAAATGTAGCCTAGACATGGCCTCCTATCTGAAATTCCCATTCGATTTTAATGGGATCAGCAGATTCAGAAATTTGCCCTGATAAACAAAAAGACAGAGCAAAATTAAAGAAAAGTTTGTTTTTTAGTATCATATTAATAACTATAAGCACACGAGAAAACAGTTACGAGGGGTGATCCAAAAGTAATGATAATAAAACACGGTGATTATGGTTTAAAAAATAATTTATTTTTCTACATAGTCTCCTAACAAATCAATATACACTTAGTCCATCTTTTTTCTAAACCTAGGATTCCCTTAGAAAAAAATCTTTATATTAACTCTTCCAAAACGCCTCAACAGCAGCCATCACTTCACTATCGTCTTCAAATTTTCGATCTTGGAGGTATTCCTTGAGCCGAGGAAAGAGGTAGAAGTCACAGGGGGCTAGATCTGGCGAATAGGGGGGGTTTTCGAGCAATTCAAAATCCGTTTCTTGGATGGCAGCCATCGCAAATGCGGCTTTATGAGAGGGTGCGTTGTCTTGCTGCAACAACACTCCAGCTCGCAATTTGCCGCGTCTTTTTTCCTTGATAGCCTTCCGCAATCTTCTTATTTGGTCTGCGTAGTAAGAGCCTGTTATAGTGGCTCCGTTTTCCAAGTATTTCACCATAATGATTCCTTCAGCGTCCCAAAAAATGGATGCCATAACCTTCCCCGCCGAACTTAGCACCTTGAATTTCTTCGGCGTCGGTGAGGAGGCTCGTTTCACGTCATCGATTGTTGCCTGGTTTCAGGAACAAAATTTTAAATCCAGGTTTCATTCATGGTCACAAAACGTGACAAAAAAATCCTTGTCTGCTTGGAACTTTTCGAAATTTGTCCTCGAAATGTCGACTCGTTTCTTCTTTTGCTTTTCGGTTGACATTCTCGGTACCCAACGCGCAGAGACCTTTTTCATTTGCAATTCGTTCGTAAACATTCTTTGAATGCTGCCATATGAGATCCGTGTGACCTCAGCTATATGCCTGATGGTCACTCTTCGATCTACTATTACAATATCTTCGACATTTTTAACGTTCTCTTCTTTGAGAGACGTGGTTGGGCATCCCTCGCGATGTTCATCTTCAGTGGATATTCTGCCCAGGCTAAACTCCTTGGCCCATCGTGCAACTGTAGAATATGGAGGAACAGAGTGTGTGTCCCCAATGTTTCCACCAAGTCGCTGTGTATGTCTTTAGTAGAAATTTTTTTCATACAGAGATACTTGATCACAGCTCTAATTTCATTTTTTTCCATTTTGATGTTTCCACTTCGACGGTTTGTATTCAAATTAATGCAACTCCCTGGAATCATGGTCTATTTATATGATTTTTTCATGGTGACTTAGTGGGTAAACCATATACAAAAAAATTTTTTGTTGGATTTTTCTGAGAACTAGAAATATCCGATTATCATTACTTTTGGATCACCCCTCGTATTTTGAAATCACTAACTTTATTTATGTGTATTTTGATTAAGTACTAACAACCACGCTCCATCTCTTTCTCAGCCCGACTTCGTAACGATGCTAGAACAGGATGGCTATGTCCGTGACTCAGAATGCGAGATTTCATCCACGTGTGATACCCAAGGGACTGCTATTGAGAGTCTCGAAGCCCTATCAGCGCGGAGCCCTAGTTCGGGCTTCCTGGCTGAGATCAGTCAGAGCTTGGCTGCCGAGGCCCATGGAACGGTAAGTTCCTATCATTGTTGCTCATTAGTTATCAAACTCAAAAATATTTTATTTCACATAAGTAGGTCTACAAAAAAATTAAAAAAAATATTGAAAAGAATTAAAAAGTAGTTTCTTATCAATTCTTCTCCATATGAAAAGACCAATTCGAACTGTGCATTCGCTTCGGACGTTTTATAAGTGCCCATGTAGGCCTATATGAAATGAAATATTTTGAGTTATAATATTAAAAAAACCGGTCAAGTGCGTGTCGGGCCACGCGCAGTGTAGGGTTCCGTAGTTTTTATAACAACCAAGTGCGTGTCGTATTCGCTGACTGATCGTTTCGTACCATGCTCTAACTAAAAGCCAAACATGACTACCTAACTAATTTGACTTCCTATACAAATCCTCACCTGATCCGACAATTTTGCACGGAAAGTTTTAATTTTTTTAGAGATTTGTATAAAACTTGTCATAGCTGGTGTTTTGAATTTAAATACAGGACACAGAGCTACACTACTCAATCGTCACAAAAAAATAAAATTGAGGAAGGAGTTTGCTGGGGGAGCTTTGTGTTTGATATTATATAGCAAAATAATAAATAAATAAAAACGTATTAATTTGAATTCACTCTAAAAACGGGCCCACATAGGGCGATGGTAACTGAAGAAGGAATTATAAAATCCAACTTCACAAGGGAAGTTTGAAAAAATATGATTTATTTGAGTACCACCGCGTGTAGAGGGAAGTGGTTGTAATAAAGACTGGTAACCAGCGTCACGTATTAATTTGAAAACTGCAGTGTTGTCGTTACGGAGATAGTCTTCATTAAAATCTCCAAATATTATGCAAGGACTGTTATGCGATAGTAAATTACTTACAAAACCTACTGCGCGACTGTTGGGACATTTGCATGATCTATAAAAAGCTATAATCTTCACTGCATTTATTTCGAAAATTACTGCTTCACAGTGGTCACCTCCAGCAATGTCAATGTAATACCGTGGGTTGCTATATTCAATATAATTTTTTGCCCATGCACACACACCAAAACCTGGGTTTGAACTAGACTGTTTAGGTCCATTTATTCTAATTATTTCCTTAAAATTAGTTATATAAAAAGAATCTTGAGAACAGCTCCAGGTTTCTACTGCTAAGAGTTTCTTTTTTATAAAACTTATTTAAATATGAAACTAGCGCGATACAACTGACGCTTAGCGCCATCTATCGACATTTCTATGGAGTTGTTCAAAATTTTCGAGTCAAATACAATTGGTCGACTATTACTCGTAAACTTGTAAAGCCCACTTATGTGTGATAGTTTTTCTTTAAACTTCGTTATATATAGGTACTACTGCCGTGACATTTGAATTTCTAACTACAACCGTTTAGTTGGTAGAGGGGGAGGACACTTGACTCTAACGAAAATTGGTACTTTAAAGCTTGATAAGTCACGAACAGTTTACTTAATCAAAAAACGGTCTTCCCAAACCCCTAATATTTTTGAAAGACCTATCCAACGATATCCCACACTATGGGAAGGAAGAAAAAAAATAACATCCCACTTTACATGTAGGGGAGGTACCGTAAATAATTGTTTTTTTTTTCAAAATTTTATTTTACCACTTTTTCGGCATCATTAACGTATATACTCATGCCAAATTACAACTTTCTAGTACCAATAGTTTTTGAGCTAAACCGCGGACAGAGACAGACAGACGGACATGACGAAACTATAAGGGTTCCTTGTTGACTACGGAACCATAAAAAAGCCTGTCATTCTTAGTTCGGTCTTCGTCATAATTATTAGGAGTTCTCTGAATCAGTAAGCAATGTAGTATTTATAAAGCATCGTATTTATTAGTTTAGCATCTTAGCATATGTATGTATTTTATTAGTATCCTATCCTACTATCCTTCCTACTATCCTACTATCCTACTTCCTACTAATATTATAAATGCGAAAGTTTGTGAGGATGGATGGATGTTTGTTACTCTTTCACGCAAAAACTACTGAATGGATCTGAATGAAATTTGGTAAGTAGATAGTTGGCAGCCTGGAATAACACATAGGCTACTTTTTATCCCGAAATTCCCACGGGATCGGGATTTGCGCGGGAAAACCTTCCCACGCGTACGAAGTCGCGGGTAGAAGCTAGTTATAAATATTATTTGTATATTCTTTCCATATTTATTTTTCATAAAGAGAACTACCAATGTGGGTAGAATTCACATTAATAGCAATCTTGTTAACCCTTCCAATTATGCTAAATATGGTTGTATCTGGAGTGGGTTCACGTCAATAGTGTAATGGGTGGGGTTCGAACCCACGACTTTTTAATCACAAATCTGACACCTTAGCCATTAGGCTATTCATGCTTAATTTATTATTTAATTTTGTTATAATTCCATCATTTATTTAATCTTTTTTATTTTTATACACCTAGTAGGTGTTTTGGTCTTTTTTAACCCAAAGGTTGATTGGAAAAAAAAAATACCTTGTATTATGTCCGCCCATGTACATCAACAATAAAGTATAAATATAAATAAATATAATGATTATGTTTGTCCTCAGAATGGCAACGAAATCACGGTTGATGACGCCACGCTTGCATACCACGATGAGCAATCTCCTACAGACATAGAGGTCAGTATTGTACCCAGATCAAACCCTAACTTTTTTATTCATGATAGGTTCACGTTTGACCACCATCTCACCTGATGGTAAGCGATGATGTGATCGAAGATGAAGCACGCTTGCCTAGAAGTAACATGACTATTATTTATCATCGCAACTATTCTTAAAACGTTGAAGAACAACCTGAGGAAACCGACATGTCCTTGGGTCGAAGGTCCGGAGACGTGATATCCACTAGGCCTCGTGGTGGATTATGGCCCATTTCTTCTTATAGACAGGAGGCCTATGTTCCAGAATTTATAGCCTGATTATGTAATGTTATGTTCTAGAATATTACACACATCAAAAGTGTCTAGGGATCAACATATATTTTTGCAATAACTTTTCTCCTGATTGATATTAATTAAAATTTTCTGTAAGGATTCATCAAATAAAGTGTTTTCGTTTGTCACAGTAACGATAAACCAAGTCACCTTTGCATTAATAAAGAAATTTGCCATTTTCCTAATAAAGGGATTTTTGACATTTGAACCACTAACATTAAAGTTCGAAAAAAAGACTGAAATAACAGTTTTCTTTAAAATTTTATTGGGTAACTTAAACAATTAATAATCCGTGTTTCTACCGCGAACACTAACAACACAAGAACATCGGTTTGGCATACTCAAAATGAGTTGATCCAAATCACGCTGTGGAATGGCCGCCCATGTTCGTTGCAACAACAAAAATAGGTCTTCTTGCGACTGGATACCCTCCATATTCGGCAGAGCTCTTCTCTGTAGCATATCCCATGCATGCTCAATCGGGTTCAAGTCTGGCGACTGAGCAGGCCAGAGCAGGACATTGATGTTAGCTGCGGCGAGAGTCTGTCTTACAACTCTTGCGGTGTGCGGTCGTGCATTATCATGCATTAACTGAAATAAGGGACCGATTTGCACTTGTAGAGGAACGATGACGTCAGATACAATCGTCTCAGCATAAATTTGAGCGTTGAGGTTGCCTCTGATCCAAATCAACTCAGTTCTTCCGCCAATCCAAATACCCGCCCATACCATGATGGTTCCACCACTATAAGGATGGACTTCCTGGCAGGATTTTAATCGCTGTTGGCGTCCAGGGGTTCTCCAGTGTCGTATACGTCTTGTATCCGGTCTCATACCAAAACGAGACTCATCAGAAAAGCACACGAAACGCCATTGTTCTTCTGCCCAATTTCTGTGTTCAAGAGCCCATTGATATCGAATCCTACGATTGTGCATTGCTATAGGTGGTACCCGTAGCGGTCTTCGGGAATGAAGGTTCACTTCATGCAAGCGGTTTCTGACTGTTTGGTCGCTAATTAAGTTCCCTGAAGAGTGATGAAGCCTCACGGCTAACATCATGGCGGTTATTGTTGGAGCTCTTCGAGTTAAGATTTGAATGTATCGGTCTTGTCTCCGTGTGGTGCAGCGATACCGTCCTCCATGGCGCTCAGCCACGGTACCAGTGCTTCGGTAACGTGTCCAAAGTCTACTGATAACACTCTGACTTGTATTCAGAGCTAAAGCCACAGTACGTTGCCGGGAACCAGCTTCTATCATTCCCACGGCTCTGAGCATTTCTTCCCTGCTTAAATGACGTCGCCGCTCCATAATAACGTTGGTTTTAATCAGTAGTAGGGAAACAGTAGCACTAATAATGTCTTCAATGCGTTGTATGTTTTTATAGGGAAAATATTGACAGCTGATTTTCATCTTTTACTCGAATTTGATTAACAGTTCCTGTTTCAAATTATGAAATGCACCAAAAAGGATCCATATAAATTTATAAAATCATAAATTTATTACAAAGCCACATCTCAATCTCAAGAAATTCGCATAAAAATGCTTGATCCCTAGACACTTTTGATGTGTGTATTTAATGTAAGTCACTTGTTGTTTTTAAAAGCTCGGTTGCCAATCATTTTCTTCCAAACTTTGATTATTCCTTTGTTTTTCTCCACACGATGTTAAAGAACACATTATATATTTATTTTATGTACTTATGTATTGTATTTTGTATATTTGTAATTTTTTATTACATTTTCCGTTTTGATAAATATTTGTACAGTGGTACACTAATATAGCCCTCCCCATTTTAATTAAAGCTCGTAAAGTCCTTGCAAAGGTTGTCTGGAAGATATCGCTCTCAGCGATAAGCCAATGTAACCAATTTTATTTACAATATTGTTATTTAAGTGTGATTCAATTATTGGTGTACAATAAAATATATTCTATCCATCTATCTGATCTCCGGCCACCGTAGACACGGGCTTGCGGACGGCGAGAAGGGGTAGCTCGCTGTCCGGTAAGAACCAGGCCTGGGTCGACTCAAAGAGCAGTCATCAGCAAAACCTGCCGATATATAGCGATAATACTTATCCGTACTGTGTCTACTTGCAAAATATGCCTTTATTGTCAACATTATTTTGCATAACAAATAGATTCGTTGTTTGGCAATTTATTAAGATCTTCAATAACAGATCAACACGGCACATCAGATAAAAAATACAATTTAAAGTAACACTGCCTTGCGGTAATGTTCTAACAAGATACCGTGGCCCCGGAACGAAAGGGGAACTGAAAGAACAGGGTGGGTTTTTAGAGAGTAGAAATCGGACACTCCCTTCCGCTCCACCAAGTGGGACGAGTTATTTGATAATTTTCTCACCGTTATGTTCTGTAATGTAATGTTATGTTCTGTAACGTAATGTAATGTTATGTTATGTCATGAAATGTTACGTTTATACAACGTGTAACGGAAACCCCATATCTATCCAAAAGGACTGAAGACAGCACCTGGTATGGAGTCTCTATGCAAAGTTTCAGCTCAAAATAAGTGACTCACAGAATTGACCTCAAATTATCGGTTTCATATATTTCTTGAATACCAATCATAACAAACGTGTCACAGCACTATGAGGGTCATCACTTTCCACGTCACTTGCCAATAAAACGATAATTCTCTTCGTTCTTCTTAATTTGAAAAATTCGGTCTCTGGTATCAATGTATTGAAATTTCTAATAAGTTCCACACATGCAGACATAGGATTACAAAACCCTTGCCATATCGTTTGTTATCATCCAAAGAAGTTATGCACTTGGTATGTATATACCCTTTAAATTACATGTTGTATACAATGATTGTTATTTTATCAGGGTACCGTATTGTGTCTGTTGTACCAGGAGGAAGCTGCAGACGTGATCTCGTCGTGCAGCAACCGAGTGGACTGCGAGCAGATTTCGTCTTGGGTCGATGCGTTTGATCCTTATCTATTTATTAAACAGGTACGTTGCTGCTTTTATTGATAATAGGCTCGCGTTTGACTACCATCTCACCTGATAAGCGATGATGTCGTCAAAAAAAATGGTTGTTGTAGGTTATCTATAAGAGATAGACAGATACCATCGAGGACATTTTTGTTGACCTTTTTAAGGTGTACAATACTTTAGTACATTATTTTGATCTATCTCGTAGGGTTCAGCCAGCGTTTGCAAAGCAAGCGCAAAAAAATGTGTTTATTTGCGATATCACATTAGAAACCTCAAAAATTATCAGTGTTCCTCTACTATATTATGCATGTTATATTCTTAAAAACCTTCCTATTGAATCACTCTTTCTATTGAAAGAAACTGCATCAAAATCCGTTGCGTAGTTTTAAAGATTTAAGCATACATAGGGACAGACACAGGGAAGCGACTTTGCTTTATACAATGTTAAGATAGGCTCTCGTTTGACCACCGTCTCACCTGATAAGCGATGATGTGGTCAAAGATGAAACACGCTTACTCAGAAGTAACCTATTCACTCTTAAAGACTCCCAGGTTATACCTATCAGGAAACACAGACTCTGGCAGGTAATTCCACTCTTTAGCTGTACGCACAATGAAACTATTCCCAAAACGTTTTGTGCGTATGAGTGCGATGTCCACCATGTATCCTGGGAGAGGTTATAGCTATCAGGAAGCACGCTTTTGTTTTAAGAGAACTATCATTGTGGATAGAATCCACACTAGATTTATTATTTTATTTATATACAGTATGTTAGTTTAAACGAGGGACATATTCAAACTTACATTAGTGTATGCTTACACGACACTAATAAAAATATTAATAAAAAAAAACACTGGTAAATAACAGACAGAACCATACTAAAAGTCCTCGCGGGGACTCCCGCGGGGGTGGAGTTTACACACGAGCTTCTTTATTTTGACAGGATCGGGCCGTGTTTTTCCACGTGATTACTTTAGGTACTGTTTACAAGTTCATTCACCTCTTGCGCCTCAGTGTACATGATAAATACATATATTGGACAATTACGTCAAAAATTTAAGTTATAGGTTTTTCACATATTTGGGACGAGAATCTAAAACTGAATACCCTCCCTCAATAAGTCCCTCGTTTAACCTAACACACTGTATAGTTAATTAAAACTGTACAAAACCAATTCAAATCTTGTTAACCTCTCCAACTAAGTTAAATATGCTTGTGTCTGGAGTGGGTTCAAAGCGATAGTGTAAAGGGTGGGGTTCGAACCCACGACTTCTCGATCACAAAGCTGACACTTTAGCCATTAGACTATTGCCGCTTAGACTGTGGCGCATCTTGTAGTCCGATGATCGTACACTCTGAAATGTATTCGAAAGAAAACCGATGGGCTTGCCATACGTTGATGATGTAATTAATTATTTATTTACGCTTTATGCACATCGGTATAAAGGCGGACTCAATGCCGTAGGCATTCTCTACCTAAAAAAAAAAAGGCATTCTCTACTAGTCAACCATGAGTGGTGAAGAGAGTGTGGGAGGTGCAATATGTATGTGAAAAGTAAAATTGGAAAAAAATATGTATATAATAATATTAATAACACAAAAACCCTAGTATCATAAAAATAAAAACCTACATAAATAATATATATGAATAAATACTTATATAAAAACATACAAATATATATATATATATATATTTGTATGTTTTTATTGTCGCTATGCATTTAAAAAGAAATTGCGGATCTATTTTCAACACCAATAAGCAGAATTTATCTTATCTTATCTTATCTTATCTTATTTATCTTAGCTTATTGGTGTTGAAAATAGATCCGCAATTTCTTTTTAAATGCATAGCGACTGTCAGCCGTCCTGATCTCGAGAGGAAGCGCATTCCAGAGGAGAATCGACTGGATATGAAAAGAAGAATGAACAAAGTCAGAAGTATGAGAAGGACAGAGTAAGAGAAAATTATTGGATAGTAATTGGAAGTGAGACATTAGATAAGAAGGAGGGCTGGGAGAGTTGAGTAAAGAGAAGAGTCGTCAAAGCGCGCAAACTTCTCCTCTGGTGAATGGTCATCCACTTAAGTTCAGTTCTGAAACTTGAGACATGGTCATATTTCCTTAAATTAAATATGAACCGAATGCAGTTATTGAGGATACAATCAAGCTTATCGAACAAGACCGCATTCAGGTCAAAGTAGCACACGTCACCATAGTCGATTATTATTATTAGGTATTTAATTAATTATTCCTGTAATTTCCAGTTGCCGCCTTTAGAGACAGTAGCCACGGGTGCACTTCGAGCTCGCTATCCTGCGCTGCCGTTAAAAACAAGGACAAGTCCAGATTTCAGTCTTGTGAGTATTTATAGAGACATACTTTCTTATCTTTCTTTAAAAAAAAACATAACTAGAAATGTGGGTTGAATTATCATTTCTAGCAGGCTTGTTAACCTCCAACTAAGATAAATGCTTGTATCTAGAATGCGTTCACGGCAATAGTGTGTGATCTCCCGATCACAAATCCGACACATTAGACTCTGAAATTTTTATTGTACAACATAACAGAAACGAAAAAGAAGTTAACAATTAAAAAGAGTGATTGTACTGATTTGTACCATGTTAAGAGGAGGCTCCCTAAATTGTATGTAACTTTGCATTAATATTCTGAAACAATCACGCATACAATCAAAATTGAACTTTAGTATATGATTTATTGGATCTTTTTCTTTACATGTCTAGACCAGTTACGTAATTGAAACATTTTCGCTCGATTAATTTTTAATCGAAACTCATGTCTTTTTTGAAGATTATTCAAAATTTAATCAAGATTACTCGGCTTTTATGTCTAAAATTAGTATTGACAGTCAGAAAATATAGTTTATTATTTGGATAATAAACTATATTTTCTGACTGTCAATACTAATTAATAAATAATTAATTAATTAAAAGTAATTATTGATCTAGAGAAAAAATATCCTACATTTGGATGTAGGATATTTTTTCTCTAGATCAATAATTACTTTAGTTATAAACGAAATAAGAATTGAGACTTACGACATTTAGTTTCGAACCAGAACATGGTAAAAGAGCGCACGCGATATTCAACTTTATTACTGCTGCGTTAGCGTTACTAAAATGGTTTGAATTAGTCCTACATCCAGTATATTTAACATAAAATCGTTCAGCAGCGAACGTATCTTTATTCCGGACACATTTCGTCAGCAAATGCTGAACATCTTCAATTTTATTGGAAACTAGTACTCACGCGGGGCTTCGCTCCCGTGGATTCTATCACGGAAAAACATAACTCTCCTTTTTTGCAATCGCGTAAAAGGTAGCCTATAACCTTCCTCAAGCTTCAAGCTACTTCCATACCAAATTACATCCAAATCCACCCAGTACTTTCGAAGATTAGCGCGTTCAAGCAAACAAACAAACAAACTTTTCCGCTTTATAATATTATAGTATAGATTATGCAGTTAGGAGTATTGGATTTTTTCATTAAGAAAGCAAACTTTGCTAATGGATAATGCCAGGCAGATTGCTATATTTACGACGCTTGAGGTTTTCCGCAGCCGCAATGGGAGCGCCAGCACAATATGACGTATTATTTCTTATTTTACTGTTATGGTTTTTTTATTATTACTGATGAGCCCACTTGACCTCGATCTCGCCTGATGGTAAGCGATAGATGAGGTCTAAGATGGGACGAGCGAGCCCAGAAGATGCCTATTTACTCGTGCTTTAAAGGCTGTAAGGTCATACGTGGCAGGGAACACAGAAGCGGGCAGAGAATTCCACAGCTTGGCTGTGCGCACAATAAATGTGGAGGAGAAGCGCTTGGTACGACAAGACGGTATATCAACCAAGTGTGGGTGGTACCCAGCCGTGCGTCTGGTAGACCGGTAGTGAAAGGGAGATGGAGGGATCAGGTCATGGAGCTCCTGCGCACACTCCCCGAAGTACAATCTGTAGAAAACCGACAGGCAAGCAACGGTTCGCCGATGAGCCAGGCTATGAAGCTTGTCCACCAGCACCTCGTCGCCTATAAGCCTTTTAGCTCTGCGCTCGATCGAATCCAATGCGGCAAGTTCGTACTAAATATATTTTAAATTTTATTGTAACGATATTAATGACTTCTCTGTTACAGGTGTTGGACTTAGACGAGACTCTGGTGCATTGCTCGCTACAAGAGCTTCCAGACGCGAGTTTCCATTTTCCAGTCCTGTTTCAGGATTGCAGATATACTGTAAGTGTTTGTCACTATTTACTAATTTATTCCCCTAAAGAGATACCGCGGCCCCGGAACTTAAGAGCAGCTGAAGGAACAGGGTGGGTTTTTAGTCAGTAGAAGTCTGACACATACTTCCGCTCCACCCAGAGCAGGAGAAGTCATTCGATGATTTTTCCACACGGAAAAAGGCATAGCTTTTTAAATAAATAGCAAATTAGTTTTCTTTGTGTTTGTGTTGAATCAAACAAAGATTTATTGCTAGACAAATGTGTTTTACTCAGGCTTTTAGAATTTTTATAATTACTTCAAATGCGCAACGTACGGTGATTTTCAATATAGATTTTGTACGAACGCAATGAACGAGAATGTGTCAGTGTGTAAGAATGAATGTTAATTTGAATGATGATTGAGCGAATGTGTCTATCTAATCGTAGACACTTTGCTAATCGTACTATGCGTTTCAAAAGCTAATAGGAATTTCAATGACCTTTATCTGTCAAATGTCACTCGATAAGTACGGTTTGCAAAGAAAACCGTACCGTTTAACCGAGTCTCACATCAAATTTAAATATAACTAGCTGACCCGCCACGACTTCGTTCGCGTGGTATCCTACCCCTACCCAACCCCCACCCTGCCCCTACCCTACCCCTACCCTACCCCTACCCTACCACTACCCTACCCCTACCCAACCCCCACCCTGCCCCTACCCTACCCCTACCCCTACCCTACCCCTACCCCTACACTACCCCTACCCTACACCAACCCTACCCCTACCCTACTCTCCATTTCTTCTTCGTTCGCGTGGGATGTTTTTCCCGCTTAAATCCCGATCCCGTGGGAATTCCGGGATAAAAAATATCCTATATCCGTCTCCTGGTTTTAAGCTACCTCCCTACCAATTTTCAGCCAAATCGGTTCAGCCGTTCTTGAGTTATAAGTGGTGTAACTAACACGACTTTCTTTTATATATATATAGATTATTTAAAGTCGTTATTAGTTTTTTTTAAACATACTTTCCCTCTTTTTGTCATTGTTGGCACCAATATGCCTGAAAGGAAAGAGAACGAATGACGCAAAGACCCAGAAGTCATGTAAAAATTATTAAAACTTTATTTTATTTTTGATGATAAGCTCGCGTTTGACCACCAAAATGTGGAAAGGAGACTAGTTTTGTTTTGCTCAATATTTGTAAATAAATAATAAATCCTGATTTTGTTCACTATACCCAAATGGTTCGATTTGACAGCTAAGATGTCATATTATGGCGCTAAGTTTTCCTAATAGTAGTTGAAACGCATTGTATTTTTCAAATGACATTTGACATAGAGGTCATTGACATACCTATTCTTATTTGAATCCCGTTGTATTAGGATCATTTTTACTGACACCATCCATTTTTTTAATTTTTTTATTTATTTAATATAGGTTCGCGTTTGACCACCATCTCACCTGATGGTAAGTGATGATGTGGTCGAAGATGGAGCACACTTACCTAAAAGTAACCTATTCACTCTTGACTTAAAGACTCCTAGGTTATAGCTATCGGGAAACGCAGTCTCCGGCAGGGAATTCCACTCCTTAGCCGTACGCACAATGAAGGTATTCCCAAAACGTTTGGTGCGTATGGGTGGGATGTCCACCATGTAACGATGGCGCTTCGCCGTTTGTCTCGTAGTCCGATGATGGAACGGGCTTGGTGGAATTAGATTGTGTAATTCCATCGCACACTCCCCGAAATGTAACCGATAGAAAACCGATAGACTTGCAACTCGTCGTCGATGTTCAAGGCTCTGGAGCTTTGACTCGACCAGTGCATCGTTGCCAATGAGTCTCTTGGCCCGCTTCTCGATAGACTCAAGCGCGTCCAGTTGGTATTTAGCAGATCCATCCCAAAGATGAGAGCAGTACTCCATACACGACCGAACCTAGGCTTGATAGAGATTGAGCAACTGTTCGGGTGTGAAGTACCGTCTCACCTTTGCTAGGATTCCCAACTTTTTTATATATATTTTTTTATTTTGTATAGGTGTTCGTGCGTACGAGGCCGCATTTCGCAGAGTTTCTATCGCGGGTGTCCCGTTTGTACGAGGTGATCCTATTCACGGCCAGCAAGCGAGTGTACGCAGACCGCTTGCTTAACTTACTGGACCCACAACGACAGTGGATTAAGTACAGGTAATGAAAATTAAATATTTATATTTTAATTGTTTTATTTACTAGAGACCCGGCCCGGCTTCGCTTGGGTAATAAAGTTTATATTTGCTGATATATGATTTTGCTTAATCAATTTCTCATCCGGTAATTTGCCACACTCACATATCGGCGATAACTCATAAGATATTCATTTTATTGATATAGTGTCAAAAGCAATTTTGATCTACAATCTACATTAAATCTTCAACATATCTGACGTATTTAATTGGATAAGGAATAATACTGTATTGTTAAAAAAGATTCGTAAAAAACCCATCATTTTAATGTAATTTGTAAAAAAAAATAATTGTTATTGTGGATTATTCTTGGGAGATAGACATATGCCATCGCGGACTTTTTTGTAGATCTATAAAAGAGAAACAATCCCGCCATACATTGTATTTTTATAACTCAGGTTTTGGCAGCGTTTTCGATTAAAGCTCCCGATAGGCTTAATTAGACTAAAACCTTTCTCAGGAATCACTTAGGAATGAGCTGCTCCAGTGATATACGTGAGCCTTTTTTATTTTTTAATTTTTGATAGTTGATTGATTTTTTTTTGAAATATTTGTTTTGTTAAGTATTGCATATACCTATTTATTTTGTATTTGTTTTTTTTTTATATATAATTATTTCATTATTGTTAATGTGAGGACAATGTAGGGTTATTCTTTCTTCGTTGTTTTTACTTTCACTATAATTTATTTAATGATGTCAAGCAGTTTGAGTACTTGTGTGGCCTACCCAAATGTCCGTTGGTATTTTTTGTCAAATTGTTAAGCTCCTTAAGTTCTAAGTTGAGCTACACGATAACTGACAAATGCTTGCACTGTCTGGACAGGTCCGCTCAAATTTGCGTGGTTATTTCCTCAAAAGAAAACCACAGACATGAACCTACATGCTTCTCATATAAAAATACAAATTGTCTGGACTTTAAAAGAGACTATGACCTCTGAGTTTGTTTCGGTGTTTCTTCTCAGAGTAGTCAGTTAGGAAATACCGGCCTCATCTAGCTAAACTTAACACGCAAAAAAACATGACGTGTAAAAATGTTATTTATAACCAATTTACATAATAAATATTTCATTTAATTTCATTTCACTCTATCTATCAAAAAAACCCGCATCAAAATCCGTTGCGGAGTTTTTAAGATCTAAGCATACATAGGGACAGACAGACAGGGAAGCGACTTTGTTTTATACTATGTGAAGTACTATAGAAGAACTATAGTGAAGCGTCAATAGCTTAATGGTTATGTTGTCGGCCTTGTGATCGAGAGATCGCGGGTTACACTATTGCCGTGAACTCACTCCAGACACAAGCATAGCTTAGTTGGAGGGGTTAACAGGATTGCATGTGAAATCTACCCGCATTACTGGTTCTTTTTAAAAGAAATTGCATAGCCTATTCCAACCATGTTGGGGGTACAATGGGCTTGACATATTCTTATTGGACAAAAACCCTAAATATAAAAAAATAAATAAAGCTATAAAAAAAAACTATTTGAGGCCGGCTTCTAGTCTAACTGGGTGTAGCTGAGTATACAATGTGTAACGGAAACCCCATATTTATCCAAAAGGGCTGAAGACAACATCTGATATGGAGTCTCTATGCACAGTTTCAGCTCAAAATAACTGACTCAAAGAATTGATACCAAATTATTGGTTTCATATATTTCTTGAATACCAATCATAACAAACGTGTCACAGCACTACGAGGGTCGATAACTTTCCACGTCACTTGCCAATAACACGGTGATTCTCTTCGTTCTTCTTAATTTGAAAATTCTGCCTCTGGTATCAATGTATTGAAATTTCTATTATACTTCACACATGTAGACATAGGATTATAAAAGTCTTGCCATATTGTTTATTATCATCCAAAGAAACCGTGCACTTGGTATGTATATACCCTTTAAATTACACGTTGTATAGTGTTTTACATGGAGTGGACCTGAGCACCGAAATCCAATAGCTGTTACACGATACACCTTGGCAAGACTGATGTTAGATTATCTGGCTTCTGTTACCCGTAATGACTCAAATATGATGACTAATGCTGGCCGTCACTAATATGTAAACATTGTCATCTATACACGGATAGACTTCAGCGAGCTTTATTTAACTTTGAAGATCGACCCATCCTATTTGTAAAGAAATACTTGAGTTCCTAGCGTACACTTAAAAAAATCCGTTGTCTGTAAAGTCGGTTTACTGACGATAGTTGAACGTGACAACGTCATAAGAAAATACTGATGGAATGGTTGCATTTTTCAAAAGAAAATTTTAATTTTGCATCTCTATTACTGCACTTCTCATGACAATGGAAGAATCCCTACACAGTGACGTCATCTCTTATCGTTTTATGATAGCCTAGTACTTGACTCGTTGAGTCATACATAAATGTCAAAGAATCCCTACACAGTGACGTCATCTCTTACCGTTTTATGATAGCCTAGTACTTGACTCGTTGAGTCATACATAAATGTCAACTTGTAGATCCAATTTGATTTGCTTTGGAACGCCTCAGAGCGAGGTAACGCCGCATGAGTCATGTATTTTCGTGCGTGCAGCCAGCTTCATCGAATTATAAGACGTTGTCACGTCAAAATAGGAAAGAAAAGAATATGGCTGTTTTGCCGTTGAATAAGTTTCTAGTCCATTGCATATCATAATAGTTCAAAATAATAAACAAAATCCTATAAAAATTATATAACCTCTAATTATCTGCAAAGGTTGATGTTATCATGAATTTTAAGGTTTTACGTAAATGTATACTAATATTATAAAAAACTATTTTTTAATTTGTAGTAGTTTTTATTTCGGGGGGTAATCTTCGGAACTATTGATCCGAAATATAAAAATTCTTTCTTCGGTAGTAAGGTGCATTATTAATGAGTGCTGAAGGCCGTAAATTACTTCAGGCGAAGTCGCGGGTGACGTGCTAGTATTCAAGAACTCAGAAATAACCATACCAACCATAACCAGGTATCGGATACGTATCCTGGGTCTGAATTTGCTCCAAATGTGTTCTACTCTAACCGCTTACAAGGAATTTATCGTATTTCTAATCATTCTATATATATAAAGACTATGTATGTCGGGCAGGTATCTGCAACTCCACGACCATGCGCGTATTTTGCGTAATGGTAAGGATCTTTTCATTCTATCCATGCCAGCTCCTCCAGGAAGGCGAGTAACGCCCTTGTTTTGCTTACCATTTCTTGGAGGGTACCTGGTTTGCCGAAGTGTTTAGTCCTGTAATCCGCGACTACAGGGCAGCTCAGTAGCAGGTGTGCTGCTGTTTCGTCCTCCTCCATGCAGGCTCTGCAGAGTGGGCTGTCTGTGACTCCTATTACATAGAGGTGTTTATTATAGGATCCATGACCGGTAAGGGCGGCTGTCAATCGCAATTGCGGCTTAGATAATTGTAGGACTTGTTTCTATATATAAAGACTAGCAGTTGCTCGCGACTTCGTCCGCTTGGGAAGTTTTTCCCGTGTAAATCCCGATCCCGTGGCAATTTCGCAAAATCCCGTCTTAGCGAGCATCTACGTACTAAAAGGCCCATGCAAAATTTGAGAGCCCTACTACTTGTAGTTACTGAGATTTCGTGATTACTCAGTGAGTGGTATTTCGCTTTTATATAAAACGTGTAACAGATTAAGCGGAATACCTCAGACACCCCAATTAGAACATTAAATTATGTCTAAAACAACATCCGTAACTAAATAAATCGAAACCAAACTAAGACATTTTTTATAAAATAGTTAATAATATAATATAATAATATATTTTTTATAAAATAGTTATCCTTACTAAACGCAAAACGTATGTGTTTCATACAATATCCTCACGCAGATGCATACAGACATGCAATGTTAGCGGCCGACACGCACACGAGCGTATTTCCTTGAATTAAGGATTGGATTCATTTGTCATGATACTTTGTTTCCATTTTAAGTTAATGAAAGATTTTTCCATCAAAATTTAACACCTATTATTTATGACGGAAATCGATTCAAAAGCCGATTCTGAACCAAATACTTTCAGGAATTGCGTTTATTCTGTTACACGTCGTATATAACGTGTAATTTAAAGGGTATATACATACCAAGTGCATGGCTTCTTTGGATAATAACCAGTGATCGGAGTAGGTAGATTGATTTTTGGTACTTGTATCATAAATGCACACAGAAAGAATAACATGGATAAGCCATTTTCCCGGAAAGTAATTCCGGTATTTCCGGATTCAATTAAACATTGTTAATGTTGGTAGTGATATTATTCCTACTCAATTCAAAATTTAAAGGAAGGTATAAAAACTAAATTAATTCATTATTTATCTGTTGAATAATAAAAACAATCTAATTCCGATCGAAGCTTTAATTTTTATTTTTTTTATTTTTAGCCTTTTATGGCTAGAACTTTTATAGATAGACATAAATTGTTGCACTTAAATTTAAATATTTTCATAGTGGTCATGGTAATTTGCATTAAGGGTAGAATAAATGACGGGGCCCCATAGAGGGCCAATGCCTGCTGGGGTCGTGAGACTGTTCTAAGGATGCACCACGACTCTGAAACGTAAAGGGCATACGAAGGAACAGGTTGATTTTAGTCAGATTTTAGGACCAAAAAAAAGGGGGTAGAATAAAGAAAAAAGATAAAAATCAACATTGTTTACCGTTAAATATGTACATTTTACATTTATTCACATTTTTAATCTTC
This sequence comes from Tholera decimalis, assembly GCA_943138885.2. NCBI lineage: Eukaryota > Metazoa > Arthropoda > Insecta > Lepidoptera > Noctuidae > Tholera > Tholera decimalis. The sequence continues at coordinate 21,899,515 of OW964578.2, read as the reverse complement.
ATCGATTACAATGTCAGCATCCTGGTAATCCTGATCTTTACAATTAAAATATATAACTATGAGTTTCTCTATATTTTCAATTTTTAACCTATTTCTTTTAACATCTAAAATCCATTTATAAATGGAAAAAGACCGTTCTACATCTGACGATGTCAAAGGAGCAAATTTTAAAAAAGGTATTAAATTATGTGCTTCATTTTTTTCAATGGCCTCACTATATTCTCTAAGTGTGTCTAAATCTGGGTTTCGTTCCATAACACATTCTATTTAATTTTTTATATTTTCTGAATTGCACTGATTTATAGCATCTCTGACGTTGTCAAATGCTAAAAGTGAATCTGTCAACGATAAATTATGCTTTTGCAATTCTTTTAAAGACAAATGAATTATAAAATAATTGTCTTTAATGTAATTTAAATCTTCTTTTAAATTTTCTTTTTCTATAATATATTTTGCCTCTCGAATAGATACCGCATCAGAGCTGCTTAAACAAGATAATACTTCTTTTATTTTTTCAAAGTTTTGAGCGTAATAAAATGCTGCCTCTAACCAAGTGCCCCATCTTGTAACAACTGGTTGGGGAGGTAGCGGCAAATCTGGATATTTTTCTTTTAAAATTTTTACTCTACTTGGGGCTTTCAAAAATACCTTTTTAACATTTGCTATTAAAATGTTAACATCGTGATATTCTAACCTAATTTGCTCAGATACGCGATGAAGAGAGTGCGCCAAACATGTTCCGTGCTTCATTTCAGGTAAGCATTGTTTTAAATTTCGTCCTGCAGACAGCATATATGCAACGCTATCAGTGCAGAGGACAAGAATATTACCTACCTTCGATTCAAAAGAATCTTCCCAAAAGTTTTCCAAACATTCTAACACAAATTGCGTGATTGTTTGTCCATTAACTACAGTTAGCATTTTACATGCTACCAAATAAGGTCTAGTCAAATTGCTAGGATGTAATGGTTTTATTAAAAAATGGACTATATAGCGACCTAAAAAGTCTGTCGTTTCATCTAATGATATCCATAGTTTCTCATTTTTATAATTTTGCCGAATCGAATTGATTTTATTCTTAAAAAACTTGTCCAAGTAAACTTTCCGTAACTGTGATTCATCTGGCAGAGTACGAATAGTACACGTACAACAACAGGTACTACACATATATTTTTTAAAGAAATCTTGAAAAGTAGTATTTTTCATCTGAGACTACGGAATATTGCACAAAATGAGAAATTTTATAAGATCGAAATAAAATTCCTCTTCGGGCCGCTCAAACTTTCCCTGGTGTACTGCTCCTTCGATATGTCTTTTAACGTTTCCTTTATTTATGGTTTTCAAATGGCTTTCACATTTTGAACAGTATATTGTACCACTAGCGTGATCGTAAAGTAGTTCGGGATGACCGGATATCCATTTTTCTACAGTTTCAGCCTTGACGTTTGCCATATCTGAACTCTGTTGTAGAGATGGAACCTTGTATATATCACCTAAAACAAAGACATGAAAAAAATACGTTTTATTTAGTTTATTTAGCTTACTCCGTTTGTTTTATTTTTCGTGGATCAAATTTAGTCATTGAAATTTCACCCTCTTCCTGTCAACCGATTGATCTAAAATTTGGTATTCGCCTTTGATTCTGGTGACAATACAATTATGTATATTCAATATTATTGTCAATCCAAAATGGCTGCCGCTACAAGATGGCGGACAACTTAGTTTTTTTCAATCCCATCAATATGGGTATCAAATGAAAGGGCTTGTTACGTAGAATATTTTGTAGAGAAGTAGATAAGGCCTATAGTAATTTATTTTACCAATACATTGCAAGAGGACACAGCACACAGGGCATTCAAATTATATACGGATTCCAGTAAAATGTCGGTTAATAGTGGAGTTAGCTGAATTGCGACTACATTACTAGAATATCATAATTTTGTTTCGCACTAAGCTCACTGGTTCATACTCTATTAAAGATTTAACAATATTAAGACTCATGGTATGTTCAGCAGGTTAAGCGAACAAACACAATACTAAAAATATTCTTATAGTACATCCAAACATGCTTTATACTCCTTGTAACTAGTAAAATATTACTTACCGAAGCTTGGTTTAAATATGTAGATCCAATTCAATAGTGAAAAATCTGAGTCCGTATATTCAAGCCAAATCGTGGTTTAGAGCAGATTCCAGAAGTCAGTATGTACACAAGCCAGGGTCAAGTAACGTTTTCACAACACAGTAACAAACAAAGACACAGAGTACATTTTATATACTGAGATAGAGCCGTCACTCGAAGATTCCAGAGCGCCCGCGCCCTCTGGCAACAAGTAACAACAACAATGTATGAAGCATATGTATATATAGCATATAGATATAGCTACCTACAAATCAGGGTACCACTGCATAGGCCGTCCTTTTTACTCCTTTTTATTTAGTACTTAGTAATTTATGTTGATTTACAATAAAACAATATAATTACAACACCAAATACTTTATTAAAATCTTCTGTTACAATATTTGATGACCATCTGAATTTTATCTTCCATAATCGTTTCGTGATCCACACAATAACTTAGAAGTATCCTTAGGTACACACCAATTAAATAAGAATATATTATATCTTAAATTTCTTGAATTATTTGCAATTATTGACTTATTATTTGACAAATTATTTAACCTTTTTTAAACCTTTGACATTTACAAAGTGTTGCCAAGTGACCGACTCGCGTTCTCCCCAAACTTTCCCCGAAATCTCCCCAAAATTCAAGATTTGTAAAAAAAACTCATAAATGGCTATTCTTTTTTATTATTGATACAATTTTATACAATTTTAGCAATAGCGTCCATGACTAAATTAGCCTCTACACTCGCGCCGGTTGCAGTTCCGTACATTTTTTCTGAGTGAAACCTGTTTATCATCTTTGAACTGGGTTTAAAATGAACACATCCATCTAGCAATTTATATCTTATTCTCAAGATGGATTCGGCAGTGTTAATGGCCAATCTGTTTCGACGTTTGTCTTCAATAATAGCTACTTGAGATAGGGCTCTTTCCGCAATTGCGTTAGAAAAAGATAAAGACAAAATTCCTAGTGCCAATTTGCTAACATTTCCACGGGTATGTTCTATCACCGACTGCATTTTTGAAATTATAAACTTCAACCCAGAACTCTTCGATGTGTTGCGTGGATTTCCAAGTTGTACTTTGCAAATCATTCCATTCTGCGGCAACTTCGGAGCCACTCGGCTATCATCGTGCACAGCATTTTGTTTTCGTGTGTGTGCTTTCACAGATTAGTTAGTGGTTTGATCGCGTTCAGACATCATCAGTCCAAATATTCCCCCAAAAATATTGTCCCTCAATTCTCCCTTCATAACTTTAAAAACTCCCCAAATTTGGGGGGATTCCCTCCAATCTGGCATCACTGCATTTACGCAAGTTTCGTTACCATTTTAGTATAAAATTAAATAAGTTAAAGAAAAATAGGATTGCGTAATTGGAGGATTTTATTAATTTGAAGATACGTGTCTTAATATATTGTAAAAGGTGTTAAATTTAAAAGGTGTCCTAATATCCCTAATATTTTAATTTATATAAAATAAAATGGTTATTTGTTAAAGATAATTTAGAATATCTGAGTAAAACGGAGAACAAGTTTAAGCTAAATGTGTAGATATTTTGAGAAAAATGCCATCTATCAATACGTAACTTAAACTTTGATTATTGATATACGAATAAATTAAAAATCAATTGAATTGAGTAGTTTATATCCAAAAGCAGAACCCTACCTAAACTAGTCGGTTATCATTTCGTCACTTTTGTTCTAAGTTATAGCACCATGAACAAAGATGCGCACTCTACGAACCGAAGTAAACGAGTGAGCTACCTGGCATGTCGTCGGCGGGCGTACGCATTGTTCTGATAACCGGTTATTGTACCACCCATGATCCTTTGTTCTGATTGGTCGTTGGGTTTTGTCAAATCGTGACTGTGTGCCGTTAAAAAAAATATGAAGAATAATAAAGAATAATATTGCTCATTTTATTACAATTCCTACCTTTTTTTTGAGGATGGCAAATCATCAAATGACTCCTTCCACTCTGGCAGAATAAAATTCCTACATAAGTTCCGGTTTTTTTTTAATAATCCACCAATTCCGGAGGAATGTCCATATTAATATATACGTTTCGGATCAATGACCCCATTTCAATCTACCTACTCCGATCACTGGTCATTACACTATTACATTTTGCAGCCATCTTTAGTGCCACATTTAAAACTAAGAAATGTATTTGACTTTGACTTAGCATATGTATACATGTATAATTGTATACACTACAATGACGATACTCACATCGTCTTCGCTATCTATATTGAGTACGGACAGGTCTGCTGATGTGGCATCCTCCAACACCCCCTTGCTGGTGGAAGGGATAGGGGAAGAAGGTGTACCCAGCGCGCCCACTGTAACAATAATACAATAACGTTTATTCACAGAAAAAAAAAGTAACAATTTTAATCATGACACTGGATCCCGCACTAGGACACCCTGTGTCGCAGGATCCAGTCTCTCTCGATATAAATGGTTTTTATCAGTTTTTATATCTTTTATTTTATTTTTATTGATAATAGGCTCGCGTTTGACCACCATCTCACCTGATGGTAAGTGATGATGTGGTCGAAGATGGAGCACGCTTACCTAAAAGCAACCTATTCACTCTTGACTTAAAGACCTCTAGGATATAGCTATCGGGAAACACAGATTCCGGAAGGGCATTCCACTCCTTAGCCGTACGCACAACGAAAATATTCCCAAAATGTTTTGTGCGTATGTGTGGGATGTCCACCATGTAACGATGGCACATCGCCGTTCGTCTTGTAGTCCGATGATGGAACGGGCTTGGCGGAAATAGATTGTGTAATTCCATCGCACATTCCCCGAAATGTAACCGATATAAAATCGATAGATCTAGGGATACAAAAGCAATGGAGGATATTAATTGATTAAGCTAAGGTAGGTAACTATATATGAGGTGTGCATGATGTGAGGGTGAGTTGATATGAGCAATAGTGTGTGTGTTACGACTTCATAATTAAAAGGTTTTCTGTTTTCATGTGGTTAAGACCCAATAGCCATTTCATCACCTGTGTCCTACAGCCCAACCTGTTCATGGAGACAAAGTTCAGTTGGCTACTAACTTTCTCATATAAGTATGGTCCTATACAGGAGAATGCACGATTGCCAAACTTATCAATAATAAGTAATATATCTTAACCTCGTTCAGACTCTAACCAAATTAGAATACGAAATATTTAGATAGATAGATACAATATACTATATTGTACACCAAAAATTTAAACACACAACCTTATTGATATATTCACCTGTACACTGAGTGAGTTCACAAGGGCATAACTATTTAGTAATCTGTGACAAGGACCATGTAGGTACTATGTGTGTAGCATGTAAGGTATAGTTACGTAAAATTTATTTTAAGTTACTTTGTCGCATAGATTTAAGATCTGTAATGGCAAAGGAAACATGTGTGTGATAAATAAATAAATAAACTTTTTTTTATATTTATGTGTTACTTCAGAATATGAATGTTTTTTTTTCTAAAAAGAGAACTAGTAATGTGGGTAGAATTCACATTATGAAGGTGACACTGAAATTCTTAGATAATCAAAAACTGAACAAACTAGCAAGTTATTTATCTTTTAAAATAGTGCCCATTTACATCAATACATCGCTGCATCCGATGGAACCACTTTACCCACTCGTCCTTAGGGATCTCTTCAACGGCATATTGAAACGCAGCCACTGCTTCCTCGGCGTCCATAAAACGTTTTCCTCCAAGTTCTTTTATTTTCGGAAATAAATAAAAATCGCAAAGTGCGAGGTCGGGGCTGTAGGGCGGGTGACCCAGTAATTCCACGTCTGACGTCGCCAAGTAGTCGATTGTTTGCTTGGCGGTGTGCGACGAGGCGTTGTCGTGGTGAAGGAGGATCCTACTGCGAGGTCGTTTCTCCCGAACTTTTTCCAAGACAAGTGGCAAACAATTGTTAGTGTACCACTCTGCAGTATCTGTTTTTCGATTCTCTATAACAATTGCTGCGTTATGATCTGTCCTTCCGAAGAACGAGGCCACCATCTTTTTCTCACGCTTCGACCTCTCTTCACTTTAGTTGGCAACTCCTCGGAAGGAAACACCCAGACATCAGGCTGTCTCTTAGTTTCAGGATCATAACAATAAATCCAGCTTTCGTCACCCGTAAGTATGTCGAACACAGCATTTGAGTCACCTCCGTTAAATCTTTGAACCATTTCACGACACCAATCAACACGACGGAGTTTTTGGGCCTCTGTCAAATTATGAGGTATCCACCGGCCACAAAGCTTCCTGACCGCTAATTGTTCATGATGGATTTTGTGCACTTGACTCATACCGATGCTTAAGCTTGTCCGAATCTGCTGATAAGTCACTCTTTTGTCAGTCTCTATCATACGCTGCGCAACACTGATGTTATCTTCAATCGTCGCCGTAGAAGGCCGTCCCTGACGCAGATCATCGGTGAGATTAGTGCGACCAAGTTTAAGCTCATTAAACCAGTTGTAAACAGTGGCTCGAGATGGGGCTTCATCGTGAAAGGCCAATCGAAGTCTATCATAACTTTACTGTTGACTTAAATGACATCGAAAGTTAATAAAAAATCATTGTACATGTAAATTTTCTTGCGTTAAATTCATGCTGACGTGACACAGACAATTTTCAATTTGCCGCCAAATCGTAAACATATGACAAAATGAATAAAATACATACACAATAATATTGGCAGAGTTCCATTTTCAAAATGTGAACTTATTTTTTTATTAATAATAATAATAATAATGTGCAATTATGGGCGAAGTTATCTTGACGAATAATTACCGGAGACATATTATGAAGGACGGGACGATTGACGTGTGTCGGGCATGCCATCGTCCTGGCGAGTCCATCAGACATATTGTCTCCGGTTGTTCTCGTCTAGCTAACGGCGAGTACTTGCATAGACACAACCAAGTAGCCAGAATTATCCACCAGCAACTTGCTTTGAAATACAAACTTGTCGATTCTGAGGTACCGTATTACAAGTATGTGCCCGACCCAGTTCTCGAAAATGACCATGTCACGTTGTACTGGGATCGGTCTATCATCACTGATAGGACTATTGTTGCCAATAAGCCTGATATAGTGGTGATAGACCGATTAGTGCGCCGCGCAATGATAATCGATGTTACCATCCCACATGACGAGAATCTCGTAAAAGCTGAGAAAGAGAAACACATTAAGTATCTCGACTTAGCTCATGAGGTTGTTGACATGTGGGATGTGGACTCGGCTGTCATTGTGCCGATTGTCATATCAGTCAATGGGCTGATAGCTAAAAGCTTCGACGACCATCTGTCGAAGCTGACTTTGCACAGCTGGATAAAGGGCCTGATACAGAAGGCAGTTCTCCTCGATACAGCTCGTATTGTGAGGAGGTTCCTTTCTCTGGAGACCTAACCACCGGTAGCTTGGACCCCGTTCCCGATACCAGTGGACTGCCATTTTTTATATTTTTAAATGTTTTTTTAGTGTCACTTTTTTATAGAAAAATATTTAAAAATGTAATTTTTGAGAGGTATATAAAATAAAGGAGATAATAATAATAATATTCCACAACTTTTTCACACAACGCCATCTAGTCCCAAACTAAGCAGAGCTTGTGGTATGGGTACCAGACAACTGATAAACATACATATATATTTCTAAATACATACATATTATAGACTAGCTTTTGCCCGCGACTTCGTCCGCGTGGAATAGTTAGTTTGGGCTAACGTTAAATTTAACCCCGATTTTGAAGCATTCTTCATTGGCGCTCCGCTCCTATTGGCCTTAGCGTAATGATACAATATTACTGTGCCCGCGACTCCGTCAGCGTAAGTTAATGTATTGGTAATATTGTTTAGATCACGTTCACATGAGGCTTAAGTACCTAGAGAACGCTTCGACCGCGAGACGCGTCGAGCGCGGCGACCGATTCTCAAAAATAATCCTTATAGCATGATTCAGTATTCACGCGCGATGGCTTATTATTATAAGCGTATTTCATGTATAACTTTGGTGTTTCTATACCGATTTATATGATTCTTTTTACGGTTTCGTAGCCGAATGGCAAAAAACGGAATCTTTATAGTTTCGACATGTCTGTCCGTCTGTCTGTCTGTCTGTCTGTCCGTCCGTCCGTCTGTCACAGCAATTTTATTCAAAAACTATTAGGACTATACATGTGAAACTTGATAGGTAGATGTATTCTGTGAACCGCTTTCCGATTTTGAGAAAAAAATAAAAAATATTTAAAATAAAGGGGGGCTCCCCATACATGGAACTAAACCTGAAAATATTTTTTTTCATGAAATCGATGCATGTGTGGTATCTATAGACAGTTCTTTAAAAACGACATCGTGGTTTCTAAACCACTTTTCCATAAAGTCAATCGTTTAAAAGATATAAGCTTCCAAAGTGGTAAAATGTGTGTGTGGCGGACACAACCTCTAACTTCCATAATAATGGAGTGAAAAATCTAAAAAAAATATATGTCTGTAGATCTTAAAATAAACTTTCAACCAAAATTAGATTTAATGAAATCAGTTCAGCAGTTTTTGAGATACAGCATATTTTCTAAAACCGCAAATATAACTTTGTAATTCATACAAACACTATGAAAAACAAATTTATGCGGCGCAGTTGTAAAAAATGTAAAAAAGCCAGTTTTAAGAAATTTGTAAGGTTTTTTTTTCAAAACAAATTTATTTGGCGCAGTTGTAAAAAATGTAAATAAGCTAGTTTTAAGAAATTTGTAAGGTTTTTTTTCGTCAAATAAATTTGCATATTATATTATAGTTACTACGGAACCCTTCATGGGCGAGTCTGACTCGCACTTGGCCAATTTTTTTATGGAATAGTTAATAATATTAACTTTTTCAATTAGGGGTGACTGAGAGTGTTATAAACGTAAGAGTAGACAAATATTATAATCAGAAAGCTTCGAACTGCTAAGCTATCGGGAGTTACACGTGTTATTGTGAGTCAACCATAAAAGTTAGACATATGCTGTCGTGGGATATTTTTTATATAATTTTAAGGAGAAAATTTCCGTCATGAAATGATTTGTGTAGCTTTAACCATTAAGGTTGCACACGCGACGGAAGCTTAAAAAATGGAGTAACTTCTCCCGTTTTCCCAACATTTCCCTTCACTGCTCAGCTCCTATTGATTGTAGCGTGATGAAAAGTATACTATAACCCGCTCAGGAGTATGAAAAATAATTGTACCAAGTTTCGTTAAAATCCGTCGAGTAGTTTTTGTTTCTATAACGGTTATACAGACAGACAGACAGACAGACAGACAGACAGACAGACAGACAGACAGACAAAAATTTAACTGATTGCATTTTTGGTATGAGTATCGATCCTTAATCACCCCCTGATAGTTATTTTGGAAATATATTTCATGTACAGAATTGACCTCTCTACAGATTTATTATAAGTATAGATAAATTACACCCAGACAAAGAACAAATGATCGTGCTCATCACACAAACATTTGTCCTAGGTGGGAATCGAACCCACGACCTTGCGCATAGCAGTCAGGGCCACTGACCACTATACCAACGGGCCTGTATTATATCGTTAACAAGTTGTTCAAGTTTGACTTTGAAACCAATAATATTTATGTAAGTAGATTCAAAACCTATTAATATCGCCTGCCATCTTCGGGAGCACACCATATTGGATTTAGAATGTAATTATATCGAACCGTGCATATCCAAACCGAAAGTGAATGAAAAACATCAAATCAATCTGTTGAGGATAACTTCATAAAATTTCAGTTTCAAAATGCTTCTTATACATATACATGACAATATGATTACAAAGCAAGTTAATTAAAAAAGCTGTCAGCACGTTCAAGTATTTGAGACTTTTGAGAGTGAATCACGATTGACGACCGAATATGTCACGTATCAACGTCATCCGCAAACCCATCAGTCGTCTATGGTCATTGGCTAGCGTGTGAGGGAACGGCGCAATAGTTAGTCGAGTCGAGTTGAGATGTTGAGACCTGAGGAGCAATCCGTTCACATCCCCGAGACGCGCTACCTTTTCGGTGTAGTACTTATTGATTTGGTGTTCCTGAATATTCTGTAATAAGTCCCTGATTATATTTCGTGTGATTGTGATGTACATTATTTAATTCTTCCAGCCCGATTACCCACGTTCTACTAGAATCAGCTATGAACCTATCGACCTACCTACCTATATGATATTGCTTACCGGACCCTCGATGGTCTTACCTACCTACACGACCAAGTCAACCAACGACCAAGACCAAGACCAAGCTAATAAAAATACAAAACAATGCAAGTTCATTATGACGCGATGCATTTGTTTACCTTCTTACTGAATTAAAGATGCACATTTTAACATAGTTTGTATTTGTTGGGTCGTTCACCTTTCCCGAACTGAGATTAGTCCCAGACGGGATTATTCAACAACTCGCCCGAGCCAAATTACAAGTATACCAGGGACTTATAATTCGATTCAGTAGACTGACAGTTTCAGTGTTGTAAGATAATGACGACTACGAAATTGTGGTGTAGTTACATCACAATTTCGTAGTCGTCATTAAACACATCGAAGTAAAGGTTTAGTTAAATTAATCTATTTGAGAATAAAATCGAATAATTGTTATTCGATGTTTTTCGGGTTCTGTAGCCGAAAGGGAAAAACAGAACCATAATATTCGTCATGTCTGTCTGTCTGTCCGGCCATATGTCACAGGCACTTTGTTCCGAAACTTCAGAATTGAAACTTGGTAGGGTAATTTATTCTGTGAACCACTTTGCGATTTTTATAAAATATTAATAATAAATAAATAACGTTTAATTTCACCATATTATATGAATTGCAAAATAGTATAAAACTGAAAATATTGTGGGGACTATTGCCCAAGCTAGGCCAGAGGTACGTGTTTCAGGTCACCAGGTCTCCACTCCGTATTACTAAATCCAAACACAAAACAGAAACTAAAAAAATTCATCAGACCTATACGTGTGGTGCCTATAGATAGGTCATTAGAAATTACATTGATGTTCCTAAAACCATTTTTTATCAAAGTCAATCGTTTGAAAGATAGATACTTCCAAAGTGGTAAAATCTCAAGAAATACAAATAAAATTGGTTTGAAGGCGTCGGGGATGTTCGCGCTTATTTACACTCAAAATCAAATCAAAATTATTTCATTTTACTTTGGCCTGGGCCTGGGCACTTAATACCTACGTACAATAAAACGTCAGAAGTTAGTGCACTTTTCGAAATTGGTCGTTTCATATAGAACTGACAAGAAACTCCAGGTTACTCTTTTTTTTAAATTATAGATTTTTACAATCTTTGCATAAACATACATAGATACAACTTTTTTAGGTATGAGAGGACAATTGGTCTATTCAATTGACATAATAATATTTTTTTTTTATTGATAATAGGCTCGCGTTTGACCACCATCTCACCTGATGGTAAGTGACGATGTGGTCGAAGATTGAGCACGCTTGCCTAGAAGTAATCTATTGACTCTTGACTTAAAGACTCCCAGGTTATAGCGAAAAAAGAAATAAAATGTAATATAACTAATCAGAAATGAATCTTAGAGTCTATAGTGTTCTCGCATTCATATTAAAAATTAGCTTCACAAAACTGCTAGTAAACTATAATGGTTTTCATGATGCATTCGCAAGAAAACGGTATCCCTGATCTGCAGATTGCGTGGTAGCCGCAACACGATTCTGAAGACTGCAGCGGACAGAATTTCATACACTTTATGAAACTTACATGTAGGGTTATAATAATTATGGTAACCTAAAGTACACATTATAAGTGAATTTATGTGTAATTTGCACTTTCAATCATGTATGAATGTCTGTTTTTTTTTTAAAGATTACTAGCTGTGTGGGTAGATTTCACATTACTAACAATTTTGTTAACCCCTCCAACTAAGCTAAATAAATATGCTTGTATCTGGAGTGGGTTCACGTCAATAGGGTAATGGGTGGGGTTTGATCCCGTGACTTTTCGATCACAAGTCCAACACCTTAACCATTAGGATATTGACGCTATTAATTAAGTATCGCGTATATAACCATAAGCACCAGCTATAGTACAGTTATTAACCGACTTTTAAAAAAGGAGGAGGCTCTCAATTCGGATGTTTGTTTGTTTTTTTTTTTATGTTTGTTCGGGCATAGCTCCGTCGCGTGCCAACCGAATTGAAAAAATCTTTTTTTGTTGAAAAGGGTATACTTTCCAAATGGTCCCATGAAAATTTTAACGAAATCAGACAAGCCGTTTCTGAAAAATCAACAAAAGTCTAAAAAAAATATTTACGTTGATGATCTTTTTGTTTACTCTGCATTGCGTTTTTTGTTTACGAACCGATTTGGAAAATTCACTGACCCACTAAAAAGCGCAAAAATAAACTTTTTTGCAAAAAATAAAACCGACTTCCATATCAAAACACTTCAAAGCCAAAAATAATTTTAATTTCGGAAGGCGGTGTGAAAAAAAAAAGAAAATACAAAACCAATAACACCGACTACCGAAATTAAAATTATTTTTGGCTTTGTAGTGTTTTGATATGGAAGTCGGTTTTATTTTTTGCATAAAGTTTTTATTTTGAAAATTACAGACAAACACTTACATTTTCTCTATACAACGTGTAACGGAAACCCCATATCAACCCCTTCTCGGGGCGTCTGAGCTGTCCCAACGCGAAGGTATGCGTACCCTTGCGGTGGGACGGCATGGACTGCTGTGCAGTTCTTCTCATGCAACCGAGCGGGTGGGCGGGTTGCGGATAGCCCAGCTTCGGCTGGGGGACCGCCACCTGGTTACCTGGGGGGTAGTCCCCCTGCCGGAGTGTCTCTGTAGACGAGACTCCGGACAAGAGAAGTTTCCCTTACGCCAGATCCCAGGCCTAGGGATAACCTAATACCCTGTTCCTATGTTCCCTGTTCCTCGGCTGCGCGGGTCTGCATGGTTCTGCTACTGTCTCTCGCTGGTGCGGGTTTGCTGCATATATTGGCTGGTTCAAGTGGACTAGCCGGTAATGCGGTGAGCTCGCGCCTGCAGGACGGTGGCGGAAGCATGTGACCCTGTGCAGTCGAAAACATCCCCTCACACCTTTCCTTCCCCCTCCCATCCCTTTCCTTCCTTTCCCTTCTTTCCTCCATCCATCCAGAGGAGGGGCAACCTCGCTTTCCCAAAAAAAAAGCCCAATCCATCAACCATGAAGCAGAGAACAAAGAAAACTACCCAGGTGGGTCCCGGCCAAGCCGGGGACTCCCACACCGACATGTCGGTCAGCCCCCATCGTATTCTGGGAGGGGGCAATTCACTGCCTACTGGTGCTGCTCCTGCAGCAACATCAACTATTTTGGCTGCTACTACAGCGCCCCACGACAACCCTGCTGCTATCGTAGCCATACCCACAACCACGGCTGCTACTACAGCGCCTATAAACACAACACCGGCTGCGACCCACGCGCCTTTTTTCCACACCACGGCTGCTATCCAAGCGCCAGGTAAACCGACACAAACTGTGCTGTCCGCGAGCGCCTGGCAACAGAGCATCGTTAGGAACAGCTACAAAAACAACCCAGACGACGACACTGTCAAAGGTAAGGCGGCCAGCTCCGGTGGGTTCAGTGACCGGAGGCGCTCAATCTGCGAAGGCACTAGCCAGCGCATTGCGCCGACGGCCGCTGAAGAGCAAGTACGCGACCAGCTGCGAATCCGCGAAGGGCCCTCCCAGCGCGTAAAGCGGCCGGACGCGGAAACACGTGACCAAAACCGAATCCGCGAAGGGGAAACTCAGCGCGTAAGGTGTCCGGAAGCGTCAGAATCCGCCGGGACCGAAAGCCGAACCCGAGACCCTGACATTGACACTGACTTACCCCGAAGGAAGAAGGCGAAAGGCAGGGGGAAACGGTCTGGAACCCTCATCAACGTGAGGTCGGTCGTCCGGGCCTCTGAACCACAACCTGGGCCAAGCGGCTCGGGAGCGGCAAAGAGGGACCGCCCGGACGACACGGCTTCGCCGAGCGCACTTCAGGGTAACCCGAAGCGCGTGAGAGTCCAGCCTGCTCAAGGGGAGCAGAGGACCTACGCGCGGGCCACAAAGGATATTCCTGCGCGACTCGCCGTAGCAATCTGCTTCCCTCCCCCCTCCAGGGACCTGACTCCGGAGGAGGCATATGACATAAAGAAGAAACTCGAAGAGCTCGTCATGGACAGCGATCCGTCCAAACCACTCCCGGCCTTCCGCGGATACCCTCGGGTAGCGGACGGCACTGTGCAGATGTGGTGTGAAGACGACCACTCCCTGACATGGCTGACTCAGAATGTTCCACTGATAAGACTTTCAAATACTGACCAGACACTAACAGTTATGCGACAGACTGACATACCTACCCGTGTCCGAGCGGCGCTATTTGTACCCCGATATAATGGGGACATAGCGCGGCTCCAGAGCGTTCTGATCCGTCAGAACACTTGGTACGACATTGGTAGGTGGTCACTGTACAGGGCGACTTCTGTCGGTGGGGATAACCATGGGACGTACCTGACCCTGGGGATCCCGACCGATGAAGCCGAAAAGGTCTTGGGGCGGGAACGACGTGTATCGTACCTACTTGGGTCCATATACGTTCGCTTCTACCCCAAGAAACTACCCTCCGACAAGACTGTGACCACTGAACCGACACAGACAGACATTGAAGTGACCATACTGGAGGAGGAAATGGCGAAAGCTGCGATGGCCGACGCTGAGTCAGACTCAGCGCCACCCCCGTCACCGGGATGGACAACGCAGCTGCTCGCATCCTCACCTAGCGACACCTGGCGAGAAACGGAGGAGGGAGATATAGTATCCGATGGATCCGACGCCTCCTAACTCCGCTTCAACGTCAGCACCACCCACACCAAACACCCAGATCATCCAGGCCAACCTCCAGCATAGCCAGACCGCCACGGCTAGCCTTCGCAGAGCGCTGGAGATAAATCCACGGACAATCGCACTCATACAAGAGCCGTGGATTAGAAATAACAAAATATGTGGCCTTGGAAACACCGGAGGTAAAGTCACTCTAAACACATTTAACTCAGAGAAGCCACGCACCTGCATATACACACCAAAAGACATACCTATCACCCCACTAAATCAATTCTGTTCCAGAGACCTGACTGCGATCAGGCTCCGGATCGACATCAATGTTCCAGATCTAGTACTAGCCTCGGTATACATGCCAGGCGACAACGAAAACTGCCCACCAATAGAGATGATTGATCTGGTGCGTCACTGCGAGGACGCGAATCTGGACCTGATCATCTGCACCGACTCAAATGCTCATCACCCGCTTTGGGGAAGTGAAGTATCCAACGCCAGAGGTGAGACTCTATCCACATATCTATTCTCCACTAACCTAAACATTGTTAACCGAGGCTCAGAGCCCACTTGGGTCACAGCCAGAGGTCAAACAATCATAGACCTAACTTTAGCTACCGAAAACGCGACTAACCTTATTTCTAATTGGCACGTATCTGACGAACCCTCCTGTTCTGATCATAGGAGAATCTGCTTTACCTTATCAACCAACATAGTAAAACCCATACCAAGGCGCAACCCGCGCCGCACAAATGTTACAGAATACAAACACCACCTAGCCTCCTTGTTGGCTAGACGACAATCACACCCGACACCTTTGACTGATCCCACACAACTTGAGGAAATTGTGACAAAAGTAACAAACAGCATAACGGAGGCATACCACGTGAGCTGCAAACCAAGAACACCTAACACCAGGAGTAAGGGAAACTCTTGGTGGAATGCTGAACTTGGTAGGCTCAGGAACACACTACGGAAACAATTCAACAGAGCAAAGAACACTAGACTCCTGGAAGACTGGGAGCAATACAAAGAAACCCAATACCAATTCAAAAAACAAGTCAGAATAGCCAAGAGAACTGCTTGGCAGAACTTCTGCGCATCCATAGAATCAAACAGTGAAGCCGCACGAGTAAAGAAAATCCTATCAACTGATCAGGACCGTACTCTCGGCGCACTCAAGAAATCTGACAACTCCTACACACAGACAGACCAAGAAACCAGTAAGGTCCTTCTGGAGACGCACTTCCCGGACTGCCGCATCTCCGAGGACATCACGTGGGAAAGCGAACCCAGACAGACCCCAAGTATAACAGACTGGTCTAGAGCCCGCGATATAATCACTGAGGACCGCATAGCATGGGCCATTAAAACGTTCCAGCCATACAAATCTGCAGGACTAGATGGCATTTTTCCAGCCCTTCTGCAATGGGGTGAGTATATTCTGACACCCTGGCTGGCGGAAATATACCAAGCCTGCATAGCACTCAGATACGTTCCACTAGCATGGCGTGAGGTGAAGGTCATCTTCATACCTAAACCAGGCAAAACTGACTACACACAGCCCAAAGCATACAGGCCGATAAGTCTCACATCCTTCTTACTGAAAACCCTAGAGAGGCTTTGCGACAGACACATTCGGGACGGACCTCTCTGGAAGAATCCACTCCACGGACAACAGCACGCCTACTCAACGGGGAAGTCAACGGAATCTGCCCTACACAGCGTAATATCAAAAATTGAATGCGCAATACACCACAAATGCTCTTCGATAGCTGTCTTCATAGATATCGAAGGTGCTTTTGACAAGACTACGTTCCAGAGTATGAATACAGCACTCAGCAGGCACGGTGTAGACCAAACCCTGAGTGGCTGGATCACCAACATGCTCAAGCAAAGAGCAGTACAAGTCACAATAAATAGCACAACGAGGGCCATTGTGGCGAAAGGCTGCCCCCAAGGGGGTGTCCTCTCGCCACTGCTATGGAACCTGGTCGCAGACAGCCTCATCAGGAGACTAAATAATAAAGGATACTTTACCGTTGGCTATGCTGATGACATAACCATAATAATAAATGGAAGCCATGAGAACACCATATGCAACCTCATGCGCCAGGCCCTAAGGATAGTAGAGGACTGGTGCCGAGAGCATCAACTCTCAGTGAACCCCACAAAAACCGAACTAATACTCTTTACCAAAAAGAGGAAGCTAGCGGAGCTGGAGCTGCCAAGTTTCTTTGGCACCACCTTAAGCCTCTCAGCTGACACCAAATATTTGGGCATCTTCTTGGATAAGCAACTGAATTGGGCAAAACACATTGAACACACCACCAAGAAAGCTAGCATCTGCATGTGGCAGTGCAAACGTATGCTGAACAGGAACTGGGGCATCAGCCCCAGAACAACCCACTGGCTATACACAACAGTTATAAGACCAATCATCACGTACGGCTCCCTTGTCTGGTGGCCCAGAACAGACTTAGGTACAGCACAAAAAGACCTCGAGAAGCTGCAACGACTCGCATGCGTGGCGATCACCAGCAGCATGAGAACTGCACCCACTGCCGCTCTACAGGCCATGCTGGGACTACCACCATTGCATCTCATAGTACGAGAAGAGGCTGCCCTGGCAGCCTTCAGACTCGCCATATCCGGAGCACTCTTGAGGGACTCCAGGATCAAGCACACACGCATCATGGAGGACTCTGTCAAACGACAACCTCTGATGACTGCACCCTATGATAAGATTACAAAGACACACCACTTCCAAAAAAATTACCAAATACAGCTCATGCCGGAGCCAGAGGACAACTCAGGACCCAAGGAGCTTAGAATCTACACTGACGGCTCAAAGACAGACACTGGAACTGGAGTTGGAGTCTTCTCCAACGATCTCAACATAAAGATATCCAGACCGCTAGGCAAGCTCAACACCGTATACCAGGCGGAATGTGTGGGTATTATCCAAGCGATCCATGCCTTGGAAGCCAGGAGAGTTACGGATAGCCACATCCGTATACTTTCCGACAGTGCCTCAGTACTACAATCCCTAGGGAAAAACTATATCACATCTAAACTCATACTAGAATGTCACAACGCGCTGCAACGCTCGGCGGTCGAGAACCGCAACACTGTGACACTACAATGGATAAAGGGGCACAGCGGATCACTCGGCAATGATGCGGCGGATGAACTGGCCAGGAGGGGGTCCAACACGACGGTTTTCGGACCAGAGCCCATCGTGCCGCTCCCCCCCACCCAGCTGCGCACATGGTTAAAAGAACACACACACGTTCAAGCCCAGAAATGTTGGTCCTCGGCACCAGGCTGCAGGCAGTCCAAGGAGGCGATGCCAAACCTAAACAAAAAACTAAGCAGGCGCCTCCTACACATGGACAGGAAAAGCCTGCGAATGGTGGCGGGGACCATCACCGGGCATTGCTCACTGAACAAACACTACCACACAATAGGTGTAACGGACAGTCCCTTATGCAGGGCCTGCATGGGGACGGAGGAAACGGTGGCACACGTGCTCCTAGAGTGCACGGAAATCACTGACATACGAAAGCAAACCCTCGGGTCTTTGAATTCCCTTACAGACATCCTGAACAGACCGAGAGACCTGATCTGCTTCTGGAAGGAGGTTGGCTGGATGGAGTGACGGCCGACACGGCTCACGCACAATGGTCTCGTGCAGAGACTAAGTGCGGAAACCAAACCGAGAAGAAGAAGAAGAAGAAGACCCCATATCAATCCAAAAGGGCTGAAGACAACATCTGGTATGGAGTCTCAATGCCCAGTTTCAGCACAAAATAAGTGACTCAAAGAATTGATACGAAATTATCGGTTTCATATGTTTCTTGAATATCAATCATAACAAACGTGTCACAGCACTACGAGGGTCAATAACTTTCCACGTCACTTGCCTATAATACGATAATTCTCTTCAATCTTCTTAATTTGAAAAATTCAGTCTCTGGTATCAATGTATTGAAATTTCTAATTAAGTTCCACACATGAAGACATAGGATTACCAAACCCTTGTCATATCGTTTGTTATCATCCAAAAAAGCCGTGCACTTGGTATGTACATACCCTTTAAATTACACGTTGTAGATGTTTCAATACAAAACTAGAATATTTAACTTCACGTTTTCTGTAGCGAGCAGAGAGCATTGATCGTCGTAAAACCGCTCCAGACTCGCCAATTTCGTTTATTTTACTCCCATCCCCTCACAGATCGACTATAAAGAACCAATAATAGTAATAATATAAGTTATAAAACCTAGCTATCGCCTCCGTTCTTGAAATGGGTGTCATTTTCAACCGACGACAAAAAGAGGAGGTTATCAATTCGACGCGTATTTTTTTTTTTTTTTTATGTATGATCATCGAGTACTCGAAGACGGCTGAACCGATTTGGAAAATTATTTTTTTGTTCGAATGGGTATACTTCGAAATTGGTCCCATTATCACCAAAGTCAGGATCTGATGATGGGATCCTGGAGAAATCGAGGGAACTCTTCAAATTTTATAGGCACACCTATGGCGTTTTGGGTATTTCTCAGAGTAACTTGTGCAGTTGCTCTCAAAAAGTACCATTTGGGGAAGTGGAACTGATGATGAAGACCACAGATGGCCACCGAAACTACTCAATAATAAGTATTGAGTGGATTGCGATTCGATTACTTGAATATGGATGTTAAGCACTTTATACTCGTTACAATGCATATGTTGATGTAGAGCTGATGGTGAAGTACCAGGAGAACTCCTCAACAATTAACGGCCCAGCATTGGGAAAAGCAATATTTTGTAACAGGTTAAAAGTAGTTGACATTTAGGCTCTTGTAACTAGGTAAATTACTAACTAAAAAGAGTGAAATAAAAACTTTTTAACAAAAAATTAAACCGACTCCCAAAAAACACTGCAAAGAGAAAAATAACTTTAATTTCGGAAGTCGGTGGCAAAAACGAAAAAACAAAACTAAAGACACCGACTACCGAAATTAAAGTTATTTTTCACTTTGCGGTGTTTTTTGGGAGTCGGTTTAATTTTTTGTTAAAAAGTTTTTTCATGTTTATGGAGGGCAATTACGGAAACCTATACTCCAATGGCCCGACTCGTAATTGGCCTGTTTATTTTTTTAACTAGAGAGGAAAGGAAGCTAAATAATAACCGTCACACGGGTCCATCTTTAAGGTTAATCAACGCTTGTCGAGGTCAGTCTCTGGATGAGTGACTATCTTCACATAACGAGATTTTTCCGTGTTTTTGAAAGCACATTACGCCATTAAATAATAATTGTTGCGTCCAGAACGTATTTGAACGCATATTTTTGGTGTGGCAACATTCTATTGTCTTTTTGATGTTGACACTTGACATAACTTTTTGACTTGACAGATAACCTTGGTCCCGTTGAAAAGATGTCCGCCGTTGTTGAGATCGATTTAATTAATTGTAATTAAATCCTGTTGAATCTACGCGGTTAAAAGACAAATTGGGTGTGATTAACGATTAATTGATGTTGGAATCCCGAATTGAGTAACATACTGGGATATTTTGAACAATACGCCGTATTGACGCTAGACCGAATGGCACGCGAATTTGTTGAAAGTAATTGTGAATTAGTGATAAATAGCTGCTTCAATCTGGTGCGAAGTTTGTGCTGTGGTTGCTGCCGGACCGCGTTGTGAGGACCTGCATCTTTGAGAACCTTTGTCCATCAACACTTGCTCACATTACTCGTTTCAAATTTACTCACACACACACACACGGACGTGATCAGAACAGATCCTCGCTTGGCGTCTACAGCTCAGGTAAGTCTAGGCTAATAATTGTTGTACTGAAGCCTAAGAGGCGACATATTGTTTGTTTGCAAGCAACGGTAGGGCTCCACGAACCGTGGACAGTTTGGACCATCCAGTTACCGTTGGCTGGCAGCTCAGGTAAGTCTAGGCTAATTGTTGTACTGAAGCCTAAGAGGCGACATATTGTTTGTTTGCAAGCAACGGTAGGGCTCCACGAACCGTGGACAGTTTGGACCATCCAGTTACCGTTGGCTGGCTGATTGTAGGACTGAACAATAATTAAATAAATAATAATTTATTGAACATAAAAATATTACATCTTTCAATTGAAGCCCCTGACTCCTGTGCTAGGCGAACCTGTGTTACAGGAATCAGTGTCCTACGCTATACATGAATACACATTTTAATTTTTATGTTATAAATTTCAAACAGATTTCAAACAAAAAGTAACATTAGAAAGTATAGAGAATAACTGAAAGAAAAGCGAAACGTGTATGTGTGTGTAAGTTTGAGTGTATGTGTGTAATTGGGAGTGTGTGTGTGTGTATGTATGTGTGTCTGAGCGCGTGTGCTTTAATATGAGTCAGTGTTTTGAATAGCTTAATTTACTGTACTGACGAAATTAGTCCGGGCTGTCATTTGTTGGTACATTTTTGACAGTCGTTACAGATAATCTAGAAGAGAAGAAGCTAGAAAATCGGACTCTAGTCTTACCAAGGGGTATTGTGTTACCCAGTTACTGGGTTGTGGAGGTCAGATAGGCAGACACTTCATCTGAAAGCTGAATCCGGTTGGACTGGAAGTCGACCGCAACACAGTTAGGATAAAAACTTATTACCAAAAAATTAAACCGACTCCCAAAAACACTGCAAAGTGAAAAATAACTTTAATTTCGGTAGTCGGTGTCTTTAGTTTTCTATTTTCGTTTTTGGCACCAACTTCCGAAGTTAAAGTTATTTTTCACGTTTTAGTGTTTTTGGGAGTCGGTTTAATTTTTTGGTAAAAAGTTTTTATTTCACTCTTTTTAATTGGTCGATTTTTAATTTACCTAGTTAAAAGAGCCTAAAAGTCAACTACTTATAACCTATTATTGCTTATTATTGCTTTTCCCAATGCTGGGCCGTTAATTGTTGAGGAGTTCTCCTGGTACTTCACTATCAGCTCTACATCACCATATGCATTGTGACGAACATAAAGTGCTTAACATCCATATTCAAGTAATCGAATCGCAATCCACGAAATACTAATTATTGAGTAGGTTCGGCGGCCATCTGTGGTCTTCATCATCAGTTCCACTTCCCCAAATGGTATTTTTTGAGAGCAACTACACAAGTTACTATAAGAAATATCCAAAACGCCATAGGTGTGCCTATAATATTTGAAGAGTTCCCTCGATTTCTCTAGGATTCCATCATCAGATCCTGACTTGGTGACTATGGGATCAATTTCAAAGTATACCCTTTGAAACAAAAAAAAGAATTTTCCAAATCGGTTCAGCCGTCTTAGAGTAATCGGTGATCATAAATAAAAAATAAAAAAAATAAAACGCGTCGAATTGATAACCTCCTCTTTTTGTCGTCGGTTGAAAAGGCTAATGAGATGATAATCTTATAAATTTCTTCTTACTCCTTACTAATATTATAGTTAAGAGCCTATACTACCTCAGCGCTTCTTATTCTTTATCTCGCTCGCACACTACTGGCTACGGTCACGCGAGCAAGCGAGACAGGGTGGCAGGGAAAAGACTCCAAGACACCGATAATTTAGTTTATTTCTTTTTACGGCGAAAATAATTGTAATTTAAAAAAAGTAAATAACATAAGACCTGCTTTATAGTTAGTTCAATTAATATGCAAAGTTTCATTATCTAATTTGAAGTTATTTTTAAATACCAGCGGTTTATTTTTCGGTTTGGAGGAAACTTTGGATTTTTATTCTATCAAGAAAATTTTATGGAATCATGTTTTCGTCAAATATAGTACCTAACATTAATCCTCAACTTTACCAAATATTTATTTCAAAATTAACGTAAACGCACCTATTACCGCCAGTTTAAGCCAAGTTCACATTTATGTGCAAAAAATAAGCACATGCTTAATAACTGGTGTCATTTTTTATTTTTATTCAAGTACTGAAACTAACGATCTTGTCAATCAGATATAGAAACAATTCGAAAAAATGAAATAATTATTAAAAAAAAATATAAATTAATGAAAAGGGCTATGTTCCTATTACCGACTCAAACCATGGGTGTGTTCCTATTACCGTTTTTGTGGCACCTATTACCGACCGCTAAATGAACAGAACAAATTCAGTCAAATAAAAATGCTCGTGTGGGTTTAATTCTTTAGAATACAGAATGTTATAATTATAACCAGCCTTTAATCAGTCTTAAGACATATGCTTCATAATATGAATTATATATTGAAATATAACAGTGAATCCAGTCTATTAAATGGCGTTCTTCGTGCTTGGTGAAGACAGGTTGAACCCCACAATTTTCATTAGAGTACTTGTGATTTCTCTTGTCACGAAGAGTTGTTCTAGGAATCCCAAATCTCTTTGAGGTTTCATAGATACTTGCTCCATTATCGATAGCCATAAATGCAGAGTCAAGTTGATTAGCTGTATATTACGTACGTTTTAATCGGTCCATGTTTCTGAATCAAAATTTACCTACTTAGTCGAATATACTAAACCTTTGCTTAGCAGTGTGGGTTAAGAATTATAGTAAGTGGAAGTCAATAGCTGATTTTTAATAATAGTTTTTAATGAAAAATGAATTACAGTTTTATGTTTTTTCTAAATATTTTAAATTGTTATTAATGTTAATTACATTATATTTACCTACTAGGCAAAAAAAAATAATTACTAACACACTATCCATAAAAACTAAAAAAAACATACAGACGAATTGAGAACCTCATTATTGTTGAAGTCGGTTAAAAAGTACAGGTACATCGGTAATAGGTTCTATTGAAGAAATTCTGTATAACCTATTACCGACCCAATGAAATGAATATGTATTGAGTAAATGTATTGTTTTTTAGAATATTTGTATGATTATACAGGTGCCAGTAGCTATGCTAATTTTATTTTAATGGTATTTTTACTATAAAAATACAATATTAGAGAATTGTACATCCCACATTCATCAAAACATTTACATAAGAATAAAGTTGATTTTCACAGTATCGATACTCTTATTATGTATGGCGCTAATAGGTCAAATACAACTTGTTACAAATACAACTGACACACTAACTAATCAAATTAGTATAGCCGACTACTTATTAATTGATGCATTATAACATAAAAAGTAGAAATTAAAATATTCGTCAAAAACCTAACAACGACCTAGGTCGGTAATAGGAATAAAATTGAGATTATTGTCCCTATCACCGCCACATTTTAATATTGAATTTGAAGCAAAATAAAGCTGTATCTCATTAAAATTAGTTATTATTTGTGTTTATGAAAGTATTAAGAAGGTATCAAAATAATTAAAAGGTTCATTAGATTGCTTTACAATTATGTATTATGCTAAAAAAGAAATAGGTGTACTTACGTAATCGGGAGCGGGACACTACTAAATATTCGCTATATTCGGAGTCCGACGACAAACTGTGCAATTATTCTTTAAATCGTTGGTTTACGCGCACAAGCAAGTGATGAATATTTGCATTACAAATACATCTATATTTTCTCTAAAGCAACGACTTGTCTAACTTTAATGCAACTCTTTAAAATTATAGTTTTATGAAACGGACGGTAATGGGAGCCGATTTTGAGGGGTCGTTATTAGGCGCCTTTACGTTATTCCTGCAGTATTTTCGACATAACGGAGGATCATGCTAAGCCATTTGAGGTAGTGTAGGCCCTTAAATACGAAAGTTTGTGAGGATGGATGTATGATGGATGATGTATGGATGTGTGGATATTTGTTACGTTTTAAAGGTGATAGTTGACATCCTGGAATAACATATAAGTACGCTACTTTTTATCCCGGTATTCCCACAGGATTGAGATTTATACGAGAAAACCCTCCCACCCGGCCGAAATCGCGGGCAGAAGCTAGTGAATTATACGTAAGAGTTTCCCCGATATTTATAAAGCATGTGATGTGGACCATGGGTATAAGACCAGAATTTCCACCATCTGTTACCACCTTTTTTTTTTATTGGGGTGTGAAAATCATCGAATGACTTCTTCCGCTCTGGGTCAAGCGGAAGGGTGTGTCAGATTTCTACTGACTAAAAACCCACCCTGTTTCTTCGGCTGCCCTAAATTTCCGGGGCCACGGTAACTCGGTAGAACTTTCCCGCAAACCCCGGCAGGCAATGGCCCTATGAGGCCCCGTCACTGGTGTTGACAGCTCCTTGAGGCGCGCGTGCAACACGACGCGCCGCCGACCCGGGCCTGGTCCTTACCGGACGGTGAGCTGCCCCTGCTCGCCGTCCGCAGGCCCGCGCTTACGGTGGCCGGAAATCGGCTCGTGATCCCCGACGCCCGGGGCGTCTCCCGCGGTGGCTGGGGCGCGAGGAAGAGAGTTGCCTCTCCCTCGCGCGTTCAGCCTCCTCCTTCGCTAGCATGACTGCTTCGCAGAAGGAGGCGACCGCATCCCATTCCCTCTCGCTCCGCACTATAGTCTGAACCAGAACAGGGCGCGAGAGGTCACCGCTGCCGACCGCCTCTACGAGGACACGGCGGTGCTCCGCCCAAGCAGAGCACACCTCCACCGTATGCTCCACCGTGTCCTCCAGGCGGTCCTCACAATGACGACACCCGGGCGTGTCCTCCCGCTGAATCCGAACCAGGTACCTCCCGAAACAGCCATGTCCGGTCAGCACCTGCGTCAGGCGGAAGGTGAGGACGCCGTGGCCTCTCTCCAGCCACTCCTCAAAGAGGGGTCTTACCGCCGCAATTGCGGTGTGCCCGGCCGTCGGTTGCGACAATCGTCCCCTCCATACTGCCCTGAGATCGCGCCGGAGCACTGAGATCGACAGATAGTTTTGAGATAAAAAAAAAATAATTGCTCGAAGACAACCCGACGGCTTTGATAAATTGGTTGTTTTGGAAAGATAGATGGCAAGCGGCGACGTGGTCGTTCATCTACCCGTTGGTCTGATCTCTGATAAGATCTGTAACTGAACTCAATAAATCATACGCCTTGCGTGAAGCCGAAAACACGTAGAGTGGTGTAGTAACAGATTCGGTAATATCAACTTAGTTTTCATGAGAGACAAGACCTTTAGTAATATAGACGGTGACAAAGAATATGTTGTGGCTGCATTTAATTTAAATCTATACTAATACTAATTCTATCTGCACAATTATATAATTATATTGCACAATCTTATTTCCACCAAGCCCGATCCGTCATATAGTATAACACCTGCATTCTAGTATAAAAGCTACTAGGAACAGGGTGTTAAGTCCCGCATCCCCATTGAAAAGGGAGGATCCTCCGACCAGACAGGTGTTGTTGTCTGGTGGGCATCTGCCCGATGTTTGTGATCGGGAGATTTGTATGTATGCTAGTTGAGCGGTAAACTTTGCTTGCGCGATACAGGGATTTCTATCGTTTAGTTTGTATTTTGCGAGATAGATGTCACTACAACATAAAAAAATAAATTCTAAAATAACATTTATAACAAAAGGACAAATAAAAACGCGTCACTAGACGAAAAAACAATATCTGTCTCAGACCGCCATGAATTAACTACGGAAAGAAAAGTATATTATACGAAGGAGCAGAATTAAATAGCAAATTGACAAGCGACATAAAAGAAATTTTGTAATTTAGCTTATTCAAAAAAACCGTAAAGCACCACATCACGAAATTTTTTTCTCGACTTTAAATTTAAATAAAAAAAAAATAACTTGAGTAATTATAAAATAACTAATTGCTATACATATACTATCAAAAACCGGTCAAGTGCGTGTCGGGCCACGCGCAGTGTAGGGTTCCGTAGTTTTTATAACAGCCAAGTGCGTGTCGTATTCGCTGACTGATCGTTTCGTACCATGCTCTAACTAAAAGCCAAACATGACTACCTAACTAATTTGACTTCCTATACAAATCCTCACCTGATCCGACAATTTTGCATGGAAAGTTTCAATTTTTTTTAGAGATTTGTATAAAACTTGTCATAGCCGGTGTTTTGAATTTAAATACGGACACAGAGCTACACTACTCAATCGTCACAAGAAGCTAGCACGATACAACTGGCGCTTAGACATTTACATCTATCGACATTTCTATAGAGTTGTTCGAAATTTTCGAGTCAAATACAATTGGTCGACTATTACTCGTAAACTTGTAAAGCCCACTTATGTGTGATAGTTTTCCTTTAAATTTCGTTATATATAGGTACTACTGCCGTAACATTTGAATTTCTAACTATAACCGTTTAGTTGATACAGGGGGGGGACACTTGACTCTAACGAAAATTGGTACTTTAAAGCTTAATAAGTCACGAACGGTTTACTTAATCAAAAAACGGTCTTACCAAACCCCTAATATTTTTGAAAGACCTATCCAACGATATCCCACACTATGGGAAGAACGAAAAAAAAAATTATCATCCCACTTTACATGTATGGGTACCCTAAATAATTGTTTTATTCAAAATTTTATTTTACCACTTTTTCGGCGTCATTAACGTGTATACTCATGCCAAAGTACAACTTTCTAGTACTAACAGTTTTTGAGCTAAACCGCGGACAGACAGACGGACATGGCGAAACTATAAGGGTTCCTTGTTGACTACGGAACCCTAAAAAACGACACGTAATTCTTCAATTACCTATTAGTTTCTCTAGCTACATGTGGGTAGTTATAGTATTAATGTATTGAGTATTAAGATTAACTTGTATTTCTCATAATAAGTGAATTGTATTATTTTTGAGAAATAAATGTCTTAACCATATCATCGGACTACAAGCCGAATGATGCGCCATCGTAACATGGAGGAAATCCCACGCATACGCACAAATCATTTTTGAGAATACATTCATTGTACGTACAGCTTAGGAGTAGAATTCCCTGCCGGAGTCTATATTTTCCTGACAGCTATAACCTACAGGTCTTTAAATTAGGAGTGAATAGAATACTTCTAAGTAAGCGTGCTTCATCTTAGCACATCATCGCTTACCATCAGGTGAGATAGTGGTCAAACGCGAGATTATTAACAATAAAAAAAAATATTATAAAGGGGTAATGTGTGTGAGTGATTTTGTATGTAGGAAATAATCTTCTAAACTACTCATCCAATTTTAAACATTCTTTCACTTCGGCTCTATCATGAGGTCAAAAGCTCAGACTGCAGACAAAAAGCTGGGAATCCCAGGTGAGGCGATATTTCACACCTGGACAGCTTTTGAACTTGTATAAAGCACAGGTCCGTTCTTGTATGGAGTATTGCAGTCTCTTGCTGGTTCAGCAAAATACCAGCTAGCTGCACTTGACTCAATGGAACGCCGAGCTAAGAGGCTCATAGGTGACAAGGTGTTAGCAGACAATCTTCACAGCCTGGCTCACCGGCGATTGTTGCATTCCTGTCAGTCTATCTGACAGGAAGGAGATCTGATCCCTTCATCTCTCTTTTACTACCGGTCTACCAGACGTATTGTAGAGTACTATACACACTTGGCTGATATACCGTATTTTTGTACAAAGCGCTTCTAGTATACATTTATTGTGCACACAGACAGTGTAAAACTCTCTGCTGGCTTCTGTGTTCCCTATCCTATCACATATGAACCGTCTGCCATTTAGGCAACAGTGAACAATCATCTTCTGAGCTCGCCCATTCCATCGTAGACCTCATCTTTTGCTTAATATAAGGCGTGATCGACGTTAAGAGCGGGTTCATCCACGATAAAAATACCATCTTTAATCTTATTTAACTACTAGCAATCACGCGGGGCTTCGCTCCCGTGGATTCTATCATGATAAAAACATAACTCTCCTTTTTTGCAGTCGCGTAAAAAGTAGCCTATAACCTTCCTCAAGCTTCAAGCTACTTCCATACCAAATTGCATCCAAATCCACCCAGTACTTTCGAAGATTAGCGCGTTCAAGCAAACAAACAAACTTTTCCGCTTTATAATATTAGTATAGATAGGTACATTATAAGTACAAGAAATAAACTCGGTGTGAACGCTGCTGTGCAGTTAACGGTATCGGAGATAAGATAGCATTGGAAGTTATCAACTTGCAGTCTATGAACGTGTTGAATCAATAGTTTGAAATAAGCACACCGAGCGAGCGTCTCTTGTTTTAAAAGTTAGCGTTTGTTTTTAAGTTGGTAGTATTGCTTTGAACCGTTGACGTGAGTGATTTCAAACTTATCTATGATTCAACTTTTGCGAAGCTTGAAAAGTCGTTTGAGGATAGTGACATAGGATGTGTATGTCATTTTTGTGGCACCGACTTTAGGCATGTAAGTAGGTAGAGTAGTACCTAGCCCTTATTTTAAACAAAATAAGACATCCAATGAAACAATCGGTTCAATTTTATTAAAGAAAATTTATATTTATACAGTTTATATAATGACAGGCCTGTTGGTCTAGTGGTCAGTGGCCCTGACTGCTATACGCCAGGTCGTGGGTTCGTGTGAGTTTTCGATCACAAGTCCGACACCTAAACCATTAGGATATTGACGCTATTAATTAAGTATCGCGTATATAACCATAAGCACCAGCTATAGTACAGTTATTAACCGACTTCTAAAAAAGGAGGAGGTTCTCAATTCGGATGTTTGTTTGTTTTTTTTTATGTTTCTTCGGGCATACCTCCGTCGCGTGCCAACCGAATTGAAAGTCTTTTTTTGTTGAAAAGGGTATACTTTCCAAATGGTCCAATGAAAATTTTAACGAAATCAGACAAGCCGTTTCTGAAAAATCAACAAAACTATAAAAAAAATATTTACGTTGATGATCTTTTTGTTTACTCTGCATTGCGTTTTTTGTTTACGAACCGATTTGGAAAATTCACTGACCCACTAAAAAGCGCAAAAATAAAAACTTTTTTGCAAAAAATAAAACCGACTTCCATATCAAAACACTTCAAAGCCAAAAATAATTTTAATTTCGGAAGGCGGTGTGAAAAAAAAAAGAAAATACAAAACCAATAACACCGACTACCGAAATTAAAATTATTTTTGGCTTTGTAGTGTTTTGATATGGAAGTCGGTTTTATTATTTGCAAAAAGTTTTTATTTTGAAAATTACAGACAAACACTTATATTTTCTCTATACAACGTGTAACGGAAACCCCATATCAATCCAAAAGGGCTGAAGACAACATCTGGTATGGAGTCTCAATGCCCAGTTTCAGCACAAAATAAGTGACTCAAAGAATTGATACGAAATTATCGGTTTCATATGTTTCTTGAATATCAATCATAACAAACGTGTCACAGCACTACGAGGGTCAATAACTTTCCACGTCACTTGCCTATAACACGATAATTCTCTTCAATCTTCTTAATTTGAAAAATTCAGTCTCTGGTATCAATGTATTGAAATTTCTAATTAAGTTCCACACATGAAGACATAGGATTACCAAACCCTTGTCATATCGTTTGTTATCATCCAAAAAAGCCGTGCACTTGGTATCTACATACCCTTTAAATTACACGTTGTAGATGTTTCACTACAAAACTAGAATATTTAACTTCACGTTTACTGTAGCGAGCAGAGAGCATTGATCGTCGTAAAACCGCTCCAGACTCGCCAATTTCGTTTATTTTACTCCCATCCCCTCACAGATCGACTATAAAGAACCAATAATAATAATAATATAAGTTATAAAACCTAGCTATCGCCTCCGTTCTTGAAATGGGTGTCATTTTCAACCGACGACAAAAAGAGGAGGTTATCAATTCGACGCGTATTTTTTTTTTTTATGTATGATCATCGAGTACTCGAAGACGGCTGAACCGATTTGAAAAATTATTTTTTTGTTCGAATGGGTATACTTCGAAATTGGTCCCATTATCACCAAAGTCAGGATCTGATGATGGGATCCTGGAGAAATCGAGGGAACTCTTCAAATTTTATAGGCACACCTATGGCGTTTTGGGTATTTCTTATAGTAACTTGTGCAGTTGCTCTCAAAAAGTACCATTTGGGGAAGTGGAACTGATGATGAAGACCACAGATGGCCGCCGAAACTACTCAATAATAAGTATTGAGTGGATTGCGATTCGATTACTTGAATATGGATGTTAAGCACTTTATACTCGTTACAATGCATATGTTGATGTAGAGCTGATGGTGAAGTACCAGGAGAACTCCTCAACAATTAACGGCCCAGCATTGGGAAAAGCAATATTTTGTAACAGGTTAAAAGTAGTTGACATTTAGGCTCTTGTAACTAGGTAAATTACTAACTAAAAAGAGTGAAATAAAAACTTTTTAACAAAAAATTAAACCGACTCCCAAAAAACACTGCAAAGAGAAAAATAACTTTAATTTCGGAAGTCGGTGGCAAAAACGAAAAAACAAAACTAAAGACACCGACTACCGAAATTAAAGCTATTTTTCACTTTGCGGTGTTTTTTGGGAGTCGGTTTAATTTTTTGTTAAAAAGTTTTTTCATGTTTATGGAGGGCAATTACGGAAACCTATACTCCAATGGCCCGACTCGTAATTGGCCTGTTTTTTTTTTAACTAGAGAGGAAAGGAAGCTAAATAATAACTGTCACACGGGTCCATTTTTAAGGTTAATCAACGCTTGTCGAGGTCAGTCTCTGGATGAGTGACTATCTTCACATAACGAGATTTCTCCGTGTTTTTGAAAGCACATTACGCCATTAAATAATAATTGTTGCGTCCAGAACGTATTTGAACGCATATTTTTGGTGTGGCAACATTCTATTGTCTTTTTGATGTTGACACTTGACATAACTTTTTGACTTGACAGATAACCTTGGTCCCGTTGAAAAGATGTCCGCCGTTGTTGAGATCGATTTAATTAATTGTAATTAAATCCTGTTGAATCTACGCGGTTAAAAGACAAATTGGGTGTGATTAACGATTAATTGATGTTGGAATCCCGAATTGAGTAACATAGTAACATACTGGGATATTTTGAACAATACGCCGTATTGACGCTAGACCGAATGGCACGCGAATTTGTTGAAAGTAATTGTGAATTAGTGATAAATAGCTGCTTCAATCTGGTGCGAAGTTTGTGCTGTGGTTGCTGCCGGACCGCGTTGTGAGGACCTGCATCTTTGAGAACCTTTGTCCATCAACACTTGCTCACATTACTCGTTTCAAATATACTCACACACACACACACACGGACGTGATCAGAACAGATCCTCGCTTGGCGTCTACAGCTCAGGTAAGTCTAGGCTAATTGTTGTACTGAAGCCTAAGAGGCGACATATTGTTTGTTTGCAAGCAACGGTAGGGCTCCACGAACCGTGGACAGTTTGGACCATCCAGTTACCGTTGGCTGGCTGATTGTAGGAATGAACAATAATTAAATAAATAATAATTTATTGAACATAAAAATATTACATCTTTCAAGTGAAGCCCCTGACTCCTGTGCTAGGCGAACCTGTGTTACAGGAATCAGTGTCCTACGCTATACATGAATACACATTTTAATTTTTATGTTATAAATTTCAAACAAATTTCAAACAAAAAGTAACATTAGAAGGTATAGAGAATAACTGAAAGAAAAGCGAAACGTGTTTGTGTGTGTAAGTTTGAGTGTATGTGTGTAATTGGGAGTGTGTGTGTGTGTATGTATGTGTGTCTGAACGCGTGTGCTTTAATATGAGTCAGTGTTTTGAATAGCTTAATTTACTGTACTGACGAAATTAGTCCGGGCTGTCATTTGTTGGTACATTTTTGACAGTCGTTACAGATAATCTAGAAGAGAAGAAGCTAGAAAATTGGACTCTAGTCTTACCAAGGGGTATTGTGTTACCCAGTTACTGGGTTGTGGAGGTCAGATAGGCAGACACTTCATCTGAAAGCTGAATCCGGTTGGACTGGAAGTCGACCGCAACACAGTTAGGATAAAAACTTATTACCAAAAAATTAAACCGACTCCCAAAAACAATGCAAAGTGAAAAATAACTTTAATTTCGGTAGTCGGTGTCTTTAGTTTTCTATTTTCGTTTTTGGCACCAACTTCCGAAGTTAAAGTTATTTTTCACGTTTTAGTGTTTTTGGGAGTCGGTTTAATTTTTTGGTAAAAAGTTTTTATTTCACTCTTTTTAATTGGTCGATTTTTAATTTACCTAGTTAAAAGAGCCTAAAAGTCAACTACTTATAACCTTTTACAAAATATTGCTTTTCCCAATGCTGGGCCGTTAATTGTTGAGGAGTTCTCCTGGTACTTCACCATCAGCTCTACATCACCATATGCATTGTGACGAACATAAAGTGCTTAACATCCATATTCAAGTAATCCAATCGCAATCCACGAAATACTAATTATTGAGTAGGTTCGGCGGCCATCTGTAGTCTTCATCATCAGTTCCACTTTCCCAAATGGTATTTTTTGAGAGCAACTACACAAGTTACTATAAGAAATACCCAAAACGCCATAGGTGTGTCTATAATATTTGAAGAGTTCCCTCGATTTCTCTAGGATTCCATCATCAGATCCTGACTTGGTGACAATGGGATCAATTTCAAAGTATACCCTTTGAAACAAAAAAAGAATTTTCCAAATCGGTTCAGCCGTCTTAGAGTAATCGGTGATCATAAATAAAAAAAAAAAAAAAAAAATACGCGTCGAATTGATAACCTCCTCTTTTTGTCGTCGGTTGAAAAGGCTAATGAGATGATAATCTTATAAATTTCTTCTTACTCCTTACTAATATTATAGTTAAGAGCCTATACTACCTCAGCGCTTCTTATTCTTTATCTCGCTCGCACACTACTGGCTGCGGTCACGCGAGCAAGCGAGACAGGGTGGCAGGGAAAACACTCCAAGACACCGATAATTTAGTTTATTTCTTTTTACGGTAAAAATATTTGTAATTTAAAAAAAGTAAATAACATAAGACCTGCTTTATAGTTAGTTCAATTAATATGCAAAGTTTCATTATCTAATTTGAAGTTATTTTTAAATACCAGCGGTTTATTTTTCGGTTTGGAGGTAACTTTGGATTTTTATTCTATCAAGAAAATTTTATGGAATCATGTTTTCGTCAAATATAGTACCTAACATTAATCCTCAACTTTACCAAATATTTATTTCAAAATTATTCCTGCAGTATTTTCGACATAACGGAGGATCATGCTAAGCCATTTGAGGTAGTGTAGGCTCTTAAATGCGGAGGATGGATGTATGATGGATGATGTATGGATGTGTGGATATTTGTTACAGTTTAAAGGTGATAGTTGACATCCTGGAATAACATATAAGTACGCTACTTTTTATCCCGGTATTCCCACAGGATTGAGATTTATACGAGAAAACCCTCCCACCCGGCCGAAATCGCGGGCAGAAGCTAGTGAATTATACGTAAGAGTTTCCCCGATATTTATAAAGCATGTGATGTGGACCATGGGTATAAGACCAGAATTTCCACCATCTGTTACCACCTTTTTTTTATTGGGGTGTGAAAATCATCGAATGACTTCTTCCGCTCTGGGTCAAGCGGAAGGGTGTGTCAGATTTCTACTGACTAAAAACCCACCCTGTTCCTTCGGCTGCCCTAAATTTCCGGGGCCGCGGTAACTCGGTAGAACTTTCCCGCAAACCCCGGCAGGCAATGGCCCTATGAGGCCCCGTCACTGGTGTTGACAGCTCCTTGAGGCGCGCGAGGAACACGACGCGCCGCCGACCCGGGCCTGGTCCTTACCGGACGGTGAGCTGCCCCTGCTCGCCGTCCGCAGGCCCGCGCCTACGGTGGCCGGAAATCGGCTCGTGATCCCCGACGCCCGGGGCGTCTCCCGCGGCGGCTGGGGCGCGAGGAAGAGAGTTGCCTCTCCCTCGCGCGTTCGGCCTCCTCCTTCGCTAGCATGACTGCTTCGCAGAAGGAGGCGACCGCATCCCATTCCCTCTCGCTCCGCACCATAGTCTGAACCAGAGCAGGGCGCGAGAGGTCGCCGCTGCCGACCGCCTCTACGAGGACACGGCGGTGCTCCGCCCAAGCAGGGCACACCTCCACCGTATGCTCCACCGTGTCCTCCAGGCGTGCCTCACAATGACGACACCCGGGCGTGTCCTCCCGCTGAATCCGAACCAGGTACCTCCCGAAACAGCCATGTCCGGTCAGCACCTGCGTCAGGCGGAAGGTGAGGACGCCGTGACCTCTCTCCAGCCACTCCTCAAAGAGGGGTCTTACCGCCGCAATTGCGGCGTGCCCGGCCGTCGGTTGCGACAATCGTCCCCTCCATACTGCCCTGAGATCGCGCCGGAGCACTGAGGTCGACAGATAGTTTTGAGATAAAAAAAATAATTGCTCGAAGACAACCCGACGGCTTTCATAAATTGGTTGTTTTGGAAAGATAGATGGCAAGCGGCGACGTGGTCGTTCATCTACCCGTTGGTCTGATCTCTGATAAGATCTGTAACTGAACTCAATAAATCATACGCCTTGCGTGAAGCCGAAAACACGTAGAGTGGTGTAGTAACAGATTCGGTAATATCAACTTAGTTTTCATGAGAGACAAGACCTTTAGTAATATAGACGGTGACAAAGAATATGTTGTGGCTGCATTTAATTTAAATCTATACTAATACTAATTCTATCTGCACAATTATATAATTATATTGCACAATCTTATTTCCACCAAGCCCGATCCGTCATTCTAGTATACAAGCTACTAGGAACAGGGTGTTAAGTCCCGCATCCCCATTGAAAAGGGAGGATCCTCCGACCAGACAGGTGTTGTTGTCTGGTGGGTATCTGCCCGATGTTTGTGATCGGGAGATTTGTATGTATGCTAGTTGAGCGGTAAACTTTGCTTGCGCGATACAGGGATTTCTATCGTTTAGTTTGTATTTTTGCGAGATAGATGTCACTACAACATAAAAAAATAAATTCTAAAATAACATTTATAACAAAACGACAAATAAAAACGCGTCACTAGACGAAAAAACAATATCTGTCTCAGACCGCCATGAATTAAGTACGGAAAGAAAAGTATATTATACGAAGGAGCAGAATTATATAGCAAATTGCCAAGCGACATAAAAGAAATTTTGTAATTTAGCTTATTCAAAAAAACCGTAAAGCACCACGTCACGAAATTTTTTTCTCGACTTTAAATTTAAATAAAAAAAATAACTTGAGTAATTATAAAATAACTAATTGCTATACATATACTATCAAAAAACGACACGTAATTCTTCAATTACCTATTAGTTTTTCTAGCTACATGTGGGTAGTTATAGTATTAATGTATTGAGTATTAAGATTAACTTGTATTTCTCATAATAAGTGAATTGTATTATTTTTGAGAAATAAATGTCTTAACCATATCATCGGACTACAAGCCGAATGATGCGCCATCGTAACATGGAGGAAATCCCACGCATACGCACAAATCATTTTTGAGAATACATTCATTGTACGTACAGCTTAGGAGTAGAATTCCCTGCCAGAGTCTATATTTCCTGACAGCTATAACCTACAGGTCTTTAAATTAGGAGTGATAGAATAGTTCTTGGTAAGCGTGCTTCATCTTAGCACATGATCGCTTACCATCAGGTGAGATAGTGGTCAAACGCGAGATTATTAACAATAAAAAAAATATTATAAAGGGGTAATGTGTGTGAGTGATTTTGTATGTAGGAAATAATCTTCTAAACTACTCATCCAATTTTAAACATTCTTTCACTTCGGCTCTATCATGAGGTCAAAAGCTCAGACTGCAGCCAAAAAGCTGGGAATCCCAGGTGAGGCGATATTTCACACCTGGACAGCTTTTGAACTTGTATAAAGCACAGGTCCGTTCTTGTATGGAGTATTGCAGTCTCTTGCTGGTTTAGCAAAATATCAGCTAGCTGCACTTGACTCAATGGAACGCCGAGCTAAGAGGCTCATAGGTGACAAGGTGTTGGCAGACAATCTTCACAGCCTGGCTCACCGGCGATTGTTGCATTCCTGTCAGTTTAACGGACAGGAAGGAGATCTGATCCCTTCATCTCTCTTTTACAACCGGTCTACCAGACGTATTGTAGAGTACCATACACACTTGGCTGATATACCGTCTTTTCGTACAAAGCGCTTCTAGTATACATTTATCGTGCACACAGGCAGTGTGGAACTCTCTGCCGGCTTCTGTGTTCCCTATCCTATCACATATGAACCGTCAGCCAAAACAAACATCATCTTTTGCTTATTATAAGGCGTGATCGAGGTCAAGAGCGAGCTCATCCGCGATAAACATACCATATTTAATACCTCTATTTAACTATAGGTACATATTGTCCCGGGCACGCCGCAATTGCGGCGGTAAGACCCCTCTTTGAGGAGTGGCTAGATCGGCGTCACGGCGTCCTGACCTACCGCATGACGCAGGTCCTCACCGGACACGGAAGTTTCGGGAGGTACCTGTGTCTGATGGGAAAGGAAGAGACGCCTGGGTGTCACCACTGCGAGGGTCGCCCTGAGGACACAGTCGAGCACACGGTGCAGGAGTGCCCAGCTTGGGCAGAGCACCGACGTGTCCTCACGGCGGCGATAGGCGGAGACCTCTCGCGCCCGGCATTGGTCGAGGCCATGCTGCGAGGCGAGAGGGAGTGGGCAGCGGTCGCCTCCTTCTGCGAACCAGTCATGCTTACGAAGGAGGAGGCGGGCCGCGTGAGGGAGAGGATGGCGTCCTCCCTCCAGCCCAGCCGCAGTGGTAGACGCCCACGGCGTCGGACGTCGGCCGACGATCTCCGGCCACCGTAGGCGCGGGCATGCGGACAGCGAGTAAAAGGCAACTCGCTGTCCGACCATGGACCATGCCCGGGTCGACGGCGCGTTGTGTTCCACGCGCGCCTCAAAGAGCGTCAGCAACATGACGAGGCCCCGCTGCAGAGGGCCGAAGCCTGCCGGGGTCGTGGGACTTATCCCATTACCGTGACCCCGGTACGTAAAGGGTTATTGAAGGAACACCGT
Organism: Tholera decimalis; assembly: GCA_943138885.2. Lineage (NCBI taxonomy): Eukaryota > Metazoa > Arthropoda > Insecta > Lepidoptera > Noctuidae > Tholera > Tholera decimalis. The sequence continues at coordinate 21,861,581 of OW964578.2, read as the reverse complement.
GGATTTTAGTCAGTAAAAGTCTGACAGTCCCTCCCACCCTGCCCGGGGTGAGAGGACTTATTTGATAATTTTACCACGTTAAAAAAAAAAGCAAAAGGTACATATTGTCCGTCCGTATTTACTGTAGTACAGGAAATAAACTCGGTGTGAACGCTGCTGTGCAGTTAATGGAATCGGAGATAAGATAGCATTGGAAGTTATCAACTTGCAGTCTATGAACGTGTTGAATCAATAGTTTGAAATGAGCACACCGAGCGAGCGTCTCTTGTTTTAAAAGTTAGCGTTTGTTTTTAAGTTGGTATGTATTGCTTTGAACCGTTGACGTGAGTGATTTCAAACTTATCTATGATTCAACTTTTGCGAAGCTTGAAAAGTCGTTTGAGGAAAGGGACATAGGATGTGTAGGTTATTTTTGTGGCACCTACTTTAGCCATTTGAGTAGGTGGAGTAGTACCTAGCCCTTATTTTAAACAAAATAAGACATCCAATGAGGTTATTTTTCACTTTGTAGTGTTTGTTTTGAAGTCGGTTAAATTTTTGTTAAAACGTTTTTATTTTATGATTTTATATGTCTCTTTTTTGTTATTACTTGAGATACCTACATAACATTAGCACTAAATTTTTTTGTGAGTCGAGTTTCCTGTACACATTTTTTTAGTTATGGAAAGTTGTAATAATAAACAATATTCAAGGAGATCGATGGCGTAAACGGTTTAGCGCGGTCGCTCATGATTTGTGAGTTAAGCAGTGATTGCAGTGGCCGGTCATTGGACCGGTGATCTCAAGTTTTCTATGCTTCGGAAGGCACGATAAGCCATTAGTCCTGGCTGCACCTACAGTCATTATCACCCACTAATCCGCATTGGGCTTGCATAGTGGGTTCTGTCTAGCCCATTCTTCAGGAAGGCCTGTGCCTCAGCAGTGGAAACATATTAATGTTTGGCTGATTATGGTAAACAGTACATAGATCTATCTCATTTTTGTGTTAATTTAAGAATCTATTATTAAGCTTGGCATGTAACTGTTTTTTGTCCCTAATAAATAAAATAAAATAAAATAAAAATAGAAGTACAAGGGCAGCAATCACGGGAGACTTGCTGTTTCTAATTGAAGAGTTCCATCACTTATCTCCGAAGACCTTAATAAGAACCTGATGTGATATGTTACTAAAACCTTCCTTGTAAAATTTGCTTTCAAACAACGATAACGCGATCGAAATCAGATCCGTAGGTTTTTTGAGAAAATCGTGGACATACAAACTTATACAACGTGTAATTTAAAGAGTATATACATACCAAGTGCACGGCTTCTTTGGATGATAATAAACGATATGGCAAGGGTTTTCTAATCCTATGTGTACATGTGTGGAACTTATTAGAAATTTCAATAGGTATATTGATACCAGAGACCGAATTTTTCAAATTAAGAAGAACGAAGTGAATTATCGTTTTATTGGCAAGTGACGGGGGAAGTGATGACCCTCATAGTGATGTGACACGTTTTTTATTATTGGTAGTATTCAAGAAACATACGAAATCAACAATTTGGGGTCAATTCTGTGAGTCACTTATTTTGAGCTGAAACTTTACATAGAGACTCCATACCAGATGTTGTCTTCAGTCCTTTTGTATAGATATGAGGTTTCCGTTACACGTTGTATACATACATACTGGAATACAGAACCTCTTTTATTGAAGTCGGCTAATAAAAAGAAGGTAACTACAGCGTCCCTATGTGCCCTGTGTGCATATATAAATATTTTGCTACATATAGTGCTCACTTTAGAATACAGAAAGAACTAGAAGCCGTGAGCGCGCCTAATACTGAAGCAACAAAAACTACTCCTAAATGAAGTAGTTTGACGCGCAGCCGATCAGTTGTACTGTGAACGTCATATCGCGTGACGTGTTTTACCCGTGTCCAATTTATTTAAATTATGACGTTCCGTCCAACGTGAAATAGAACGCACCTTTTTGGTTGGCAACATTAATTATCTGTGGGCTTGACATAACTTTTCACTTGACAGATAACCTTTGGCTCGTTGGAAAAATGTCCGTCGTTGGGACCTGTTGATTTAATTGTAATTGGAAATATCTGGTTGAATCGCCCGTTGTAACCGATAATTTGGTCGCGATTAACGATAAGTTGAAATTGTAATCCAGAATTGACGAAAAACCTGGGATATTTTGAACCATAACGCCGTATTGACGCCAGACCGAATGGCACGCGAATTTGTTGAAAGTAATAGTGAACTGGTGATAAATAGCTGCTCCAATCTGGTGCGAAGTTTGTGCTACATCCCGGCCCGGCCCACACATTGAAGCTTGCGTCCTTTGTGACCGCCGTGACACCACTACACATCATTACACAACAGTGGCGTGCCTAGGGTTTCAAAATAACGCAAGCCCAATAAAATTTTAACCGATTTCAAAAAAAGAAAGTTCAGTTTTCGACTGAGTATGTAGGTACCTACCGTATGTATCATCGCAATTTTCTCATAAACTACTGGTTAGGTACAATAAATTAAAAGTTAATTCATCCATCTTCTTCTTTCCTCTTCTTTCTTCAATTTCACTCTTGCTTGTCGTGCGCGGTGAATGAGGTAACCAAAGCACACTGAAGGCATGCTAGTGCTAGATTGAATATAATAAACATATCAGCAATTGCATACCTCCGGTGGCTTTGAAAAAAGCCGTTTGGTTTGGTTTGCTTCATTGCTTGAGGGAACAAAGTTATGGTAAGTAGTTGCTTCCTTCGTAACAGAACCCAGGTTACAGACAAAAAAAAAAAAACAAAACAAAAAGTTACAAAACGAAAGTTAAAAAATAGCTAGATAGAATGTAATAAGGAATTTAAATAAATTATTTATATTCTAATTGGAATCGTCTATCTTTCTTAAGAAATGATTTAATTACATCAGAGTAAAATGTTGGTGATCGTTTTAATTCTACCAACAACTGTTTTTCAATAGCTATCATTGATAATTCGGAAAGACCCTCTTGACCTTGTGTATTTCTCAGATAGGTATGGATACGTTTAAGAGACGAAAAAGCACGTTCCGCGGAAGAACTTGTAGCCGGAATAGTTACAACAAGATACGCTAACTTTAACAGCTCGGGAAAGGCATCTTCGAGGTTATTCTCATGAATGAAATCAATTAATTCGAAAACATTACGATCTTTCAGATCAGGACTAGAATACAAGCAAATCAATTGGCTTTTTAATGTTTGTTTGTCGAAATAGTTTGCATAAATGTCAAATAATGAATCTAATTCCTCTGTAGGAAAATGTGAGTGATAATTGTCAAATTTTTTGTTGTTGAGCAGTTGGAAAAACTTTAATTTATAAATTTCAGAATATCGGTCAGTAATTTCGGTATTAATATTATCAATTACTTCTACAAAAAGTCGTCTGTATTCCGTTTTTGCACAGCGTACGTTGCGTCTCAAACGAGGAGCCGAGTTATTTTGCAACGTGTTCTCATAAATTTGATCAAATTCGGATTGAAATTCAGCACGTAACCATGCCTGAAATTCCTTTATTTTATTAATACAATAACCGACATCAACTTGTGATTTTTGTAGAATATTGTACAAGCAGTCAGTTTTTTCAAATATCCGATGAAAGATAAAAAGAAAAAAATTGAAATTATAAGATCGCAAAGTGTTTTCAAAATTCTCCGCAGCTAAAATCGTATCCCCGTCCCAGTTCTGTGGATTGTCGCACAGATCAGAAAACAACTCAATAAGTTTACTTTTTTGTTCAAAAACCGTGTTTACAACTCGCGACATGTATGTCCAACGAGTTGCGGGAGCATTAGGCAATTTTTTGCTGCAATGAGTATCGTAAAAAGCAGCTCGTTTTGTACTATTACTAAAAAAATTACACAAAGCCTGAAGGGCTGAAAAAAATAAACTAACCTCCTGAATTCTATTGTATGATTTAGACAACACTAAGGCCAAAATATGCGCATTACACCAAATGTAAATTGCTTGTGGACAAACATCTTTAACTTTTTGTTGCACTCCATTTCTTACACCGGACATTACACTAGCACCGTCATAGCTTTGCGCTACTAATTTTGCGATGCAATCATGTCTATTCAATAATTCTAAAATAATATTAGAGAGTGAGTCTGCTGTGCGACTTTCCGACACATTAAGAAAGCCCAAAAAACGGTCATGAATTTCATTTTTATAATAATATCTGAGAATCAAGCACAGTTGTTCTCTATGACTAACATCGGGGGTTTCGTCAATAATAATTGAAACAAATTTTGTTTGTCTAACTTCGTAATCGATGCAAGTTTGCATCACATCGGCTACGGAATGAATAATATCGTTTTGAATTTTATTAGATAAATAACTCGGCCCCGGTTTGTCACTTTCCTGATGCTGCATATGTTTTTCTAAAACGACATCGTATTTTGAAATTAACGAGACCAGTTCTAAAAAATTGCCTTTATTTAATGAAGTTTTGGACTCATCATGTCCTCTTAGAGGAAGTTCCTGTTGTGCTAAATGACAAACAATATCGACTAATCTTTGAAAAACACTACGGTTGTTTTCAACGCGCGTGTTATATTTTGAAATTTCCTCAGATAACTGGCGTGATATAGATGTCTCAATTCGTTGTTTACCAAAATTACCGAAAGAAACCATTGCACACAGGTGTTTATGGGAATTTGCGTGCCTTTTAATGGCGCCAGATATGTTATTTAAATCATTATAACCAGATGTATTCCAAACGGAATCTTCATTCGAAAAAAATATGCAGCTCCAGCAATACAACTTATTAGTGTGCGAACAGCCAACAATCCAACTAGTTTTATACACTGATCTATTAAATTTTCGTTTATGCGATTTACTAGTCTGAGAAATACACAGATTAGGCGTCGGTTTTAATGAAGAAATTAACTGTTTTTTCTGAGCAAAGTTTAAAGATTTTACCTTATCTTCGCCAATCAAAACTTGAACGCATTTTAAATCCTCACAAGGTACAATTACCTCCATTGTTGTAGGTAAATCACCAAAACAATTGTATCACTGAGAAAATCTTAGAAAACAAACAGCTTTTTTCACTCAAGCAAATGAAACTGAAGTGAAGTTAGTTGCACTCTGGGATGTCGGGAACTACTCAAGTGTTGTCATTTAGGCAAAAAAAGTCGCCAGGTATATGAAAAATCTACCTAATTTTTTTTTATTTTTAAGATATTGCTTGAATACAGTCAAAATCTGTTATAACAACATCCAAGGGACCACTCATATTTGGTTGTAAAAACCGATAGTCGTAATAACCGGTGATGTTTTCAAGGTACAAAGTATTTTGTACCTATGATTTTGGTCTATATAACCGGTATGTTGTTCTAAATGATGTTGTTGTAAACGGTTTTGACTGTATTTAATTTCGTTATTTTAAAAGTCGCTAGTTTTTATTGTTGATAAATGTTAAAAAAGTTTCCAAACACGTTAAAAATCTCCAAGATCTTTCAACGTGTGGCTAAAACGGCAACACTGCAGAGTTGGCAAGCTGACAAGGTCACGCATACGCATGCAACTTCATACGAATGCCCTGCTTATATCTGCCATAGTGATTGATTTGTTCTATGCCTAAGGCCTAACTCGTTATACGGCACATCGCTATAAGTGCGAAAGTGACAGATATAGTATTTGAAAGCCCGGTAAAAGCCGGTGCGTGTAAGCGAGATTGCAATATGTAGATCATTAGATGCTACAAATGCGAAACTCTGCGCGCGAACAATCGCGATGCGTAGTAGTTTAGTAGATTCATTGTGTTATTTTGATAAGAATTAAGCGCGCGAACTTTTAAATAGTTCGGGTTTGACATTGATTCTCTATCGAGCATTTTTTAGTAAGGCATGCCGGGCTTTTGGGCTTATATGAAGGTACCGCCACTGTTACACAATCATACACACTAACGCATTCCGCACGGTCGTGATCTACCAAGGTCGCACGCTGTCGTCAACCAGCCACAGGTAAGTGCGCATGTTGGAATATCTAATTGTGTAAAGTTTAATTATGTATTGGTAAAGCCTAAGAGGCTATTGAGTAACTGTTCTTGAAAAGCAACGGCAAAGCTCCACGTACCGTGGACTGTTCGAACACCAGTTACCGTTGGCTGGCTTTTGTAGGATCGAACATTCTGGTAGCAGGCGTGGCTTTTATAATATAAAATCCACTAAGTAAATTGGAAGTTTTGAACATTGTTAAAAATAACTTAATAAGATTGAATATATTGTTTTGTCAGCCGGGCTCAAATAGTATTTGTAATTTGTACTGGAGTCCCTTGCTATTGTACTGACAAAGTAAGATTTATGTGTGATTATTGGATTGTGTTATTGGAGATTGTCCGGCTCAATATTATACATTCAATTGTTGTGTTTAATTGGTGTTGATCCAGAATAATATATACATTAAATTGTTATTTTTTCTGTAACTAGCCATCCTTAGCAAGCTAGATTCATACTTGGAATAAGTACAGGGTCGGATTTGGACCTGAAATAAATTGAATTTAAGTTTTATTTTTGTGAAATTGTTCGGTTGGCTAACAAGTCATTGTTTGTTTGTTTAGTTAATTAAGACTGGTTGGTATTGATATTTGTTTGTTGCAATGGCCTCATTAAAGGCAGTCAGGGAGTCTGCTGCCGGATTGGACTCACAGTTGAGATGGTTCACATCGGCAGCAGCAACAGTTGAGAGTTCGGACTTGGAAGAGCTCACCCTTGCTCGGAACGGGCGCTTGAATGAGAGGATCAAGTCAGCTGATGCTGCGCTCACACGCTTCTACGAGTTCATCATGGACGTGGATTTGGGGGTGATGGACCAGGCAGCCCGCGATAAGGTTTTGGGTGACTATGACCAGATTGTCCACCTGGGGGATGTCATAAGTCAACGAGCCCGGGAAATTTTGAAGAGCCGGGTGCCTGATGCGGCCAAGCCGCAGACCCCCGTGGTTGCAGGCCCTGGACTATTGGGTAGGCTGCCCACCCTGGAGCTGCCACATTTTGACGGTCGCTTGGACCACTGGCTGGGCTTCCTAAATCTTTTTGAGAGTCTTGTCGATGCACGCTCGGACCTCGGACCTGCCCAGAAGCTGGCCTATTTATTGCCTGTCCTGGAGGGCGAAGCCAGAGCCTTGGTGCAGCACTTGCCGGTGACGGATTCATCCTACCCGACCGCTCTGGAGCTTCTCTCCCGACGGTATCAGAACAAGCGCTGCCTGGCTGATGTGCACATCGGCCAGATTTTGGGACTACCGGCCATTGCCAGCACGTCGACGTTGCGCACTGACTTGCTGAACCCGTTGGTCTCAGCGACCAACGCCTTGAGACGCTTGGAGTTACCGGTAGAACATTGGTCCTACTTGTTGGTGCACATAGTGCTGCAGTTGCTCCCCGTGGAGTTGAGGTCACGTTTTGAGCAGAAGTATGGTGGGGATAGTGCCACCCATCTTCCCCCCTTTGACGACCTCCTCAAATTTTTGGAAGACGAGTGTCGGTTCTTGGAAAACACTCGTGGCGCCACGGGGTCACCCCCACTACCTTCTCGGCCTAGAGACCAGGGACGGACTAGGGCTAGGGGGCCTGTTGATGTTCGCCCCGCCCCCATTTTGCTGGCGCCCGGAGTCCTCATCATTGTGACTTTTGTAAGGCAACGGGGCATGTCATGGCGCGTTGCCCGGCCTTTTTGAATTTGCACGTAAGTGCCCACCGCCGCATTGTCAACGCACGCCGTTTGTGCTTCTCGTGTTTGGGGGCCCACTTCCATCGGGACTGCCCCAGCCCCCGCCCGTGTAGAATTTGTAAAGGGTCCCACCTTGCGATTTTGTGCGCCAACGCGAACCGCTCCAGCAGACCATCTTCTGAGGAGGGTTCGCGCAGGGGGGGGTACCCCGGAGACGAGCACCGGGCTGAGGCCCGCAATTCTGTTCGCCGCACTCCACCCCCCGCGCAAGTTGAACGGGAGCCCCGCGAGCGCCATTTGGTCTCCCCTCGTCAGGGAGAACGCGCGTTGGCTGCTAGGCAGCAGGGGCCGGATCGGCACCGCTGCCTTTCCCCTCCGTTGGCGGAACGTCCCCGGTTGGAGTCGCGCCCTCCGCCATTCAGGCATCCGGTGGGATATGCCCCTCCAGTGATGGCGAGCGGCTCGGGACACCGCGCGGACGAATATTTTGAATGTTGGCCTCGTCGTGAACGAGGGCAGCCTGGATGCGGCGATCGGTCGCCGCCCAGGCTTCGCTAAGAAATTGACGCCTCCCCGCTAAAGGACCCCCCCCGATCAAGACGGTTTTGTTGCCAACGGCCTCGGTCAAGGTCTGGGGACCCTTGGGTGACTCGATTGTGGTCCGTGCCATTTTGGACACGGGAGCCCAGGGTTGCCTTTTGTCGTCTTGGTTAGCGGGACAGGTTGGCCTGAAGGTGAACGAATTTTCAGGCAAGATTTGGGGAATTGGCGAAACGGCTGTCACCACTGTTGAGGGAAGGACCTGGTTTGAACTCACCCTTGTGAGTTGTCTTTACCCCAAAATTGGTGCTCCTGCCCTTGTTATAACTGAATTTAGTTGGGACGAGCCACTTCGGGAAACCCTGTTGGAAGACTGGCTCCAATTTGTATCCGCACTCCCTGCAGTGCTTCTTGTGTGTCTTCTAAACCACGTTGCGCACACTTTGGGTGGAACTGTTGACATTCGGGCTTCTTACGCCTGGATGGACAGTCAAATTGTTTCGTGTTGGTTGAAGACGTCCACTCTTTGGAGGTCTTTGTTGCGATCCGAATGTCACAGATTCAAGGTTCTGGAACGACTTTGATTTGGAGGCACGTGTCTGGTGACCTGAACCCGGGCGACGTAGCCTCACGCGGGTGCATGGCCCCCCACTTGATTGCTCACCCCCTCTGGTGGGGACCGGACTGGCTGACTCGCCCCGAGGACGATTGGCCTCGAACGCCAGACTTGATGTCGTATCCTTTGCCCGGACTTAAGGTGTTCGCTGTTGGGACGAAGGATCCTTCGTTTGATCCTGATTTTTTGTTGAATCGATACAGCTTCCTCGACAAATTGTTGAACGTTACCTCGTGGATCAGGCGTTTTGGCCATAATTCTAGGAATCCAGGGGACAAGCGCCTGTCACCAGTTCTCTCTCCTCAAGAGCGACAGGAGTCACTCCTCCTTGGGTCCGCTCTGTGCAGGCTGCACACTTTGAGAATGAGATCGAGGTCTTGAAGTTTGTTAAGTAGGGTTAAGTTGTCGGGAGCCATTAGTACGCTGAATCCCTTCTTGGACGAGACGGGTCTTTTGCGTGTTGGAGGACGGTTGAGGCACTCTAGCCTTCCTTATGGGGCCTGTCACCCCCTTTTGTTGCCCAAGGAGGGCCACTTGGCCACACTTCAATTGTTGGTGACTGATCGTCACATTAAGAACTCGCATGCCGGGTGCAATGTGCTGTTGGCCATTCTGCAGCGAGAATTTTGGATTTTGCCGGCTGATCGCGTCAATGAGGCGAGGCCCTTTGCTGGCGTCGGAACGGACTTTGCTGGTCCCTTTTCGGTAAAGACGTCCACCCTTCGTAATAGTAAGATTGTTAAGGCTTATTTGTGTGTTTTTGTCTGCCTGTCAACTAAGGCAGTACATTTGGAGCTGGTAACCTCCCTCTCGACAGAGGCCTTTGTGGCGACTTTGGACAGATTTGTGTCTCGCCGTGGGTTACCTTCTTTGATTAGGTCTGATTGCGGTACGAATTACAAGGGTACAAGTAACTATTTGAAGGAGGTATACGCCTTCCTTAATGAGAGCCAGGTTGACATTGCTAATAGTTTGGCCCGCCGAGGGGTCACTTGGTTGTTTGACCCGCCAGCCTGCCCCCATTGGGGGGGTATTTTTGAGGCCGTGGTGAAAGCGGCAAAGGGACACTGGCGGAGATTGTTGGGAGACACCGTTCTCACCTTTGAGGAACTAGCTACGGTATTTTGCCGCATTGAAGCTGTGTTAAATTCGCAACCCTGTCAAGACTTCCAATTGATTAGCGGACGGGTAGGCCCGTACGGGGGGGGGGGTAGATGTTCCGTCCAACGTGAACGCACCTTTTTGGTTGGCTTAGCTCGTTGGAAAAATGTCCGTCGTTGGGACCTGTTCATTTAATTGTAATTGGAAATATCTGGTTGAATCGCCCGTTGTAACCGATAATTTGGTCGCGATTAACGATAAATTGAAATTGTAATCCCGAATTGACGAAAAACCTGGGATATTTTGAACCATAACGCCGTATTGACGCCAGACCGAATGGCACGCGAATTTGTTGACAGTAATAGTGAACTGGTGATAAATAGCTGCTCCAATCTGGTGCGAAGTTTGTGCTACATCCCGGCCTGGACCACACATTGAAGCTTGCGTCCTTTGTGACCGCCGTGACACCACTTCACATCATTACACAATCATACACACTAACGCATTCCGCACGGTCGTGATCTACCAAGGTCGCACGCTGTCGTCAACCAGCCACAGGTAAGTGCGCATGTTGGAATATCTAATTGTGTAAAATTTAATTATGTATTGGTAAAGCCTAAGAGGCTATTGTGTAACTGTTCTTGAAAATCAACGGCAAAGCTCCACGTACCGTGGACTGTTGGAACACCAGTTACCGTTGGCTGGCTTTTGTAGGATCGAACAGACGTCTTGTGTCGTTTCTACCTGTAAAATAGCAGCGGGGCTAAAAAAATGGGATCACATTTCACGTGTAACTAGCGCATTCACTTATCGTCTTATTTAATTATTGAATAAATTGTTTAGTTTGTAATTGTCAAAGAAAATAATGCATCCATTTTGTTAGTGCTGCCAATATAAGAGTTTCGATTTTCCCTTCTTTTTCTTACCTACTGAGGGCTTTTATCCTTTATAGTATATTAATAACTACTTTAATCAAAAAATATTGTAACCAACTTGTAAAAAGAAAGGTTATCAGTGCGACCCGTATATGTATATGCAATTATGTATATGATATTGTTAGAATTGCATAACGTTCATAATAGGTACTATGTGACTAACATAGTATCTATTAAGATTAGGAAACAAAACAAAATTTGTAGTGTGTGTGTGTGGTGTGTGTGAGAGAGGAAGGGGAGGGGTGTATGAAATTACGTTTCTATGTAACATTATAACTATCTAAAATGTTAGCTTCCCTGCTGAAGAATTTACCTCTAAAACGGACAAATAATGTCTGAGCTAGCAACATTACGCGGGTGGGAAAGAAGGCTAGTGGGGGACGCTTGTCTTGTATTTGGACACAGAGCGCGGCTTGAAATTACAGTTGAACGCGGTTTCTAGTTCTTTCTGTATTCTAAGGTGCTCACGTTGTTTTTAGTGCTATGTTGGTGCATGCGCTGAAGCAATTCTGTCATAAATAGGCAGGTAAAGTTTTGTTTCTGATAAATACAGTAATAATATCTTTGGGTAGCCAGTTAGGAAACACCAGTCTCAACAATTTTAAATTGACGTGTAAAAATGTTATTTAATCATCTTACATCAATACGAACATTGTAAAGAACATTCTGGATTGGTATGGGTATTTTTTCTTCTCCTTTTACCTTTGTTTATTTATTTAAACTTTATGTACTCACAATAGTGTCACATGGAGGCATTCTCTACCAGTCAACCTTTGCCTTAAGAAAAACACGTTGTGGTAGGTGTACAAGAAAACAAAGTGAAAAATATATATAATACTAATAAAATACATATATCTGTATATGCTAAAATAATAAACTAATAAATAGCTTTCTGCATTTCTTCTCCACATAAACTGTGCCAAACATAATACTCCTCCGTCCTCGTATTTTTTTAAGAAGCGATACAAAGTATTTGTTCACATATTAATGTATGGATTTATTAATTATTTTGAAGGCCTTGTTTTTTTATTCAGTCCACTTCACATGTTGATTTATTATCATCTGTTTAGCCTTATCCCAAATATTTCATTGTTCAATTTTGCAATAGTAGTTTTATGAGTCAAGTGTTTTACATGAAGCGACCAATGACGTATTATAATAGACGCGTCATATTCCCACAAAACACCTCTCAAAAACGGCACGAAACACATACATCGAGAATTACTATCTAATACGTGTAAAGAAAGGGACAGAAAATAAATGCCATCTTTAGGTACCTACCTACACCTGATGTTAGAGAGAGATGAAAATACATCTTTAGTTAACAACCTCCCCTAACGTCACGTGACTGACTTCATTCATACGCTAGCCGCCATTAGCCGTGTAGAAAAATTAAAATAAAAAATGTATTTCTGTTGATTACCTATGAAATGACACTTTTTGACCTCTCACGGAAGCAGTATAATTAGGGCAACGTCTGAAAACACACAAAGGCATGATTTTTTCCTAATTTTCTTTTAAAAACACATTTTTTTCTTAAGATGTGTAGTGTAGCGATCGCGACACAGGTTCGTGCGTAACTAAACAGATACGAGGCACTTACCTTGATTTCAACTTGCCATTTTAGAGCGCGGACAACGTATCTATAGTTTATTATATATCTTTGGAAGCGACTGCCTAACTGACCTCCACAACCCAGTAGCCTAGTACCACGATATCTCTTGGCAAGACCAGTGCCAGACTTTCTGGCTTCTAACTACATGTAACGACAGCCAAAACAAACGAGTTAACGTGCTTTCCGAAGCACGGAGGCATCTCTACATGTTAAGATGAATACCCACCCATGGACCGACCTCTGTTAGCGTCGCTTAACCTTTGGTAACTACATCTCTCGGTGTAATATTTATTAACGCTCATATACAACGTGTAACGGAAAGGGTATATACATACCAAGGGCACGGCTTCTTTGGGTGATATCAAACGATATTGGAAGGGTTTCAACTCAAAATAAAATACTCTAAAAATTGATACCATCGGTTTCGTAAGTTTCTTAAATTGAAATCATAACAATCGTGTCACCGCACTACGTAGGTCAATAGCTTTCCACGTTACTTGCAAATATCACGATAAATCTCTTCCGTAATTCTGTGCGCCTAGTACTGTAGTAGCCTAGCGTAAAGGCGGTGTTCTTTTGTCTGCGCGAGAAAGGAGATAGGATTAAAAAACCCTTCCAATATCGTTTGATATCACCCAAAGAAGCCGTGCCCTTGGTATGTATATACCCTTTCCGTTACACGTTGTATATTTCATTCATTCATTTTGACGTACTTGTCAGAACGGGTGTACAGAACCTTTAGAACCTTTTCTCCTCCTTACCGCAAAGCACGCCTGCCGCGAAGGTGTGCTCCGCCCGTTTTGTTTGCTCAAACCGCTCCCGCAAAACTAATCGAACTAAGGTGAACAGTGATCCAGTGCCTGAGACATTCCTGTGATAGAAATCAGTGCTTCGAAGCAGGAACTTCGTGTCGTCGCCAAGTTCTTGAGCACGTGTCACGAGACGAAGACTAGAAAGTAAGGCGGGCATTCCTTATATCCCTAATAAATGATCGCCCGTTCATCATCCAGTTCTTTCTAGGCGAACACCAACATCCTTTAAAATACAGTCCACTTAAAAATGAAAACCACCTTTTCAATTCGCCTTATTAATTGGTAATTTTCCATACCAACCTTGAAGACCGACTGCCTACTCTGTCCATGAGCTCAGACCTTGATTGAAGTAAGAAACAAGGCAAAATCCAACTTCAAAGAATATTTCAATGCCATAGCTCTTAAGGCACGCTCTTAAAGCCCTCGAGATTTATTCCCTACGGCTATAGACTTTGATGTCGAGATTGGTAAGATCAAAGGAGATCGATACTCGAATGAAGGGGACAGGTTTTTATCGACTTTTATCAGTTTTTCTCTCTATTGATATGAAATGAAATAAATATTTATTTTGTAAATTGGTTATAAATAACACTTTTACACGTCATGTTTTTTTGCGTGTCAAGTTTAGTTTAGCTAGATGAGGCCGGTAGATAGGCCATGGTTGTACTTGCAACCAATACTGCCCAAACGCGCGAAATGTTTTTTTTTTATTACTAACTAGCTTTTGCCCGCAACTTCGTTTGCGTGGGAGGTTTTTCCCGCGTGAATCCCGACCCCATGGGAATTTCGAGATAAAACGTATCGTGTGTCCGTTTTCTGGCTCTAAGCTACATCCCTACCAATTTTCAGCCAAATTGGTTCAGCAGTTCTTGAGTTATAAATAGTGTAACTGACACGACTTTCTTATATAAATGTATTATAGGTATATAGATTCATTAAAGATGAAACAAAATAAGTCACACTTTGCAATTCGAATGATGTCTCGTTGTGAATCCGCGATGATTTACTTTAAAAACTAATGTGTTCGTTTTCGCATTGTGTGCGTTCACTTGAGTGAGGTGAGCTGGGAACTTTCCAAAACAGTTCGTGTCAGACACGAAGTACATAATTATATAATTTTATACTCATTAAGTTGGTAACATTAACACGTGCAGCCTTTCACGTGCTGAAGCGATACAGTTTTAATTGATTGCAACCACGACCGTTTGCGATTAATTGTTTAAGTCCCTATACTGGACTTTCTATATTCGTGTTCTAGTTTTTTAATATTCACTAGCTTTTGCCTGCGACTTCGTCCGCGTGGAATAGTTACTTTGGGCTAACGTTAAATTTAACCCCGATTTTGAAGCATTCTCCATTGGCGCTCCGCTCCTATTGGCCTGATATATAGCCTATAGACTTTCTCTATAAATTGACTATTTAATAAAAAAATAATTTTTCAATTTGAACCAGTTGTTCCTGAGATTATCGCGTTCAAACAAACAAACAAACTCTTCAGCCTTATATTATTAGTATATATAGCTGTTGCCCGCGACTTCGTCCACGTTTCCGTCGTTTTTCGTAAAAAAAGTAGCCTATGTCCTTCCTCACGGTTCAGTGATTTTGATGTAACAGACAGATTAACTTTCGTAATTTAGTAGGGAAATATAATATGTCAATCTATAATACTGTTGAAAAATATCGCAATACCGAACCGCACAATATTATTGTTAATAGCTGTGCCCGCGACTCCGTCAGCGTGTAACCCCTTGTGTGTTATTAAGTTAATGTATTGGTAATATTGTTAAGATCACGTTCACATGAGGCTTAGGTACCTATAGAACGAAAATACTTCAGCGCAAAGCTTCCGGGTAAACTATGTTGAAAGTTGACCCGTCCGGCACGTGAACATAAAGATTTTTAGAACTGCTAACCCGGGAAAGAGCGACGTACAACTGACCATGCGAGAAACAACTGACACCGTGATCTACTCCAGCAACACGAAAAGTCTGCCCTTGAGCCTTATTAATTGTCATTGCATAACACACCGATACTGGGAATTGCGTTCTTTTAAATTGGAATGGAAAATTATTTGGTATTATGGGAATTCTGGGAATAAAGACGGTTTCTCCTGCACCGCAACCTGTTAAAATCTGAGCCTCGATTATATTTTGTTGCAACTGGGTTACTTTTAGCCGAGTTCCATTGCAAAGTTGTGGTGGTTTTAAATTTCGGAGCAGAATAATAATCAGAAAGCTTCGAACTGCTAAGCAATCGGGAGTTACACGTGTTATTGTGAGTCAACCATAAAAGATAGATATATGCTGTCGTGGGATATTTTTTATATAATTTTAAGGAGAAAATTTCCGTCATAAATTATTTCTGTGTAGCTTTAACCATTAAGGTTGCACTCGCGACGGAAGCTTAAAAAATGGAGTAACTTCTCCCGTTTTCCCAACATTTCCCTTCACTGCTCTGTTCCTATTGATTGTAGCGTGATGAAAAGTATACTATAACCGGCTCAGGAGTATGAAAAATAATTGTACCAAGTTTCGTTAAAATCCGTCGAGTAGTTTTTGATTCTATAACGGTTATACAGACAGACAGACGGAAATTTTACTGATTGCATTTTTGGCATCAGTATCGATGCCTAATCACCCCCTGATAGTTATTTTGTAAATATATTTCATGTACAGAATTGACCTCTCTACAGATTTATTATAAGTATAGATGAGCCTGCTCGTGCCCCGATTACACTGATGGTAAGTGTAAGATGAGGTTTACGATCTAAGGAGCGAGCCGACGGGTCATATGTGGCATGGAATACAAAAGCCGGCAGAGAGTTCCACACCTTGGCTGTCTGCACAATAAATGTGGAGAAGAAGTGCTTAGTACAACAAAACAGTATATCGACAAGTGTGGATGGTATCCTGCAGTATGTCTGGTAGACCAGTAGAATGTTTTGGGAATACATTGAAATCTGGTAAAGTGGGTATTTAAGTGAACCTGTGGGTTTTTTCAGATGAGCCTGTTCTCGACTTCGGTGACACCTGATGGTAGGCGATAGATGACATCTTTGATGAAACGAGCAAGCCCAGAAGATGCCTGTTCATTGTAGCAAACGGGAAGGTGAACTTTTTTTAAATTGAAATACGTCTGTTACTGTCAATGTTAAAATCTTATTGAGATTAGATTTATTAGTTTTTTCAAAATGTATCAACATTAAACTACATAGTTAAATTAATACACGCTTGTTTACAAACAATCGAATTTCTTATCAGGAACCAGGAACATATCTGTTTCGGAAATTGGATAAATACCTTGAGATCTCCGTTAAACAGATTTTACTGTAGGTACTTTTATTGTGCGTACAGCTATGGAGAGGAATTTCAGCGTTTTTACTTACGCAGAAAGTTTTAATATCAATACCATTAGTGGTCATCGGCAAGAGCCGTGAAGATGGACCCAATCTACTTATTAACAAGTCAATAATTAAAAGGGCATAGTCTTTTAACCTTTTGAACGCCATTGTCACATACTTATATGTGACAAACGAAATCTTACCCTGAACGCCAACGTCACAAATATATGACAAAAACACGTCGCACCATATTATGAAATAAACAATTTAACCATTACTTTTGTGTGTTTTTAAAATTTATATAAGTTAAAAGTTTAAGGTTCCGTCTATATTGTACCTATTGCATGAAACTAATATAAATAAACCACCAATATCGAGAAATTTGTTGTTTTATAAGTAGATGTTAAACGCTTATAAAAGGCGTGTCTCACACGCCGTAGTCTGCTATATGTGACAGCTAGTGTTGTGACGTATGACGTATGATTGTAAAATCAATAAAAACTTAAGAAGATGAATATGAAATTTTAGTCCAGAGTATATTATTTGTGTATCAGTTGGTATCAGGAGAAATAAAACGTATTTTTAAAACAACTCAGCCTTCTACAACCAGTTTACTTTCAGATGCGAGAATGTCATATTTACTGGCAAGCAACGCCATTGTCACAATACCAAGACAAGTCATGTTGAGTGTTGTAACCATATTGTAATAAATATTTTTTTTAGTTTTCTAATATCTGCTTTTTCATTGATAAAATCTCTGTTAAATGCTGTGTAAAGATTACTATATTGGAATATAGTGGCAGGTTAAATAAAATTTCAGTGTCGTGAGTACGGTTTATTAGAAAATTAAAGACGAAGATAAAAACTTAGTTGTATATCGATATAAGTTTTGAAATCCCTATTTTTTATGAAGGTCATATGATAGAAAAAGTGGCCTGGCGTCAGGGGTACGGCGATACGTTTATACTCTGGCGTTCAAAAGGTTAAATATCTAGGACATTTCCTTGCTCACGATCTTTGAGACGATGCAGACATTGAGAGGGAGCGGAGGGCTTTAGCGGTCCGGGGCAATATGCTGGCCCGTAGATTCGCACGGTGTACAGACCTGGTGAAAGTTACACTTTTTAAGGCGTATTGCCAGAGCCTGTACACGGGTACTATAATATGGTTCAGTTATGCTAAAAGATTGCTAGATGTGCTCCGCTTCCAGTATAATAATACTTTCAGGATGCTATTGCGACTGCCTCGTTACTGTAGTGCCTCAGAGAAGCTTGTGAGGACACATTTCGCGCGATTATAATATAATCTCAGAAAACAGCATCGCTTCTGAGGTTGAGACAGAGATCCCGAGAACGGTAGGTAAAAGTGTATGCTCTCCGATTATGAAGCAGTTTGTGCGGAGGGTAATGGGTACTAACACTAGATAATAAGCTATTAGGCGTTTTATGGATTCTTTGATACAGACATTCTATTTTATTCGTGGAGCGTTTTTAGGGTTCCGTAGCCAAATGGCAAAAACGGAACCCTTATAGATTTGTCATGACTGTCTGCCTGTCCGTATGTCACAGCCATTTTATTCCAAAACTTTTTAGACTACGCATGTGACACTTGATAGGTTGATGTATTCTATTAACCACTTTCAACACTTAACATTTTTATATAAAAAATAAAGGGGAAAAAAATTGTTTCAGTTCCATATAGGGTTAGTCCCTACATGGAACTGAAACAATTTTTTTTCATGAAACCTATAATCGTGTGGTTAGACAGGTCTTTAAAAAAAAGACATTGAGGTAACACAACACTATGAAATCAAAGTTATTTTGCTTAGTTACTACGGAACCTTTCATGGGCGAGTCTGACCCGCATTTGGTTAATTTTTTATTTTATGTTTTTCTTCTCTGGTTTTTTTTTATTTGTCGCTCGCGTTTGACCACCATCTCACCTGATGGTAAGCGATGATGTAATCGAAGGTGAAGCACGCTTACCTAGAAGTATTATATTCAGTCTTGACTTAAAGACGAATTCAGAGGGAATTCCACTCCTTAGCTGTACGCCCAAATACATTATTCCTAAAACGTTTTGTACGTATGGGTGGGATGTCCACCATGTACGAGTAATAATGGGGCATCGCCATCATTTTTAGAAAACAAACGGTAAGTTCATACTTACAGTGGTCAGTACTGTGGCTGGAGTGTAATAGGTTCTCGGTAGAAGGCTGTTGGTCTTGGTAATCCCTGCTGCGTGCTTTGAATAGCCCAAACTTCACTGGCGCCATACTCTGGAACAAAATTTGTAGCTATAAATCTATTACATGAGACCGCGGCATCGTCCGCGTGAAAAGTTTCCCCATAGGAACCGGAGATATTTTTTTATTGATCATCTCTCGCGTTTAACCACCATCTCACCTGATGGTAAGGGATGATGTGGTCGAAGATGGAGCATGCTTGCCTAGAAATAACCTATTCACTCTTGACATAAAGACTCCCAGGTTACAGCGATCAGGAAACACAGACTCTGGTAGGGAATTCCACTTCTTAACCGTAGGCACAATGAAGGTATTCCCAAAATGTTTTGTGCGTATGGGTGGGATGTCCACCATGTAACGATGGCGCATCGCCGTTTATCTTGTAGTCCGATGATGGAACGGGCTTGGCGGAATTAGATTGTGTAATTCCATCGGACACTCCCCGAAATGTAACCAATACAAAACCGATAGACTTGCAACTCGTCGTCGATGTTCAAGGCTCTGGAGCTTTGAATCGACCAGTGAATCGTTGCCGATGAGTCTCTTGGCCCTTTTTTGTATTTTAACACAATCATGCATTCTTCTCACAAACATTCAAACATTCTGACAGTATTATCTTCCATTCAGCCGCAAACACATCCAGATCAGAGTTTGAGTCCAGGAGAGCGTCATAAAAAGAATATATATATTGAATAGATAATGTGAAAAGTACTAGTTTAGCTTAACACTGACACACCTACATCAGACTGAGTCGTTAGCCGTGGTCCCAGTGGGTCGACCCAGTAACGGGTCCATTAGTAATTTTGATTATCCGTGGACCCATGTAATAAGGGATTGACTATCTATACTAATATTATAAAACGGAAAAGTTTGTTTGTTTGTTTGAATGCGCTAATCTTAGAAAGTACTAGACTATGGAAGTAGCTTGAAGCTTGAGGAATATAGACTACTTTTTACCCATCTGCAAAAAAGGAGGGTTATGTTTTTAACGTGATAAAATCCAAGGGAGCGTAGTACGCGCGACTGCTTTTTTTTTTTTAACGTGGTAAAATTATCAAATAAGTCCTCCCGCCCCGGGCAGGGTGGGAGGGACTGTCAGACTTTTACTGACTAAAATCCACGGTGTTCCTTCAATAACCCTTTACGTACCGGGGCCACGGTAACGGGATGAGTCCCACGACCCCGGCAGGCTTCGGCCCTCTGCAGAGGGGGCCTCGTCATGTTGCTGACGCTCTTTGAGGCGCACGTGGAATACGACGCGCCGTCGACCCGGGCATGGTCCATGGTCGGACAGCGAGTTGCCCTTTACTGGCTGTCCGCATGCCCGCGTCTACGGTGGCCGGAGATCGTCGGCCGACGTCCGACGCCGTGGGCGTCTACCACTGCGGCTGGGCTGGAGGGAGGACGCCATCCCCTCCCTCACGCGGCCCGCCTCCTCCTTCGGAAGCATGACTGCTTCGCAGAAGGAGGCGACCGCTTCCCACTCCCTCTCGCCCCGCAGCATGGCCTCGACCAATGCCGGGCGCGAGAGGTCTCCGCCTATCGCCGCCGTGAGGACACGTCGGTGCTCTGCCCAGGCGGGGCAGTCTTGCACCGTGTGCTCTACGGTGTCCTCAGGGCGACCCTCGCAGTGGTGACACCCAGGCGTTTCCTCCTTTCCCATCAGACACAGGTACCTCCCGCAACTTCCGTGTCCGGTGAGGACCTGCGTCATGCGGTAGGTCAGAGTAACAATATAAATTGAAAACCATCAATCAACGTTAACTCATTCATAGGCAATTAAAATAATTTCATTCCTAGGAACAAAAACACACCAGAAATTTTACTGAAAACTGAACTCTCTTAACTATTCTTCTAATTTAACCAAAACCTTCAGGGAACGCATTATCTTTGTGCAATTTGTTTCTGCCTATACCCAAGCACGCAATAGGCCCGCATGGTGGATTAAAGACTATTCGGTCACCTTTTTTTGGTTGGGAAAATTATCGAATGACTTCTCCCGCTCTGGGTGGAGCGGAAGGTAGTGTCAGACTTCTACTGACTAAAAACCCACCCTGTTCCTTCAGCTGGCCTTAAGTTCCGGGGCCGCGGTATCTCGATAGAATATTCCCGCAACCCCGGCAGGCAATGGCCTTATGGGTCCCGTCACTGGTGCTGACAGCTCTTTGAGGTGCGCGTGGAACAGGACGCGCCGCCGACCCGTGCCTGGTCCTTACCGGACGGAGAGCTACCCCTGCTCACCGTCCACAAGCACTATTCGGTCACCTAGAGAGGAGACCTGGATCCAAGCAATGGGAACTTTACATACAGGCTGATTATGAGGTTGGGATGGCACATATGACCCGTCAGCCTTGAAAGCAACAGTGAACAGGCATCTTCTGGGCTCACTCGTCCCATCGTAGACCTCATCTATCGCTTACTAGAGGTCAAGAGCGGAATCATCCAAAATAAAATAAAAGTTGTCCATTGAGTGTTATTGATAAATGGAATTTAAGTAGTAATCCACACATACATAATAATATAATAAACTACATAAGTATGTATATAATGATTATCCAATATTTAAGCGGATGCAGTGTCTCCACTCTCCAGATAGGACGAGAGAGAGTCTAAGGTGGTCTCGTGACGAATAAACCATCAGCCAGTGCCAATTAAATTGTTGGTTTTGTTTAATTGTATTTACTAACAATAAGTTAAGCTTTTTACTAACACTTTATGGAATAATGGTCCGAGACAAATAAATAAATCTATATTTAATATTATAAAGCGGAAAAGTTTGTTTGTTTGTTTGCTTGAACGCGCTAATCTTCGAAAGTATTGGGTGGATTTCGATGAAATTTGGTATGGATGTAGCTTGAAGCTTGAGGAAGGTTATAGGCTACTTTTTACGCGACTGCAAAAAAGGAGAGTTATGTTTTTACCGTGATAGAATCCACGGGAGCGAAGCCCCGCGTGAGTACTAGTAAATAATAAATTGAAAGTTGCGGGATTATTTTCAAAACAAATAGTGGAAGCAGAGTCTTCATAACCCCCTTTATTTATGACCTTTTATTAATATACTTATAATAATATGTATTTGGTATGTATTATGATAAATATGTATGTAAGTTTATAATAGTTATTTATGTACCTATATATAATTGTAATAAGACTTTTAATTTGAATATATTATGTACTGAGGTTTTTTTATGCACCTGCCATGTTATCTATCATCACCCATGGTTGACTGATAGAGAGTGCCTATGGCATTAAGTCCGCCTTTGTACATTTTGTGTTGCATAAAGTTTTAATAAATTAACCTATACACAACAATTATAGAAGTCGGTTGACAGCAAACTAAGTATTATAATACCCCTTAAGATTGGTGTAATATTTTCTGGTTTTCGACTATACGTTACGTTTGTCGACTGATGAACAAATGACACTTCAATTCCACCAAGCCCGTTCTATCATCGGACTACAAGACAAACGGCAATGCGACATCGTGGCTTGTGTATGGGTGGGATGTCCATCATACATGGTGGACATCCCACCCATACACACAAAAAGTTTTGGGAATACTTTCTTTGTGCGTGCGGCTAAGGAGTGGGGTTCCCTGCCGGAGTCTGTTCCCCTGATAGCTATAACCTGGAGGTATTTAAGTCAAGAGTAAATAGGTTACTTCTAGGTAATCGTGCTTCATCTTCGACCACATCATCACTTATCATCAGGTGAGATGGTGGTCAAATGCGAGCCTATTTTCAATAAAAAAGAAAAAAAAAGACAGCCCTGTCTAGCTTAAGACATGGAAGGATCTCGAAATGTATAATTTCACCCATCCGCGAACCAACCTTAGCAAACGTTGCTTTACCTTGACGTCCTGTATGGCAGTTATTATTTAGCTAAAAGCTTCTCCCTTGAGACTAAATGGGATATTATAATAACCATGTGCCACGGAGACATGCTCACGGGTCAATTCGTGCTTGATGACTGAAATTCACCGGGATCGAGAGCCTCTACGTAATATCGAATAGCGGGAATAGCAAATTAACTACATCAAATCAAGTCACTCGATGAAATCGTCCAATGATTTGATTGGATCTTGTATTCTATTGGCCGTTGCGTTATCTATATTAATATTATAAAGGCTTGTGAGTTTGTACATTTTTTGCTGAGAAAATATTTCCACGTGACCGAATCCTTGGGCTTAGTGTGTTCGTATTTTGATTTCATGGAGTTTCTTACATTTTCTTCTCCATAAAGTATCTACGTATTTGAATGAGCTACTAGCTTCAGTACGTCGATTCTGTAAAATTCGAACAACAACTCGCATCTCACATAGCTGTTCACTGTCACTTCGCTTATGGTTCAAAGTGACCTTGATTTTGCATTCTGTAAACAACGTCGAAGTGACGGAGGAATTACCCAGGAATTACCTTACCGAATACCACTTCTCACGTCATCTCATACTTTATCTGTCAAAATCTTTAGTTCAACTCGCTGACACGCTCGCAGGGGAAGCGCTAGTGTAAATTCGAATTAACAACCGAATTTTTAGAATGCCAATCAATAAACTCACAGCGGATTCAGATTCGAAGTTTAGAATGAGGTCTTACAGAATAACACAGCTGTTCGGTTAATAAATCGGTTACAGAAGGAGAGGGTAGAAGGAGTGCTTGCCGAGGTAGGTCTGAAGTTGACTGACCATCTTAAATTGAACGACTTAAAAATTTTTGCATAAGATTTATATTTGGTTTGCGCAAATATGATCACGTATCCGAATTTCGTACGAAACTCGAGTGGCTTCCAATACGTCTTCGCCGGAACTTACACATCATGTCTCTGCTTTACAGTATTCTGTAACCCCCTCTTATCTTAAAGAACGTTTCAAGTTCCTCTATGACACATGCCAAATTTCTGAGGTCATCGGAAAACTTGAGGCTAGAGGCACCGAGTCGCTCCACCAATTTCTTTGGTAAGTCGTTCGCAGCTCACGCAGTATGACTGTGGAATACTCTTCCCGTGTCAGTAACATAAGCACAAACCCTTCCTTCTTTCAAAAACATAGTAAAAGATCTCTATCTCTCTCTTTAATTGGTTACTATTTTTTATATATCTCAGCTTTGTATTTTATGTATAATTATATATATGTTTCGATTTTAATTTTATTTCGATGTTTGCGGGTTCGATGCCCGTACGGATCAAATGTTTTTCTGGCCTACTGATAATTTTTCCAAGCGTCGGTGTGAGTGTGTTTTTTTTTTAATAAGAGAACTAGCATTAGCTATCTTATTAACCCCTCCAACTAAGCTAAGTATGCTTGTCTGTTGTACGTATGTTTGTAATACATCGTTTGGGTAATGTTTGTCGTCGGCGCGTCGTGTTCCACTGTCGGTACATATCGACATCACTAGCTTCTACCCGTGACTTCGTTCGCGTGGGACGGTTTTCCCGCGTTAATCTCGATCCCGTGGGAATTCTGGGATAAAAGTAGCCTTTGTGTTATTCCACGATGCCAACTATCTACTTACCAAATTTCATTTCTATCCGTTCAGTAGTTTTTAGGTGAAAGAGTAACAAAAATACATCCATCCATCCTCACAAACTTTCACATTTAAAATATTAGATAAGATTTCTATTTTAACCGACTTACAAAAAGGAGGAGGTTCTCAGTTCGTCGGATTTAAGAATAAGAATAAGAATAATTTATTGAATCCAAGTACAGATGAAAGTAGAATACAGATCTTAAGCTAGAAACTAAAATGCCATATACAAACTTATTTACTACAATTATTATGCTAAGAGGTGGTATCAAGGAACTTGTACCTTATAAGATCCTTGGGTGGTATACATCTGTTGACAATATACGTACGCTGCCTGTTAAACTAGGGTATACCTGTATGTTAAGAGACAGTGAAAATTTTTTTATGTATGTTCCCCGATTACTCGAAGACGACAGTCGTAATAGGGGAATATACCGATTTGAAAAATTCGTTTTGTTTGAAAGGGAAGATATATTATATAGTTTCTAGTTGGTCCCATTGTCATCAAGCCAGGATCTGATGATGGAATCATGGAGAAATCGAGCGAATTCTTCAAATATTATAGGCACACCTAGCGATTTGGGTATTTTTTATAGTAACTTGTTTATTTGTATAGGCAAAAAACAAGACAAACGTATTTTGTCTGGACACGAGGTAAATGTCTTCCAAACCTCGAATTCGTGTTGGAGAAAAGAAAAGAGATTGCTCCTACAATCGCTAGTAACTGATGACAGAATTAGTCCAAAAACAAATGAATTTCGGGAAATAGATAGATAAATATCAGACAGGCCTGTTGGTCTAGTGGTCAGTGGCCCTGACTGCTATGCTCAAGGTCGTGGGTTCGATTCCCACCTAGGACAAATGTTTGTGTGATGAGCATGATCATTTGTTCTTTGTCTGGGTGTAATTTATCTATAATATGTATGTATTTAGAAATATATATGTATGTTTATCAGTTGTCTAGTACTCATAGCACAAGCTCTGCTTAGTTTGGGACTAGATGGCGTTGTGTGAAAGTTGTGGAATATTATTATTATTATAAATATACTCTTCACTGTAAGGACTTAACAACTAAAAAATTGGCTAAGTGCGAGTCAGACTCGACCATGAAGGGTTCCGTAGTAACTACACCAAATAACTTTGTTTTTCATTGTGTTTGTATGAATTACAAAGTTATATTTGCGGTTTTAGAAAATATGCTATATCTCAAAAACACTGACTCGATCTCCTTCAAACGTTGAAAGGGGGGACACATTTTACCACTTTGGAAACTTTATATCTTTGCTGTATATCTTTTAAACGGTTGACTTTATGAAAAAGTGGTTTTACAAACCTTAATGTCATTTTTAAATACCTGTCTATAGATACTACACACGCATAGGTTTCATGAAAAAAACTATTTTCAGTTTTAGTTCCATGTATGGGAAGTTTAAATATTTATATATTTTTTATTTATTTCTTAAAATCGGAAAGCGGTTCACCGAAAACATCTACCTACCAAGTTTCACATGTATAGTCCAAATAGTTTCGGAATAAAATGGCTGTGACATACGGACGGACGGACGGACGGACAGACAGACAGACAATCATGACGAAACTATAAGGGTTCCGTTTTTTGCCATTCGGCTAGGGAACCCTAAAAAGGGTGGTAAAAGCGATCTTTTACAGACGACCTGTGGTATAGGTATATATAATAATATACCTACTGGTACCCAATTAAACGAAAAGGGTAGAACATATCCCGAATCGACGACGTATCATGTTCCTCACGCGCTTCATAGAGCAATTAGCAGAATAACAGACAGGGCCAGCCAGGGTCATTACCCGCCGAGGTCACGGGAATTTATTTTATTTATTTATTTACACACACAAGTTATGACAATACAGACAGTAAATACTATGCACAAAGTAACAGAACACAAAATACTTAGCAATGGGCCCCAAACTAGGCACAGCCTGTATCTTGGTGGCTCAATATTAAAGCGGAGGTTGACAGAAACCTACTCGTTACTCGGTTCAGACTTCAGAGTGATACAGCACAGTCCGTTAAAAACAAATCTAATTAAATATTAAAAAAAAAAAACAATAATTGACATAATGATTCACATTGATAAATATCCATTTTTGTAGCACAAATTTAACAAATTAAGTTTATTTAACAAGACAAATTAAAGAAAAAAAATTAAATCATTATTGTAAAAAAAAAATGAAGTAACTAATAGTTAATGAAGTTAGTGAATTTGAATTGAATAAGATTGTGTCGGTACATCAATGTCGTAATGGTATTATTAAGTGGATAGTGAAAGAGTGATTCAGTGTTAGTGAGTAGTGTGTAGTGCTTTTGCAAGTGAGTGTGTGTGTGTGTGCGTGCATGTGTGTGTGTGTGTTATTGCGAATGAACGGGTGATTTAAAAAATAGACAATAGACAGGGAAGATCTTATGAGTCTGTTTCTTGGTTTTAAAATTAATTAACAGGGCATAGAAAATTTTCTGTTTCGTCGTAAGTTAGGTTCCGAAGCCATGCCTTTAATATAATCTTAGCTTCGAAAACATTTCCAGGGATTCTAAGTGTGGATTTGTTAACTTTATTAAAGACTCGAACAGGTAGAAACAGCGAAAACCAGGAGGCAAATCTTGTTTTTATCCTTGGGATTGGAAGACTATCAGCTCCTACCCTCCCTCTTCGGGTGTATATGAATTTCCTCCCAGAATCAGCAACAAGGTTAAGTAGGGACCTCAGGATATAAAGTTGTCGGACACGCAAGACGTCAGCTTCTTTATATAGGTAGATCATCTGTGGGATATCGCCGCGGTTTCCCTAAGAAGACTTTAAGAACAGCCCGCTGAGCACGTTCGAGCTCAATCAAATTGGACTTGGCTGCGCTACCTCAGACGCTTACGCAGTACTGCAGCAACGAGTGACAAAGTGCTATATACACTTTTCTGCACATGTCTTTCGGAGCACTAGCACGAAGGGATTTCATTATATAAATGAATTTACGTACCTTTCTAGAGAGTGTCGAAATATGTTCTTTAAAAGACAAATTCTGATCAATTATGATGCCCAGGTACCTGATTGATTTTACTTTGCCAATACTACTACAGCAGCACTGTATGGCTTGACAATTTATTTCATGGATTTTAATGAGTTTAATATCCGGACAACTGGGACGGCTAATGTGAAACGTTATAAAATTAGTCTTTTCTACATTAAGAGTCAAAAGATTTCGATTGAGCCAGTTCGATATAATACGCATGCCTTTTTCTGGGCGTCTAAGGCGTCCGCCCATGTATCATCGTGGAATATGATAGCCGTGTCATCTGCGTAACAGATCATATCTGATCTTGGGATGGTTAAGCTCAAGATGTCGTTCATATACACATTGAATAATGTCTGACCGAGAACACTGCCCTGTGGCACGCCAAAAGTGACTGCAAGGCTTTCGCTTACAAAATCACCCACTACTACAGACTGCCATCTATCCGTTATATAATTTTTGAACCAATAATAATAATAATAATATATTTATTTATTTCTCCTCACAAATTACAAGCTAACAACAGTGACATCATAAATGTACATCTTATATTACAACTTGTGAGGAGCTGGTGTCTGTGTTAGGCATAGAAATGCCTGAATTACAGATCACCAGGTCCCCACCCAACGGAAAAAACAAAGTATACAATAAAACATTAATTTAAATACTATATTTAAACATGCTCCAGTAGAATTATTTGGAAAATACAAAGTACGAGGAAAAAAAATTAAACATACAATACTATGAAACTGAAATTAAAACTAAGTGCCTAATTTGAATATGAGTAGAGTGAAATTATTACAAAGTAGAATGATTATCATGTTTGTGTGTGTGTGTGTGTGTGAGTGTGTGCATGTACGAGCGTGTAATGTGTGTGCGGGTACTAGAGTGAGTTTGTTGGTATCTATATTGGAATGTGTTGTTTAGCATGACTGAAGCAGCTTTTCAGTACGATTATAATCTAATTTTTGTAACCACTCCATCAATACAGATTTGCATTTTGATTTTGGTAATGGATATATACATAATACTTTATTTAATGTATTGTACAAATGAGAACCTTGGTAGCAAAAAAATCTATGTGCTAGACTGGTTTTAAATAAAATTGAAGTGCAGACTCTGTTATTACGTCGTGGATTTTTTAATTTATCTGGTTCATATATTATCAGAGAATGTTGCTTAATAACTGTATAATAAATAAAGAGCTGACGGACGGTTAGAACCTCCCATTTACCATATAACTCTTTTGTAGGATAGAAGAACGGTAGGAATGAACTCACTTTTAACAGTGCTCTTTGTGCTCTTTCTAATTTAAGGAAAGTAGTTTTACAAGCACCTCCCCACGAGGTGATGCAGTAAATTAGCTGTGATTGACAAAGCGCGTAATAAACGGTCTTAACAACATCCATTTGTGCAACATGTCTAACGGCCTTGAAAATCACCATCAATTTACGCACTCTAGCAGCGACCAAATCAATATGTTGGTGAAATTTCATATTCCTATCTATAATTACACCAAGATACTTAGTTGAGTCTGTGCTTGACAGTTTAGGACAGGAACAGTTTATATGATTCTGACAATTACATGAATGCGAGATAACATGGAACGATGGATTAGGCTTATCGTTGGGCCTATTGGAGAAGGTAATAACATTGGTTTTTGAAACATTGAGCGTTAAGATGTTCTCTGTTAGCCATCCAGTAACGATGTTAAACCCTCTTTGAGCATTTGAAAAAGCTTCATCCCATGTGATACCATTAAAAAGCAATGCCGTGTCATCTGCGAAGGTGACAATCTTTGCATTAGGAATTGTCATTTGACAAAGATCGTTGATATACACTAGAAATAGTGTGGGTCCCAGGATACTTCCCTGTGGAACTCCAAAAGTCACTGGGATCTCTTCACTAATGTTATTATCAATTTGTACACACTGTGTACTATCAGTTAGGTAATCCTTCAGTAATTTTAACTGCAGGTCCCGGATACCTAGATATTCGAGCTTTTTCACCAGTATAGGGACAGAAACCGTGTCAAATGCCTTCGCTAAATCCAAGAATACCAATCCCGAGCGACACCCCTTACACCAAGGTAGTTCAGCTTTTTCAAAAGCATTTGAATTGAAACCGTGTCGAATGCCTTGGCCAGGTCAAGAAAGACACCAATAGCTCGTTTCCCCTCATCAATAATTGAGGAAACAATATTAGTCAGAATTCCTGTGGATTGTTCTGTGGATTTGCCTCGTCTAAAACCGAATTGGCGTCCAGACAATAGGCTGTGTTTCTCCAGAAAACCGACAAGGGGGTTATATACGAGTTTCTCTAAGATTTTGGATGTAACACATAAAAGAGAAATAGGCCTATAGTTATTGAGACAGTCTTTGGCCCTTCTTATGAATTGGTGTTATAACTGCCATTTTCCAACAGCTGGGGAAAGTACCCGTAGACATACTCAGGTTACAGATATGTGCTAGGGGGTTCAAGATATATGGTTTGATGAGCTTGAGGAGAAGTGGACGGATACCATCAGAACCAGGTGCACTATCGTTTTTCATGTCAGTTATTATGCTATCGATTTCAGAAATGTCAGTAGGGGGAAAGAAAAGAGAATCTTTGGATCGATTTACTAGGGTGGCATCACTGCATAGTCTACTCTCTGTTGTGTGGAGTTTGTCCAGGATGTTGAGAGCCAAGCGTTGACCCACTGAGACAAAATGGCGGTTACATTCATTGATAACATTTATTCATTGAATGTTCTAACAAGACACCGCGGCCCCGGAATGCAAGGGTAAGCGAAGGAACAGGGAAGTATTTGGCCAAAAAAGCCTTTCAGCGTTTGAGACAGTAATTTCCTAGTGGGATGGGAGAACCTCGAGCCTTGATTGGGTTTAGACCTTGTAAAAAAATATCAAAATACCTATATACTTTCGTAATGAGAACATTATTTTTTATTTTATTTTTATTTAGAAAGACTATGCTGGTTCTGTTTCCTTTACATAAGCTATATATATAATTTAAATCACTGTTTAATATATTGTTAGTTTGATATAAGCTATTTTAATTGTGAGTAACAACACTTAGCAATTTTGTTTTTCAGTCCACTATAAACAATAAAATACAAATTCAATGTATATTTTCTGTTGTTATTGAGCTCATTACTTATTTTGAAATTAAATTTTAATACAGTAGTTCTAGAAAATTGACATAGTAACAATATTATAACACCGATTGGCGTTACTATTTCCGCGTATTAACAACAACACTGATAGTTAATCCTTTACTCAAATTTAATATCCACTAGAGATTTCTGGAAGCTTTCTGTAATACACACACATAATCAATAATAAAACTGAACATAATTACCTTGAAATCCTTATTGATCAGTAGCGGAATAACAAAAAACACTTTTCGAGCCTTAAAAACACACTATAATAAAACACTTCACTGATATGGGTCATAAGACAACAAATGTTACAAAATCTTTGTTCAATAGGAGCCACTCTCAAAAATATTATTCAGATAGAAAATTTGTGTATAAAATAGTCAATTTTTGCTAAATATTTAGTTTAAAATATAGATTTTCTTAGTAAAAAACACGCGGTACCGTCCTCCTTCCTGAAAAGTGAATACTGAGCTTTTTTTGGTTGCCACTGAGCTTGTAACGGTACTGTGAAAATAACAGATATTTTGCCTGTATAATGCTGAAAGTAACGGTTATTTATATTCCCTGCGAAATATGGAATAGGTACTAAATAATTATGTAAAGTTTTGATGGTATCGTAAATAATATTAAATAAATATGTTATAGGATATTTATTTCTAGATCTAAGCCAGAACTAGTTCCTTATCATTTTCCTTTTCCTACGAGGGTTTTGTTATTTCTAAGGCATTGTTTCAGCCGTTAATAAATACAATCTTTTTAACTTATGTGCTACTGTTTAGTGTATAGGTACAAAGTGTTCAAATATAGCTAACATTGAAAAGTGAGTTTGACTCAGAATAAAGTTCTCTGTTAGCAAACTTTAGTGCAATACAGAGATTATTTCTTCTTGATTCTCCAAATAGACCCATGTTGGGCGCCAGTTTCTAAACGCCCCACTACGGCCCCCTCAAAATTAATAACCTTTTGTACTAATAGTGGTCCAAGTATGGACCCAAGAAGCAACGGCTTTCAACCCCGTAACATATTTCTAAAGTTACATGATAGGATAATATCTTTATCTATTTCTTAATTCAAATAAATAATCCCACGTCGGGCGCCACTTTCTCCATGGTCTTATTTGGCGGCTATATTGCTTATTAGTATTCCAACTTCAAACTCCATAATAGTTCAAGTACTCAAACATTTCCAGGAAAATGGAGATGCAACGAAATACACGATCATTACTTAGGTGTTAGAAAACTGTATTACTTTATAAAAATAACCGCAAATATTTTATTGAATTCTATACCTGTTTTAAAAATCCGTTCCGTAGTGTCCACTAAAAAGAGCCCTCCGCCATTACAAGTCAACATCGCAGATGCGCGCGCACTCTGTTTATAATCCACTTAGTTTCGATTTGACGTCCTTTCTCTACTTCGCGCTGTTATTCTAATATACACCTTATTAGTCTTTAATGAAAGTTTAAAGCTCATTGGGTGAAATGTGATAACCATACTACAGGATTATGCGGTTCTGTTTGGGTTAAAATGATTTAGATTGTTTGATTTTTCAGAACTGTCTATTATGTGGTCAGTTGTAAGCATGCAGTTTCTTGCATTTTATTAAATTAAAACAAGTCTGGCTGATCTTTCGAAATTGTCCTTAATAATCTCGCACTTAATGCGAATAAAGCGAAATGTTTCAAGTTTTCATTACCAAATGTGCCACAAGTTGGTCTCAATTTATTCTACTGATTCTTCCCAGGATAGATAGTTACTGACGGGTAGAGCCATTGCCTTCCGGGGTTGCGGGAATGTTCTAACGAGATACCGCGGCCCCGGAACTTAAGGACAGCTGAAGGCACAGGGTGGGTTTTTAGTCAGTAGAAGTCTCTCCCTTCCGCTCCACCCAAAGTGAAGTCATTCGATGATTTTCCCACCCGGAGAAAAAAAGGGTAGATTGTTATCGAGCTTATGAGAATGTTCCGACGAGATGCTGCAGCCACGGCACGCAAGAGCAACTGATGGAAAAGGGTGGTTTTAGTAATACGGACAGTATTTCCGTTCCACTCCGAGCGGAAGATGACTCTCCAAAAAAAAGGGTAGGTGGGTAGGAAACACTGGCCTCATCCATATCCATCCATCCATACTTCCATACTTAATATTATAAATGCGAAAGTAATTCCGCCTGTCTGTCTGTCTGTAACCTTTTCACGCCTTAACCGCTGAACCGATTTACATGAAATTTGGCATGGAAATAGTTGAGGTCCCTGGGAAGAACATAGGATAGTTTTTATCCCGATGTAAGGTTCCCGTAGGATAGTTTTCGAATTGTATCTTTATTGCTCTTTCACGCAAAAACTACTGAACGGATCTCAATGAAATTTGGTAAGGAGACAGTTGACATCCAGTAAAAACACATAAGCTACTTTTTATCCCGTATATTAATATTATAATTGCGAAAGTAACTCTGCCTCTCTGTCTGTCTGTAACCTTTTCACGCCTTAACCGCTGAACCGATTTACATGAAATTTGGCATGGGAATAGTTGAGGTCCCTGGGAAGGACATATGATAGTTTTATCCCGATGTAAGGTTCCCGTAGGATAGTTTTCGAATTGTATCTTTG
Source organism: Tholera decimalis (assembly GCA_943138885.2). NCBI lineage: Eukaryota > Metazoa > Arthropoda > Insecta > Lepidoptera > Noctuidae > Tholera > Tholera decimalis. Next base: position 21,828,348 of record OW964578.2, on the reverse strand, counting down.
TTGCTCTTTCACGCAAAAACTACTGAACGGATCTCAATGAAATTTAGTAAGGATACAGTTGACATCCTGTAAAAACACATAAGCTACTTTTTAACCCGCATACTAATATTATAAATGCGAAAGTAACTCTGTCTGTCTGTCTGTCTTTTACCTTTTCACGCCTTAACCGCTGAACCGATTTACATGAAATTTGCATGGGAATAGTTGAGGTCCCTGGGAAGGACATAGGATAGATCCCGATGTAAGATTCCAGTAGGATAGTTTTCGAATTGCACTCGGACGCAGCCGCTGGCAAAAGCTAAATTAAATTTGATTTTTAAATTTAGTATAGAAATAGTTTAGGACCCCGGGACAGACATAGCATAGGTTTCGTCCCGGAAATCATTCCTAAAGGATGTAAAAGGGGTGTTAGAATTTTATATAGGGAATCAATAATGTCCCCGCCCTACCCACACACATAATATACTTAGACCGCTAAACCGATTTAGATGAAATTTATTATGGAGATAGTTTTAGACCCTGGAAAAGACATAGTATAGTTTTAATCCCGGAAATCATTCCTAAAGGATGTAAAAATGGTGTTGGAATTTTGCATAGGGAATCAATGATGTCCCCGCCCTCCCCACCCACATAATATACTTGACCGCTAAACCGATTTGGATGAAATTTGGTATGGAGATAGTTTTATACCCTGGTAAAGACATAGGATTGTTTTTATCCTGGAAATCATCCCTTAAGGATGTAAAGGGGTGTTGGAACTTTGTATTCCCCCTCCCAATTCATTCAAATCGCGTATTCAAGAACCTCTCATAACATTTTTTTAAACTACACAACTGCATGTAGGCTTTACAAATCTTTGTTTAGGGCTGGGGTCGAACCCACGTCATGCACCAGTTAACAGTTACGCCAACCGTGTCGCTTAAATTTTAACTAATCAAGTTAATATACGAATCATTTCTATTTCAAAATCGGGGCAATATGCGTTTGCCCTTTTGAAAATAGGAGAAGATCGTGTGGCAACAGATATCAACTGGATGATTTAATTGAGCTCTGAATTCTGTAACATAGTCCAAGATACAGATAATTTAATAAACCACGTTTATTCTGATTTGAAAACAAATATGAGGGATAAAGAATGGCTCCGTGAAAGAGTAATTTTGGCACTGACTAACGAAATTGTAGGGCAAATCAACGAAAAGATTATGTCTCATGTGGATTGTGATGTTGTCGAGTATCTGTCCGTCGACAATGCATGGATACAAAGCAAGTGACGTCGTACCCTGTAGAGTTTATCAACTCTCTGGAGTTGTCAGGGTACCCCATCACATTATTTGAGGCTTAAACTTGGTGTCCCAGTCCTGTTGATGCGTAATCAGGGCGCACCAAGGCTCTGTAATGGCATGCGACTACAAATTACACACCTTGGATGAAATGTTTTCAATCAATAATTATGACAGGAACAGCAAGCGGTGAAAAAAGAAGTTAAATACATCACAGCTAAGGTCGTCCTGGGCCAATGAGAAACTGTTCCCTACAATTTTTGAATGCAAAATAAACCGCACCTTGTCAATATGGCACTGATCCGTTTTAAAACTTATTTATATTCTAAGCTATTGTTTTAAATGATAAATAGAAAAAAACACAAAAAATGGCTAAGGTATGATCGAAAGGTCGCGGGTTCGAACTCCTCCCATTATACTATTGCCGTGAACCCACTCCAGACACAAGCATATTATTTAGCTTAGTTGGAGAGGTCAACAAGATTCTAGTTATGTGCTTGCTATAATAGTAATGTGAATTATAAGCACATTGCCAGTTTTGCCACATTACGTAGAAATCACGTTACTAGTGCAAAAAAAAAACCAACATTGCTAGTTCTCTTTATAATTAAAGACCCATTCAACGATATCCCACTTGATATAGTTTGCCGATTTTTATAATTAACTGTCATATCTCTAGTGAAACAAGTATGGTTAGACGAAACGTGAGAATTATTCAAATCGGCCCACGCGTTTGGCCTCTACAACCAGGGACCGATAGCGCTTTCCTTTTATAGGGTTTTACCCTGGGTTTTGAAGAGCTAGGATATTTTAATTCAATTAAAAACCCCTATGATTTTGCTGAATACTTTTTTAGCTAACCTTCTCAAGGGAAACCCATTCATTGACTTTCCCAATAAATAAGCTAGGTTTTTACAGCCGAATACAAAAAGCTTTAACAATCAACTAACCCATTCTGAAAGGGAAACCCTTTCGTAAGCGCTAACCAACATATTAATTCAAGCGAGTTTGGACCGTATTTTTAACTACATAAGAGCGATCCGAAGCCGTGCGGATGAATTCGGCAACTTCAAGGCTAACAAAGATAAGCCTTCCGATCACCGCGTCATGCAATAAAAACTTTTTAACAAAAAATTAAACCGACTCCCAAAACACACTGCAAAGTGAAAAATAACTTTAATTTCGGTAGTTGGTGTCTTTAGTTTTGTTTTTTCGTTTTTGGCACCGACTTCCGAAATTAAAGTTATTTTTCACTTTGCAGTGTGTTTTGGGAGTCGGTTTAATTTTTTGTTAAAAAGTTTTTATTTCACTCTTTTTAGTTGGTCGATTTTTAATTTACCTAGTTAAAAGAGCCTAAATGTCAACTACTTATAACCTTTTACAAAATATTGCTTTTCCCAATACTGGGCCGTTAATTGTTGAGGAGTTCTCCTGGTACTTCACCATCAGCTCTACATCACCATATGCATTGTGACGAACATAAAGTGCTTAACATCCATATTCAAGTAATCGAATCGCAATCCACACAATACTTATTATTGAGTAGTTTCGGCGGCCATCTGTGGTCTTCATCATCAGTTCCACTTCCCCAAATGGTACTTTTTGAGAGCAACTGCACAAGTTACTATAAGAAATACCCAAAACGCCATAGGTGTGCCTATAATATTTGAAGAGTTCCCTCGATTTCTCCAAGATCCCATCATCAGATCCTGACTTTGGTGATAATGGTACCAATTTCGAAGTATACCCATTCGAACAAAAAAAGAATTTTCCAAATCGGTTCAGCCGTCTTCGAGTACTCGATGATCATACAAAAAAAAAAAAAATAATATATACGCGTCGAATTGATAACCTCCTCTTTTGGTCGTCGGTTGAAAAATCATATTGCATAAACGACATTTCAGTTTCAATTTAGTTATGAAACCTGGCAATCGTTCAGATACGATTTTAATTGATTTTAAATCGCAGTCCAGAGATCCGTGGCTTGATATTTCCTCTACCAATCGATATTTACACGCCTACCTATCGATATTTCTTCGGTTTCCCTAAAACAAAGCAAAATAAAAATCTGTTGTAATACTGACGGGCTGAAGAAATATTTTTATGTTCAAACAGACAAGTTTTGATCAAAGAAAATATACAATGTTGAAATTACCTCTCTGCTTCATAATGTTTTGTTTGATTTAGTTCCTGATGTAAATTTACATCGACTTCAATGAGTGATGATGGATGATGAATATAGTATGTTTATATTTATTTAATTTAGTGATTCATTATTTCAGAATACATTGATATTTATTTATTTATTTACTTATGTAATAATATAATAATTTTCGTATCATTTGCTGTCGGATGTTGTTCTTTTGTTAAGTTTCCTTTCAATAGATTGATTACTATTTTATTGAAATTGATTAAGTTTCCTCCACCTTTGTCGTTGTGTTATGTTTTGTTTATGTGTGTCTGTTGATTTACAATAATTTTAACTATTTAGTTGAATGACTAGTTTTTATTTTATTTTGTCCTCTATGTACAACCCCAGCATGTACGCTTGATATTGATAATGTATTTTTATTTTGTTTTAGTCAATGTTCACCTAGGTATCTACACAAAAGTAATCTCGACTTCAATCAAAAATGGTTTTGATTATTAAACTAAAAACTTACGTAAGTATCATCAAAATTGGCCCACGTGCTTGGACTCTAGAGCACCACAAAGGAAAAAATTGGCCAAGTGCGAGTCAGACTCGCCCATGAAGGGTTCCGAAGTAACTATAATAATATAATATGTATATTTATTAAAAATAAAACCTTACAAATTTCTTAAAACTAGCTTATTTACATTTTTTTCAACTACGCCCAATAACTTTGTTTTTCATAGTGTTTGTATGAATTGCAAAGTTATATTTGCGGTTTTATAAAATATGCTGTATCTCAAAAATTGCTACCCGATATCGTTTAAACCAATTTTGGTTGAAAGTTTACATTAAGGTTTACAGCATATATTTTTTTGAAATTTTTCACTTGATTATTATAGAAGTTAGAGGGGTCACCCCCTCTTTGACTTAGAGGGGGAGAGGACACACATTTTACCACTTTGAATGCGTATATCTTTTAAACGATTAACTTTATGAAAAAGTGGCTTTAGAAACCTTAATATCATTTTTAAATACCTGTATATAGCTACCACACACGCATAGGTTTCATGAAAAAAATATTTTCAGTTTCAGTTCCATGCTCATCATGATCCTGCCTCATTATGCAACTCACTCGCTGAGAATAGAATGAGTCCAAAAAAGGTTTATCCGATACTTGGGGTACTCAAAGGGAAGGCAATTTAAATATCTCTCCTACCCTGATAAACTGGCCTACTACAAAATGGAAAACTGGAATCCCGAAGGGAGTTCTTGGATTTGAGATTCGCTTATAAGCTGCTCAATAATAACATTGACTGCCCACAATTGTTATATAAATTCAACTTTAGAGTACCCTGTAGACCACCTCGCAAACCTATAACACCCTTAGCTCCACCTCTTCGCCGTACAGTGTTTGGTGCTAATTCACCTGTACCCCGCATGTACAAACTTATAAATGAACGCAGCAACCTGGCTGACGTCCACTCAGATTCAATATCCAAATTTGTCAAATTAATTACGAGTTAATTAAGATATTTTATTCAGATGTAGGAGTTTGCCCTACCTTTTCTGATTTCAAAATTATTTTATAGCCTGTAGCGCTCGCAAACGGTGTGACCTTTCAACCAGTGAAAACATTTTTAGAATGGGATAACTACTTCTAAAGAATACTCCCTAAATACAAAATTGCAAACTAATTTGTCTGTTTATAATATTAGTATAGATTTAAGTACTTACAATTTTTTTTTAAATTATATTACCAAGAGCATATTGTTTGTGGTGTTTGCCTGTAATTGGTTGTGCAGTTATATTTAAGACACTAATACATGTATGTTCCTATCTGTGTTATATCTGTAACAACTGTTGGTGAACCTTAATTAATTAAATAAATAAATAAATGTATGGGGAGCCACCCTTTATTTTAATTTTTTTTGTCTTAAAATCGGAAAGCGGTTTACAGAATACATCTACCTACCAAGTTTCACATGTAGTCTTAATAGTTTCGGAATAAAATTGCTGTGACATACGGACGGACGGACAGACATACGGACGGACGGACAGACAGACAGACAGACATGACGAAACTATAAGGGTTCCGTTTTTTTCCATTCGGCTACGGAACCCTAAAAAACATAGATACTGATGATCACATTACCCTCTTTTGTGTCTCAGAGTCGGGTAAAAAGTTCCGGGCTCACTAACAGGGCTCCTTTATCGATCAAAGCCGCGTGCAATGTGCCCGCCTAGCGTACTCCCGAGTGATTGTCAAATAAATAATTATTTTATCTCGTCTTTTGTTTATTTTATCATTATTTGTACAACCCTAACACCAAGAGAAGTCCAGACAGTTTTCTAAATTCTTGGTACGCGTACAGAAAGTAGGTATGTTTCTGCTTGTACTTCTACTAGGAGGCTATTGCGTAGGTATTTTCGTGTTTGTATAGGAGTGATGTATCTGTTTGGTGATTACTATTTTCTAATCTGTGCCATGGAGGCAGTCGATTTTGATGAGTAGGTAGGTACTTACTCGACATCCAATCGAGATCATCCTCGACCGTATCATCCGGTTGTTGAGTAGCAAATTGCTTGTTCGCCAATCTAAAATAAAATAAAAAATTGATATATGTAGAATTGGCAGCACAGCTGGCCCTTTTTTTTCTGGGTGGGAAAATCATCAAATGACCCCTCCCGCTGTGGGTAGAGCGGGAGTGTCAGACTTCTACTGACTAAAAACCCACCCTGCTTCTTCAGTTGCCATTGCGGTTCGAGGCCGCGTTATCTCGCAACCCCGTAAGGCAATAGTCCTATCGGGCCCCGTCAGTGCTGCTGACAGCTCTTTGAAGCGCGCGCGGAACGTGGCGCGCTGCCAATTCGGGCATGATCCTTACCGGACAGTAAGCTACTCCTGCTCGGCGTCCGCAGGCCCGGCGTCTACGGTAGCCGGAGGTCGGCTCGCGATCCCCGACGCCCGGAGCGTCTCCCGCGGCGGCTGGGGCGTGAGGAAGAAAGTTGTCTCTCCCTCACGCATTCAGCCTCCTCCTTCGCTAGCATGACTGCTTCGCAGAAGGAGGCGACTGCATCCCTTTCCCCCTCGCCCCGCACCAAGACCTGAACCAAATTCTGTGGCCGAGTGAGCGATTCGGTAAACCAATTTCAATTATGTTGAACTAGTGCGCCTCACCATCAACGATCACTGCTTACCATTAGATGGGATCGCAGTCAAAACATGCTTACGTATTTAAAAAAAATCATTCAATTCAATTTACTAGAAATATATTTTTATCAACTATCTTTTTAATATTCTTTATTTACGAAGTTATTTACTTATAATAATAAAGTTTCTTACCGTCTTTTTGCTATATTCTGAAGTAAGGGCTTTTGACGAGCAGGTTTCCATCTCTTCCCACTGTTAGTTTTATTTCCCATCCTTAATCTTTATTTTGTTGCGAGCTGCGGAAAAAATTGACACACATCCATCCTCGATAACGTTCCGCAGAACACTGGTGTCTATCTATATATTGTACTCTTTGAACACTGGCGCGGTGCCGGTAGTGAAGAAATGAGCAAACGTATGTCGTAAAACGCAAATAAATTTGTGTAAAATTAAATATTAACTATGTAATAAAAAACAATCCATCATTGAACGCAGTTTAGCATTTAAAATTTTATGGAATATTTTTGATTTTAGTTACAGTTGTTAATGAAGGGATAAACTGCTTTAAAACTGAATTTAGAGGTGTGTTTGAAGATGTTTCTTACGCATTAAAGTATGTTTAATTACGTTTTTAATTCCATCACTATATGCAAAAAAGAGTTAAAAATAATATATATTTTTTGGTTCATAAAATTATGTAAGGTTTAAGAGATACACTGATATAAAAAAACAACATTTTTGACCGTTCTCAAGAAATCTTCACCGTAATAAAATTATTCAGATCCGTTCGGTAGTTTTTGCGTAGAGTAACAAAAATCCATTCACCCTTCGAACAATCCTCACAAACATTCACATTTATAATTTCACCAACTTTCGCACCCTGCTTCGCTTGCGTGTAAAGTTCTGCATGAACTGTTCCAGTTTCTAAAATCTTCAGACTTAATAGCTATATAACAGTAAAAGTTTCACTCAAACCGTCTAGCAGTTCCGGAGATTAGCGTGTACAGACAAACTGATGCACAGAGAGATTTTTTTTATATTCTTACTACTACTGTTACTATCATTTTTTCCATGAAATTTCAAAAATTGGTCTTATATATTTAGGGACATAAAAGTAACAGAGTGGCAGGTCGAGTAACATGGTTGTACCTTTTATATTCATTTTAACGAACAACTATCACAAAACCTTTTATATTTAATAATAACTTTCTTAAAACAATAATATATTTAGGAACTGGATACTTATTATCTAATTATATAATAAAACTAAAAAATGCAATTAAATTGCTGAGATCAAATTAAATTTGTCTTCGGATTATTCAATCGTATCCTTTAATGGATAATAGTTTTTTGGGGACATACCAGAGTAGAAGCCACGCTGGCAAAAACAACTCAACTGTCGACACTTCAGGGTTCCCATTTCTGTAAACACTTTCATTGTACCAATCAGAGGAACTATTTGTGTTGTAATTTCTCTACTAATATCTTTTAGAGACTGATAGAATGAAGAGGCATTGGAAATGTCTTTTCCAACGGCAAGAAATCGGTCCGCAGTCTGTTTAAGAAAACCACCAACGCCATCAGCAGCTCCCTTGCCGTGTCATGCCTCGAAGAAGTTTCATGTAACTTTAAAATTGAAATCCTGTCTACACTTGGAATCCTGTCAGATACAGAAGGTGGTGGTATCTCAACATCTGGCGTCGATTCCGGCGTATTCATAATTACTCGAAGAGCTCTTTGTCGATTTTTTCTTGTGGTATTCGCAACTCGCCATTTTTTTTTTAATAATCGATGCTCATAGAGATTCAGGTCTTTTACCAAGCGTTTATTTTTATGATATCTCTCTAATCCTTTGTCTTAGTTTCTGCTACCTTTTCCGGATTTAGTTTGCGCTTTTCTCTGTAACATCGCTGCTTTTCAGCAGCAGTAAGACCCATAGCGGTGTACTCTAGTATTATCTAGAACAAAATTATTCATTTATTAGATAATTATAAAATAATATTGACTGCTATAATATATACAGAAACACCGATGATGACTTACAGCTACTAACAGTTCGATAATGATAACTCTGTTACCAATCTACAACTCTGTAACTACTACGAGGTAACATAGTTGTGCAGTAACAGAGTAGTAAATTCAACACTTAGAGTAATTTATTCTTAAAATAAAAGTATACTTTGACAAAATAAAAACAGATTATACAATTGTTCCCTTAATGCTAAATTTCAATTATTAAATTATGTAGAAATATCTGAATACTTACATCAAAACGCCGGTAACATAGCATACACAGAATAAAACCACGCACCTCACACCGCAACTAACGGACGACTGATTCGCGTACCCCGCGCCCCACCCGCCTAGAAAAGAGTCGAAGCAACAGAACACACTATGATCCAACTGTTGTGAACAGAACGGTAGCGCCATCTCTTAGTATTTGTCTAATTTACATGGTAACAGAAAAGTGCGACGGTTATTACAACGACCGTGGGACTAAATCTTAAATAATCATGAATGATTCAATAAATTTATTAAATAGGCAGGGATAGTTATTTTTAAAATGATAAATCTGCTTAATTATTATAAATATTAAACAAAACAATAATAAAATTTTAATAAAAAGATATTGTGATTTTTGCATAGTGCCATGAGATGTGAGACAGAATTTTCTTGTATGTAAAACACCTCTGTTACTACTCTGTTACCTGATAAAAAAGTGATAAATCAATAATAACTCTATTTTTCTTTTGAAAATATATTAATTAATTTGTACTTTAACTAAAAACGCTAAAAAACTATTTTAATATATTTAAAATATTGATGAACAAACAATTTTTGCTTGGGGACAACATTTTCTGCTACGGATTTTAAATTGACCCCTGTTTCTGGACTACCCTCAATTATTTCTTTGTATTTTTTTAAAGAGAGAACTAACAAATAGAATTCACATAGCAATCTTGTAAACCCCTCGATTCTTAATCTCTCGTTCGATATTTTTTTGGCGAAAAAATAGGCCTTGTCATTCTTCAACCCTACAACTATTGCGATAAGACCACCCATTGTATGTACACTAGTTTTACCTTTTGTATCCATATAAATATTGTAAGGTGTATGTACAAATCACATAGAACCCAGCGTGGAAGGACAAACAAACATCCAAACTTTTACATTTATATTAGTAGGATTACCTTGTCCCCGTCTTCATATTACAAAAACCTTTCTCGTTTGTTGCTCTTTCTATTTGCGAAACCGTATCAAATTGCATTGCGTGTTTAAAAGAAGTAAGCTGAGGAACAAATCAGGCCGCGAGCGCAAAAACGGCCTAAGTAACATTTTATAAAAAAAAATAGTTTGTGGAGCTATCCTCTTTCTTCAAAAATCTCTTTGAAGAGGATAGGTCCACTAAGTTTTTTTTTATAAAATGTTACTTAGGCCGTTTTTGCGCTCGCGGCCTCAAATACAGACAGACATCTACTCTACTTTATATATTATTTAGATTAGAGATACATAACAAAAAAAAAAAACAAACAAAGGCTCCTTACATTCTGCCAAATTATGTGAGAAAAATTATATACAGTGACAGTAAAAACATTCCCTACTTCTGTAGCGCATCAAGGATGTTTGCTAGGGCATTCAAACTCGGATAGTTATCAACTCCGGAGCTAGTTACGATGTTGAGCAATCAAATCCGGAACACCGGAGTTGGCTCCGGAGTTGACAGCTTTTTTAGCAATTAATATAAAGGCCCTTTATTTTAATCAATAGAAGTTTTATTTGTTAAGGAATCAGTGTTTTTGTTTAAAAATTTACTGTCTGTCAGACAGAAGTTATAATATTGCTATTACGCGTTATAAGATATTAAAACAATCAACAAATAATTTAATTATTTGCCTTCAATTTTGTATAAAATTCTTAATTCCAACTACTATAATTATGTAAAGTATAATAAAGATTTGAACTCGCAAGTAAAAGAGAACTACAGTATAACCATTGTGAAATAGTATATTTTAGCTTCAGTTAGACTCATTTGTACAGATTTATTTAGCTTAATCCTACTCGGCAGCCAGAAGCCCGCCAGAAGAGATAGATTAACCATTCTAATGTCACTCACAGATTATAAAAATGTGACCACAAATATGTAGCCATAAACATTTTGTTACATTTTAAATAAATGTTAGAGTATTATTTTGAAATCATATTTTAACAAATTATCAAGATTTAATAGTACCAAATTTTGGATAATAAGAGTCAAGTTGCAAACTCTAAATTCATGTTTTTACCTTCATTCACGTTTAAATATTGAATTTATTTAATAATTGCTTACATTCGTCCATCCTGACTAACTATTCGCGTCCTCGCGAAATAGTAAACATACTTATATTCAAACAATATAACATTAAATTATTAGTAATTTTTATACATGAGTATATAATGTAATTTATTTTATCCCTATTAACTCGAAGCCAAAATGTTTTATTTCACAGGGCACGGTTCGAAATTTGTCGTTTTCTGTGGAGAAGAACCGGCAAGAAACTCCACAGATACTCTTTTCAAATCAAAATATCATTCTTACAATGTATCCATAATACATGTTAATAAGCTATGAGAGGACAGTATAGATCAATTTAATACAGCACAATGTAATTACAAATAAAAAATTGTTAAACAAATCCAAGAGACTACAGTGTTCTGCCATTCTCAAAAAAAAAAAAGCTTTATGTTATATTAAAGTAAACTTGAGAAGCGACAACATTAGACTTCAATAATGAAGGATAAACTAATAATAAAAATTAAACAAAAAGAAAATCTGTCAAATCAGATGGATTATCGTAGTTGAGTCGTTAACAACAAAATCAACATAATTATATAGTTTTAATTCATTTTTAGACAATTCAAATAATATTTATTGACAAGAACATGTTGCAATATACATTATCAAAGTTCCAACAATAACAATAATAATTATTCACTTCCTCCATTTAGGTAGAAATATTTTTTTTCTGTATCTCTTAATTTACTATACATAATTAATTAAGGATAACAATTTCTTTATAACCTCAAAGTACCAACAATACTATTTATAATCATTAATATTAATTAGTGCTATGTGTACTTAATCACTTCCTGCAATTAGGTAGAAACATTTTTTCATATTTTAATTCACTTTACACTTTTGCTTTATTATACCACTACGCCAATTTTTCACTGCATGATAACACAAGAGGCATTTTCACTTTCTGGCCTGCTATAGGCGTTATCACATACTACCCATACTAGCTAAATCGAATCTGGCCTGCTATAGGCTTTGTCATATACTAACCATACTAGCTAATTCGAATCTGGCCTGCTATAGGCTTTGTCATATAGTAACCATACTAGCTAAATCAAATCTGGCCTGCTATAGGCGTTGTCACATACTAACCATACTATTTACATCGAATTTGGCCTGCTATAGGCGTTGTCACACACTAACCATATTAGCTAAATCGAATCTAGCCTGCTATAGGCTTTGTCACATACTAACCATACTGACCATACTAGCTAAATTGAATCTGGCCTGTTACTGACCATAACCATTTTCAAATCAAATCACTGTTATTAACCCACTTAGGCTCAATATGTGTTCCCAGTAACACAATTACATCAATGTATTTCCAGACCTACATCCATATCCGAGTTATTATTATCATTTCTAAATCAAACCACTGTTATTAATCCACTTAGGCTCAATTTGTGTTCCCAGTAACACAATTACATCAATGTATTTTCGGACCTACATCCATATCCGATTTATTATTATCATTTCTAAATCAAGTCATTGTTATTAAACCACTTGGCTCATCTTGTGTTCCCAGTAACACAACATCAATATATTTCCGGACCTAAATCCATATCCGAGTTATTATCATATATTTATTTTATTATTATATATTTATTAACATCTGATACTGACTGATACACCAGGCAGGGTTAGATTTTATTTACTGGGGAAACACCCATAGTTTATCCCTTTTTGTTTGGTGAGAAGTGTATCTTCTGTTGATTATTTATTTATTGCCACTTTATGCAACAATACTTTTACTACTTTTTATCTTAAGGAACACTTTCAGTTCCTCTTTGACACACATTCTAGATCCCTGAGATCATCGGAAAATTTAGAGTTAAGTATTGGTATGCATTCCACTTCTTTCTTTGACAAATCTTTCACTATTCAAGCAGCTCGTTTGTGGAATGCATTACCCATAGAAGTGAGGCGTGCTCAAACGCTACCAGCGTTCAAAAGAATAGTGAAGGAGCATTACCTCCCCCTATAAGCTTTCCCCTTCTTTCTCAATTATACATAGATACATGTAATATTTATTAGTATATGATTTTTGTATTGTATGTATGTATTTTATGTTAGTATGTTCAATTAATATTATTTATGTTGTTTGTACACTGACAGCCCTTAATCTGTCCCCTTTAATTTTTGTCCATCCAAAGGTTGTCTGTAAGAGATCGCCCTATGCGATACGACCACCCAATGCACACTAGTTTAAATTTCTGTATCCATAGAAATATTGTGAGTTGTACAATCCATACTAATATTATAAATGCGAAAATAACTCTGTATTTCTGTATATTACCTTTTCACGCCTAAACCGCTAAACCGATTTAGATGAAATTTGCCATGGGAATAGTTTAGAACCCTGGGAAGGACTTGGGATTTTTATCCCGGAATTCCCGTGGGATCGGGAATTACGTGGGGAAAATCTCCCACGCGAACGAAGTCGCAGGCAAAAGCTAGTAAAGTATATAATAAATAAATAAATGGTACAAACGTGGACTTAATGCTATAAGCATTCTCTATCAGTCAACCATGGGTGGTGGAGTTATCATGGTAGGTGCATCAAAGAAATAAACTAAGTAGTTAATATATTTAAAGTAAAATGTATTACTATGTAGTAATTTCATGTGTATATGACTAAAATAATGGTATGGGACCACATATTTTAAAACCAATTCTCTTCTCTTTCTACTCTAACTAACTTCCTGCTTTTCTTTACAAGACAACCTAAAATGCCTGTAAACAGCTGGATGGGGTCTGTGTCTGACAAAACATTCTCCATCGTCACGACGTTGGTACAACCTAACTTGGTGAATTTAGTGGCGAAATAAGAGCGCATATATAATAAAATATGATACTGATTTATAACATCAAACAGTTGCGGTTTCTGATTCTGGTTTAGACCATGGTCGAGTATCAATCAATTGATCAATCAAAATATTTATTTGCTAGAATATGATACATAAGGTGTTACAGTAAATTAGTTTCAGCATATCCTGCCATTACATGGCGTGCAAACGTAACATGTGCACGAGTAACAAGTCATACTAGTGAAATTTAATAATATTATAGTTTTAGTTTAACTAAATCTATTTATTCAAACTGTATTGTAACTACAGGATCAGAATTTATCTATAGTTAAATTGTTATTTGTTTAATATATATATATATATATATATTTACCTTAATTATTCAAATTGTTATAAATGTAACAATATACAATTTATTGGATATTCTAATTTTGTTTTTTTTTTCAAAGTGATAATTGATTCAATCCAATTTTAATGATGTGGCATTTCATAGTTCTATGTCATTTATATCTATTATATTTTTACTCCCTGAAATTCCAATCTTTTTTTCGTTTCAATGTAATTGTTTTACTCTTTGTCAATACAAGTGCTGTGCACGCCTATAAGGGACGAATTTACACAAACTATTCTATATTTATGTATTTGTTGAATGTAATTAAATTTAAATGTATTATCTTGTATAAATGAATTCTATTCAATTTGATGTTGAATTTTATTCCGATTAATTTATATTGATGAATGTTATCTTTCAAATAATTGTTGTTTGAAAGAGCTGGTTCGTTCTTTGCCCAAAGAATAAACATTGCCATACAATGTGGCAATGCTGCCAGTCTTCTGGGTACGTTTCCGGACGACAGCGATGAGGAGGAGTACTTTGACGCCTAAGCTTGCTTTTTTTTGTGTACATAGTTAGGTTTAGCAGTGTCTTTTTTTTTTAATTCAATGTTTTATTTTAGTAACAAATTTTTTTATTATTAAATAAACCCAATTATCTGTGTATCTTTAACCTTACATGAATCCTTTATGTTAAGAATTATTTATGTTAATTATATTGGGTTGTAACCTTAAGTAGCGCATGTGGTGTTAGCCTATAATTAATTGTTGCACTTCTAAATGTAATATGACTGTTTCATAACTTTCATGTACCTAACTGTATTAACCTAAATAAATCTATTAGTGTTGCTGTCTAATACATTAGCTATAAATATTTAAATAAGAAATAGTTCTACCTGCTTTTTTTTTTAATGTGGTCTGTTGATGCATACATTCTGTCCTGATTTGTATAAAGGCTCCACTGTTCGTGTGTGCTTGTTGTTGTTATTTTTATTTTACTTGTATATATATATATTTTTTTTATGTGATTTGCTTCAGTTTATTTGCAGTTTTAAGTGACAGTATGTAAGCTATTTAAGTTTATTAAAACAAAATATAAATTTGTTAAAATATTGTACTCAATACTTAATTGCATTCCATATTATGTACATAGATGGTATAAAATATTGTCAAGATCAATATGGACCCTGTTGGGCATAGCAAAGTTAGGAGAGAGGATGAAGGCTAAGTAACAATTCATGGAATTAATTATTATTATAGGTAGATCTAATAGATGTATATGTATATTTTTGTGTGGTAAATTATGTTAGATATTTTAATTTATTTTGTATCATTGTTATTATTAAATTATGTAACCATATATTTAAATTAAATTGTGAATGCATGTTATTTATTATGTATATGTACAAGTTTATCATCATCATTATTATTAAATTATGTTATTATTGAAATTAATTTATTTATGTAATGTCTTTGTACAAGTAAATTAAATGTCAGGTATTTTTATTTATTTTTACCGTCATCAGCATTAAATCATGTATTTATTTTAATTTAATTATGTATAAATTTAATTTATATTTTATTCACCTTAGTACTTACTCTCATTATTTTACACATTGTTTAAACTTTATATTCTCTTTAAATTATAATGTTTTTTGGAGCACTTTCCGCCTGTCATACAGGATTAACCCTAGTACCAACATTAACATTGTGAGACTTACATAGTTTTATTAAGATTTTTTTTTAAATGAGAATATTATTTACATTTTCAAGTAATACCATATCCTCTTTTTATTGTTTCATAAGATTAATTATGTAATTTTCCTATTATGACTATTGAATAAAGATTACTACTTATATCCAGAATCATTAGGCCTTAATTTTTGTCAGGTGGAAAAGCTCCTTCGAGCTTCTCTTGCCACTGGTCCCAGCTATAATTATTGTCAATAGCGAGCCCTTTGTCTTTGTACCGACATTTTGCATTACTGATTAGTTAAGGTATTGTGTTATGAAGCTATAATTTGTTGATGTGCCCAACTATAAATATTTCATTAACCTTATGAATTGTTTTTTTTTTATGTTCTGTATTTTAGAGGATGGGTCAAACTGAGGAACAACATTAAATTTACTAATTCTCCCACACCCCTACTCAAAATGTTGTCTAGAAGAAATCAGTCTTGATAGCATATCAGTTACTGGAAATGACTCACGTCCGCTTGCACTTGGCAAACGGGTGCTGCACCGACGCGAAATCTCAACTCCCTTGCTCCTACTTCTGCTGCGCCTCGACCACAGCACGCGATGATTTGTCTCGGTGCATCTCCCCGTGATCTTCTGGCTGGGCTGCAACCCCGAAGAGCGGCAGCTGGCGGTGGCATCCGAGATCGACGTATCCGGCGACCAGGACTCCACACGCGAGCACGTCTGTGGCCGCGGCTGCGCCTACTGGCCTGGCTGCGGCCGCCCTGGCGATCACCACTTCGGCTCTGCCTGTCCAACACAGACGACGAAGTCTGCAAAGGCCCAACTCGGTCGATGATGGCCGTGTGGGCCATCACCATCGCCATCCATTTGTAAAACTGGGAATTAAAAAAGAATACGGACACAGCTATTCTTTTACACATAATATATAACCTATATTATTCGCGCTTCAATCGACACACTGGGCTATTATCTTGATCATAGTCGTAGATACGACGTTATGCTATTGTAAATGATTTCTATCTTAACGGCCGCTATACACTACATCCCTTTTTATTTTATTATGGATTCATATTCGTAAATGGAACCATAACCCGTTCAATTGCTAGTTTTAACAAGCACCTTAAATTGTCGACTAAATCGTCATGATTGTTATGTGTAGATAAGACAGAAGTTAAACAAACATTTTTAAAATGCATAACATGAAGTTAAAACCACTATGTATGTTTTATAAGCAACGTAACAAAATAATACTTACGTGAATTTATCCCACTTCTGAACTAAAAGAGAACTACAGTATAACCATTGTGAAATAGTATATTTTAGCTTCAGTTAGACTCATTTGTACAGATTTATTTAGCTTAATCCTACTCGGCAGCCAGAAGCCCGCCAGAAGAGATAGATTAACCTATCCGTAGTATTATAGTACTCTATGGATTAACCATTCTAATGTCACTCACAGATTATAAAAATGTGACCACAAATATGTAGCCATAAACATTTTGTTACATTTTAAATAAATGTTAGAGTATTATTTTGAAATCATATTTTAACAAATTATCAAGATTTAATAGTACCAAATTTTGGATAATAAGAGTCAAGTTGCAAACTCTAAATTCATGTTTTTACCTTCATTCACGTTTAAATATTGAATTTATTTAATAATTGCTTACACAAGGTAATAAAACAGCTATTTTAGGTTAGAATTTGAACAAGTACATATTTCAGATTCACATTTCTTTATTATACGTAATTGGCGGTATTATATTAAACTTTTGCATAAAATGTGCCAGAAAATACTTGGTTTATTTAAATATTATTGCACAAAGATGATATTAGGTGTCAAAGTGTAGGTATGGAGGCTGGTGAGGTTTATGCAGTAAGAACACTAAATCGTTACGGTAATGAATTTTCTGTTTGTTTTAGATGTCTATGTCAATATTAGATTTGGAAAAAATGCCCTACGATCAGCTAGTTAGTCTCATCGAGGCCATAGATGATGACCAAGCTGAAAATTCCGATATTGGTGGAGACTCAGACCCTGAAGATGATTTGCCTCTGAAAATCATATCACAGAGATTAGTAGCGGGTAGAGACTTGGATCGCGATGTCATGGAAATACCTCCACATAATTAGCCAATTCCACTTATCGGTAATTCACACTGAAAAAAAATAAAACGAGACTTTCTACTGTTCTTGTACAGTAAAAAAAAAAAACGGTTCCGGAAACTTATTTTTACATTAAAATAATTGATTACTGACAGTGCACTGAAATGGGCAAAAACAGTAAAGAGCTAAACAGTTATTTCAATTGAATGAACATTAAAATTTACTGAAACAAACAGTTCCTTTTAAGTATTGCCGTTTTCAGAGCTTTACTGATATCGTAGCAGTTATTTTTACTGCTTTAGAACAGTTGTTGTAGCATACAGTAAAGAGCCAAACAGTTATTTCAATTGTTTGAACATTAACGTTAACTAAAACAAGCAGTTTTTTTTTAAAGTATTGCCGTTTTCAGGCTTAAATGATATTGTAGCAGTTATTTTTACTGCTTTTGAACAGTTTTTGTAGCATACATTAAGGAGTTAAACAGTTAATATCAACAACAACATTAACGTTTACTGATACAAGCAGTTACTTTTAAGTATTGACGTGTTTAGACTTTACTGTTATCGTAACAGTTATTTTTACTGCTTCTGAACAGTTTCTGTAGTATACAGTAAGGATTTAAACAGTTAATATCAACTGTTTGAACATTAGCGTTTACTGATACAAGCAGTTACTTTTAAGTATTGCCGTGTTTAGACTTTACTGATATCGTAACAGTTATTTTTACTGCTTCTGAACAGTTTCTGTAGTATACAGTAAGGATTTAAACAGTTAATATCAACTGTTTGAACATTAGCGTTTACTGATACAAGCAGTTTCTTTTAAGGATTGCCGTGTTTAGACTTTACTGATATCGTAACAGTTATTTTTACTGCTTCTGAACAGTTTCTGTAGCATACAGTAAGGATTTAAACAGTTAATATCAACTGTTTGAACATTAACGTTTACTGATACAAGCAGTTACTTTTAAGTATTGCCGTGTTTAGACTTTACTGATATCGTAACAGTTATTTTTACTGCTTCTGAACAGTTTCTGTAGTATACAGTAAGGATTTAAACAGTTAATATCAACTGTTTGAACATTAGCGTTTACTGATACAAGCAGTTTCTTTTAAGTATTACCGTGTTTAGACTTTACTGATATCGTAACAGTTATTTTTACTGCTTCTGAACAGTTTCTGTAGCATACAGTAAGGATTTAAACAGTTAATATCAACTGTTTGAACATTAACGTTTACTGATACAAGCAGTTACTTTTAAGTATTGCCGTGTTTAGACTTTACTGTTATCGTAACAGTTATTTTTACTGCTTCTGAACAGTTTCTGTAGTATACAGTAAGGATTTAAACAGTTAATATCAACTGTTTGAACATTAGCGTTTTCTGATACAAGCAGTTACTTTTAAGTATTGCCGTGTTTAGACTTTACTGATATCGTAACAGTTATTTTTACTGCTTCTGAACAGTTTCTGTAGCTTACAGTAAGGATTTAAACAGTTAATATCAACTGATTGAACATTAACGTTTACTGATACAAGCAGTTTCTTTTAAGTATTGCCGTGTTTAGACTTTTCTGTTATAGTAACAGTTATTTTTACTGCTTCTGAACAGTTTCTGTAGCATACAGTAAGGATTTAAACAGTTAATATCAACTGTTTGAACATTAGCGTTTACTGATACAAGCAGTTACTTTTAAGTATTGCCGTGTTTAGACTTTACTGATATCGTAACAGTTATTTTTACTGCTTCTGAACAGTTTCTGTAGCTTACAGTAAGGATTTAAACAGTTAATATCAACTGATTGAACATTAACGTTTACTGATACAAGCAGTTTCTTTTAAGTATTGCCGTGTTTAGACTTTACTGTTATCGTAACAGTTATTTTTACTGCTTCTGAACAGTTTCTGTAGCATACAGTAAGGATTTAAACAGTTAATATCAACTGTTTGAACATTAGCGTTTACTGATACAAGCAGTTACTTTTAAGTATTGCCGTGTTTAGACTTTCCTGTTATCGTAACAGTTATTTTTACTGCTTCTGAACAGTTTCTGTAGCATACAGTAAGGATTTAAACAGTTAATACTACAAATTGTTTGAACATATTTTTAATATAATAGCCTATATCCTCCCACTGCTGGACATACCTACGCCTCCGCCGAAAACTTCCAAGAATCCCGGTCTTTCGCAGATTGCCAACACTCCCGGCCGTAAGATCGTCCCGCCACCTTTTACGAGGCCGACCTCGTCGTCGTCTCTCATCTTCTGTATGCCAAGGAGTTATATTATAGCATTGGCCCATCTCAGTAATCAGTAGGTATTTTTATTGCGTACCTATATTTGCCATCGGTCCGGGCGGGTTTCCCCGGATTTATCTTAGTTTAGAGGGCATCCGGGGAGCGTGCTGGCCGGGCTTAAAAATTTATTCTTGGGCCGCCTGCGACTCACGCACTGTGCCCGCAAGCCGCGATCAACCGTAGAACCGACTCTGTAAATCACTGTAAGGCCGTGCGCGCACTGCCTTGCGGTGGCCGCAATTCCGGTAGTTCTACCGCACCGGTAGACTCACCGCAGTGCGCGCACTTCTATGACACTCCATACTTCACAAATTTTGCGGTACCGCAATTCCGGTAGTTCTACCGCACCGCAAAATTTGTGAAGTATGGAGTGCCATAGAAGTGCGCGCACTGCGGTGAGTCTACCGGTGCGGTAGAACTACCGGAATTGCGGCCACCGCAAGGCAGTGCGCGCACGGCCTAAACATATTCATAAGGCGGGGGGCCGCCTTATGAATATGTTTAAAAAAACCTGTTAACATATCCAGGTTCTAGGCTCTAAAATCCGAGGTTTTCACGCATCTTGTCCTCGTTGCCAAATTTTAGAGATGGCAACCCTAGGTATAACAATAAATCTTAATCTAGGACTTAAGATAAGTAGGTACTTAACTACAATACAATACAAAATCGCTTTATTGTACACCAGATAAAGAACATTACAAAAAACCGGCCAAGTGCGAGTCGGACTCGCGCACGAAGGGTTCCTTAGGTACCATTATCTTTAAAAACGGCAAAAAAATCACGTTTGTTGTATGGGAGCCCCCTTAAATATTTATTTTTTTCTGGTTTTTAGTATTTGTTATTGTAGCGGCAACAGAAATACATCATCTGTGAAAATTTCAACTGTCCAACTATCACGGTTAATCAGATACAGCCTGGTGACAGACGGACAGACGGACGGACAGACGGACAGACGGACGGACGGACAGCGGAGTCTCAGTAATAGGGTCCCGTTTTACCCTTGTGTACGGAACCCTAAAAAATAACACGAGACAAGTAGGTACCTACAATTAATTAATTAATTACAAGTAATTAATAAGGTAGGTAGATGTTGATCTCTCCGGGTTGCATACGACTAGGGTTACCAGATGACAGGAATTTTCCTGACATGTCCGGAATTTCAGCTCTCTGTCAGGGAAACAGGGAAAGTTGGAAATTTTCAGGAATTAAAAAAAAGAGAAAAGTAAGCCTTTTCGTTATAAAATAAATGCTTGCCACACAAATACGCACAACACTAGTAAACTTAGCACCGTTTGCAAGAGTACTGAACTACTAATTGACTCGCTCAGTCGCGCCGCGCCCAGCATCCCGCCACAAGGCATCTAACACTCATACTCAGACTCCCACGCGCCGCGCGCGAGTTTGTAAAATAATATAAGTTTCTGCTAAAATGTCAGGAAAATTATTGCCGAAACAAGGGATTTTTCAGGAAAACTTATTTTTCGGATCTGGTAACCCTACATACGACTGACATGGCAAGCCCAATCCCACTTTAACCTGGCGGTCTTCTTTCATCTATATAATATTACTCTATGCGGTCTTCTCTCCTACATCGGCAATGCCTGTTGTTAGTGAGCGTAGGCTAGCCGCACACACTCAATAATATTGTCAATGCAAGATTGTCAAAATCTTCATCAATAAAATGATCCCCGCACACTACACAATATTATTGACAATTTTTCATGGTACAATCTGACTCAGTCGCTCCGCAGCTAGGTTCATGTGCGCACGTTTAACATAATGGAAAGAAAGAAAAAACTCGTTGCATTGAGTATTGCATTAATTTTACTAACTAAAAAAAGGCAATCAAGAAAGAAACGATGGATTAAGGACTGGATGAGAAAAAAAGCTGAGTTTAATCACTTTAATCTAATAAATGAACTACGAGTTACAGAAGAAAATGATTTTAAAAATTACATGAGAATGAAAGATAGCAGCTTTCAAAAACTATTATCTTTAGTTTCTCTTGTACTATTTGTTTTAATTTTTTTATAAATATTGAGCATTGCGCAATTTGCAATTGCATAGTGCAATTTTAAAAATAATGCTTTGCAGGATGTATTCCATAATTCTGGATAAGTTTCCCATGTTTTAATAAACACTGTCAAATAGTGTTTTTCCGTACGGGTACTACCATCAACAGTATCAATACTATTTTCGCTTTGGATACTGTTTTCGTCTTCCATTTTGAACAAATAACACGAGCGTCCGCCTGCCTTGAAATCTTTTCCTCAACTAAAATATTGCCGCGCGCCCGCACACGTCAATATGATTGACAATACCCCTGCCTCCCCCCGATATTGACGTGACAAAATCAGAATTTCTGGATAATCTACAATATTATTAAACAATACCGCAATACAGGCCGCACACATACAATATTATTGACAATACGTACTTTATTGACAATATTATTGAGTGTGTGCGGCTAGCCTAACAAGATGTTGGGCACTCAGTCAATTCGTTTGAAGCCTAGTAAGTATGCTCGCTCCATCGCCCTTTGGAAAATCTTGAGCTTGGACTTCTATGCTTCACTCATATTGACCACTAGCTGTGCCCGCGGCTTCGCTCACGTGACCGCGTATTCTTTTGGTATTGTCAGGGTACCTACATTACATGGGAACGTGAATTAAGAGTGAGTATATTCCTAAGATCCTCTAAAAATAATATACTAATTAACTGACTTACTGTTAATTTAAACTAAAACCTGTTAGTATATCTTTGCTTTAAGTATTAAAGGAACTCGACTATGAAGTCAATTTCTGGGGGAATCAATTTAGATTACCATCGGCACGCTAAGAAGAAGTTTATGAACGAAAGCAAATTTTAATACATGCAACTCGTGATCTATCCTGGGTCCCAAACCCAACAAAACTTAAAAAAGACGCTCATTTGCAAATAGATAAAGAAAAATACTTAAACTTCAGCAAGAACATGTATAGGTACATAACAGAATCTGCCCCCTAATACTACTTATTAGATTTTGAAGAAATCATCATCATCATTCTCTTGCCCTTAGCCCAATTTATTTGGGGTCGGCGCAGCATGTCTTCATCTTCCGTACTTTTGTATTATATTTTGTACAAATATTTCAAGAAAAAAAGAGAAAATTAGGAATATAGACTACTATGTCAAACCAAAAATAAAAAATTAAAATATCACAGAATCAAAAAAAAAAACAAATCACAAAAAGCGAACACATTTGCCGGGATTTGATCATGCGATCTGTTGTTTACAGAGCGATTATGAAACAGCTAGGCTGCATGCCCGGTTGTCGTAATAAGTTTATATCAGAATCGCATAACATTCCAATAAGTACCTAATGTTTGTTCTCCCTGTGTTCGCTAAATTTACAATATACATAACCAGTCAATTTACGAAGTTTAATTGCTCCTTCCCCTATAACTGGCAGCCTAACGTGGAGCTGAACTGTGAGTGAATCAGTGAACTAGGTACATTTTGAAGTGCAGAACTTTCTCGGGTTTCATAATAATTAATGTGTGTCGTGTAATGTGTTATCATTATCAGTTCGCCAAGACAGAAAGCGCGCGAGCGGTCACCGAAAGTTATAGGTTCGTGAAGTATAATTGTCACTGGCCTCGTGTTCCGAAAATTATAAGTTCGTGAAGTACATTCGTCATTGACGTCGTGTCCCGCCCGGAGAGGTGCGCTCTCGGCACAAAACATTACAGTTTCAAGCAACACGCGTAGGCGTATGGTCGTAATTTGTGTACTAGGTTTTGCCGCAGGTATTGTACACCTGAACCTAGATTACGGACCTATGTGCGTACTGTGTCGGTATGAACCGTGAACTTGTGCAAATAATACAATATAACTTGTGACTTTCGGTGTATAAAGTGATAATCGGCAGATTATTTAGTGCGGTCTGTAAAAACCGTTGGTATTGCGACGCGATCTGTGTTGAATCGGTGAAGTAACTGTGAAGTGTTGTGGGACTGCGAACAGTCTTAGTGCTTAGGTAGAACCTAGACTACCTATAGTACCTAAGTTAGTGATTCGTTCGTTTTGTGGACTATTTCGCAATGGTGTTAACAAGATCACGCGCTGCTAGTCCGACTTCGGCTTCGGCTGGCGCCTTGTCCGCGGACATCGCGCCGCCCGCGCCCTTAGAGCCCGCGCCGTAGGTGGCTCCGCGCGGCGCTGCCGCCGACACCGCTGCCGAGCAGATGGCCGCGGTGGATCCGCAGCTGGCTGCTGCCGCTGCAGCGGCTCCGGTCGATATGATGTAGATGTAGGTACGCTACGCAGTCGGGTAAAAACTGTTTGCATCGTGTACCTACCTAATCGTGCAGGTCAGTAGCTTAAACTGTTTATATTGTGTTGCGAGCTACTGACTGCACAGTAGGTAGACTGTCGGGGGCGTAACGTAAAATAAACTACCTACCTATACAGTAGAAACTCCATTATTAGGCCCTCAGTTATAAGTACGGATTCGCGATTATCCAGACTACCGATCGCAATACATAATTGTTGAGAAATCGTACCTACAAACGTAGGTAGGTAGGTACATAAATATTTAATTTCATTATTAAGGTAAAATTATTTTAATGGTAGGTACAACGTATGTTGGATGTATCTCTTAATAATTTCTTAATAAACATTGATTTTCGTTAATATAATATACTTATTTGTTATTTTTAACCCGCTATTCTTCATACATTCGATTATCTGGATTTTCGATAATCCGAATGCCTGACGACAACAATTAGTCCGATTAATCGAGTTTCTACTGTCTGTACTAAGTAATAAATTTTGCTAATGAACGTCTGTGTTGAGAATGCTGTCTGATGCCGCTGTCTGTATCTGTATGCAAGACTAATTAGGTATTATAAATCTTTGTTATTTCAGAACATGA
Organism: Tholera decimalis; assembly: GCA_943138885.2. Classification (NCBI taxonomy): domain Eukaryota; kingdom Metazoa; phylum Arthropoda; class Insecta; order Lepidoptera; family Noctuidae; genus Tholera; species Tholera decimalis. The sequence goes on along the minus strand of OW964578.2, from coordinate 21,803,291 downwards.
AGTTGACATGAAGAAGAATACCCAGTGAAAATTCTGAATATGACTCCATGGAAGTGGTTTCACCTCATCGTTCCCCTGTTCCCATATCACAAGTCCCTCAACCAACGGCAACACACCATAGTGAACGGGGTCGAGCTCGTATTAAGGGTCCAATAATAACACAAGGATCCACTAGAGGTACCAGAGGCAGAAGATAAGGTGCAGCTAATCCTTACAGATTTAGTAAAATATTTCGAACACCACAAGAACATAAAAATTGCTTTTTTCAAGTTTATCGTGGCATAAATGAAGAGGTGGATATTTTCTTACCATTACAAATATTTACGATGTTTTTCACAAACATTTTGCTGTAGCACATAGTAACTCACATTGATCTTTACTCTAATAATCCCCTAAAGTTTTCAGTTGATGAACTACAAGCATTTTTAGGAATGTTGATAATAATGGGACTTCACCAATAGTCGTCTATTCGTTTGTACTGGTCTAGTAACTCGAATTTTAACTTTTCTCGTATTGCTAACTTGATGACTTTCAAGAGATTTCTAAAAATATTGAGATTCTTGCACTTGAACGACAATTCGTCTATGAAGCCTCGAGGTGATCCTCAATATGATAGATTACACAAAGTCAGACCAATCTTGACTATGCTCTCAGAAAGTTTTAAAAATGCTTTTAGTCCATCGCGTTATTTGAGTGTAGATGAGAGTATGATAGCTTTCAACGCTAAAGCAATACATGCCTTTAAAACCTGTAAAAAGAGGTTTCAAAGTTTGAGTTTTATGCTGTGCTCTCACTGGCTACATGGTGCATAAGTTCCACATGCAAATATTTTTTTCTGGAGAAGCTTTCTAAGCAGAGTCAAATAATTGAAAAATCGATCGAAATAAATGCATAACCCAAGTTCCAACAAAAGTCTCTGTCAATCTCATTACAACTTTTTCTCCTAAACCAGCATCAGCAGTTGTTGTGCTATCTTTTCCTTCATATATTTAGTAATAGTATGCTGTACTTCAGTTATTTGATAACATACCCACTTACAATTAATAAAGTCCATTAAAGTTCTCATTGTTTGTTTTTCAACGGTAGTTGTGTCGGAACAAGGGGCAGCACGTAGCATTTTAGCGTAAACTTGAGGGAGGCGCATAGGGTAAAAGGTTGGGAATCCCTGGTGTAGTGGTTTCAAGCGTGACTGCAGAGCATAAGGTCTCGGGTTCTTCAGGTTCGGGTAAAAAGTGCTATTGGCTTTTTCTATAATATATTTCTCAGTAGTAGCCTTTTTTTTAAGGGTGGGAAATCCAGACTTCTGGGTCATATTAAAAAAAAATTGTAAGTTATGGATATGAAACAGATATATATATATTCATTGTAACAGAGAGGAATTATTAGGGTCAGTTTATAATCACACACTTTTTATAGAAAATTGGAAGTTATCCTAAAAAGTAAAATATCCTTCTCTATCCTATTCAAAATGGCTTGAGATAAAATGCAAACAATATTAAAATTTATAAACTTAAATAAAAAATATGCTATAAATTGTGTATCCTAATTCTCTTGGAATAACGAAAATAATGTTGGACGTTAAAAAGTACAATATTTTTGAATATGACTCTTCTACTGACTAAAACCCATCCGTGTTCCATCATATGCCCTTCGTGTTCCGAGGCCGCGGTAACTCTTTCGAACAATTCCGCAACCCTGGCAGGCAACGGCCCCCTTATGGGCCCCGACAATTTTGCTGACACTCTTTGAGGCGCGCGTGGAATACGACGCGCCGTCTACACAGGCCTGGTTTCAGTCGGGCGGCGAGCTACCCATTGCTCGCAGCCCGCAGGCCCGCGCCTACGGTGGCTGGAAGTCACCCTGTGACTCCCGATGCCCAGAGGCAATAGTAGCCTGGAGTTTGGAAGTTGGCGGTGTGATATCTCCGGTTTGTCAGTGGGTGGATACTTAACATATTGAAATTCCTTGTCTGTTATTTGGACTACTTTGACAGTCGTTACAGGTTGTCAGAAGCCTGGAATTCTGAGACTGATCTGGCCAAATGGTATCGTGTTACCCAGTTACTGGGTTGTGGAGATCAGATAGCCGATAACCACTAATTATACTCAGCTGCTTCCGGTTAGATTGAAAGCCGACCAGAAGACCGACGAGAAGATGATGTATGAGAGTAACAGGTTCGATATTATAATAATAATAAAACAAATTGGCCTTGAAACAATCTTGCATTTTGAATAAATACTACATACATTTTTAACACTATTTTTTTGTGTATTTATTACATATTTTTTATAATTATTTATTACAATAAAATTGATGTTATAATAAAAATCTCTAAAAATAGTCGTTCACCCAGCTTGAAAACTATTTTTAGAATTTTCTTTTTGGCAATTAATGACTAGAACGTTAAGACGGATTTCAAATAAAAAAAAATTGAATAAATATCTCTTATGAGCTATATTAGGTAACAAGAAATGGGATCTAAATAAATGGTTTTTGAAACTGAATTAAATTTCGATAAATAAAATAATATAATAAAAAAAATTGTTCACTACATTTTCACAGAATCAAAAGCTAAAAGGACAATGTCCCAACTCAAATAAGAGATTTAAAAAGGAAGAATTGTTCAATTATAAATCAGTCAACATCTCTATAGACATTTTCCGAAAAAAAAAACAAAATTTCAAAATTATCAATGAAATTAAAGAAAGACATACGGATCTTTTTTTACAATTTACAGTGTGATTATGATTTGTGGTTAATTATTATCTATATTTTTTACTTATAGCCAAGGTTTTTGAATGCCGGTTCATCGTTGAGATTGTGTTCGAAGAATGGACTTTCCCGGAAGATCACTGATGCATCAGCTATGTGCATTTGTCGCTTGCCATATCTGAAAATATAAGAATTAGTTAGTTAGTTGCAAATATATCATAAACTATTAATATAATACATTATTAGTTAGTTGTAGCTAAGGAGTGGAATTCCGTGCCGGAGTCTGTGTTTCCTGATAACTATAACGAAATAATGATGAAATAATGATGTTTATTTTGCAAATAAGTAGGTTAGAAATAACACTTTCATACGTCTTTTTTTCGTAAATGTAAACTAGAAGAGGCCAGTGTTTCCTGACTACTCTGAGAAAAAACACTGAAACAAACTCAGAGGTCAACGTCTCTTTTAAAGTCCAGACAATCTGTAGTGATCAAATCATATGAGAGCCACGTAGGCGCCCTTTAGAGGACAGAATCAAACAGATTTGAGCAGGCCCGTCCAAACAGTGCAAGCATTTGTCAACCTCGGAGTATTTAAGTCAAGAGTGAATAGGTTACTTCTAGGCAAGCGTGCTTCCTTTGACCACATCATCGCTTACCATCAGGTGAGATGGTGACCTATCAACAATAATTAAACATTCTACGTAACTGGGTAGAATGGCTTCTCTTGGCTTCTAATCTGACCGGACGCAACTAAGTAGGTATTTTACTTGGAGAGTCTGCATAATATTTTGTGCCTGGCGTTTCTGGTAGGTGGAAGAAATATTGAAGAAAGGTTGAAGGTTTGGGTAGCGACATAGGCTATTTTAATTACGCTGAAAAAAAAAACCTATTTACCGCGAGCGAAGCCAGTGTTGTATAAAGTAATTAAATATTTAGCAAAACAAATAGTTGATAAACAAAAATAAAAGTAATTTTCCATAAAACAAACTCGACCGCAATCGACAATTTAAACGTTTCAACGCAAGATGCAGTTCATGGCATTATTTTTAGTTCAATTTCAGCTATATGATATGCAGTGTATTTTTTTTTAATTTTTAGGTTAATTTTGAATTCTAGTTGTTTCTTAACGGATATTCGATATTTAATATGACAAACTATGCACGGTTGACTGGTAGATAATACCTAAGGCATTAAGTACGCGTTTGTACCATTTGTGTTACATGAATATTTAAAAAAAAGAAATGACAAACATAACCAGCCTATAACGTTTCCACTTCTGGGACCCAGGCCTAATATCTATGAGAGAAAATGGGCCGTAATCCTACACGCGATGCCAGTGCGAGTCCGTCAACTCGCACTGGCATCGCATCGCATGTCTTTTTTTTTTTACGTGGTAATATCATCAAATAAGTCCTTCTACCCCGAGATGGATTTTCGGACCGACGACATACCGGTTTCCTCTTGATGTTTCATTCACCGTTTAAAGAGCCATCAACGACGTAACCTTAGTATATAAAATGTACTCTGTGGACGTAACTGAGGGCCTAGTGCGACTTTTTCTCAGCCTAACGTAAACGCAATTTGTATGAATTTAGAACAGCGACATCTAGTAGCCACTCACAGTAACATTACGTTAACTCGATCGAGGGTGAGAAAAAGTCGCACTAGGCACTCTGTAACCACTGCACTGAATATTAATATCACCATTAAATATTACAACCGTGCACTTTTACACACCATGTTTAGTACTAGGTCTGCAAACAACGTTTGATGTTCTTAAAAACTGCTGTCTATAGGAACTTCCTATAGACAGCAGTTTTTTTAACTTCCTGTTAGGAAGTTCCGCTAAATGAAAGTAGATGGCGCTGTTCATTTTAAACAGAGACATCTTGTGTCAAGTTGTAAAACCAAAACAGTGGTGAAAAAAGAAAAAAGAAACTAGCGCAACAAGACTGACAACGCCACGTCGCACGGTGGGCTGAAAATCGGCTTTCATAGACTTAGGCATTTTATTTTGCAAGTGCGAGTTTTTTTGCCGGATATCACTTCTATTAGTTATAACAATATACAAAAATGACACCAGAATTGATTCTGCACAGAAACGAAGGAATTATAATTTTTTTACGAAAATTTTGTATGGAGCTAGTATGAAAAATCGAAATATCTCTAAAACGGCAGCGATAACCGTAATATCCTTATAGGGGGTTATAGTACTAATTATTTATGATTTTTTTTCATACGTTACATAATGGTTGTAGATGCCTTTTTTAAAAAAAAATCGTCAAAATATTTTTATTTATTTTTACATATTTAAACGTTCCTTTTAGTGTTTAAGTTGAAGAATTCAGAGCTTTAACAACTCTTATCATAAAATAGCATCACCCCTATAGACCTGAAGGACTAGACACAGGTGTGTAGTGTCTTGTTGATCTTGTAAGATTTCCAACAATACCAAATAGTTGAATATCAGTGTCAAAGTGCCCATGCTGTCGCTTCTTTTTGAAAGATAGGGGAATGAAATTGTTAATTGATCATACCCTAAAAGTATGATTACAACATAACCGGACACATAATAATAATAATATCCTTATAGGGGATTATAGTACTAACATTATTTATTTTAACATATGAAACTGTTCAAAACGATCCATGAACTGTGTCAAAGTTAAGAACATCGTTAGGAAGCATGCTTTTTCCCCAAATATTAAGAATATGTGAAAAAAAAAGACTGTATATAAACTTTTTATTGATAGGTAATTTAAATAAAACAGAAGTAACAAAAATAATATCTAATAAATTCAATTATACAAAATACATATTTGAAACTATAATTTATGAAATTATTAACTAAACATATTGGTACAATAAACTAACATAAATAACAAAAGAACATAAACAAAAATAATTAAATTTTACAAATTTTCATTACAACTTTCGTTGTCGGACTCCAATTCCGAGTCAGAATCCAGATCGGATATACCTACAAACTCGAACTCAGTTTCCGGAAACTGTATTAGGTCGAGAGTTTCAGCAAAAAAGGTTGTCTTCCTTTTGGCATCTAACTTCGGCCTTTGTGCACTTAGAAAAGGATCCGAAGAAACAACAAGCATATTTAGGATATCTTGATTAGAATCTTGCCTGCTTCTTTTCCGCGAATGATGTTCCCGGAACCTCCTAAAATCTTTGTTTCGAGACTCTGAGGCTTCTTCCGAGAGAGTCCCAATCGGGACAATATCATTTTTTTCGATTATGTCAGCTCCGTGTATTAATAGTTTATGTACGGTTGATGACATGTAGTACCAGTCGTATAATTCCACGTACTTTTCTGCTGTTTTGCGAGCAAAATCTTTAAATTTGATGACATCGATCTTCTCACCAGATGTTATTGCTTGCAAAATAACAGCAAATCTTTTTATCAGGTTTTGATCCAACCCAGTAATAGCTGCAGTTTTATTGGGAAACTCGAAAAACTTCCTTGCGGTATTCCCGTCATTGGTAGTTCCCGAGCCTTGTTTTACTATATCAATTAACAGATTGAGCTCCTCTTTAAATTTATTTTGAATGTTTTTTTTTCTGTTTTGTAACATATCTTTATGCTCATTACTTCTTGCTGCCCACTGTTTGAAGTCAAGTCTGTACGCAATGTGTAACAGACATTCCATGCAATTTATACGGGCATGTAGGGGTGATAGGCCAAATTCATATATGTCAGAACACACAGTTTTTGATGTTACAGCATCTAAGTGGTTCATTTCTGTTGGTTTTGCTAAGCACAGGTAGCATGATGCATTTGATCTAGCTTCAGAAAGGTACGTGCAGACTTTTGCGTCGATCATTGTCATCATTAGTTTATGAGTCACCCTGTTACTATTAATGCACTCTGTGGGGTTAAGGGCCTCAATTTCCTCATCCATTTTTCTTTTGTTATCAATGACAACTGCATGGCTTTCTTTTACAAAAGTGAACTGAACCGGACGACAATAAAAAGTTGAGCATGGTTTCGGGTTTGTCCATATAGTATTATCTCCATCTGTCAGTTTCAGTGGCACCAAGGAGGTCATGAAAATGCTTGAATCATCATGCTCGCTGTCCATTTTCTGCTTGTATCGGCTTTGATTGGAAGCACCATCAAATCCCCACTTCGATATTAGCTTTAACTGCTTATTTTCCACATTATCAGAAAGACTTTGAAGAATCCGCTTCACCGTGATGTCAAGTAAAGCTTGAAGTGTAATTCTAGCTGATGAATCCGTAACTGATACTGATTGATTAGGAGGGTAGCATGCAAGCTTAGTTTGTTGCAGTTTATAGTAGGATGGGTAAATATCCTTAGCACCTTCCCGAATGGCAGTCTCTCGCAACGTAATATATTGCCACTTTGAAAGCTTAAGTGAAAGAAGCAATCCAAGTGCTTTCTCTGGTGTAAATATTACTGTTTTCTTAATGCTTTCCTTGATTTTAACGGCAGCTTCTGGATTTTTGATCATATAATTGATTACAGATGCGATATCTTCATAACCTCCTTCATAACCTTCTTCTTTTAAACGTGCTGCAGCTGCATATGCCAATTCACAGGAATCCTCGCCTATGTGCTCACTAGATCTTCTCTTTTTCTGTTTGCTTCCCAGATCTTTGAATGGTTTTCGGGATCTTTTTGTCATTGTTCCAACAGTCGATGATGTCGAAGGTTCTGGAGAGACTGAGCGTGCTCTTGGTATCTCATCAACAGTTGGTTCTTGATTTATTAAAGTTTGCACGCAACTCGGCCAATCAATATTTGCTTGCAACCACTCTCCGTACGTATTTCTAAACTTATCAAAGAATCGTTTAGATTTCTGCCACCTGTTTAAAGCAGCTCGCGTGAATCTCCGGCAAAATTCTTTGAGAGTTACTTGATCTTCGGCAGAAAGGCAATCGCCTATGCGGGACACAATTGCACTAAACAATACTTCATGATTAAATGAAGGACACTCACTTTTTAGAAGAACAAACAAATCTAAGTTGGTGATTAAACTTTCCATTCTAAGATTTTGTAGTCGCAAAGCACATAGTTTTAGTGTTAGCAGTTACACGGTTGTGAACAATCTAAATTATGGAACAAAATTATAGCCCTTTTATTGTATAAAGTCAATAATTAGTTAACTACCCTCATTAAAGTTATAAAAGATATGATAATAAAAATTTATAATCGTCAAAAACATTTCGTAGAACTCATAGTAGAACTAATCAACATTAGCAAATCACATTAGCTCACTAATTATAAAAAGGTGAATGCAGTTCTTAGTTGGTATTGTTGCGAGATATTTCAAATCATTTAATCACTTAATAGGCTCATTAGAATCAGAAGACTACAACCATCATTCTAATTACTTAATTACTTGTCATCAGACTCATTAGATGACTACACAATATGTTATTTTGTATTTTGAACGTATGCAAGGTTTTAAAATTCCTTTTGTGTCGATATTATTATGTGTCCGGTTATGTTGTAATCATACTTTTAGGGTATGATCAATTAACAATTTCATTCCCCTATCTTTCTAAAAGAAGCGACAGCATGGGCACTTTGACACTGATATTCAACTATTTGGTATTGTTGGAAATCTTACAAGATCAACAAGATACTACACACCTCTGTCTAGTCCTTCAGGTCTATAGGGGTGATGCTATTTTATGTTAAGAGTTGTTAAAGCTCTGAATTCTTCAACTTAAACACTAAAAGGAACGTTTAATATGTAAAAATAAATAAAAATATTTTGAAGATTTAAAAAAAAAAAGGCATCTACAACCATTATGTAACGTATGTCAAAAAATCATAAATAATTAGTACTAAAACCTCCTATAAGGATATTACGGTTATCGCTGCCGTTTCAGAGATATTTTGATTTTTCATACTAGCTCCATACAAAATGTTCGTAAAAAAATTATAATTCCTTCGTTTTTGTGCAGAATCAATTCTGGTGTCATTTTTGTATATTGTTATAACAAATAGAAGTGATATCCGACACAAAAACTGGCACTTGCAAAATAAAATGCCTAAGTCTATGAAAGCCGTTTTTCAGCCCACCGTGCGTCGCTAGATGGAAGTTTTGCTAGCGTAGGTATACAAAGGACGATTTTGAAACAAAATGGTTTAAGAGCTAATATTGTAGGAAAAAACAAGAGTCATATTGCCACCCAACATGGGACCACTTAAAATAATAGCGCCCAACTTAGGCTATTTCTTCTAATCTAAAATCTCTTCGTTTTTAAACTTAAAGATACTTTGAAGTTATCTTAAAAAGTTGCCGCCTAGTAGAGGCACATTTTAATAAAATGAAATTGTAAATTCGATCACCTGCGTAGGTATAAAGTGATAACACTTTTATAATTTCTATAACTATTTTTAGATGGGTGACTGTCATAATTCATAACCAGAGGTCGGAATTAGGTAGAGTTATTTATGTACTTATACTGATTTCATACAACGAAAGAATAAAGTGGATATGCCTCAAATCTCGGGATAAATTTTGAAGAGCAGAAAAATCCCGTGATTTGTTAAATAAAGTTATTTACTTTTAAACAATTTAAACCATTGCACGCGCGACGTTGCCAAATTTACATAATATTGTTGGTCACACGGAATGGTCTATTAGAAATCCCGGGAAGATCCATATTAATATCAACATTTCGATGCAAGTACATAAATAACTCTACCTAATTCCTACCTCTGGTTATAACATATCAAGACTCTACACGTTAGGCTGTTGGTCCTGAGTACTCCTGAGCCTGACTGTCATTTATACATACCTACTTGATAATTGCTGTGGGTAGTCAGAAGTCAGAAAATGAGGCACCATTCTTCCCAAGTTGGTCAATCGTGTTACCCAGTTACTGGGTTAGGCAGGTCAGATAAGCAGTCACTCCATGTAAAACATTATTACTCAGCTACATTCATCTAGACTGGGAGCCAGTTAACAAAATGTAATTTTAAAGTAATATGTACAGACGCCAGCACATGAAGCTAAACTGTCAAATTTTCCCAATCAACCTTGAACCTAATTTCTTTAACAATAAAGTTGAAAATCTATTAAAGAAATTTGACAGATTGTTGTAGCTTGATATGCTGCTGGCGTCTGTACATAGTAGTTTTTTTCTTGGTAGGTATTATAATTTTTTATGTAAGTTAAAATATACATGTCGGTCTTAATATATAGTAATCTAAGTATTAATCTATTCATTTATTATACAACGTGTAGCGGAAACCCCATATCTATCCAAAAGGACTGAAGACAACATCTGGTATGGAGTCTCTATTGCTAAGTTTCAGCTCAAAATAAGTGACTCACAGAATTGACCCCAAATTATCGGTTTCATATGTTTCTTGAAAGCCAATAATAACAAACGTGTCACAGCACTATGAGGGTAATCACTTTACACGTCACTTGCCAATAAAACGAAAATTCTCTTCGTTCTTCTTAATTTGAAAAATTCGGGGTCTGGTGTCAATGTATTGAAATTTCCAATAAGTTCCACACATGTAGACATAGGATTACAAAACCCTTGCTATATCGTTTGTTATCATCCAAAGAAGCCGGTATGTATATACCCTTTAAATTACACGTAGACAGGCCTGTTGGTATAGTGGTCAGTGGCCCTGACTGCTATGCGCAAGGTCGTGGGTTCGATTCCCACCCATGACAAATGTTTGTGTGATGAGCACGATCATTTGTTCTTTGTCTGGGTGTAATTTATCTATAATATGTATGTATTTAGAAATATATATGTATGTTTATCAGTTGTCTAGTACTCATACCACAAGCTCTGCTTAGTTTGGGACTAGATGGCGTTGTGTGAAAGTTGTGGAATATTATTATTATTGTTACGAGCTGGGGTTCGGGATAGAAATAATTAACGCCAATTAAACCAAAATTAACACTTTAATTAATTAAATACAAAATAAAAATTTAACACAATTATTCATACCACAACACTTGTCACTTAACACTTAGATCACACTTAAATCGCACTGAAATTCACTGGTAAAGCTTCGATTATATCTCGTATTCCCCTCGTAATAAGACTGACTCTCTGCGCTTCTTTGCGATCTATTTATACCCCTGTCTTTAAGTTCGAGAACATTCTTATAAAATCGTCTCCCGGTTTATACTGCCTAGAATAATCCAGAAAGCTACTCGAGATACACAGTACCGCTATTCGCCACTAGATGGCGTTAGTGTCTCGACTAGATATACTTAGTACTGCTATTCGCCGCTAGTTGGCGTTAGTGTCTCGAACATGCTAGATTTCTGTCGAAATTTCTCGACGTACTTCGCTAAACGACTGGCGTAACATTATTATTCCATTTATTCAATCTATGTACATACAAATTACATTTTTAAATATTAATATAAAAAATAAAAACATTTAAAAATATAAAAAATACACTGGACAGCAAATAAACCGAGCCACCCGCCACCTAGGCACTCTAATTCGATTTTCTCAATAACTAAAAAACCTACAATTATCAAAGTTATACCTACCTTATGAAAGTGCGATTAAAATGAAAGGAAACTCATTGGGTTTAATCAATATTTCAGTGTTTATTAAGGATTTTACAAAGAAGAGTCGTTTTCCAGTCGTGACAATCGTTAGTAATGATAAAGTGAAAAAAAAAAATTAAAGCCAAAAACAAAGATAAAATAAAAAAAAGTTTTTGATCAATATTCCGTATTCCCTCCCCTTGCTCGGATAACTACCAGCATCCTTGTATTCATCGACCTTACGAGCCTGACCATAAAATCTTGATGAATTGTATTCCACTCCTCTTCAATTGCGATTCGCAGCTCTGGAAGCCTTGTTGGAGCAGGTACCCGGGCTCGAACCCGACGTTTCAGCTCATCCCATAAGTGTTCTATCGGATTCAAGTCCGGGCTTCGAGCTGGCCAGTCCATCGTACGAATGCTGATGTCGCGTAGATACTGGGTCACCACATGAGCAACATGAGGCCGTGCATTATCATGCATCAATTGCATATCCTGTCCGATATATCCTGCGTAAGGTACCACATGGTCTGCGAGGATTTCAGTAATGTAGCGATGAGAAGTCAGTCCACATGTACGGCCCGTCGGTTCGATGAAAACTAACGCTGTATGTGCTGTTAACGAGATGCCGCCCCAGACCATTACAGATCCTCCTCCATAAGCAACAGTTTCCTCGATGCAACACTGAGAATAACGTTCTCCAGGGCGACGATATACTCTCTGACGTCGATCATTTCTATGTAGACTCACCCTGGTCTCATCAGTGAAGAGTACATTACTCCACGGCTCTTAATGTCCAATCCCTATGCTCTAGAGCAAATTCAAGTCGTGCTCGACGGTGTGCTACCGTTAATGCTGGGCCTGTTGCAGCTCTTTTTGGGGTCAGGTTCCGTTCAGCAAGCTTCCTTCTGACGGTATCTGAACTCATGACCACTTGGCGTTCGTCACGCAGACTTTGTTGGACTTGAACTGCGTTGAGGTGGCGATTTCGCAGAACAGTAAGGTGGATATAACGATCATCTGCTGCTGATGTAGCCCTAGGTCTGCCCGTACCTGGACGGCGATCGAATGCTCCAGTCTCTAGGTATCGTCTGTAAAATCGTTGCACCGAAGATCTGCTGATTCGAAGCCTTCGAGCGACTTCACGTTGCGCAATGCCTGCTTGAAGTAATGCTACAGCTTGAGCTGCTTCCTGAGGTGTTGTATCCATTATTAATCGAAAAAAGTAGCAAAAACACACGCGTCTGAGCAAACGATGGACAAAAACTAAAGAAATTATAAGAAATATCCGACTACCCTCATTGTAGAGAAAAAGAACGCTAATTTCAAACTCTGGTGAAAACAGAGCAAATCGTTAGCATTGTGTTTGTTGCTTGATTACAATGTGAGTTGACGGTATTTCGAATTAATTTGTAGTCATTTTAATCACCATGGAATGCACTTTTTGTAGGTATAACTTTGATAGTTGTAAGTTTTATACTTTTTGAGAAAATCGAATCAGAGTTCCTAGGTAGCGGGTGGCTCGGTTTATTTGCTGACCAGTGTAGTAGCCCACCGGCATCGGGAACAGGGTCCAAGCTACCGGTGGTCAGGGCTCTATAGAGAGGAACCTCCTCACAATACGCGCCGTTTCCAGGAGTACTGCTTTCTGGATCAAGCCCTTGATCCAGCTGCCCAACGAGAGCCTCCTTAGATGTTGGTCGAGGCTCTTGGCTATTATACCATTGGCTGTGACGACTATCGGCACAATGGTTGCTGTCTCCACATCCCACATGTCGACAACCTCGCGATTTTTTTATCTATCTCAGCTTTCACGAGGTTCTCGTCATGGGGGACTGCTATATCAACAATCATTGTGCGACGCTCTAATCGGTCTATCACCACTATGTCAGGCTTATTGGCAACTATAGTCCTGTCAGTGATGATAGACCGATCCCAATACAGTGTAATATTGTCATTTTCGAGAACTGGGTCGGGCACATACCTATAGTATGGTACTTCTGATTCCACAAGATTGTATTTAAGAGCAAGTTGCTGGTGAATAATCCTGGCTACGAAGTTGTGTCTATGCAAATAGTCTTCGTTAGCCAGACGAGAACAACCGGAGATAATGTGACGAATGGATTCTCCCGGTTCGTGACATGCCCGACATATGTCTACCGTACCATCCTTCACAATATATTTCCGATAGTTATTCGTCATCATAACTTCGTCCATCTTATTATTATTATTATACTTTATTGTACACCTTATAATATACTTCTGGATACAAATAATAAAACTAGTGTACAATGGGCGGTCTTATCGCACAGGGTGATCTCTTACAGACAACCTTTGTGTGGACATAACTTAAGGGAGATTTTGTTAATATTATATAATTATATATATCTATACAATTGTGGTTAATGAGAAAGGGAGCGGGCTGAAAATACAATTTTTGTTTGTAATATTTCTTGTTATTTCTTGTAATTTTTTTACATAAGAGTTGGCAGTATAGTTCTTTATTTATTTCTTTCTAAAAGGCTAAGTAAACGATTATAATAATAAATAAGAATAAGTCAAATCATGAATATCAACTCACCTTCCTCTCCCATGTACAGAGTAATACTCCTGAAGCTCCTTCAGATAGTTGGAGATTTGCTCAGCAGTGTCGAAGCGCTCAGGACGGCGAGGACGCGGGTATTGCGCCTGCGTCGTGCACGACAAAATGGCGGACAGCAACAAAATGGCGGACAGCAGGAGACGCATTTTGACTGGAACAGATGAAGAATGTGATTAAATTTTAGGCCGTTTATCGAGGTTACGGCTTAAATAGCCTTAAAAGTTGGGAATCCTAGCAAAGGTAAGAGAGTACTTCACACCGGAACAGCTGATTAATCTCTATCAAGCCCAAGTTTGGTCGTGTATGAAGTACTGCTCTCGCCTTTGTGTATCCACCGTCATTGAACTAACTTCAATAATTGTAAGTCTTTCCTTTAATAGAATATAATTACTAATATATTATCTACCTATGTAAGTTAAATCTGTTACCAACATTTACAGCTGTTGTAAGTATTTATTATTGTGGATCTTGTTGTCTCAAATAAATAAAGATTTATATTTAACGTTTTCATGCAGAGATTAGATATCCAATGCAATAATCTTGTGCGTAACGTACTTTGAATTAATGTTATTACTGAAGTTTATATTTCACATTTTTGTTTGTTTTGAAGTCAGTTCAATTTTTGTGTTATTGTTTTTGTCTAGTGTGCATCTTAAATCTAGGTGTACTAATATTATAAATGCGAAAGTTTGGATGTTTGGATGGATAGGTGTATAGGATGTTTGTTATTCAATTACGCCAAAACTACAAAGCGGATCTGCAGAAATTTGGTAAAAAGATAATTGACATCCTGAAATATATATTATTATATTGAAATCCTGAATACATAGGCTATTTTTATCACGGAATTTCCACGGGATCGGGATTTACGCGGGAAAACCTTCCCACGCGCACGAAGTCGCGGGCAGAAGCTAGCAAAATATATTTCTTTCTTTCTTTCAGTTACGTGGCAGCTTCGAAACAATCGCCAGAAACACATGCCATTTGGATCTATTACTTCCACGCACGTGCGCGTAAAAGCCCGCGACATTAATGCGTAATGACGCGTGCTAGTTATCGTAATCACGCCAAAGTTAGGAAATAATCCTCCAATATCAACAGTTCCAGTACAGTGCATAACTCCTACGATACCAGACAATCACATTGTATTTTGAGTACTTTATACGGCCTACCCAAATGTCCTTACTTTGGTATTTTTCGTAAAATCGTTCGAGCTCGGTTGAGCTACACGATAACTGACAAATGCTTGGATTGTTTGGAGGGGCCTGCTCAAATCTGTGTGACTCTGTCTTCTAAAGACCACCACAGACATTATGATTCTCATATGAATTGACTACAGATTGCATGGAATTCAAAAGACACGTTGACCTCTGAGTTAGGAAGCACCGCCAGCGTCATCTAGTTTACATTTACGAAAATACTGACGTGTGAAAGTGTTATTTATAAACTAATTGTAAAATAAACATCATCATCATTATATCCATGATGCAAATTTGTAACTCACACCATTACTCACAGCAAGAATAGTAGGTAATGTGTAGTTTAAAATTATTTCAGTCACTCAATTGTTTATCAATCAATTTTGTAACATTATTCTCAATTAAACTTACACAATTATAAGCTACTAATATTATAACAGTGCATCAAATACTCTAAGAAAAAATACGCACAAAACGTTTTGGGAATACTTTCATTATGCGTACGGCTAAGGAGTGGAACTCCCTGCCGGAGTCTGTGTTTCCTGATCGCTATAACCTGGGAGTCTTTAAGTCAAAGAGTGAATGGGTTGCTTCTGGGTAAGCGTGCTCCATCTTCGACCACATCATCACTTACCATCAGGGGAGATGGTGATCAAACACGAGCCTATTATCAATAAAAAAAAAGTTTACTATCGTGGTTAGCCCCTTCGAAGTAAAAAAAAACTTTTTTTGAAGTCGACGCTTCAAGGTCCAAAAATAATAATAAATAATAAATAATAATAAATCTTTATTTCCAGTTTACAATTTACATGTGGTTAGTCATTACTCACTAATAACAAAACATTTCATCTCATAAATTGTAGCTTTACACTGAGTTATAGATCACTGACACCCAAGCTAAGATTAAACTTGTGTTATGGGTGTCAGGGCTCTCAAAATTGGCATTATTAACACTAATTAAATGTTCGGAGTTAAGTTGTGTACACAATTTAGGCAATATAAACAGTAATAAAGATACCATACAAGCAAAAATTTAAAATAATAATGCAAATTACAGAAAATAATAATATCAATAAAAACTTTCTGTGCAGTGTTATGTATGTGTGTGTTGGGATGAGTAAGTATGATCGTGTGTGAATGTGGGTGAATGTGTGTGATATGTGTGTACATGCTGGTGGGTGTTGAATTGTTTATGTAACTGATAAAGTATTGGTTGTAACTTGTACGTCCTACGGATACAGTATTTGTTCTACCTCCTCATAGTTAAGACTAATAATCCATTTACTGACCTCCCTTTTACATTTAAATTTACTAAGCTGGTAGATGTTACATTGCTTATTAACAGTGTTGTAAATACGACTGCCAAGAATCCTAAAATGTCGTTTTGCAAGTTTTGTTTTATGTCTCTCTATAGGACATACATTTGTTGTCCTACGCTTTGTCAGAAGATTGAGGTCCAGCTTTAAAGAAGAATGTTTGCGCAACGTACAATTTAGCACAAACAGCTGTCGCACGGTCATGACCTGGCATTCTTTGTACAATTTTATGGTACTGAACCGAAAATGTTTAAAGGTCATAACCTTGAGGACAGCTCTCTGTGCCCTCTCCAGTTGCATCATACTTGTCTTCACAGCACCGCCCCAGACCGTGATGCCAAAAGATAGCACAGACTGGCAAAGAGATAAATAAACCATACGCAAGGTTTCAACATCAGCACTATAGCGCAGATTTTTAAATACGGTTATCAACTTTCTAACCCTTGCGGTGAGTGAACTTATTTGGGCTTTCCATGACAAAAGATTATCTATTAAAATTCCAAGATATCTCACAATAGTTGTTCTTGTCAGGGTAAAGCAGGAACACGATATTGGGCTAGCACTACAATTGTGAGCTTTGACTAAAAATGTATCGTCAGGTTGAGAAGACGATTTAAGTGAAAATGTGATATATTTGGTTTTCTCCACATTTAGAGTCAAGCTATTCGCTGTTAACCAAGATATCACAATGCCAAGAACTGACTCTGCTCTCTCTCGGGCTTCGTCCCAATTTTGAGCTCGTACAAGTAGAGCCGTATCATCCGCATACGTATAAATGGAACAATTCGGAAGTGCTAGATCACATAAGCTGTTCACATAAACCAAGAACATTGTAGGTCCCAAAATGGAGCCTTGAGGCACCCCAGTGGTTACAACACACTCATCACTGACATATGAAGCGACTTTAACACACTGGGTTCGTTCAGATAAGTAGCTTTTGAAGATCGCAAGGGCGGGTCCCCTTACTCCAATCCTTTCTAATTTCATAAGTAGGATAGGGACAGAGACAGTGTCAAATGCCTTAGATAGGTCTAAAAATATGCCTAGGCTCTTAGATTTTTCATCAAGTGTCCTTACAACATCATCAATAAGGGCCGAAAACGCATCTTCACATGACTTTCCTCTACGAAAACCAAATTGATTTTTAGAAAGAATTTTATGCTTTTCCAAGAAAGATATAAGACGATTGTTCAGTACCCTTTCTAGAACCTTTGATAATGCTGGCAGGACCGAGATAGGTCTATAATTATTGACACTGTCTCTGTCTCCACCCTTATGGATAGGATGAACAACTGCTTTCTTCAAAACTCTCGGAAATACTCCTTCAGAGATACACAGACCACATATGTGTGTGATGAGCGGTACAAGAGTTTGCCTACTCATTTTAATAAGCCTCGAACCAATTCCATCCCATCCCGGAGCAGAATCAGATCGAAGACTCATTACAATATTCTCAATTTCAGCACAATCGGGAGAAAGAAGGACAATTGAATTCACCTGTGCGTCATCCCTAACATATGATTCATATTTTGTACTAGTGTTTGTTAGCTTAGCTGCGAGCTCCTTGCCAACATTAGCAAAATAATTGTTTACTAAATTCAAAGAAGACTTGCAATCAGGGTTGGACATAGACAGTAACTCTATCGGGGTGGATTTATCTTTTTGTTTGTTTATTATGGAGTTTATTACGTTCCAGGTCATTTTAGGGTCGTTTTTGGCTTTTTGCAGCTCAAGCTTTTGATAATTACATTTTAACCTGTGTAGGAGTTTATTGCAAAAATTTCTATAACGTATATAAGTTACTTTTAGTATATAATTATCTGGTGTCATTTTATGTTTTCTATGCATGTTATCCCTATTTCTTATGCATCTTAGCAACCCTGGAGTGATCCAGGGTTTGTTTATTCTTAGCTTAGATGAAATGGAATTAATTGAAGTGTACTTGTTTATAATAGATATGATAGTATTAATCAGAAATTCAGTAGCCCAGTTAGGATCCGAAGATAATAAGATGGAACTGAAATCGGTAACTGCAATTTCTGAAATTACTTTATTCAGATCCACTTTCGAGAAAAATTTTGTTGTATGCGGCTTTTTTATATTTTTTATACAAACGAGTACAGGCTTGTGGTCGGTAATATGGCTATCTAGAACAAAAGATGATACTGATTTTACTACTTTAATCATGACATGATCTAAACAATTTTTTTCTCTAGTGGGGGTAGTAAAGGCCGGCAAGAGGCCGTGTGTTGCAGTCAAATTCATGTAACCATTATAATTTGGATCATTATTAGTAGGGCTAATGTTTATGTTCATGTCTCCTACTAGGAATATATTTTTAAAGGAGGATATCGAAGCCAACACAGTATCAAGACTATTTAAAAAGTTATCTATTTGGCGAAATGAAGGAGACCTGTAGACTGCAATAATTATGATATCAGTGAGTTTGCAGATAAGGCAATTTGCATCTATAAACTCCGGCTCTGTAACAGTATGTTGCAAGTCAGAATTAACGTAAATTACTAGTCCATCGTTTTTATTGAGGCTTTTTTTTGAAAAATAGGCTGAGTAACCCTGAAGTAATGGAATATTAACATTATCGTTTAGCCAACATTCTGATAATACTATCACATCACACTTGAATTTTAAAGATGATAACAGTACTATAATGTTGTCAAAATTCTTATTTATACTACGTATATTTAGATGCAAAAAAGTTATTGTTTCAGTAGTTTTTCCTAAAATTTGAAGGCATCTATCAGGGGAACAAGCATGTGATTCGTGAGATCCATATAAATCCAAGCTATTAATAATTTCATTTATGTTATTCATTTTTATGTAATTTTTTGTTGTTCACCTAAAATTTTCATATTATTTGGATGTATATATACCATAAGGGGATTTGAAAAATCAATATAATTACCCCGCTGATTGACTTGAATCTTACAGAATTTAGAATTTGGCTTTCTAACTACACTTAGTAACGTTAAATTAAGACCAATACCAGAATATATTAACAGACTTTGTGATTTGTCAGTGTTTCGTATGAACGTGCGTGACTTGTATTTTTGTGTATTGTATTTTTGAGTTGTATTGTTTAGAATAATCTTGTAAGTGTACGGAAGTGACTCCTCATGAAACATGCAAGAGAAAAAATGAAATATAATAGGTTTAAGCTTACATACAACAGGAACGAGGGTTACTATACAATTTAAATTATTACTTATCATGTAGTAAAGTTTGAAAGCTGGAATCTGAAAGTATAAGTACAGGTTTTTCTCCGTCTTTCTTTCGAATAAAAATTTTGCCATTAGAGGTCCAACAGTACTGCCAGCCATTGTTTTTAGCCAACTTTCGTGCTTCATAAAAAAGTTTTCTGACTGTGGCTGGTAAGTGATCTGCAATATATACGGGGGTGCGTTCACCAGTCATGCCAAGATGCTCACTATTCAATTTTTCGGTGGGAGATTTTCCTTTGTTAAATAGACGTACAGCACGGAGCACGGTGTTTTTCAGCGTGACCGATTGGAATTCCGCAATAATCTGCTTTGAAGGACCCTGGCTACTCTGAACTCGATATATGTCCCGAATTTCTTCCGGTTTTACCTGAACTTCCAGGGATCTACACACATCCACGACTAGTTTCGTTAAGTCGTTGTCATTTTCTTTTTCCTTTGGGGAGATATTACGCAACTCAATGATGGCAGACCTATGATTTTCTTGAATGTCTTTAATTTTTTTATCAAGCATGTCTATATATTTTATTTGGTCTGAGCGTTCTTTTTCCAATTTTTCCATACTAGTTCTAATTTCCTCGTATTTGGCGTTCATTAAATTTGCTGAGTCCTCAACCTCCAACTTGATATTCTGCAGCATTTCGTTTTGTGATTTCAATTCGGCCAACTCTAGCGTCATTTTGGACATAAAATTTTTCAAAATAGTTTCCTGATTTGTATTCCATTTAGTAAGCATCGCTCTAATGTCCTCTTTAAAGTCATCAAGTTCGCTCGTGGGACTAAACTCTAAGCGCGAGCGCTTTGCTCTTTGCTGTACATTAATGAAGTCAACGTCACTCGGTGGAGATGCTATGTCGGGGTTTGATGAAGCCCGTCGTACTTCTATAGAAGAAGGTGGTGGCGTTCTGTTTAAGTTAGGCATAATCTAAAGAGCAGAATACTATCAGAGTATTTTAATATGTCCTTTCTGCGACACCGCAAAGTATAATGGCGTAATTGCAGGCCAGCCAACTAACTATTCAACGCGTTACCGATAAGAAATTCGTAGCGCGCGCGTAGCACTCGTAGCAGGCGCGTAGCGTGACGTATTGAGAGGTACGGTACCAGGCACTAGAAGCAAGTCGCAAATTAACTACGATGACGTCAGTGTCTCTGTGGCGCAGCTCGCAACGGCGCGGTGCGGAGCAGCGGCGCACCGCGTCAGTGGTTCGAATCTCAGCGTGTAGATTGACTTTACTAGATTTATTTAAATTTAGAAGTCTTGACTCACCAACCGCAGTTGCTTGTGGAAGAGTAAACGAGATTTCCGACAAACACCCAATATGGCCGCTGGGCTTTATGGGAACTTCCCCAAGAAGAAATAGGAGGGTCCGAGTTTCGGCACAAATATTAATTAAAAATAAAATTTAAATTTAAACTGACTATATTCACAGGCCAAAAACACGTCCGCTCCGAACGGGCACTGAGCTGAGAGGGAAAAAGCTAACATGAGCATACGAAATTCCAGCAATGATTATGATAACGGTGACGCTGCTGGGCAAGATGATGATCAGCCTCATCCACACCGTGGAGCTGTTCCCCACGAAGGCGCGACACTCCCTCATGGGCTTCTGTTCCATTTATAGTGTTAATGGTACAATTGTGAAACATTAAGTTTGAGGGCGTAGTTAACGCGACCATACACGTCCCGCATTGAGCGCGATTCTCTCGCTTTCTGGCACTCTGTCCCACTGTCCCCAACGAGAACACAAATGTCCCGCTTTTATAAACAAACCTTTATATACCTACTTACTTATTTGTCTACATTAAAATATCACTAAAATCGCGCGGAAGACGGCAGCGTAGACGCAGGGTTGGGAGTCAGGACCAAGCGAGAGTGAGTGAATGACATGCAAGAAATTTACCGAATACTAACTCCTTACTATATTATAAATCCAAAAGTAACTCGTTATGTTTCACGCCTAAACCGTTTAACCGATTTTGCTGTAGTAAAGTAGTTTTTTGTCGCGAAATTAATTATAAATATTATTTTTAGGCTAAGTTGGTGTAAGAATTAAAATGCCAGGAGGTTAAGATACCACAATTATTATAATTCACATTTTAAACCATATTTTTTATTTTTCTCTTAAATATGGCATCTTACACCGACTTATTTTTATTTATACAACGTGTAACTTAAAGGGTATATACATATCAAGTGCACAGCTTCTTTGGATGATAACAAATGATATGGCAAGGGTTTTGTAATCCTATGTCTACATGTGTCGAACTTATTAGAAATTTCAATACATTGATACCAGAGACCGAATCTTTCAAATTAAGAAGAACGAAAAGAATTATCGTATTATTGGCAAGTGACGTGGAAAGTTATTGACTCTCGTAGTGCTGTGACACGTTTGCTATGATTGGTATTCAAGAAATATATGAAACCAGTAATTTGGTATCAATTCTTTGAGTCAATTATTTTGTGCTGAAACTGTGCAAAGAGACTCCATACCAGATGTTGTCTTCAGTCCTTTTGGATAGATATAGGGTTTCCGTTACACGTTGTATACAAAATTCAATAGGTGTCCCACTTTGACTCAAAAATAATGGTCACATTAGGCATAGTGAATAAATCCAACTCGGTCGAAAGAGGAGCTGGTAGCTACTTAAACAATAACAGCGGTAAGGGTTGATCTTCAAGTTTCAACGTTCGCGCGCGCCTCAAAGAGTAGTCAGCAGCACTGACGGGGCCCATAGGGTCATTACCTTACAGGGTTGCGAGAAAGTTCTAACGAGATACCGCGGCCGGGGAATGCAAAGGCAACTGGAGGAACACGGTGCGTTTTTAGTCAGTAGAAGTCTGACACTCCCTTCAGCTCCAACCACAGCAGGAGGAGTCATGTGATGATTGTCCCACACAGAAAATAATAGGTTAAGCAACGTTGCCGAAGTCGTTCTGTTGATGAGCGACCATTTAAACATGGTGATATACCGCCGTGCTTCGGAAAACATGCAAACTTAGAATAACAACGCATAGAAGAGGCGTCTAGAACAAAACACGAGCGATTTCGTGTGTCCACTTTATTTTCTTTGTGTGCGTGAGCCGAATGTGTCTACGTTCTTCAAACGCACACAAATATAGCTTTCAGTGATACCATTACCAGTACCATTACCACAAAAATGGGAAAACGCACTATTATGTTGCTGGATCAAATCAAGTATTTTATGTTATGAAACTAGATAAGATGATGTTTTTTCATGTAATATGACTTATATGACATATATTTACGGAAGGTAAACGAAATGAGATATCGTTTATTGCGTTTAGAATGTTTGATGTGTAATGTGTTATAATGATATTATAGAAATGTATTAATTGCTTGAAAAATCTCGTTTGATATCAATTAAAAGTATGTGTTGTATTTATGAAATAGAAAAATATTATTGAGAACATTAGTTAAATGAAAAAAAATCTTAATTAATAAAATTTTCATCTTTATGATGCCACTCTTCGAACTAACAGTAACTTTTAGTTATAAAACACTGTAGGTAGTAGCTGTAAATAAATATAGTTTAGTTTGACGCATACATAATTGCCGCCAAAACTATATTTTTTTTAAACAAAAATAAGCACAAAAGAAATCAATATGGGTATTTTTTTCCTCACGGATAGCAACATTGAATTGTGATAAGTTAGGTTATTAGAATTTTTGTTTGATGGTCGATTTACTTAAATATAATGTATAAAATGTAAGTATTTACTTGTGAAATGTAATTTGATTACACGTTTTTTGTTTTCCTGAAGGACTATGACATCCCTTTACGCTACAAACGGTCGTTTTAAATTATTTACTCGCGAGCTCTGTTCGGCAGAATGTGACCTTGAATACTGATGGCTCGTCGAGCAAAGTTAGCCAAAAATGGCTAAGTTTTAGTTGCCTCACTTTTTGCACTCGTACTATCCTTCTATGCGTTGTTATTCTAAGCATGCAAAGCTGTTGGTCTCGGCTATCATATCTACAGTATGTTAACTAAAGCCTGCAATACATGTTGGCCGAGCGTTGTCGAGTGAAGGCCAATACAAACATGTAGACGGTATATTTGCCTTGTCTTGCTATCGCTCGATGTCACTTGCCTAGTTGGTTGCGTATAGACAAGCGCCAACGTGTATAGACCCCATTTGACGTAGCTTGTCACAACTTGCAGTCGCTCGCGATCACTTGCCTCACTTCGGAGCGTTGTCGGTTTTTCTGCACAAATCAAAGACGCTCGCGCGCGCTCGGCCAATAAAAACTGACAGCGCCCAACATGTGGGCGTCTCCTCAAAATTCGTCTATATTGGCCATTTGCATTGGCTTCCTTCAAACTTGCCGAACGTCTAGACAGTAACGTTTACCTTGTGTCAATTTGTCTAGGCTCGCGTTGGTCTAAGCTCGGCCAACATGTATTGCAGGCTTTACAGAGGGCGTTCCCGTTAACCCGCAATAGTATAGCATCCATACATGCTAAAAAATTTACCATTAGAAAACAAAATGTTTTTTTTTTTATATTCACTAAAATGTTAAATTGATACGTAAAAGAAACACTCTGTACACGCGTACTTGAAGGACGGCAACGTCGCAAATTATTTATGAATGACGGGCCGCGTGTGCGGCGATCTAGGTGATGTGCTTGTACTATTGCGGGTTAACGGGAACGCCCTCTGTTAGTTAACATATTGTATATTTTAACAGTTGTTACTACCTAAAAAATCTAACACTAGTCTTACCCAGGCGTATCGTGTTACCCAGTTACTGGGTTGTGGAGGTCAGATAGGCAGACGCTCCAGGTAAGACACTAGTACTCAGCTGACTCCGGTCAGACTGTTAGCCGACCCCGACATAGTTGGTAAAAAGCTACATCGGCCTAGCTTTTTCCGTGAATGAAGGTAAAAACATGCATTTAAAGTTTGCAACTTGACTCTTATTATCCAAAATTTGGTACTATTAAATCTTGATAATTTGTTAAAATATGATTTCAGAATAATACTCTAAGATTTATTTAAAATGTTAACGAAATGTTTATGGATACATATTTGTGGTCACATTTTTATAATCTGTGAACGTCCATCTATAGACTTAAAATTCGCGCGCTCTCCACTACTTTTTGGGTAACGCGGGACGGAGGTGTCAAATAAGAAAAAGTGAGATTAGGATAGTCAATCTATTTCTTCTGGCGGTCGAGTAGTATTAAGCTAAATAAATCTGTACAAATGAGTCTAACTGAAGCTAAAATATACTATTTCACAATGGTTATACTGTAGTTTTCTTTCATTTTAATGATGGTTCTTACATAAAGAGACAAACTGCATCTATTTAGACTAGAAATAGAATAACTCTGTTGTAAGAGCTATTTTTTTCCGCCTGGCTAGACAAAAATTGAGATAGTTCAGCTAATATGCATGATATCTTTATAATTTATAGCCTATAGCACTCACGAATAATGTAGCTTTTTACCAGTGAAACAATTTTTTAAATTGGTTCATTACTTCCGGAGATTACCCCATACATACAAACTTACAAACAAATGTTACCTCTTTATATTATTAGTATAGATTATTTTAGCATATATATGTATTTTATTAGTATATTATATATATTATATATATAATGCATTTAATGACTATTTTATAGATGACATTGAGAGTAACATAATAGATGACATTAGAATAAATCATAATTTAGATAATTTGACAATGCAATCAATGTTTATGCAGCCCGTTCTAAAGTCCGATATCATTTTAGCAACCAAGACACTTAAAAATACTAGTACTGTAGGTGTTGACGGTATATCTACAAAAGTAATTAAATATGTAATTGAGCTTGTAGCACCTGTCTTAGCACATATTATTAATTTAGGTATTACCGAGGGCATCTATCCGGAAGCCTTAAAAAAAGTCATAATAAAACCGCTCCATAAAAAGGAAGACAAGACGCATATAAAAAATTACCGACCCATTGCCAAAATTCCTGTTTTTTCTAAAATCTTTGAAAAAGTTATATATAACTCGATATATCAATATCTTCACAAATATAATATTTTATGCAAAGAGCAAAACGGGTTCCGGAAAAATAAAACTATTAATATGGCGATTTTTGACCTTTTAAATAATGTTATGTCTGCTGTTGATAAAAAAATACCCGTGTGCGCTATTTACACAGATATGACTAAGGCATTTGATTATGTTGATCACAAAGTCCTTCTTGAGAAATTACATTGCTATGGCATCAGAGGGAACATTTTGAAATTACTAGAATCATATTTAAGTAATAGGTTGCAATGTACAGAAATCACTAGACTGTGCGCAAAAACCAAAACGGAACGAACGTATATGTCGAGGTTCAGGAATATAAAATATGGAGTTCCTCAAGGTGGTGTGCTTGGGCCCCCCTTATTCCTCATTTACATTAATGATTTACCAAAAGTGACACAACAACAAATGATTTTGTTTGCAGACGATAGCACTGCTATAGTAAAATGTAAGGACTTAAATACCTACCAACTTGACATTAATAATACACTAACTGACATAATTAATTGGCTTCATATGAATAAATTGATAATAAACCTCAAGAAAACTAAAGTAATGCACTTCCACCAGAGAATTGAAGCACCAAAAATTTGTATTAGCTACAATGACACTGAGATAGAAGAAACAAAATTAAGTGTGTTTTTAGGTTTACACATTGACAATAATCTTAATTGGAAAGCTCACATAGAACAACTATGTAAAAGAATAAATAAATCTGCATATGCACTTTTTCAATTGGGTAGAAAAGTGAATATAGACGCGTTACTGGTTTCTTACCATGGTCTAGTAGCCTCACTTCTCAGGTACGGAATAATTTTTTGGGGTAATTCCCCAGATAAGGAACTAATATTTAAGGCACAAAAAAGGTGCATTAGAGCTATGTGTGGTCTGAAAACAGATGACAGTTGTGTACCATATTTTAAATCATTAAAGATACTTACGTTACCGGCGATGTACATATTAGAAACCAGTATCTTCGTGAAATCGAATCCCAACCTTTTTGAAATAATGAAAACTGTACGAAATGTTCCAATTCGTAATCAATACAAAAATTCTTTAAATAATTTTAAATGCAACACTGCATTAGTAAGGAAAAGTGTCCTGGGTATGGCACCACGCATTTATAATAAAATACCAGATTCTATAAAAGAATTAAATTTGAAACAATTTAAGAAAAAAATGCAATTATTATTAACCAATAAATGCTATTATACCATTGACGAATACTTAAATGACGAATTAATTTAATACCACAATTATTAGTTTTGGCATTTGAATTATTTGACATGTTAATTTGATTGACTTTTAATTATTTTACGTTTTAATTATTTGACATTTTAATTATTTGACATTCTAATTATTGGCACTTTAATTATTTTGACATATATATTTTTTCTGAGACATAAATAATTCCTTATTTAGGTGTGACAGAATTATTACTTAGTGATTGTTTAATTTATTTTAATGTAATACTATAATAATGCATGATTTTGTACAATGTTTTCTTTCATTTATAATACTCGCAAGGATATGCACACCACATTTGTACGCCTCCTGGCATAACATAGCGCTCTGTTTATTAAAATAAGATCTGTATTGTTTACCTATGTTAACAAATGAATAAATAATTTCTAATTTCTAATTTGTAATTATTTCATTCTATTTCCATGCACCTTCCACAATGTGTTTTTTTTTTAACTCAAAGGTTGACTGGTAGAGAATTCCTTGCTGCATTAAGTCCGCCCATGTAACACTATTGTACATAAAGTTTAAATAAATAAATAAACATACGGTTTATGACATTTATTTCTTAAAAAGAATACAGTTAACTTATTATGAGAAATACAAGTTAATTTTAATACTAAATACATTAGTACTGTTACGAAGATAATAGGTAGGTACTCATAAATAATTTGCTTGTCGCATTTAGAATAAGCGTTTCTCTAGCTACCCACAATTGGAAAAGGCTAAGGAGACGACTTGAGATACTTTTTATTTCAATAGTATGAATCGCCACCAATAACAAACCAAAAACTATTGATTCAGATAAGAAGTGATTCAAGAAAACATTTTTTAATCCCCTCCAACACCTAACGGATATACTACCCACATATTTTAAACAAAAATACCCGCAATTAAATTACCAGTCTGTCTATAACTGTCAAGCGTTGCGCACACAATGCCCCATGTTTGGTCAGCTCTCGACTGGCCGAAACGTCAAGTTAATTTTAACTATGCAGTTTATGTAGGGCTGCCATCTGTCCGGGTTTTCCCGGATTTGTCCTAGTTTGGAGAGCTTCTGGGGCCGTCCGGGGGGATATTCCCAATAAGCGTCCAGGTCAAACCCGGACACATTGGTCTTACGGGTACCAAAAAGCACGATCTCTGTTATTATTTTCCTATGGTATTTCATCTCATCGTTTATGTTACGTTGATTAAATGAAAAGGAAGCGGCTGTTATTACAAAAGTTCTAAGACTCTAACAATGTTATAATATATGTAAGATTTATCACTTTATCAGTAAATAAAAACTATAATTAAACAACGTTGTTTTTAGTTTCAAGTTCAAAAATGTATTTTTCTACGGTGTCCGGGGAAAGACTGTATTTTTATAGTTTAGCACACTAAGGCTGGTCACTACTTAACCGGGCGATCCTGTGGTGACCTCTAAATTTAAAGGCCCCCAGCCAGAGCTTACATACTAAAATTACATTTAAACGACCGCACGCTAAGGGCACTCCCTGTGGAATACGGGCCTCGGCATAGCGGGGTCGTTGTTGGAGGGCAGCAAAGGGTCAGGCTGGGTCATATTATTTAAGGGGTTATTTATTGCTACTGGCTCAGCATCGTGGGCTGGCTCGTTTGGCAAAGGTCGGGGAGGGTTTACGTTACAAGTACGCGGAAGTCGCGATGGGCCTCGTCGGCGAGGCCGGAATACGGAACGCGTTTTGTTTCTGTATTTTCTAAAGCCTGCAATACATGTTGGCCGAGCGTTGTCGAACGAAGGCCAATACCAAGATGTAGACGCTATATTTGCCTTGTCTTGCTATCGCTCGCCTAGTTGGCCGAGTGTAGGCCAGCGCCAACGTGTATAGAGCTCATTTGGTGCAACTTGTCTTCGCTCGCCGTTGCTCGTGGTCACTTGCCTCACTTCGGATCGGTGTCAGTTTTTGGTCACAAATCAAAGGCGCTCGCCTGCGCTCGGCCAACGTGTGGGCAGCTCTACAGACCCTCATCTACATTGGTCGTCTGCATTGGTGTTCGACGAACTTGTCGAACGTGTGGACATTATTTCTTGCCTTGAACCTATTTGCCAACGCTCGCGTTGGCCTACGCTCGGCCAACATGTATTGCAGGCTTAAGAGTGCTAGTTTCCCTACTGTTCTCTTGTCGGATAGTAATTTTACCCAAATGTCCGGGGTTTATAAGTTTTTGTCTGGGGCCGACAAATTTGGTGATGGCAGCCCTAAGTTTATGCAATGTGGGAGGTTGGTTATTATTATTATTATTATATATCAGAGAGGAGGGCACAACATGGTTAAAGAATCTTTTGAAGGAACTCAATTTATAAAAAGACTAACAGTCGAGCGGGGCTTCGTTCCCGTGGATTTTATCATGATAAAAACATAACCTCCTTTTTTTGCAGTAGGGTAAAAACTTAAAAAAAGAACTGCACTACAAAGAGAGACATAACCTTAAATGTTGTCTTATTGCATGTCTAATTGCGTTTAAAATAAGGGCTAGGTATCTAGTCACATGGCTGAAGTCGGTGCCAAGCCAATGAATAGTTTTGATAGGCAAAGTACGCCGCATCCTGGGGCACACCCGAGATGATCAAGCCTATTAGCTAGCCTATACTATATTATAATACAGTGTAATGTTAACCTCAGAATTTATGGGGTGTACCCTCTTTATCCCTTGATGTATCCAACCTTGTTTGTTTTAGGCATGGTGGGATACAACAGGTTGGAAACGAGAATAGATCTAGCATTGGCATCGTATGTCCTTGGAGTATTGCGGGGTAACACAAACAATCCGAGTGTGTTACAGAACATTGGTTTGTTCGTGCCCGATGGGTATGCGCAGCGCCGTAGACGGCCTGACTTGTTTGCACTACCGCGTGGTCGAACGAAACTAATTGCCAATGTCCCACTATCGCGGACTATGCGCACACTGAATCGGGTTGCTCACGATATAGATCTGTTCTCTTGTTCACTCAGCGCGTTCGCAAAAATAACTTTACATATTTTATGCTATGAAGTAGTGAGATGACTAGTTAACGATTATTTCTTTGTTTGCACTACCGCGTGGTCGAACGAAACTAATTGCCAATGTCCCACTATCGCGGACTATGCGCACACTGAATCGGGTTGCTCACGATATAGATCTGTTCTCTTGTTCACTCAGCGAGTTCGCAAAAATAACTTTACATATTTTATGCTATGAAGTAGTGAGATGACTAGTTAACGATTATTTCTATTAATAATTATTGTATGCTATTGATTGATTTTTTTCTTTTTTAATTTTTATTGACTGTTGATTGATTGTTTTTATTTATTATTTTTGATTGATTATGTTTTATTTTTTATTGACTTTTTGATAAATTATCTTTTTATTCATTTTTTGATTGACTATTTTTGATTGATTATTTTTTATTTATTATTTTGATTGATCATTTCTTATTGTTTTTCTATTGATTATGTATTGATTATGATTTTTATTGATTCTTTTTTTTGTATGATTGATTATCTAAACTATTGAATTGTATTAAGTCTATTTAATGGGCTAATGAACATATTTTTTATTTTTATTTGTGATTTTTTATTTGTATTTTTATTTAAGCATTTTGATTTTTTGTTTTTTTTTTTCTACTCTATCACTTTGGGAATGCCTGTAAAGATAGCTGTATGTATGTACTGAAATAAATAAATAAATAATAAATAAATCTTGGCACATATTTCAGACTTGATTTAATGTTATGCAAAGGTTAAACAATACCCGACGAGCTCGATGGAATAAACGACTCGCGTTCGGCTACGATTTGATGAGTTATGAGTTAAGTAGTGTTTGCAGATCGGCCAGGTCTTCGGAGAGGTGTTCAAAAACTTATTAACTTGAGTTTTTCTGTGCTTTGGAAGGCACGTTAAACTATTAGTCCCGACTGCATCCATATTCATTAGCACTCATTAATTTCCATTGGGCTTGCTTAGTAGGTTCTGTCTAACCCATTCTCTTAAGGTACCTACAGTGTTTATCCATAGGAAAGGTTTGTACCTCAGCAGTGGTGATATTAATAAGTTGATTATGTTAAACAGCACATAAATGTAACAGGGCAGCAATCGCGGGAGATTTGCTGTTTTAAATTGAAGAGTTCCATCACTTATCTCCGAAAACCTTCATCAGAACCTAATATGTTATATATTTAAACCTTCCTTGTAAAATATGCTTTCAAACAACGAAAACGCGATCGAAATCGATCAGCAGTTTCTGAGAAAATCGCGGATATACAAACATACATACATACTGGTCGAATACAGAACCTTCTTTTTTGAAGTCGGTTAAAAAAGCCTATTACTTTCCTCAAGCTTCAACCTACTTCCATACCAAATTCAATCCAAATCCACCCATTACTTTCGAAGGTTAGCGCGTTCAAACAAACAAACTTTGCTGCTTCATAATTTTAGTATTGATTTTTTATTTCATTATTTACACTTTAGTCTACACCTTACAGTATTTATATGGATACAAATAATAAAACTGGGTTCCCTACTTGATTTCAAAAGTTGATGATCCGATGTTTATTATATCGAACACGGTGTGCCGATAATTCACAAGTGCGATGTTTTATTCCATCTATGCTTTATTGGTGCGTTGAAATGGAATGAAATTAAATATTTATTTTGTAAATTGGTTATAAATAAATAACGCTTTTACACGTCATGTTTTTTTGCGTGTTAAGTTTAGTTTAGCTAGATGAGGCCGGTGTTTCCTAACTGACTACTCTGAGAAGAAACACCGAAACAAACTCAGAGGTCAACGTCTCTTTTAAAGTCCAGACAATTTGTGTTGGTCCAATCATATGAAAAACATTTAGGTTCATGTCTTTGGTGCTCTTTGAGGAAATAACCACACAGATTTGAGCGGACCTGTCCAGACAGTGTAAGCATTTGTCAGTTAT
Organism: Tholera decimalis; assembly: GCA_943138885.2. NCBI lineage: Eukaryota > Metazoa > Arthropoda > Insecta > Lepidoptera > Noctuidae > Tholera > Tholera decimalis. The sequence goes on along the minus strand of OW964578.2, from coordinate 21,771,469 downwards.
CGTGTAGCTCAACTTAGAACTTAAGGAGCTCAACGATCTGACGAACAATACCAAAGTAAGGACATTTGGGTAGGCCACACAAGTACTCAAACTGCTTGACATCATTAAATAAATTATAATGAAAGCAACACAAAGAAGAAACAATAACCTACATATAGTCCTCACATTTACAATAACATAAAAAAAAACAAAATAAATTGGTATATACAATACTTGAGAAAGCAAATATTTAAATCAGTAAAATAAAAAAAAAAATCAGCAATCCATATTTAGAAATTTAAAAAAAGGCCCACGTATATCACTGGAGCAGTTCATTCCCATGCCTTTTTGTCCTCAATATAATCTTTAACTGTGTAAAATGCCTTCTGACATAGTTTAAATTTATTAATGCTTAGTTCTTGAATGTGGCTAGGAATTTTATTATAAAAACGTATACATTGGCATCTAAATGAACTACCTATTTTTTTAACCTTGTTTTAGGAATGACATATGTGTCTTTGCTCCTTGTATTTACATTATGAATATCACTGTATTTTTAAACAGATTAATAGGGTTTTTCGCAACAGGATTTTTCGCACTAACGTTACATCACACCGATGGAATAAAACCTCGTACAACTGAATTATCGGCACACCGTGTTCGATATAATAAAAGAATAATTAACTTTCGAAATCAAGTAGGTAACCTACTAAAACTAGTTTACAAAGGTACCTGGTTCCTTACAGACAACTTTGTATGCACAGAACTTAAAAGAGATATGGAATTCCACTCTTTAGCTGTATGCATAGTGAAAGTATTTGCAAAACGATACAATAGGCTTTCTAAAATCACTTGTGCCTATTTTTGGGTCAATTAACGGGATAACATATTAATAAAACTCTTATTATAATATTAATACACTTGCTCTGGGTTCAAATTGTGGTTGGCGCTGTTAGATTTTTTGTATTTACCTACTAACATAGATTATAAGTATTCATTGTTACTAACCATTATAGATCTTGATAAATAAATAAATTTAATTGAATTAAACTAACTGGAGATAATTTTCTTTGCAGTTTTGCCCGTTTTGTCTATATGTTGCCCTATTGCCTTTTCTATCTCAAAAATCCATTGAGATCAGTGTATCCGTTCCAGTGATGAGTTCGGATAAATAAAAAGACAGACAAAAAGAAAAATAAAAAAGTTATTTTGTGTTTTAGTATAGTGGATTCGGCTATCATTGTACAGATAGTCATGTCAGCCAATGGCTTAATAGCCAAGAGCCTCGACCAACACTTTATGAGGCTCTCGTTCGGCGGTTGGATCAAGAGCTTGCTTCAGAAAGCGGTGCTCCTGCACACGGCGCGTATCGTTAGGAGGTTCCTCTCTCTGGAGCCCTGAGCGTTGGCGCTGGTTTATTGGGCCCTGTTCCCACTATTGTTTCATGTTACTGCCCTGTTTAATATTTGTTTCAAATAAAATATTTTAAGATGCATACTATTTATATCAATACTTATATTATAAAGAGTTATAATTTGTTTTGTAAGTTTGTATGTAGTGGGTAATCTCTGGAACTAATGACCCAATTCTAGAAATGTTTTCATCGGTAGCCAGTTGCATTATTGGTGAGTGCTATATGGTATAAATTACCATAAAAAACAATACTTGTCAAAAAAACCAAGTCTCGCTACTCAATTCTTCTACCGTAAAAAGTTGTGAGATCCATGTAATACCAAGTCGGCTATAATTTATTCAGTCCCTACTCTCTTAAGTTGTTACGTAGTTATCTAACCTAACAACATCTTATAGTGACCATATCAATATTAAAAATCTTTAACTTTTTAAATAAATAGATTGACTCGGCCATCGCATGAAAACACAATAATTCTCATAAGTAATACTAGATTATTTAAACGCAGCGGCAGCGCCAGCACAGTAAGACGAGCTAGAAAGATGGGATGGTGTAAGAGTATCGACACAAGTTGCGTCCCACACTAAAGGCCTACCCATCTTCCAAGGAAATAAAGACATGCCATCCGGTCTTTTGCCATCGTCGCGTGCCAGGCCATTGGGTTCTAATACAGCTGGAAAGCTGACGGTGACAAGAGCTAGTTGGATAATGTTGTAAAATAGTGATAGTCAGATTACATTTTACAACACTAACACTAGATTCCCAACACTAATTACCACTATCGTGGGTCATAAAATAGTATTGTTCTCATCTATAATAAATGTCAGACACATAAAAGCGATCCTTCTCCGTTATCGATAAAATTAAGTTGGTTATCGATAGGCCAAGCTTAATGTGATTAGCTTAATTGGCTTTTAATTCTTGTGTGGGCTTTGATATGTTAATTAGGCGGTGAAGTGTTAGTGTTGCTTGTAAAAATTGAATGGTTTTCTGAAGTTTGACGAAGTTGTAATGTTATGTGTGACGACGAGGCATTGATTTAGTAGAATTTTTTTTATTACGGCTTGTCATCATGTGTTTTGCCTTTTTCCAACTATGTTGAGGGCAGACTGTCAAAAATGTAAACAAAGTCACAGGTCTTTCAAAGTCTGTACAATCCTTCCTAGTGTTTACGAAAACCATGTAGAAAACCAGTAAAAAGAAGCAATTGTCAGTACATAACTAATCATAGTTTTTATGACTTTAAATCATTTTTCAGCCCGAAAATACTGCCAAATGCACATACTTTTAACTCTAATAACACCCCTTCTTTGCGTCGAGGGTTAAAAAACTGAAAATCTATCATTTAAAATGACCAAAAAGGGAGCATTTGATAAGGTAAACACTTCAGATGTCTTTTCGAAACTAATTATAAAGTTCAAAGTCGTTTTGAACCGCCATTTTGCTTTCTGGTGACGTCACCTCGTTATTTTTAAATGAGGCTCTCACAGCTTATACTGATATCTTGGCTGGTTTAGGACCTACCAGGGTTGCGGGCCCTGGCGGGATTGTAGGAATGAATATTCTAACGAGATACCTACCACATTTTTGTGGTAGGTATCTCGTTAGAATATTCAGGAGGAGGAGGTTTAGGAATCAAATCAAAATCACATACATTTATATTTCACATTGGCGCGACTGCTACACATGATGGTAGGTTTCGGGTTCGATTCGTAATAGATCTAAGAAGATATAAGAATTCACGAATAAGGCTAATCAGATGACTTATGAAACGTCAGAAGCTATATAGTGCATGGTTCGAATTGGTTGTTTCCTATGCAAAAGAACCTTGCAGCTTATTTTTTTCAAAACATAATTGATTTTTACTGTTTTCATAATAGTTTTGATAGGTATGAGAGGACAGTATAGATCAATTAACTTAATACTATGCAATTACTTATCAAGCACGAATCTAAGGGCCTGTGCACACCACGTTTTCTAAACGCGCCATCGACGCGCGTCGACGCGCCGTCGGCGCGCTTTTATCCTACAGAGCAGAGCAGCTTGGGTGCGTATCACGTCTGTATTGCTACAAACGCGCGTGAACGGCGCGTTTAAAAAACGTGGTGTGCATAGGCCCTAAGAGTATGCAAACTCTTTTAACGTGATTAGGTTAATAACCCTCGCATAAGGTTCGTATATTCGCTTAATAACTATACATATCTCAATATTTTTAACCGACTTCAAAAAAAGGAGGTTCTCAATTCGTCCTGAACTTTTTTTTTTAATGTATTTTACCTCATAACTCGGAGACGGCTAGACCGATTTGAAAAATTCTTTTTGCGTTTGAATGGGTATACTTTCCAGTTAGTCACATTGTTACTAAATCAGGATCTGATGATGAGATCCTGGAGAAATCGAGGGAACTCTTCAAATATTATAGGCACACCTATAGCGTTTTGGGTATTTCTTATAGTATCTTAAGCAGTTGCTTCCGAAAAGTACCATTTGGGGAAGTTGAACTGATGATGAAGACTACAGATGGCCACTGAAATTCCTCAATAATAAGTATTTCGTGGATTGCGATTCGATTACTTGAGTACGGATGTTAAACATTTTATGCTCGTCACAATACATATGGTGAAGTAGAGCTGATGGTGATGTACCAGGAGAACTCTTAAAAAATTAACGGCTCTGCACCGGAAAAAGCAATATTTTGTAAAAGGTGATAAGTAATTGACATTTTGGCTTTTGTAACTAGATAAATTACAAACCGATCCACTAAAAAGCGTGAATTTTTTTTTTGCATTAAATAGAACCGATTTCTATATAAAAAACCCTACAAAGGCAAAAATAACTTTAATTTCGGAAGGCGGTGTCAAAAAAAAAAGAATATACAAAACAAATGACACCGACTACCTAAATTAAAGTTATTTTTGCCTTTGTAGTGTTTTCATATAGAAATCGGTTCTATTTTTCGCAAAAAAAAAATTAATATTCCATCATCGGCGTACAACACGAACGGCGGCGATGCGCCATCGTTACATGGTGGACATCTGACTCATAAGCACTAAACATTTTGGTTATACTTTCAAGGTGCGTGCAGGTAAGGAGTGAAATTCCCTGCTGGAGTCTGTCTTTCCTGAAAGATAAAACCTAGGGGTCTCTAAATCAAGAGTTAATAGGTTACTTCAAGGTAAGCATGCTTCATCTTCGACCACATCATCGCTTACCAGCGTATATCCCAATCCCGTAAAAATTCCGAGATAAAAGTTGCCTATGTGTTATTCAACTAAATACAAACCAATTTCATTCCAATCCGTTCAATCGTTTTTGCATGAAAGAGAGACAGACAGAGAAACAAACATCTATCCATCGTCACAAACTGTCGCATTTATAATATTAGTATCTTAATACTACAGAACCTAAAATCAAGTATCCTTCCTAAAAATAAGGGTATCTTTATTTACAAAACAATTTAACGGCCATTTTGTAAAGCGACCTCGCTAACTAAATGTCGGCGTTTACCGGTGAACTTGGGTAGCGTTTACCGCGCCTTTCAACGGATCTGCGCGGCAAAATAACTTGCCAGCGTATAACAACAAGTGGTTTAGAGATGGAACATGCTGCAGAAATTTTATCGATATGTTTCTATTTTAACTTTAGGTATTTGTTTTAAAGAGGGTTTAATCCAGACATAATTATGAATAAATCATAAATTGTTTATTCGTCAGAACAACATTGACGTGATTGGTACTTTTCAGGGTAATTCACAAAGTTAACTTATTTCTCCGTTTAAATGCTAAAACTATTTTAGAGATCCTCTTTGCGCCTTCCGACAGAAGCTTGGCTAGAATCAAAATATTATATCTGCTTATTTCCTATAAATCAATGGGGCGTGCAACTGTCAAAGTGGCGCTAGTAGCACACTTACCAATATCAAAGCAGTTTCTCTATGGAACAGTAATGAATTCCTAAATTAGAGACAGTTATTGAGAATTTTTCGATTAAAGAACATGTATTATGTTCTTTAATCGGAAATTTGTACAGAAATCAATTGAAATCAATGAAATGAAAATAAAAAATATTACCACAGATAATCATAGATGATACAGATAACTATATAATATCTCACAATCTAACTAACACTGACAGTGACAAAGGTTCTTACGGTGGTGGCGCCATCTGCGATTAGCTTTCACTTGCACGCCCCATTGTATCTACGCATTCAATATGTATGAAGAAGGTTTTTCTTTAAAGTAATTGTCTTATGCTTTTATTAGGTTAGCCTACAGATTTATGCCCGGTTGATAAATAATTTAAAAACCGGTTATTTATGTAGTTAAATCGGTATTGATGGATCAATCTAAAGAAAAGTAGTAAGTTTAAGTCAATCTTGGGTGAAGAAAAAATTATTCTGGTTAATGTATGCATTAACTACATAATGTGCTTTTTTGAACTTCTAACTTTTTTTCCTTTTTTATGTATGATCATGATCACCGATTAGGTAATCGAAGACGTCTGAACTAATTTGCAAAATATTTTTTTGTTATCAAGTCAGGATCTGATGATGGAATCCTGGAGAAATCGAGGGAACTCTTCAAATATTGTAGTCACACCTATAGCGATTTAGGTATTGTTTGTAGTAACTTATGTAGCTCTGGATAAGCACCACTTGGTGAAGTAAAACTGATGATGAAAACCACACATGGCCACCGGAACTACTCAATAATAAGTATTTCATGGGTTCCGATTGGATTACTTGAATATGGTTGATAAACATATTGTGTTTCGTTGCTGCTCGTCACAATACATATGGTGAAGTAAAGCTGATGTTGAAATACCAGGAGAACTCAATAATTAAATGCCCTTCATCGGGAAAAGAAATATTTTGTAAAAGGTGATATGAATAGTTGAAATTTAGGCTTTTTTAACTAGGTAAATTACAAACAGACCAACTAAAAAGCGCGAAATAAAAACTTATTAACAAAAAATCAAACCGACTTCGATGTCGATGTGGTTTTGTATACACGTTTATTAACACCGTCTTCAGAAATCTAAGTTACTTTTCACTTTGCAGAGTTTTAATTGGAAGTCGGTCTTATTTTTGGTTGAAAAGTAAAAAAGAAAATCTTCTAATAAAATAAACTCAAACGTTGACAAAGGAATAAGTGTAGGTACTTAGTAGTAGTATATCCATATAATATACTAGTACTCACGCGGGGCTTCGCTCCCGTGGATTCTATCACGGTAAAAACATAACTCTTCTTTTTTGCAGTCGGGTAAAAAGTAGCCTATAACCTTCCTCAAGCTTCAAGCTACTTCCATACCAAATTTCATCCAAATCCACCCAGTACTTACGAAGATTAGCGCGTTCAAGCAAACAAACAAACAAACAAACAAACAAACAAACAAACAAACTTTTCCGCTTTATAATATTAGTATAGATTTTAGTAAAAAAATATTTTAAAGTAGTAACTATGGACTTTCTTCTCCGTAAGAGTCTATCTTCATGAATTAGCGTTAAAATGAACTATAGATATGATATTAACTATAGATGTTGAAACTAATGTATAGTTAAAGTCAGTGCATTTAAATGGTCTGATTAAAAATTAATGAATTAACTTTTAGAATTAAGGAAATCAATTTATAGTAAACAAGAATATTAAACAAGATAGATAAATATATTCTTTATTGTACACCGTAACAGTATTATAACAACAGAACAAGTTTGTTATTTTAATACGTATAACGTGTCAAATAGAACCAGGTCAAAAATGTCGTGCATGCACGCTGGCACCGCAACAAATGTTTGTTTGGCTTGCAAATAGTTGTTCTGGATCTGAGGTTTGAAAAAATACTCCCGCGCTGCAGGAGAAATATCTAGTGTAGGGCAATATTAAAAAAAAAACGAAAACTTTTCATCGATACCACCCCTATCAATCTTTCCCAGCACTGTGCCGTTGATTTGCCGCCCTCACAACAATAGAGGGGCTCCACAATTTTCATCATGCGTAGCTAGATGCGGGCAGATGCCAATTTTCTAACAGTCTGTTGTTTTTCACGAACCATAATGTTTGCGTATAGTTTAAAAGTAGACTTATGGCAGTGATGCAAATCTTTGTGGGCATACTTTTAGAGGAACTGTTGGAGAAATGATCATTATGTGCATTCTGATAACTTTACGTCCTCTCTTTACATGGTTTGTTTGCATATATGACCGTCGCAATCCATTTACTGGGTAGGTACATAATAAATAGTTGTGGTAGGTACCCGAAACATCATAAACTGAAGCTTGACGAGTTTTCTAAGATAGATAGATATATTCTTTATTGTACACCATAACAGTAAAACAATTATTTGTTTTACTGTAAGTTATGGTGTTAACAACTAAAAAGGGTGATACAATGGGCGGTCTTATCGCTATAAGCGATCTTTTATAGACAAGCTTTGAAAAAATATTCAAGCTATAAGCAACTCAAATAGTAACTACAAAGGCACACTTAGCGCCTTCTGCCAGTCAAACATGGGTGGCGAAGAGATAACATGGCAGGTGCATAAAAAAATTACTATACAACGTGTAATTTAAAGGGTATATACATACCAAGTGCATGGCTTCTTTGGATGATAACAAACGATATGGCAAGGGTTTTACAATCCTAAGTCTACATGTGTGGAACTTATTACAAATTTCAATACATTGATACCAGAGACCGAATTTTTATAATTAAGAAGAACGAAGAGAATTTTCGTGTTATTGGCAAGTGACGTGGAAAGTTATTGACCCTCGTAGTGCTGTAACACGTTTGTTATGACTGGTATTCAAGAAATATATGAAACCGATAATTTGGTATCAATTCTTTGAGTCACTTATTTTGTGCTGAAACTATGCATAGAGACTCTATATCAGATGTTGTCTTCAGCCCTTTCGGATAGATATGGGGTTTCTGTTACACGTTGTATAGTATATTTATCTATATAAATATAATTAATTAATATCTTACCTATATAAATAAAGTTCAATGTTTGTATGTTTGACCTGTGTGTTCTTAAATGATTGATCAGATTGTAATGAAATTTTGGCAGGCAGTTTCGAGCTAGCGGGTTTCTCAGGAGCGTGCATAGGATTATGACAGGGCATGCGGCGGAGTAAAAATACACAAAAACTTCTTCTTTTATAGATTTTTAGCATAGCCACAGCCACGCATCGTAGCATGGTGGCGATGCGTGGCTGTGGCTATGCTAAAAATCTATAAAAGAAGAAGTTTTTGTGTGTTTTTACTCCGCCGCATGCCCTGTCATATTCCTATGCACGCGCCTGGGGTTTCTGGACCAAAAAATCCAGAGAAAAAAGAAGAGAGGATTACCATATGCACATATGTATGTTGATTTGGTTGATGCGAAAAATCAAGAACTTTATTACTATACGTGTCATGGCAACGCATACTTATTTATTTTTTTATTGAAAATAGGTTCGCGTTTGACCACTATCTCACCTAATGGTAAGTGATGATGTGATTGAAGATGGAGCACGTTTACCTTTTTTTTCTGGGTGAGAAAATCATCTTATGACTCCTCCCGCCGTGGGTGGAGCGGAAGGGAGTGTCAGACTTCTACTGACTAAAAACCCACCCTGCTCCTACAGTTGCCATTGCATTCCGAGGCCGCGGTATCTCATTAGAACAATTAACCTATTCACTCTGGACTTAAAGACATCTAGGTTGTAGCTGTCGGGAAACATAGACTCCGACAGGTAATTCCACTCCTTAGCCGTACGCACAATGAAGATATTCCCAAAACGTTTTGTGCGTATGGGTGGGATGTCCACAATGTAACGATGGCGCTTCGCCGTTTGTCTCGTAGTCCGATGATGGAACGGGCTTGGCGGAATTAGATTGTGTAATTCCATCGCACACTCCCCGAAATGTAACCGATAGAAAACCGATAGACTTGCAACTCGTCGTCGGTGTTCAAGGCTCTGGAGCTTTGACTCGACCAGTGCATCGTTGCCAATGAGTCTCTTGGCCCGCTTCTCGATAGACTCAAGCGCGTCCAGTTGGTATTTCGCAGATCCATCCCAAAGATGAGAGCAGTACTCCATACACGACCGAACCTGGGCTTGATACAAATTGAGCAGCTGTTCCGGTGTGAAGTACCGTCTCACCTTGGCTAGGATTCCCAACTTTTTTGATGCTAACTGAGCCTTAGCCTCGATAAACGGGCCAAAATTGAGTGTGGAAGTTAAAGTAACCCCAAGAAGCTCAATATGATCGGTTATCGGCACGGTTACACCACGGAAAGTAGGAGCCGGTTCGAATTGGCTCCTTTTTGCGGAGAAGAGACACGCCTGGGTCTTAGCTGCATTAAACTTGACCAAGTTGGCATCGCCCCATTCGGAGACAGCCTTCAAGGTCAAGTTCAAGTGCCCAACCGTGTCCTCACGGAGAGACTGGATCTGTGACCCACCAGCTCGCGCGCTGGACACATATCTCTCAGAAACTGTGCTGTCGTCTGCATACCCAAAGGTACCGGGCATTAGTAGATCGTTAATGTGCAGTAAGAATAAAGTTGCTGAGAGAACAGACTTAGGTATAGCTACTAATAAGTAAATAAATCGGCAAGCGATGCCTTACTTCTAGAATCAACAGGTGCACACAAATGCGCTCACAGAAACGTGCACAGAGCAAAACTGAGTCAAGTTCAATATTTATTTTAATACCTACTCTACCTTATTTTCTAACATCACAAGAAGGAGACGTAAGCTTTGTTGTCAATAGATTTTTATTTAAAAAAAAAATTGGAGAGTTTATTCCCAATTTGCTAAAAATTAATAGATAATTCGAGATTTAAATGGTGAAACTGATAAAAAGAGGAAATTAGATGCTACACAATTGAGAAAAGATTGAGATACTGTAAAGTTTATCTCATATAAGCTCTAACTGATCAAACGCGAACCTAATTTCAATAAAAATAAAAAAAAACAATTTTTGCTTCTACCATCAACAGCACTTTAAAGCGTTACAGACTGACCACAAGATCAGACTGTAAAGCTTTAATTATCCGATCAACTAATGATCAAATTAACCAGAAATTAATAAATTAGTTCAAGAAATAACACAAAAGTCACCTTCCCGCAAAAATTGAATTCAAATTTTTTATATTTTGTTCTATCTCCTGCTTGATGGCTAGCCTGGAGCTGAAGTGGTCTAAGTAACATTTTCATGTTAATTCTTCTATGAGCAGTTATGAACATAAATACAAATAATTAACTCGTGGTACTGTACAGTGGTCTGTGTCATTTCGTCACCAAAATAACACTTTAGAATTTATTGCTTTTTGGGCTTGTTTATTATCCTACTTATCACGTAAATTACCTACATAAGGATGGCTAAGTTATCTCCTTAGCTGTCATATATTTTTTTATCAGCAATATAACTTACATTTATAAGTACAGTGACTTCGTGCATCGCGTTTCATTTGCCATTTCAAAATGTTTATTTTGTGTCATAGACCACTTTAGTTCCAGGCAATATAAGCAGGAGATAGAACAAAATATCAAAAAACTTTAATACAATTAAAACACCTAAGCTGTACACCTAATTCATTGGAGGTTATCTTCAATAAATGAGAACTACATCATTTGCATTCTAAAATCTTCTCCAAATCATACCTAAACATAATAAACCCAACATATTTACCGTTTTAACGTTAATTTATCTGAAAAACATACGCACGAACAAAAATATTTGAATAATAAACAGCCAACGGTGTTGCCAGCGTCAAAGGCTGTATTCACACCACGACGGATATTATTTTCACGCTTGGCAACATCGTAACTAGAAACGGAACGTGACAAGATGGCGGCGCGTGGTATGAATTCCCGCCAACTTCGCGAAACAGTTTACTAAGTTCTAGTTTTACAAGTAAGTGTTAATTATGTTCGTCCTTTCTGATAAAGTTTTGCATATTTCACCTTTGTAGCTATAAATAAATGGTTTTTAATCTCAGATTTTGTATGTATTAAATCTTCTCTCAGTGTCATTTTGACACCCTATATTGGTATTTTATTAAACTACATAGCTACGTGGACACTAACGCACAACAAAACTACTTATATTTATCATTTTTTTTATTTGCTTTGCTTAAGTTTATTGTCAGTTTTGTAAGCTCATTTTTATTGTGAATGTGAGAACACTATAGACTCTTAGATTAATTTCCGATTACTTATTACATTTTATAATATTGAATTGCTCTATAATTTCCCCTCATGTCTAAAAAAAGTTGTATCATGCAAAAATTATGAAAATCGATTATTTTTTTAAAAGGTAAATGGGGAGTTTTATGCTGGGTGTCTCCCATAGGAAATGACAAATTCGAACCGGCGACGCGGCGGCGTTTTATAAGTGACCATGTGGCCTATACAACGTGTAATTGAAAGGGTATATACATACCGAGTGCACGGCTTCTTTGGATGATAACAAACGATATAGCAAGGGTTTTCTTATCCTATGTCTACATATGTGGAGCATATTAGAAATTTCAATACATTGATACCAGAGGCCGAATTTTTCAAATTAAGAAGAACGAAGAGAATTATCGTTTTATTGGCAAGTGACGTGGAAAGTGATGACCCTCAGAGTGCTGTGACACGTTTGTTATTACTGGTATTCCAGAAACATAGAAACCAATAATTTGGGGTCAATTCTGTGAGTCACTTATTTTGAACTGAAACTTTGCATAGAGACTCCATATCAGATGTTGTCTTCAGTTCTTTTGGATAGATATGGGGTTTCCGTTACATGTTGTATACATGGCTACGTGAAATAAAATATTTTTGATTTTAAATAGTAATAAATAATTTTTAACCAAGGCTTTTTTTTCTTATTCTACTCAACAAACATATTCATTTGAAACTTGTATCATAGCAGTAAACTAAAATGGTCTCCGCCTTTTTCTTAAGATTTTTCGTGTATCAGTAGGTAGTAGGTACCGAGCAAAGCCTTTTTCCTTTCAAACCTCTTTAACTTGACTCTTGATCAATTTCCGCCATATTGGATTTCAAATGACGTAACTTAGCTAACCATACAATGTCATCCCAACTGAACGTGATGACCAGTCTGGCGAAACTCCTATACAAAAAAACGATGTATGAAACGGACGTCCTTTTTAATGGCTTCTATAATCCGATAAAATTAAGAAGAACACTTAGAACTATGGGACATTATCGGCCTATGATTCGTCACAACATAGATGGATTACATCGACCGCCATTTTGACTGTCACAGACTGTCACTAGCATTTGACAATTTGTTTGTTTGGTTTTCCAAAGTTATTATTTTTGCGGTTTATTGCATAAAAGTGTATTTAAAAATCATTTTGTTGGAAGAAATTTGAGACATATGAGAGATAATATGAGAAATTTGTGATATATAAAGAAATATGAGAAAAATAACGTGCGAAATTTGTCATATAAAAACAACCGGGTTGGTGATAACAAACGTGTTTTTATGGCTAAATTTCCATTAGATGAAGAACGGTAGGCATAATTAGTTATTTATTTCTATAAAGATGTCAATTCTAGTGCAATTCCTAAAGGTTTAGTGCATTTTAACAAAGAAAATAAGTTTTACAAAACATTACATAGTGTTTACCCATCAACCTGGATTTATCGATATCGATATTTAGTTATTGAAATGACGAGAAGTCTGTTCAGCAGTAGACATCTACAGGCTAAGCTGATCATGAAAATGATAATTAGGTACTTAAAAAGAAAGTGAAATCAATGTTTTCTCAATTAGTTTGTTTTGTCATTATAAATTTCCTTGCAACAAAATAAGTGGTAAAATTTTGGCATATGATAATACATATTGTAGTTATAATGGTTCGTCTTAGGGGTTTGTTACATTCTTATAATACGTAATTTATATGTAAAAATAACTCATCACCCACTTTTTAGGTGTAAACAATGGGTCAAAGCAGCAGGAAAAGAAGACTTAGTTTATGTGCCAATAGAAAAGTTGCATCAGTTGAAATATCAAGTAATAAAAAAAATCTTTGTGAAAAGCATTTCCGGAGAAAACTGCTATTCCGTGTCTGGAAATCTCATCTACACCATTATCTGATGACATTTTAGTTGGATTTCCACTACATTGTATTGCTAGCAGTCAACCATTGTCAGCCAGAAGAACTGACGAAGAAGAACTGTTTACAGAATTATCGCCGGTTACAAAGAAGGAACATAACTACCACCATGGTTTTTTATATGAACCAAGTTAGTATAGTTTACTTGTTTTAACGGATATGTCAATATATTTCTTGTATTTGATGAACAGCCATATTTTAATTATATATATTTTTTATGTTACAGAACCTTCAACATCAACCTCACAAACAGACGATTATACTGGAAACGGATTGTTCTAAATACTAAAATATTTTTTTAAATTATTATAAGTTAATAGTAGTTTAGTGTTTAATGTCTTGAATAAATATGTAGTAAAAGTATCTGAGTTTAAATTTTCTTTCATTAATTTATTTCGTAAAAATAAAAAGAAATCCATAATCTATCGTAGCCGGTATCGATACGTTTTCGCCAGTCACCCCAGTCACATCACTAATAATGACATTATGTTGGCAGTATGTATTACGTCGTGGTTCTGTTAGGTTGGTATTAGTCTAGAGTGCACGTTTCATACATCGCTATTTTTCTATAGCACTCCCGTCTCTTACCGTTAGGTTTTACATCCTCTTTGGTGATGACTGATGTGATGACTGTATCAAGTAGTTAACTGGTTCAAAAATAAATTGCAAGATTAAATCCGAACATACTAACGGACGACCTAACAAGATAGGTTTAATAAAGCTTGTAAAAATGTGTGTTTTATACGATTTGAACGGGTGTACTATGCCAAATCAAATGCCAAATAATCGATTATCAATTGATCGACCACTATAAATCGAACATCTAAATACTCGAACGTTCATAAATCATAATATAAAGTATTCAGTATATTGATATTCGATAGACTGAATATGCGATGCGTTGAACGCTCGATCAAAGAAACATTCGATATTTTAAACACTCGATGTATTGAGTGTACTAAGAATATATTGAATATTGGATTTATTAACCATTCGATATTATTAACGTTCGTGTATTTAGATGTTCGATTTATAGTGGTCCATTGATATTAGATTATTTGGAATTCAATTTTGCATAGTAAGTACACCCGATTTGAACTTACCTGAAATAAATATTTCGTTTGAAACATATTGCACACGAAGTGACTTTAGCAGCCACATTTTTACTATACCCTCGAGATTATTCTATTCTAAGGTGAAAACTCGCGGTAAAGTGAAGATACCATTTAGCTGTGAGCCAAAAGGCTGAAAGCTGTCTCTTGGGAGCCACATCACGATTTAATCAGAAGAGTTTAGGAAGAACATGTTCTACGTATTTCAATCCAGGTCAATGAGGAAGTTACGGGTGAATTTGGACAACCCACCCATACGCAAAACGTTTTGGGAATACTTTAATTGCGCGTACGGCAAAGCAGTGGACTTCCCTGCCGGAGTCTTTCCGTGTTTCCCGATAGCTATAACCTGGGGGTGTTTAAGTCAAGAGTGGACACGTTATATCTAGGTAAGCGTGCTCGATCTTTAAGCACATCATCACTTACCATCAGGTGAGATGGTGGTCAAACGCGAGCCTATTATCAATTTAAAGATATATTTTGTAGTAACTTTTAAAGAAACTCTTGGATGGACGGCAAAAGAATCATCCACTCATGGTAGGTATACCGTCTTGTTGTACTAAGAGCTCATACTCCACGTTAATTGTGCTCCTAGCCAAGGTGTGGAATTCTCAGCCGGCTTCTGCTTTCCCTGCCACCTATGATCCGTCAGCTTTTAACGTCAAAGTCAACAGGTATCTTCTAGGCTCGATCGTTCCATGGTAGACCTCATCAATCACTTACTATCAGGCGTAATCGAGGTCAAGAACGAGCTTATCCCGTTCAACTTTCCGTTTCAACACACACCAAACAATTTAAAGGATACAATAAAATAAAAAAATTAAGAAATGGCATTTAAGGCGCAAAAGCGGTGTATTAGGGGTATGTTTAACATCCACCAGACCGATAGCTGCAGACCATATTTTATCAAGCACAATATATTAAGGTGATACGTAAAAAATAAGACATAGCTCGAGGGGCGTAGCTTAACGGAAGACGCGGGGAGCACCCCCGCTAGAATACATTGCAAACTCGAGCGCACGCTCGCGGTGAGTTTGCGATGTAGTTTGTGTGTTTTGATGTTTTAGAATAGAGAAGGCACGGAGTCGCCAAAATCAAATACATTTCTTTTTAATCTGAATTAAACTAACTTATTCATTATATTGTTAGGTATTTAGTGTTTTACTTTATTTAAGAATGACAAAAAATAATATAACGTGTGTAAATGCACAGACCGTAACAGTAAATGATCATATTGACCTAAGAAAAAGAACTACTAGTGTAGTAAACAAATTCTTACTATGATTTTATTTAATTAATTTACTTAAAATGAGTAGTAACAAAAAGTTGCTTCGAAACTACGCTTTTTAACACGCTTTTATTAGGTCGACCTGTATGTAACTAACTATGTAATGGAATCTAAGGCAACTACTTTAACCATCTTCCAAGGGTCGTAGCGTAATGAAAATTAGCAACTGTATGTAGTTCTGATGACAATACAATAATATGGTACTGTCGAACTGATCTGATGATGAAGCCGGAAGATATGAACTGGAACTTCATGATGGAAAATCGTATCATAGCTGTTTTGGATTTCTTAGAAAAGTCTTGTAATGAACTTTGACCACGATTAGGTTTCAAGGTCTGATGATGAAGCCGGAAGATAGGCAGTGGCATTCCATGATGGAATATCGTATCATTGTCGTGTTTGTACTTGTGAGAAAAGCCACGTAATGGACTTTGAACACGATCAGGTTTCAAACAGGATCAGGTTTGAGGATAACAAACCTAAAGAAAATCCGTTATCGGTTTTCTTAACCTTTTTGTCAACTTTTTGTGATGTCACTTTCAAATCCTCTGGGGTGATTGACCGTTTAATTGTTCACTACTCGTGGGAATAATATAAAAACAGAAACAGCAACACAAAGAAAACGGAGGCTACAAAAAAAAAAGGAAAAGCGCGAACAAATTTTTTGTTTTTACGTGCACTTATAAAAGCGTGTTTTTCTAGTGATTTTTAAACTATTAATTTATTATTAATTAATTAAAGATTATTCATCCAATTAAATTTTTTGATGGATATTTTCTCACGAATAAAAGTCAGAGATTTAATTAAAAATTACTAAAATCTATAACTACACTATTTTCTTGGAATACATGTCTGTCGCCTTCATTTAATATTTCATCAGAGACATTTCCCCCGCGTGTTTTATTTTCTTTGTTTGTATCCTTGCCCCTATTTTTATTAATTACATATTCTGGATCACGGATCTCTCATGTACCGAGGATCTACCAGTCATATCATTGTTTTCAATCTCTATTTCATATGGTAGAGGCTCATCATCTTCACTGACCTCTAGTGAATGCACTAAATCATCGTCGCGTATTTCCCTTTCCGTGTCCAACTGGCGACATCAGTCTCGCGAAATACACACGCTTTTGTATTACTACACAATTCAACCAACCCGTGCTCAACTCGCGTCAAATGAGTACGTTTTTGCGGTCAAGCAACGTTAAAAGAGGTTTTACAAAATAGTGTGCAATTGAATTGAACACGGTTTTTTAACTGGTCTGTTCGAAACAAATCCGTACTGATTTAGCGGGGTGCGTCTCATATCATAAAAAGTTATTTGGTATATTTTCATTTCAATAACGTTCACAAGATAGTGAGTTATACCAACTGTTGATGTAATTTCTTTAGACATAACATTTATATACTCTAAAACTTATTTCGTATAACGTTATTGGATATAACGTTTATTTAATCCAAAATCATTAAGCCTATCGTTTAAAATATATAATATTGCGAGTAATTTGATTGAGCGTGCTGCGGAAGCGGCGTGACAGAAACGAATTGCTGCGAAACCGATTCCACGTCTGTTCCATGTCTGTCCTACCCCTAGAGTGTTATTTAAAAACGCGTAGGCGCGGAGGGGCGAGGCGGCCCGCGAGGTGAGGAGCAGGTGGTTTTAACACTCGCCGCCGCGGCTGAGGCTAGTCGGCGAAGCCAGCCAGCAAGCCGCAGCCGCGGTGGTGAGCGTGAAACACATCTGCGAGGATAAGCTTGCATGGGACCGCCGGAGCCCTGCAGCACCGGAGCCGTGACAGAAACTATGCCTCTAGTTTCTGTCACGGCTCCGGTGCTGCAGGGCTCCGGCGGTCCCATGGTCAGTAGAGAAGTCTCTTGGTTTAAAGAGCATCACTTTCAGTACTGCTCGTTGTCAGTTATGTTTAATTTTTAAATAATTTATAAATATTTGATATTTAATAACAGGGCTTTACCTATGAATTCGCTGTTTTGCCGTACTGGCAATTTCAAATTATAATATTAAATCATATACTGTCCTCTTAATCTGTATCATGGATACTGTGGAGTTTTTTTGCCGGTTTTTCTCCCTAGAAAACGACCAATTTCAAACCATGCACTAACTTCTGACGTATTGTAAGTGCCCATGTGGGCCTATCTGAAATAAATATGTTGAGTTTGAGTTCGATAATCATATTGTTTTGGCTAATAATTATAATTTCAAATTAATTTTATTTTATAATTTGGAATTCTTGTTTCAAAGTTTGGCATAACCGTGCCCCTTGTACCTACGGCCCACAACCTCAACGACGTTTACAAAACGAACTCTAAAAATGAATGCACCACCCGTTATTAGTTTGCTCGTGTCCGATCTGGAAATTTCGACTTGAAAAATGAACCCTTTGGTTGTTGATGACGAATTAAAGGCGATTGTGGGAGCTGATGACACCCAATCTGCGGCTGAATTAGAAGCAGCTTTCAACGCTAGTATCAAAACAATATTGGTTTACTTGCGTCAAATTGGCAAGGTAAAAAAGCTTGACGTCTGCCCCACGAATTCAGTGATCATCACCGCGAAGAACGCATCGAGACGTACCTTGCACTGCTTAACAGGCACACAAACGAAATAATCTTGTTGCCTGCGGTGAAAAATGGATCCTGTTCGACAATCGTAAGCGAAATTGATTAGATCCTGGATTAGCATCTAAACGTTTTCCTAAACGAAAACTGACCCCTAGAAAAGTGTTGGTCCCTGTTTGGTAGTCTAACCCTGGTGTAATGAGTTATCTACCAAACAGGATGAGCATTACTGCAGAACTGAACACAATTATGGAGAAGCTCGCACATCTCCAACCAGCTTTGGTCAATCGCTCGGCTCCGCTGCTCTTGCACGACAACGCGCGTCCTCATACTACACAGCAGACGGTCTACAAGTTACAAGAGCTGGTGTTGGAAGTTCTCCGCCATCTGTAGTACTCACTAGACCTTGCACCTACAGACTTCTACTTTTTCCTGAATTCTAAACTTCTCGGAAAAAAATCAACATCATAGAGGCAGTAAAAATGCCTTTGCAGAATTTGTTGCCTCCCGTCCAACTGATTTCTTCAAGAAGGGTATCAATAAGCTACCAGTGCGTTGGAAAAGATGCATCGATTGCATGGGTGATTACTTTGATAAATAGAAATAAAATATATAGAAAAAAACACGATGACTGATTTCATGAATAACGGCAATATCATTGGTAATGGCTTTCAGTATTAATATACCAGACGTACTACAGGGCACCATCCTCACTTGGTCAATGTACCACTTTGTCATACTATGTAATTCTCCTCTACATTTATTGTGCGCACTTTGTCGGTCGGACTTCGGTCGGACTTCGGTCGGACTTCGACCGGTCTTCGAATCGGTTTGGAGCTCTCTGTCGGCTTCTGTGTTCTTTTCCACATATGACCCGTCTGCCACCTTTAAAGTAAGAGTGAAAAATCTCCGGCAGATGCCTTGCCACCACGAATTTTGGCCCTGGCAACGCACTTTCTTTCTATTTCATTAAGAAAAAAGCAGAAGAAAAATATTAGTTTAGTCCTGTCAAATTAAGATATTCCATAGACAATTTTAGACTCGATTAAAAAATTGGTTACTAAAAATACGTCAATTTACGTCAGACGCTGACTAATTTGACAGAAATAAACTAATATTTTCTGTCATTTTATAATGAAATAGTAAGAAAAAGATGCACTGAACTTTAGTTTAGTTTGTGAACAAGACAATCCGCGCCAATGTATTTCTTTTTATCTTAATAGGAAATAAACAGTTTACTGACTAATTTTTTTCCAAGAAGTTAGTAGTTAGACACTGTTGATCATCCAAATTTAAAAATTATAATGGCGACTCTAATCTTCTGTTTTCCGAATCACATGTAATATCCGAGGTCTGCTCCGGCGCTGTGATTTTGTCTCTGTAAAATAAAACTGGTATGTAAATATTAAAAAATAGGGAACCCTCATAGTTCGTCATGTCTGTCCGTGTGTCCGTTCGTATGTCACAGCCATTTTATTCCGAAGCTATTAGGACTATACATGTGAAACTTGGTAGGTAGATGTATTCTGTAAACCGCTTTCAGATTTTATAAAAAAAAATATTTAAAATAAAGGGGGGCTCACCATACATGGAACTGAAACTGAAAAATTTTTTTTTTCATGAAACCTATCTGTGTGTGGTATCTATAGACAGGTCTATAAAAATGACATAGGGGTTTCTGAAACTACTTTTTATAAAGTCAATCGTTTAAAAGATATACGCTCCCAAAGTGGTAAAATGTGTACCTCCCCCCCCCCTCTAACTTCTGTAATAATGGAATGAAAATCTAAAAAAATATATGTCTGTAGATCTTAATGTATACTTTCAACCAAAATTGGTTTGAACGAGATCGGGTCAGCATTTTTTGTGATACAACATATTTTCTAAAACCGCAAATATAACTTTGTAATTCATACAAACACTATGAAAAACAAAGTTATTTGGCGTAGTTGTAAAAAATGTAAATAACTTAGTTTTAAGAAATTTGTAAGGTTTTGTTTTTCGTCAAATAAATATACATATTATATTATAATAGTTACTACGAAACCCTTCATGGGCGAGTCTGACTCGCACTTGGCCAATTATTTTCCGTCATTTTACGAGCATGATCCCTCAGGCGTTCCAAATGTCGGTTTTTAGGGTTCCGTAGCCGAATGGCAAAAAACGGAACCCTTATAGTTTCGACATGTCTGTCCGTCTGTCTGTCTGTCCGTCCGTCCGTATGTCACAGCCATTTTATTCCGAAACTATTAAGACTATACATGTAAAACTTGATAGATAGATGTATTCTGTGAACCGCTTTCCGATTTTAAGAGAAAATTTAAAAAATATTTAAAATAAAGGGGGCTCCTCATACATGGAACTGAAACTGAAAATATTTTTTTTCATGAAACCTATACGTGTGTGGTATCTATAGACAGGTCTTTAAAAATGACATTAAGGTTTCTAAAATTACTTTTTCATAAAGTTATTCGTTTAAAAGATATACGCTTCCAAAGTGGTAAAATGTGTGTCCCCCCTCTAACTTCTATAATAATGAAGTGAAAAATCTAAAAAAACCATATGTTGTAGATCTTAATGTAAACTTTCAACCAAAATTAGTTTGAACGAGATCGAGTCAACATTTTTTGAGATACAGTATATTTTCTAAAACCGCAAATATAACTTTGTAATTCATACAAACACTATGAAAAACAAAGTTATTTGGCGTAGTTGTAAAAATTGTAAATAAGCTACTTTTAAGAAATTTGTAAGGTTTTTGGTTTTTTTTTTTTTTCAAATAAATATATTAATTATATTATATTTATTATAGTTACTACGGAACCCTTCATGGGCGAGTCCAACTCGCACTTGGCCAATTTTTTCACCTTTCGTTGTCTTTTATACTTATTCCCCATATCGGTAAACTAATGTTATATATAAACATTGTTCACTTGTCAAATATAGATAAATAAAATCAGAAAACAAGACTAAACAATAACTATTTCGATAAAAAATTATAATCACGGTTGCGGGAGGAATCGACACAGGTCTATCACTGACAAAGGCCGCAGGCGAACTGGGCGGGCATAAGAAAGTGACAGAGTCTATTACTTCCACGTGCGAAAAAAAGAGAGCGCAACAATACGCTGGAACCAAAATAAAACAACGTAAGCGCCAAACCAAATAAAAATTGTTTAAAAATAAATTAAGCTATGTATCAAAAAATATTTTCAGACAGAGTTTTCAATTACCTATTATGCACATTTTGAATGCAATTTTGAAATGAAATTCCTTAGGATTTTAGAATTATAGTGAACAATAAAAAAGAATAGAGGTCTTTTCGGAATCAAATTCGACGGAGCAAATTTAACCCAATTGCGTTTTCCTTCGGTCAAAGTATTAATGAAATAGTCAATAAACATATTACCAAAAATAAAATCCATACTTGCTGGAATAGTGAAATAAATGTTGACGAAAAAACCCCTAATTTATTTTGGTATCGCCTTAACTCTGCCTTGTGTCTACATTTATGAGATTGCTGTCTTTGCAAGAAATAATAAACAAATAGTTGTTTATTATTTCTTGCAAAGACAGCATTAAATAGTTAATAAGTATAGAAGTAAGCGACATATTAATAAAATTTGGGGCAAACCTAAAACGACGGCTTTGTATGCTAAAAGTATTTTCAGTATGGCACCGCGTATTTACAACCACTTACCGAAGTCTATAGTAGAAACTCCATCCATCAATGTGTTCAAAAAGAAATTAAAAAGATTTTTGCTTTATAAATGTTATTATACTGTTCAGGACTACTTAAGAGAGGATGTAAGAACATATGTTAATCCCATAAATAATGCTGTTGGCGTGATATGATAATATTACATACATTTTAAATATTGACATTGTTATATATTACTTTAATATTTATCAATAAATAATACATATATCTTGACACTCTTGTTTAATACTTTATGACATTTTAATTCTTTAAGTGACATTATATTTTTTTTTTATTTTTTTTTTATTTTTATTACTTTTATGTTTTATAATTAACAATTTTTTGTATTAATGTAAATATGTTGTAATTGCTTGAGATTTGCATGCCGCAAGGCGTAATATGGCTGAACTGTGCTCTATTTCTTTTACCAACTGTATACCCATAACCCATATTAGCAAATAAATGAATTTGAATTTGAAAAAAAATTCCAACATAAAAAAAATAAATTTAGATTTCTAACACTAGATTTCTATTTAAAATACCTATCGACTTTCAGTGTGGTAAAAGGAGCGGGCTCAGCACTTGTTGAGCTGTGTGCTGTATGACCACAACGGTGGTCAACGCTGGTTTACAGCTCGCCCTCTATGTCACATTTTATTAATACGAGTATGTGAACCAAAAAACCTAGTACAGATTATATTATAGAATACTAGCGACCCGCCCCGGCTTCGCACGGGTGCAATGTTTATATTAAATATACTATAGAATGTCTTTATATGCATCATTGACAGCCTTTTTGTCATTCGACATACATGTTCTCTTTAGTAATTACTCTTGAAAGTGCGACACATAATTTACCATGGGAAAAACATTCAACGCTCAAATCTAAGCAACATAGGCATGCGCGCCGTGCCTCCGCCGGCACCGCGCCGCAACCACTATGTCCTTGCATTTTAAATCTGTAATATCTTCGAAACTATTTATTTAAATTATATTCTGCAAAGGGCAATATTGATTTATATTAAATGCACAATGTATTTATGGTACTTAATTGGATAAGGATTAATGCTGTATTGCTTAAAATCGCTTCGTAAAATATGCTCGTATTTCTCGTAAAAAGTAAAGGATAAAAAATGGTTGTTGTGGGTTATCTATAAGAATAGACAGATGCCATCGAGGACGAGGACATTTTTGTTGACCTTTTTCAGGTGTACAATACTGTAGTACATTATTTTGATCTATCTCGTAGGATTCAGCCAGCGTTTGCAAAGCAAGCGCAAAAAAATGTGTTTATTTGCGACATCACATTAGAAACCTCAAATTATCAGTGTTCCTCTACTATATTATGCATGTTATATACTTAAAAATCTTCCTATTGAATCACTCTTTCTATTGAAAGAAACTGCATCAAAATCCGTTGCGTAGTTTTAAAGATTTAAGCATACATAGGGACAGACACAGGGAAGCGACTTTGCTTTATACTATGTTAAGATTAAGATTAAGAAGATATAATTGTGGTTAATGAGAAAGGGGGCGGGCTGAAAATACAATTTTTGTTAGTAATATTTTTTGTCGTTTATTGTATTTTTTTTACATAAGTGTTGGCAGTATAGTTCTTTATTTATTTCCTTCTAAAAGGCTAAGTAGACGATTATAATAATATATAAGGTTAAGTCAAATCATGAATATCAACTCACCTTCCTCTCCCATGTACAGAGTAATACTCCTAAAGCTGCAAACACAGGGAAGCGACTTTGCTTTATACTATGTTAAGATTATAAAAAAAAAACGATATACATAAAAGTACTTGACGCCTATTTTTGTTTTTTTTTTATGTATATAGTTTGGTTTAGCAGTGTTTTTAACCGACTTCTAAAAAAGGAGGAGGTTCTCAATTCGGATGTTTATATATATTTTTTTTTAATGTTTTTCCGGGCATAACTCCGTCGCTTACCAACCGATTTGAAAATTATTTTTTGTTGGAAAGGGTGTACTTTCCAAATGGTGCCATGAAAATTTTATCGAAATCGGATAAGCCGTTTCTGAAAAAAACTTTTTTGCAAAAAATAAAACCGACTTCCATATCAAAACACTACAAAGCCAAAAATAATTTTAATTTCGGTAGTCGGTGTTATTGGTTTTGTACTTTCTTTTTTTTTCACACCGCCTTCCGAAATTAAAATTATTTTTGGCTTTGTAGTGTTTTGATATGGAAGTCGGTTTTATTTTTTGCAAAAAAGTTTTTATTTTCGTGCTTTTTAGTGGGTCAGTGAATTTTCCAAATCGATTTGTAAATGACGGAGTTATGCGCGAACAAAAAACGCAATGCAGAGTAAACGAAAAGATCATCAACGTAAATATTTTTTTAGACTTTTGTTGATTTTTCAGAAACGGCTTGTCCGATTTCGATAAAATTTTCATGGGACCATTTGGGAACCCTTTCTAACAAGATAAGAATTTTTCAAATCGGTTAGCAAGCGACGGAGTTATGCGCGGACAAACATTAAAAAAAAATACAAACATCCGAAATGAGAACCTCCTCCTTTTTAAGAAGTCGGTTAAAAATCAACAAAAGTCTGAAAAAAATATTTACATTGACGATCTTTTCGTTTACTCTGCATTGAGTTTTTTTTGTTCGCGCATAACTCCGTCATTTACGAACCGATTTGAAAAATTCTTTTTTAATTTGAAAGGGTATACTTTCTAGTTGGTCTTATTGTTAGGACAGATCCTAACGTGATGACGATGATGATGGAATCATGGAGAAATCGAGGAAACTCTTTAAATATTATAAGCACACCTATAGCGTTTTGGGTATTTCTTATAGTAACTTGTGCAGTTGCGAAAAGCACCATTTGAGGAAGTGGAACTGATGATGAAGATCACAGATAGCCACCGAAACTACTCAATAATATGTATTTTGTGGATTGCGATTCAATTACTTGAATATGGATGCTAAGCACTTTATGCTCGTCACAATGCACATGGTGAAGTAAAGCTGATGGTGAAATACCAGAACTCCTCAAAAATTAACGGCTCTGCATTGGGAAAAGCAATATTTTGTAAAAGGTGATAAGTAGTTGACATTTTGTATCTAGATTAATTACAAACTGACCCACAAGCGTGAAAATAAAAACTTTTGCAAAAAATAAAACCGACTTCCATATCAAAACACTACAAAGTCAAAAATAATTTTAATTTCGGAAGGCGGTGTGAAAAAAAAGAAAATACAAAACCAATAACATCGACTACCGAAATTAAAATTATTTTTGATTTGTAGTGTTTTGATATGGAAGTCGGTTTTATTTTTCAACCGACGACAAAAAGAGGAGGTTATCAATTCGACGCGTATATTTTTTTTTTTTTTTTTTTTTTAATGTATGATCATCGATTACTCGAAGACGGCTGAACCGATTTGGAAAATTATTTTTTTGATTGAAAGGGTATACTTCGATATTGGTCCCATTTTCATAAACGTCAGGATCTGATGATGGGATCTTGGAGAAATCGAGGGAACTCTTCAAATATTATAGGCATACCTATGACGTTTTGGGTATTTATTATAGTAACTTGTGCAGTTGCTCTCAAAAAGTACCATTTGAGGAAGTGGAACTGATGATGAAGACCACACATGGCCGCCGAAACTACTCAATAATAAGTATTGAGTGGATTGCGATTCAATTACTTGAAAATGGATGTTAAGCACTTTATGCTCGTCACAATGCATATGGTGATGTAGAGCTGATGGTGAAGTACCAGGAGAACTCCTCAACAATTAACGGCCCAGCATTGGGAAAAGCAATATTTTGTAAAAGGTTATAAGTAGTTGATATTTAGGCTCTTGTAGCTAGGTAGATTAAAAATAGACCAACTAAAAAGAGTGAAATAAAAACTTTTTACCAAAAAATTAAACCGACTCCCAAAAAACACTGCAAAGTGAAAAATAACTTTAATTTCGGAAGTCGGTGCCAAAAACGAAAACACAAAACTAAAGACACCGACTACCGAAATTAAAGTTATTTTTCACTTTGCAGTGTTTTTTGGGAGTCGAATATGAATAAAATACAAACATTTAAATAAGAACCAATTGATATAAAACTACGTGAAGTAAACATGAAATGTAATGCCCAAATGAAGATTTATGGTAAGACAGGGGGAATAATTTCTCATATAAACAGCATTCACGCTTGTATAAAAAGCTGCCAAAGCAAGCTTTGCCTGTAATATACTATAATAAATGGAATGAATGAATAAAGGGAATGGACCCACCTCCCACATGACATGACCCACCTCGCGGGTCCAGTGCTGGTTAGTACTTTGGTGGTTGTCAGATATATTGTATACTTTCTCTCTTTGAAAATGCTGATTTCCTCACGATGTTCTCCGTCATCGTTTTGAGTGAAGTGGTAATGACACAAATTACTATCCCTCGACTAATTAAGCCTTAAACTTAACGCATGCAAAAACTTACTTCTTCACATTCCTTCTCACCGAACCGGGTTTATCGCTAATTCCTATGCTATTTCTACCGTTAAACTCTGGAACATGCTACCTCTTGACATCAAGAAGGCCGAGTCTACATTCTCTTTTAGGCGTAAAATGAAAAACCACTACATAAAAGCCTGTCATTCTTAGTTTGATTTTCGCAGTAAATATAATTATTGTGAGTTCTCTTAGTCAGAAAGATTATTATAAAGCAGCGTATTTATTAGTCTATTATTTTAACATATACAACGTGTAACATAATTAATGCACATCCTAAAATTAGTTTGTTCAGAATCGTTTACTGCGTCGATTTTTATCGTTTTATCCCATAATATTTATTAATATCAGCCCATAATTTTTATCCTAAAGCAATTAAATCTACGTAAATTACAAAATACACTTTCGCTGTATAGTAAAAACAAACTAACTAAAGTACCTAATAACTTTTTAAATGCAGATTTATATCAATTCCGTCATTCTGTACACATTACAGAAAAATGAAACTCAATTAAAGGAAGTTAAAGTCTTAAAAAAAAACTGTCTAAAGAAGTAAAACTAAACATTCAGAGTATGTATTATGTTAATAACATAATTTTCTACTTGGGGTGTTTGAGGGTGTGCGTTTTATACATATATTCCTTCGATAATGACATTTATTTTACTTGTACACCTACCGCATTGTGGTCTTTTTAACCCAACGGTTAACCGGTAGAGAATGCCTTGTTGCATTAAGTCCGCCCATGTATCACTATTGTACATAAAGTTTAAATAAATAAAGTACCGAATGTTATTAAAAATTTGAAAATATCAATATTCAAAAGTAAGTGAAACTTACTGTACCTACTTATGTTTTACGTAGATGATGTTCTTATTTTATATACGATCAGTGATTTTTCCACAAATTGTAGACTATTTTTCAAAATTCCTCTTTTGTTCGAAAGCCTATACTCCTGAAATGGTTCCATTGTCACTAAGTCAAAATCTGATGATGGGATCTTGGAGAAATCAAAGTAAACTCTCTTTATGGGCAAATACATTGTTTTTAACCGACTTCAAAAAAGGAGGAGTTTGTGGGGTGCTTATGCTCGTCACAATGCATATGGTGAAGTGAAGCTGATGGGGAGAACCCCTGAACGTGAAAAAGCAATATTTTGTAAAAGGTGATAAGTAGTTGACATTTACAAACCGACCCACTAAAAAGACAGAAACAAAAAAAAAATTAACAAAAACTAAAACCGACTTCTTCCGGCCGACTCGACTACCGAAATTAAAGTTATTTTACACGGAGTGTTTTTTTAAAAGTAGTTTTTATTTTTTGTTAAAACTTTTTTAATGTTATTAATCGTACTTATTCTTCATTCAAAATGTGCTTTTGACGTTTTATAAGAGCCCATGTATGCCTGTGTGTAACATAAAATATTTTAAATACACGTGTTGAACAAAAGTACCTAAATATCTTTACCTATACATCCAACTGTTTAAAACACATTCGCCCACATTAGGGGTCTTTGTCACGCAGTAAAATCTTTAAGAACCTCTCCATTACACTGTGAGAGTCTTCATTTAGAATTAATTGTTTAATTCTGTTTAATTACGTTACGAAAACGAGTTGCTAGCGATTCGATTGGGACTAAAGGCTTTGTTTTATTTTCGTGTGTTTGTCTCGGTGTTTTTGAATTATATTTCTTTTACGCAAACGAATTAGGTCTACCTATAACTATGACTATTAAAGCTGACAGCAGGTCCAAACTGGAGGAGGGTACCTAACGATAGACGTCAATGGAAATTGTTAGAGGAGGACTATGCCACGAAGCACACCGAAAGTCGAGACATCTTGTGATTTTTGTTTTAACCATTATTATTTGTGTAATTGTCTGGTTTCTAAATAAAAGTTTTTTTATTATTATTTACTCGCTGTGCCCACGACTTCGTCCGCGCGGAATAGTGAATTTCGGCAGCATTTTTAATTTTTTAGACTAATAATTTTGAAAATAAAACTCATACATAAATAAGCTATAAATATTTTACTGCTAATAGCTTATTTAAGTACATTTTTCTAATCAAAAGTCAAAAAAATAAGTTTCATGCTTCTAGCTTTAAAAATGACGTAATTTCCATACAAACTTTCATCCCCTATTTCGACCTCTTACAGCCTTTTTTCGCATTAAAAAGCATCCTATGTCCTTTCTCAGGCTCTAGACTATGTCCGTACCAAATTTCATATAAATCGGTTCAGTAGTTTAGGCGTGATTGAGTAACACACAGACAGACAGTTACTTTCGCTTTTATAATATTAGTAAGGATTTGTGACTATAAATAATTCAATATTGCACCACAATTCATCAACTGCTTAGCCTTTTCGTCCAGTCTAACCAGATACAGCTAAATACTCATATTATATAAACTGTTCATCATATCAAATATCGCACACATAGAATGAAAGTGACCTAACTCTAAATTCGTGTAATTTCAGATTTTGATGTAAACTGGCCTGAAACATTACTCTGAATTACTGAATACTCTGAATCTGAATTACGAGTTATAAAGAGACAGCTTATATATTACATTTGCCACTTGAGATATGTGAATATAATTTATTCAATGCTGCTTTATTAGTTATTGTTGCTCAAATCCAAGAAATACTATTTTTTGAATTAGGTCCCTATCATTCCGAGTGTGCGATATATCACATAAAATATGATCTGTGTGAGTACTAGTGTTTTATATGGAGCTACTGTCTATCTGAATTCATTACCTAGTAGGATGGTTAACACGAAACCTATTGGCCAGATTTGTGTTAGATCTTCTGGCTTCTGACCAGTGGCGGCGCAAGACCTTAACTTAATGTGGGCAAGGTACATTTGGCGAGGCCCTCTGGCTCTTCGATGGTGCAAGAAGAGAATATTAAATTAAAAAAACTGGCCAAGTGCAAGGAAGACTCGCCCATGAAGGGTTCCGTAGTAACTGTAATAAAAATAATTTGATATATTTATTTGAAAAAAAAAAACCTAATAAAATCTTAAAACTAGTTTATTTGCAATTTTTACAACTACGCCAAATAACTTTGTTTTTCATAGTGTTTGTATGAATTACAAAGTTATATTTGCGGTTTTAGAAAATATGCTGTATCTCAAAAACTGCAGACCCGATCTCGTTCAAACCAATTTTGGTTGAAAGATTACATTAAGATCTATAGCATATTTTTTTTAGATTTTTCACTCCATAATTATAGAAGTTAGAGGGGGCGGACACACATTTTACCACTTTAGAAGCGTATATCTTTTAAACGATTAACTTTATGAAAAAGTGGTTATAGAAACCTCAATGTCATTTTTGAAGACCTGTCTATAAATACCACACACGCATAGGTTTCATGAAAAAATATATTTTCAGTTTCAGTTCTATGTATGGGGAACATTTTAAATATTTTTTATTTTTTTTTCATAAAATCGGAAAGCGGTTCACGGAATACCTACCTACCTAAATACAAAGTTACATTTGTGGTTTTAGAAAATGTGCTTTATCTCAAAAACTACTGACTATATATCTATATATAGTATAGCGTCGCTCTCGACGAGGTGACACCTGTTTTGTTTGTGCTCCGTAATTGTTTTGAGATAGATATGGAAAAAGTTGTTTAACATATTAGTGAGTTACACCATTGGAAAGTTAAAAGACAGGACTTTAAAATGCAGTTTATACCACCCATAAACTCTGCCTGGTTCGTGAGTAATTAGAAAATAGTTTAAATATTTTTTTAACGAACAATTTCTTCTAACCTACGACAAACCGCTGTTCGCCCGCTGCTACGCACAAATACGCACTGCGCATGCGTGTGGGACAGGTGCACGGCATTCGCTTCGAGATTTCTTGGAATCCATTTATAAAATATTAAAAATGATTTGTATTTTTTGCAAAGGAAATATTGCACGTGGTGAGATGCTTAAATGTATTGGGTGTAAGGCGCAATTTCATTATACTTGCATGAATATTACCTCAGCTGACTTTGTAGAGAAACAGGCACATTTAAAATCAACTTTTAAGTGCGATTCCTGTTCTAATATAACTCAACGTGGTCGGGTAATAGATGTTACTCCAGCGCGCGGTATGTGCATGAGATCTCATTTGAATGATAAACAACAAATTGTTCAGACATCAGTTGTAAATGTTGATGATACTGCAGCAGTACAGGTACAGGATAGTATGTCGAAAATTATGGAGATGATACAAGGAGTTATTACTGCAAAGATAAACGCTATGGAAACAAAACTTATTCAAGAGATAACGACTAATATAACTTCACTAGTCTTAGAAAATAGCAAATTAAGACAGGATTTAAATATTTCAAATGATAAATGTGCCAGTTTAGAAAAACAAATTGAAATTCTTAATGAGAAGGTTAATAACTACGAGGATATCAAAAGGAATTCTACTACGTTCAGAAATGGACAGGTTAATTCTGTGGAGTCAAAGAATCCACCACAAAACCCACCCTTAGTGATGCAATCACGACAATTTACACAACCTTGGCAATCTAACGTTAGCTACGCAACTGTGGCCAAGGCAACAGCACCAGAGGTAACTGAAATCATAGACAGCAATGGTTGGACGGAGGTGAAGAGCAATAAAAGAAACAATCCGATAAAGAGAGGTGGCAATAGTTCAGTGGTAACTTTAAAGGCAGTGGAACGTAAAAAATACTTGCATGTTTGGAGACTGGATAAAAGTACGACAGAAGAAAACCTCAAGGACTATATTAAGAACATACTTGAAGATGATTCGGAAATAAGTATTCAGAAACTAAAACCTAAAAGAGAGAGAGACTATGCATCTTTTAAAATTGGAGTTACAGAATACTATTATGAGAAACTATGTGATCCTGAAGCATGGCCATTATATGTAGAATTTAGCGAATGGGTATTTTTTCGTCGCACCATCCAACCAGAACCTCAGCTGCAAACCCAGACCCAGTAGAAGTGTAAACATTTTGTACCAAAATGTTAGAGGACTCAGGACCAAAACTTCACAATTTCAATTATTACTGGACTCTTCGGTATCCGATTTAATTGCAATAACAGAAACTGGCTGTAATGAGTCTATACATAACGCCGAACTTGTGTCGCCTGGGTACACAATACTACGATGTGACCGAGCGGATGGACGCAAGCAGGGAGGCGTGCTTTTAGTGGCCACACCGCGTTTCGAATTGCGACAAATACCATTGCCAGATGGCGTGGACATAGACAATCATAAGTTCGAATTAATCTGTGCGTCGGTGTATTTGCAAAATCGGTTTCTTTTTACGTGTTGTGTAGTGTATATTCCACCAAAAACTGACGAGAATGAGTATATGCTATTGTTTAGTTTATTAGAAAAAATATGTGTTAAATATAAGAATAATGTATTAGTATTAGGTGATTTCAATTTATTTTCGTGTAATAATCTCATTAGTAATTATTATGAATATTTTCTGGCCTTTTGTGAAGTCGCTCAGTGTAATACAGTACCTAATTGCAATGGCAGACAGTTAGATTTGGTATTGAGTGGCCGCAGTGGCGTGACCGTGTGCGAGGGAGATGGGCTGCAGCCAGTGGACGCGTACCACCCGCCGCTCTCAGTCACTGTTGATATTACCACTCCGGTGGCGTCGCCACTCATACCAGATACCCACCAAACAGTGTATACTAGTCAGTTTAAACAGTGGAACTTTAACAAAGCTAACTTTGAACAATTATATTATTTATTAACAACAATAGATTGGCGTGACATGTATGAGTTACAAGATCCTGATTTAGCTTTAAACTTTTTCTATAGTAAAATCACTGAAGTTTTTGATGTTTGTGTGCCTCTTAAAAAACAGAAATCTATAAATAATAGGTATGTGTATCCGGTTTGGTATACATCAAATATTATAAAAGATATTAAATTAAAATATTATCTTCATAAGAAGTATAAGGTTAGTGGATTACGCAGTGATTATGAGGCGTTTGCTCAGTGCCGCGCTAGGATAAAGGTAGAGTCGAAACTCGCTCATGACCGTCATCGTGACCGAGTGCAAAACCATCTGGCATCTGAGCCTAAAGCTTTCTGGAACTACGTTAATTCTAAAAGAAGTGATTCATATAGTTTTAAGTTAAACAAAAATGGAGAACTTCTAACTGATCAAGATTGTGCTAACGAGTTCGCTCGATTCTTTCATTCTGTATATAATCCGAAGCCAGCCGAGTTAAACGTAGAGGCTGCAAGCGCTACTGCGACGACCAGCGGAACCTGGGCCCATCTAGGTCGTCTTGAACCATCGGCGGTGGAAAGAGCGCTTGTCCGCTTGTCTCCTAAACGGTCAACGGGTCCAGATGGAATACCACCTTTTTTACTTAGGGACAGTCGCATGACCTTAATCGGACCTTTGTTGCATCTATTTAATGTGTGTATAGCAGCAGCAAAGTTTCCTGAACTTTGGAAGCTGACCCGGGTGGTACCGGTGCCGAAAGGCCGAGGTGGTAACGAAGCCAGCGATTATAGACCTGTGGCGATACTTTGCGCTCCAGCTAAGGTGTTTGAGATGACCATCCATAGTTGCTTATATGAACAGGTGAGCGCCCATTTATCTGATGAACAGCATGGCTTCCGACCCGGACGAGGCACAACAGGAAACTTGCTCCACCTCATGTCTATACTTGTTCCAGCAGTAGATGCAGGGTTACAGGTGGATGTCGCATATTTAGATTTTAGAAAGGCATTTGACACAGTTGACAATGATGTCCTTCTCCTAAAATTAGCAGCAAAAGGTTTTACACCTCACACTTTGAAATTTTTTGCAAGCTATTTGAGAGACCGACGTCAGTTTGTGGATTGTGGCGGATATCATTCTGCACCATATTTCACTAGATCTGGAGTCAGTCAAGGAAGTAATTTAGGACCTTTTCTCTTCATTTTGATGGTAGATGACTTGCCAAAAGTAGTTTCTGACTCAATTTGCCTCCTTTTTGCTGACGACGTTAAGCTTTGTGTTGTAGTGAGAGACATTACGGATCACGACGTTCTGCAGAGGGACATTGATAGGGTTGTACAGTGGAGCAAAGACAATAAGCTGCATTTCAACGTAGAAAAATGTTCAGTAATATCTTTCACTAGAGCTCGAATACCTAACCACAACTTTTATAAAATTGAAGGTCAGTCTTTGCAGCGCGTTACGGAAGTAAAAGATCTTGGCATTCAATTTTCAAATGATATGACTTTCCGGAAACACGTAATGATGGTATGCAAAAAGGCTTATCGTAATTTAGGATTTACTTTACGGCAAGCCAATGAATTCACCAATATAAGTGCATTAAGGGCTTTATATGAAGCTTTAGTTAAAAGTCACTTAGAGTGTAATGCGGTAGTTTGGAGCCCCCACGAAGCTAAGTATAAAGCAATGTTGGAACGTATTCAGAATAAATTTATTCGATTTTTATATTTTAAATTATATAAGGTTTATCCTGGTTATCCAATGTTATATCCAACATTGTTTATACTTGGTATGGTAGGATATTATAAACTAGAAATAAGGCGGGAAGTGGCTTTAGCCACATATATGTTTAAAATATTACGTGGCAAGATTCATAACCCTAGTATCTTGTGCAAAATACATATTAGTGTTCCGGATGGCTATGCGGAGCGCCGGCGGCGGCCGCCGCTGCTGGTGGTGCCTAGCGCGCGTACAAACTTGCTACAGCATGCGCCGATGACGCGAGCCTTGCGGGCACTCAACACTGTAGCCTCACGTATCGACTTATTTTCCTGTGCAATGAGCGAGTTCACAAAAGCCATATATTTTGTGTTATGTTACCATGATTTGTAAATATAGTAAGGGAATCTTAATTGTGTTTATATAATGTATAATTATAACTTATCTATCGCATTGGGTGCAACCTGTAATGGTAGATTTAAGTTTGTAATAAAATAAATAAATAAATAAATAAAAATAAATATCATTCAATCAGTTTTCGTTGACAGTTTTTATTAAGATCTACAGCATATTTTTTTTTTAGATTTTTCCCTCTATTATTATAAAAGTTAGAGGGAAGTGTACCTATATCTTTTAAACGATTAGTTTTAAGAAAAAATGGTTTTAGAAATCTCAGTCATTTTTAAAGAACTGTCTATAGACGACACCACATACTTATTGGTTTGATGCAAAATAATATTTTTAGTGTCTGTTCCGTGCATGGGGAGTCCCCCTTAATTTTGTGAAAGTAATTAATTGTGTGTTATTTTAAGAAACAAATTAAAAAATATTTTATATAAAGGGGGTTCCCCATACATGGAACTAGATCTGAAAATATTTTTTTTTTCATGAAACTTATGCGTGTGTGGTATCTATAGACAGGTCTTTAAAAATGATATAAGGGTTTCTAAAACCACTTTTTCATAAAGTCAATTGTTTAAAAGATATAAGCTTCCAAAGTGGTAAAATGTGTCCCCCCTCTAACTTCTATAATAATGGAGTGAAAAATCTAAAAAAAAGTTTTAAGAAATTTTTAAGTTTTTTTTTATTCGTCAAAAAATATACATATTATATTATATTATTATAGTTACCACGGAACCCTTCATGGCCGAGCCTGACTCGCACTTGGCCAATTTTTAAATTTATTTTCGGCTGTGAGGCGCGAGGCCCTTTGCAACGCGAGGCCCTGGGCGGTGGGCCACACCGCCCACGCCTTACGCCGCCTCTGCTTCTGACTACCCGTTATGACTGTCAAACATGTCCAAATGACAGCCGGGACCAATGGCTTGACGTGCTTACCGAGGCACATGGGAATCTTGATATATTTAGATAGTCACATCCACAGATCGACCCGTTGCGTTGCCTAACCTTGAAGAGTTGAAGACCGATACTTGCGACTGTTATTAATTTAGCCACGACCACATTAATAATTGCACGACAATAAATTAAAAAAAAACAGATTTGTAGGTCTATTTTTGTTTGTAACAAAATTCAAAAAAACTATTGGATCAATTTTATTATTAAAAAAATATTTTGCGATTAGAATGCTGCGTTATCATCACTGTGACTTGAGCTACAGTTTTGCTGAAAACGCGAGCGAAGCCGCGGTCAGGAGCAAGTAATAAATGATAACACTGCCACCACAGATCATACAAACAACGTTGGTGGTCGCAATCGTGAATGCTGTAAAAATATTATTTATGGAGAATTAATACTTCTTTACTAAAATAATCTAAGTGTATAAAACTTTAGCGTCGTGTTCCTCGCGCGCCCAAAAGTCTGTGAGTATCAAAAAGAAAAAGAAAGTATTTATTGCCACATGAAACGACATGCATACAAAAATTTAAAGCTTATCAAAATTAATTAACCCAGTGTTAGTGATATGTGCTTGATTTATGTTAGTAAAAACATTACTAGTGACGCGGCCCGATAGGGCCATGCCTGCCGGGGTTCGGCCATGTACTTACGAGATACCGCCGCCCCGAAACCAAGGGCAATTGACAGGACAGGGTGGGTTTTTAGTCGGTAGTATGTCTGACAAACCCTTCCACTCCACCCGGAGCATGAGAAGACATTTGATGATTTTGTCCCAAACGGACAAAAAAAAACGGTCTAAAACCATTGATACTTTTTGAATGATGACAGTACAATAGTAGTATTGTACTGTCATCATAATAAATATCGCCCGCGAAAAACGTAGAACGTGTATTTACTCAAAAGCCCTCCAAATCCAACCAATTGTCCCCACAATCAAATAATAAAATCTGTCCGGTCCAAATCAATCTAAAAATATTCACAACAAAAGATTAGTCCCCGTGCCTTTTTTTATTCATCTGACATATAAGATTCTATAGTCTATGGTTAGAGTGGAACCTCCTTTTACTTGTTGACTTTTATTGCCTATGGATATATTTATGTTATAAGGACTACTATAGGTTAAAAATAGATAGTGGTTTTTGGAATATTATTTTTATTCTGACGTTAAAAATAGATTGGTTTGGGATTTCCTAATGGTTTGAAAGGGTTTTATCGTCCAGTTTTAATCTTACTTAAACAATAATTGCCAATGTTTGTGAGGATGGATGAATGGGTGGATGTTTGTAAGTCTTTCACACAAAACTACCTACTCAACGGATTTAGATGATACTTTACATTAATATAGCTTATACATCGAAATAAAACATAGGCTAAAAAATTTAATGATCATAATTATTCGTTTTAATTTGGTCATAATATTACAATAAGTAGGTACCAAGTGAGTTGGAAAAAATTTTAACCTCTAAGAGCCAACTTAGCGTACGCTGCCTGAACCGTTGGAGTTAGACGAAGGTAATGTAGCGTGGGATTATTTGTCTTAAAAAGATTTAAAAAAAGTCATGCAAAGACGCCATAAATGTCTATCTTTTAAAGTTGATAAAGATAAAGATAAAGATATTTTATTTTGCAAATACGGGTACAGGTCATGGTGGTACATAATATAAATACAGAAACAGCCATATTTTGCCAATTACAAGGCATGTAAAAGTACAGAGTTTACATTTAAAATATTATACTATTCTGACTCACTATAACCTTTTTATGGTAATTAAATCTTTCTCAGATTCTACATGGACTATTTTATAACAGAAAAGTAATAAACAGTGAATACATTTTTCACCTTATGTCTATGTGACGGTAGCGAAACGTCTAAGCCACATATTATTATATTATAATATGGTGTGTAGAGTTAGAAGCTTGGCTTAAAAGTTTAGTCAATAATAATTATATTGTACATACTATGAGTCGCATCGGCAGAAAGAGAATAGGCCCCACGACACAGGGAATCCTAGTGTGGGGTCTAGGGTGTATTTTTAGTTGTTATTATATTGTTAAGCTTGGCTCTACATGATCTATCTATCTTCATGATCATGATCATGATCATGATCTATCATGATCTAATAATAATCTTTAATGGTGCAAGCCATGTGGCCTCGCTTTGGCAACATTTTACATGACAATGTTTTTGGTGGGATTTTATTTGTTTTTGTAAGTTGCTTATGACAATATTTTTATTTTATTCCCTTATTCCCTATTTTTAAGGGTTAGGAAGTGACTGTCTATTAATGCTGTAACATTTATTTATTTGTTTGTAAAAAGGAATGCATACCAATTTTCAGATGTTCGAACGTCCCATACAAACTTCCTCAACCCGATTTTTAGGGTTGGTGGTTAAAAATTCCAAGTTTTAATTTTTGTGTTGTTGTTTGTGTACTAATAATAACTTACATACCAAATTTCAGCTTTCTAGGATTTCACAACATTAAGAATGTTGATGGTCGTCAGTGAGTGAAGAAATCGGGGTTTTTAGATATCAATAAAATCTAAAATGTACGAGTTATGCTATTGAATTTCTTTAATATTTAATAAATGAACTATTGTCATCATATCTTAAGAATGTTGTTTGTCTGGCATAATCGTAACCTAAGTTAGAGGATTCAAAAAGCGGCGTCGTGCTTCGAGAAACTACTTAAAAACAAAAACTCTTTAGTGTCCTTGCACTTCGTATGGCTAGTCTGGGCGGGAGCACTACCGTACCCCCAGATCTCTGTACCAAATAAACATAGAAGTAAAGGATAGTTATTTCGGAGGCGATCACACTACATATTTATTTATTTATCTCTTCAACACTCAAGGTTTACTGGTAGAGAATGCCTCTGGCATTAAAACCATTGTACCTACGTGCATGAAGTGTAAATTACTTAATAAATATATTTTAAACGAACATCAACAGGCCAAATATAAAAAATACTTTTTATTGTTACAATTTTTACACATAAATCTCAATTTCATTAAATTCTCAATCAAATTAATTTAACTTTACAATCTCCTATTGTAAAGTTAAATTAATCTGATTGAAAATATGGCGGCCATTGTCTGCCATAGATTATAAAATGCCATTAATGCCAACAAAACAAACAAGTGTGAGGAAAATCCCCGGTTCCTGATGTTTCATTCAGCATTCATGATACCAAAATGAGGTAGGCAGAAACGATGTGCTTATCACCGATTTTTTGGCCTATTTTGTTTAAATATTTCTAATATAACTTAAGCTTCATTAGCGTAATTAAAATAATGGTTAAGGTGTCAGATTTGTGAGCAGAGCCGGATTAACCCTGTCAGAGGCCCTAAGGCAATGGCATTCTCGGGGCCCCTTTTCTTACTTTGACTGACCAAATCGTGTGTGAACTGAGGAAACGCACATTAAGGGCTGTGGTTTTTAATATATTTGTTTACTCATTCCCAGATTTGTTCTAAAATTGTTTTAATTCTACTACTAAATCTAACGATTTGTATTTTGTGAAATAAAAGTGAGGTCCCTAAGTTCACACGCACATCGAATTCTCGTTCGAAGAAACATGTTTTCTTGGTGCGTGCACTAGGCCTGGGCCCCTAGTTGATGCGGGGCCCCTAGGCAGTTGCCTACTCCGCCTAATGGTTAATCCGGCCCTGTTGTGAGCGAGAAGTTGCCGGATCGAACCCCACACATTACACTATTGCCGTGAACACACCCCAGACACATTTAGCTTAGTTGGAGGGTTTGACACGATTGCTACGTTAAGCAACGCTCGCCGAGGTCAACCGCAGATGGGAGGCCATCGTATCATGTCTAGATCCCCCCGTGACTCTTAAAACACATTAAACCATTGGTCCCAGTGCTGTCATTTGTAAATTTGTCACAGTCGTTAAGGGTAGTTGGTTTTCAGCCAGAAATTTTGACATTGGTCTTACCGAGGAGTGCGCTTGTTAACGCGTGTTTCCTAGACCTTTCGAAAGCGTTCGACCTAGTGTCGTAAGAGTCGCTGTGGCAGAAGCTACTATGTGATACTAGGATGGATAAGGAGTTATATCAATTCTAAGGTTTATGTATGTATGTTTATGTGTGTATGTAATGTATGGGGTGGAATGCGGAGTGAGACAGGGCAGCATGACCTGTCCTCGCCTCTTCAATCTGTAAATAAACCGGTTGATGGTTGAGCTCAGCAACACTTATCAAGGTTGTTACGTCGACGGAATTTGCGTCAACAATATTAGCTACGCTGATGATATGGTGTTGCTGAGCCCATCGATCAACTCGATGATGAGTCTGCTCACGATATGTGAGAGGTACGCGGAGACCCATGGGCTCAGATATAATGTTAAGAAAAGTGAAGTTATGGTATTCAAGGCAGGCACTAAAACCTACCCGATTGCGTCACAGCTGAAACTTTGCGGACGACCCTTGAACCAAGTCACATCTTTTAAGTATCTGGGCCACTGTGTTTCCGATGACCTAAAAGACAGCCGGGATATTGAACGTGAGCGCAGGGCGTTGGCTGTCCGCTGCAATATGTTGGCTCGCAGATTTGCGAAATGCTCGACTGACGTTAAGGCTACGCTGTTTAAAGCGTACTGTCAGTAGTTTTATACATGTAGTCTGTGAGTCAACTACACGCGGTGGGCATACAGCGCTCTGCGCGTTCAATATAACAATGTTTTCAAGGTGTTGATGGGGTTGCCGCGCTACTGAAGTGCTTCTGGCATGTTTGCAGAGGCAGGTATAGATGGCTTCCATGGCATTATGCGCAAGCGATGCGCTTCAATCATGCGCAGGGTACGCGTCAGCCCCAACAGCATCCAGCACACTACAGCGGACCGGTAGGCAGCCCCATACTGGGACATTGGATACGCCTACATGCCACTGGGGCGTTCAATAATTAGTTGTTTTTGTGTTTCTGGTAGTTTTAAGTACTAACATTAAATAAAATAATTTAAATTTAATTTTATATGCGGCAACTGAGTTGTGAAGGTCAGGTAGGCAGTCGTTCTATGTAAAAACTTTTTAGCAAAGAATAGAACCGACTTCCATATATAAACACTACAAAGCCAAAAGGTGTACGATACAGTATATATAATAATAATAAATTTGTAATAGAAAAACCCAATAGTACTTTTTGCCCGACCTGAGTATCAAACCTGAGACCTCCTGCTCAGCAGTTGCGCTTATAACCACTGGACCAACGAGGAAGCTGATAGGTAAGGTACCGCGATCTTCTCTCTCTTTTTAACTATCGGACGTTTTACAGGCAGCCGTGAGTCATGTCTACTATATCTATGCTCTATACCAGGAGTGGCCAACTTGATCAGAGCTAAGATCGACTTTTTACCTACAAATCCCTGTGAGATCCACCAATTATACTTTTCTTGAAATTTTAAACGAAAAAGTATAGTTTTTCATGTGTTTTTTTTAGTAAACAGAAAAATAATTACGTTGCGTAATCAGTTCCATATATTATCTTACATATAAATATTATTATTAGGTCGACCGGTTGGCCACCCCTGCTCTATACATTGCGTCGTAAATATTCATTTGACATCCGGAAGAGACAGTTAATATCTTTTCAACCGTGGAGGGTATTTCAAGATGTATAATATCATAATATCTACATGTTAGCTTTGGCGAAGGCACTTTTTACCAGCTATACTGTAAAACAAACGCCATAATTTCTCAAACTCAAAATATTTTATTTCACATAGGCTGTTCTTTTCCGGGTGGGAGAATCATCGAATGACTTCTCCCACTCTGGGTGGAGTAGCAAGGAATGTCAGACTTCTACTGACTTAAATATCTCCCTTTTCCTTCAGCTACCCTTACGTTCTGGGACCATAACGCAGTTACAATAAACCAGGGTAGCCACTTTTTTTTAATTTTTGTTATTGAATACTAGCTTCCGCCCGCGACTTCGTCCGCGTGGAAAAAAAATCCCTATTTTGAAACATTCTTCA
Source organism: Tholera decimalis (assembly GCA_943138885.2). Taxonomy (NCBI): domain Eukaryota; kingdom Metazoa; phylum Arthropoda; class Insecta; order Lepidoptera; family Noctuidae; genus Tholera; species Tholera decimalis. The sequence goes on along the minus strand of OW964578.2, from coordinate 21,730,006 downwards.
CTAGTGCTCCGCTTCTATTTATTGGTCTTAGCGTGATGATATATAGCCTATAGCCTTCCTCGATAAATGGGCTATCTAACACTGAAAGAATTTTTCAAATCAGAACCGTAGTTCCTGAGATTAGCGCGTTCAAGCAAACAAACAAACAAACTCTTCAGCTTTATAATATTACTAGTACTCTCGCGGGGCTTCGCTCCCGTGGATTCTATCACGGTAAAAACATAACTCTCCTTTTTTGCAGTCGGGTAAAAAGTAGTCTATAACCTTCCTCAAGCTTCAAGCTACTTCCATACCAAATTTCATCCAAATCCACCCAGTACTTTCGAAGATTAGCGCGTTCAAGCAAACAAACAAACAAACAAACAAACTAACAAACTTTTCCGCTTTATAATATTAGTATAGATTAAGTATAGATAGGCTTGCGTTTGACCACCATCTCATCTGATGGTAAGTGATGATGTGGTCGAAGATGGAGCACGCTTGCCTAGAAGTGACCTATTCACTCTTGACTTAAAGACTCCCAGGTTATAGCGATCAGGAAACACAGACTCTGGCAGGGAATTCCACTCCTTAGCAGTACGCACAATGAAAGTATTCCCAAAACGTTTCATGCGTATGGGTGGGATGTCCACCATGTAACGATGGCGCATCGCCGTTTGTCTTGTAGTCCGATGATGGAACGGGCTTGGCGGAATTAGATTGTGTAATTCCATCGCACACTGCAGGCCTCCTCTCATTGAGAGGGAATGGAGCGTGCTCCATCTTCGACCACATCATCACTTACCATGAGGTGAGATGGTGGTCAAACGCGAGTCTATTATCAATAGAAAATAATAATAATAAAAAAAATACTACGGGTGCCCTGTGCGCGTTGGTAGTTCCGGACTTCCGGCATGTTCTATACTCAAACCTTAGAATACAGACTCAAACAATCCTAGGACAAGCGACGTCTTGGGATAGATTAAACCTAGAATACGCCGATTGTGTTGTGATCGAGTTGTGATGTTTTTTTGCACCGTTTTGTAAGCAGTGGTGATGATATGGTTAGTTAGCTAGTTTTTTTTTGGTTTTTGTTGCTTTCCTTTAGAATCCTGTTGTGTGCTTTGTGGCATGTGCCGCATAAGGCCGTACGCGCACTGCGTTGCGTTTTGGAAACGCAAAATCTGTGAAGTATGGAGTGGCATAGAAGTGCGCGCACTGCGGTGGAATAAACGCGTGCGGTAGAGTCACCGGTGGCCCCGGTCATTCTACCGGTGCGGTAGAACTACCGCAATTGCGGCCACCGCAAGGCAGTGCGCGCACTGCCTAAACATCTTTTAATTCTTTCTTTCTTTCATGGCTGAACTCACGACCAAGAACTTGTAAGTCGGGCCTGTAACCACAGTGGACTGGTAGAGAATGCCTAAGGCATTAAGTCCGAATTTATACCATCTGTGCTGCATAAAGTTTTAATAAATAACAACTGGGCTACCAATGGTCCTAAAAACTTAAAGATTTTGTTTTAATCTATCTTCTGCATTCGAGTTGCGACGGTGTTGTGAAAAGTTTCTTTAAAAAACGTGGCCTGTGTCATTTTCCAGCCCTTTAGATATGTCCATATTAAAAATTATATCAATACGCTGCTCCGTTTTGTAGTAAATGAAAGACAAAATGTTTTCATTTGCCCTTAAAAATTAAGTCCCACGCCGCGTGCCTTCAATCTGTATGTTCGCGATAAACTGAATAAATTTTCATACAATTTTCACCAATAAATAGAGTGATTCATAATGAAGGTTTCAGTGATTAATTTATTAAGGTGTTTGGTGAATTAGCAGAATGTGACCGAGCGAAGCCGGGTCGGGTAGCTAGTAATATTATTAAAGCATATACAATTGATAAAATTATAGGTAACTAGCGGTACCCCGCGGTTTGTCCTACGTTAATCAAGATCTCAATAATGTGTAGATTTTTGAAATACAAGTAGCTTATGTTTGACCCTGGGTCTTCAACTATTCTCGTTCCAAATTTCATCCAAATCGGTTCGGTGGTTTAGCCATGAATGCGTAATAGATAGACAGACGCAGAGCCGAGCCGTCCCTATGTGCGAAGTGTGCGGCGCACACAGGCGCCAAAGCAGAAGGGGCGCCGCGCCGGATGTAATGCCAGCATTAATTATTGAAATAATTTTTGGAAAACTACAACATATTATTCTTTATAATTGAGTAGGTATAAACAGTGTAAAGTTAAACCACAGGCGTGCGTATTGTCTTTGGCTCAGGCTCAGCTTGTGGAAAAAAATCTTAGGCGCTTTGCGCATTTTGCACACAGGCGCTGTCTTAGGTCAGCGCGGCCCTGGACAGACTTTCCCTTTCCCATTTATAATACTAGCTTCTGTCCGCGACTTGGTTCGCGCGTCTACATCGCAAAAGAAAAGATCGCCTAAGACTCTAATCTACGTTAGGTTAGAGTCTTGCGATCTTTCTAGGTAAGATGCACTCAGATTTCAATGCGCCTGTCCAGACAATGCAAATTGTCAGCTATACATCTTTGACAGTCGCTACGGGTTGTCAGAGGTCAGAAAACTCTTACACCAGTTTTGTCAAGGGCTACCTTGTTACCCAGTTACTGGGTTGCGGAGGTCAAATAGGCAGTTAACCGGTTAGACTGGAAGTCGCTCCCAACAGAGCAGAAAAAAAGCCTAAGTTGATGATGAAACTTTATAATATTAGTTTAGATCAGGGCTTCCCTAACTGTGCGTCACAACGCCCTGGGGCTCCGTGGTATTATCCGCGGGGCGTCGTGAGGCGATCTAAATGTTTTGTTTTTATTTTTGTTCTTTATTTCCTAATAAAAAATTAAGATCTCAAACGTATTGGAAACTCAAGTGGCTTTCAATAGGGGAGAGCGGGGTTGAAAGTGCCGGGGGTAAATTGTGCCAAGGCGAATATTTGGAAAACAGAAAGAGATAGATATACGACTGTATTGCGTCGCGTAATGCCTAATAGTCCGACACACGTGGCCGCTATTTTAGTTGCTCCAGCGACGCGGACCGAGTGGCAGTGCATATGAGGGACCTCCAGCGTCACGTAAGTAAATATTTTTGTATCGATACTTTGTGGTCGTAAGCTAGTATTTTTCGTGATTTTGATATGGAAGCTTCCATAAAATGTTTGATATTTGTCCTAGTTTGTTATGCAGTGTTATTTTAATGCTTTGATTAAAGTGATTTCTATATATGAGACAAAATAGTACACTGTCGGAAACGGGGTTAAATGTGCCGTTCATGTGGGGCTGCTTGTGCCACGGCACAACCAACCCCTATGCAACCTTATCTTTTCACTATTGTTTGTGTTTACGCGAGCACTTATGAAAGAAGGAAAATAATTTTAGACATGATACTTTATTACTGCATTTATTGTTTTTGACAGAATAAGGACATACAAGTAACAAAACTTTTGTCACTGATCGTCCAATGCCAAAAAATCGACCCTCACCAGCTACAGAAAATTTGCCTGACCCTCCAAACAATCCAGAGAGGACTCCTGAATATCTCGATGAGTCAAATTATGTGGGTATCAATGTGGAGATTGAGACTAGTCCATCAATACTTCAGCATGTTCCTAGGCAAAGCGACTGCAGTGTCTGTACCTGTGAACCAGGTCCTTCGGGTATTCAACATGGAATTAATGTAGACAATAGAAATGAGTGTGAACCATCAGGCAACTAAGAACAAGAGTGACGTCAGTGCTCTCAAGAGCCTATCTCTAGCTGCAGTCCTCAATCAGCTGATAACAACACAGGAGATAAAAATATAGCAATTTTCTCACCCGAGCTAATAAGACCACTGCCTAAAGCACCAGCAAGATTAAGTGGACATAATAAAGGACGTAAAAGAAAGACAGCTATTCTTACCCCCACTCCAGAGAAAAACGCTTAGGCCGAAGAACAGTACTAAAAAGAAGAAACAAAGTAAAACTACAAAAAAGGTTAAGGGAAAAGGCAAGGAAAAAGGTAAACATACAACAAAATAGACTAAGAACCCTGGTAAGAGAAGAGTTTTGCAAGAAGACGACAGTTCTGATGACGAAGATGATGGACGAGAATGGTACTGTATCATATGTTGTGATACCTACTCTATCTCTGCCCCTGGAGAAAATGGATTGAATGCAGAGAATGTAAGAATAAGGCCCATTTGCAATATATTGAAGAAGAAGAAAGCTTAGAATTTGTATGTTCTAATTGCTATTCTGATGAGTCATTCGGATAATAACTACTTTTGATATATTTTTTTGATTTCTTAATGAGACTTTCAAGAGACTGATAATAATTATAAAGAAAGATTTCCGTTACCTACTTTATAATTTAAGAGAAATCTTTATTATTTTTCGTAAATTATAGTCCTTATAAAACTAGAAATCTTTATTATTTTTCGTAAATTATAGTCCTTATAAAACTGATATTTTTAATAACTGATCTCATTCGCGTTAAAAAATAAGAACAAACTACTGATTATAAATATCGTTTGTGTTTGAAATAATTACATAAGTAAAGGTACTTTGTTTTTTATTATAATACTTAGTATTATAAAGAACTATAGTTTAAAAACTGTTGATTTGCAGTAAAAAATATAATTAATAAATATATTATTATAAAATTGATATCCTTTAAATTGTAAATTAATTTTCATTCATGTTAAACACCTAATATTATCAACGGCACAACCGACCTCACCTACGGCACAACTTGCCTCAAAGTGGGGTTGGTAGTGCCTTGCCGCCGCTGTATAAATAAATCACATTTTCTTAAAAACTATTAAAAATGTACAAAATCTTTATTTATATTCATACTATACACTAAATTTCGCTTTGGATGAACCACTACTTTCAGATATAGTACTGATGTTATCTGATTTATATAAGGATTTGTCAAAATCGGCACTTTTAGCCCCGGTCTCCCCTACGTCTTCGCCGGAACTTACACATTTTGTTTCTGCTTTACAGTGTGCTGTTTAATCCTAAACCCCCCACTTATCTTAAAGAACGATTTAAGTTCCTTCATGACACACATGCAAAATCTCTGAGGTCATCAGAAAACTTAAGGCTTGCGGTACCGAGTCACGCCACCAATTTCTATGGTAAGTCGTTCGCAGCTCAAGCAGTACGGCTGTGGAATGCGCTACCCGTGTCAGTAAGACAAGCACAAACCCTATCGTCTTTCAAAAACTCAGTAAAAGATCTTATCTCTCTCCTTAAATTGTTGTTATTATGTATGTCTTTGTTTCTTTTTTTTTTAATTTATAAAAAGCACCATTTAAATAATAATAATAATAAATAATATGGTAATTAAGCACAATAGATATGTGTCTGCCGTGGATAACTGTTATTGGCTACTCATGTAATTATAGAGAAGTACCTATTTAAGAAATTTAAGCTGTTGTTATCCCTAAAACTAAATAAATAAATATGCTCGTTACAATGTGTACATTTTGATGAGCATATGGTGAAGTACCAGGAGCACTCTTCAGCAATTAACGGCCTAGCATCGGGAAAAGCAATATTTTGTAAAAGGTTATCAGTAGTACAAACCGACCAACTAAATAGAGAGAAATAAAAACTTTTTAACAATAAATAAACCGACATCCTTTAAAATAACTTTAATTTAAGAAGTCGGTGCCAAAAACAAAAATACAAAACCAAAGACACCGACTACCGAAATTAAAGTTATTTTTCACTTTGCAGTGGTTGTTTTGGAAGTCGGTTTATTTTTTTGTTAAAAAGTTGTTTGTACCAATTATTTATTGACAAAATAAAAAGATTAGGTAACTTAGCAATCAATTTAAATAAAATTTTAATCAAATAAACTCTTGTTTTATTTTACAAATGATAAATTAAACTAAATTAAATGAAATGAACAATTTTAAGAACACTAAAAAATAAAGTAACTTAATGAATAAATACTATATAGAATTTTTATCTGGTTTTTCTCCATAGGAAATAACCAGTTGGATCCGTGAGCTCAAAGTAGGTTTTTTTCGCTTTCTAAATTTGAAATTTAATAAGATTTTTTACCGTTTAAATCAAATGAAAAAATGCACGTAAAAGCAAAAAAATTGTACGCGCTTTTCCTTTTTTTGTAGTCTCCGTTTTCTTTGTGTTGCTGTTTCTTTTTTGTATTTTTAGCCATATTATTTCCACGAGTAGATCGATCGATGATCGATCTATAAAAAAATAAATAACGGATTTTCTTTAGGTTTGTTATAACCTTCAAACCTGATCGTGTCTAAAGTCCATTACGTGGCCTTTTTCACAAGTGCAAACACGACTATGATACGATATTCCATCATGGAATGCCAGTGCCTATCTTCCGGCTTCATAATCAGACCTTGAAACCTTATCGTCGTCAAAGTTCATTACAAGACTTTTCTAAGAAATTCAAAACAGCTATGATACGATTTTCCATCATGAAGTTCCAGTTCTTCATCTTCCGGCTCCATCATCAGATTAGTTCGACAGTACCATATTATTGTATTGTTATCGTCTAAATTACGTCACATCGAATTTTCTGCAATTCCATTCCATTATATCAGAAACAACCCGACCATATGAGTATTGAACTAACACAGGAAGGGTTATATGCTAACATACCATAAACTATCATCAACTATCAAGCAATCACTGTGATGCGCCATCGTTACATGGTGGACATCCCACCCATGCTTACAAAACACAAAGCTAAGGAATGAAATTCCCTGTCGGAGTCTGTGCTTCCTGATAGCTATAACCTGGGGGTCTTTAAGTCAAGAGTGAATAGGTTACTTCTAGGCAAACGTGCTTCGTCTTCGACCACATCATCGCTTACCATCAGCCATCAGGTGGTAAAACGTGAGCGGACGAGCCTATCAACAATAACAAGAAAAAAATACTGAAAAGTTAGCTTTTTCGTTAATCGTATTTTTATTTGACATTCGATGAGAATATTGATAAAATATCATGTTGTTCAGTTTGTTACGATACGAGAGATATGTGCAGTGTGATACCCGGTTCAACTTCAAACCATGACAATCTATTTATCTGCCACGTTTATTCAAGATTCTTATTATTTAACCATTTAACATGATTTATCGTTTTAATAATTTTAAATTATGCAAGAAAAGGGAATGGAACAGAAATGGAAATACAAAAAAAACTGTTCTAAAACCAGGTTGGGCAATCAACTAGTCGTAAATATCGTTTAATTGCCGAAATAATTTTATATTCGGCCGTGGGGGCGACAAAGGTAAGCCCGCTATTTTAGATTGATTTGAAAATGGAAGGGATTTGCGGGTCTTTGCGTTTTTAGTTTTAATTTGCGATAATGAGGTAATAAAGTGTATGTTTTTTTGCCTATGTTTGCTATTGTTATATGTGCAATGTTAATGAAACTAGTGATCAAACACAGTGTTCGGCCATAATTTAAATTATTTCGACATTCATTCATTTGTTGTTTTTTGTCATCATTTCATTTTTAATAACTATTTTATTACATTATTAGCTTTCTGCACTGGTTCTCTATATAAATTCAAACTGTGCCAAATTTAATAGTTCTCTGGTTGTGTATTTTTTTGTAAAAAGGGGTACCTACATCAACTTCACGTAAGTATATACTTAATATATCGATGAAATTTCATAAAAAAAATACATCAAAACAATATTACTTTTAAGCATCGCTTCATGGTGAGTAATTTTTAAATAACTTATTTCGAATTGTTAAGTTTTTTTTTAATCAAGACATTACAAAATTATGTTCGCACCTGTGCATAAAAGTTAATTTGTATCTCAATCATGGACTTATTTTTTTTTAAGTGTTTTAAAACAGTTGTAAAATACCTCAAAAACTTTGGTTTAATGCACTGACATTTTTTTGGCTAAATATGATTCGATATAGTTTTTTTTTAATATTCTCTCTCTAATATTTCAATCCGATTTTCCTTCCGAAAAGGTTGTTACCAAAACCTACCGTTTGTAATCAAATGTTTTTTTTTACAAATCATGATTAGTAATAGCTTTTTTAAATCGAATATATCGTGCTTTTCTCTCTATAAAACATTATCCGTTATTATATCACATTAATTATGTTAGGGTATAATTAGGCTGTACTAGTAAAGTAAAAGCCTTTAAATAAATATAGATTAAAAAAACAGGTATCTATGACGAAAAGTCTACAGATACAATAAAAAACGCAAAAAATGTTCCTATCTCCGACAATGTAAACTCTTTCCAAAAATATCCACTAACCTGATCGGATCAGCAGATGCCAGGAGCCAGGGATGCAGGTGTTGCTCGGTTTGATGTTCAGGCTGTCAATGGAAGCGGGGTACAGCGCGCTACGTTTAATATGAGGGGCCACAGGTGGGCGGAGACAGTGGGCGGGAAAAACTGTAGAGATGCTTGTTGGCGCTCGATGTGTTTTTTATTTCGACGGTATAATTTTTATTATTAGAGGTAAAACAGGATACTTACTATATGTATTTATTGTTTCGAGTGTTCAGTATTTAGGTCAGTACCGAAATACCGGATACTCGAAACTCGAGGCAACAGTTTGCAAGCGCCATGATCATGAAAGAAAAGAAATGAGTGATGATGAATGAGCATTTTTGTCGTCAAGTAATTATACAGTATTTTACGGAATAAAAAGCTTTTTGGCAAAGTTTTCGCTTCACAAATGATTTGAATTTATTGAGGCTTAATTCTTGAATATGACTGGGAAGTTTATTGTAAAAGCGAATACATTGGTATCTAAATGAGCCCCCAATTTTCTTGAGCCTAGTAGAAGAAACAATAAATGTGTAGGTACTTATTTCTAGAATTTATTTAATGGATATCACTATACTTTATTAATATTTTTTTATTTTTATGTGCATGCAATTTCTTTCATAAATATATTGATAAGGAAGAGTCATTATATTATTATCCTTAAACTTATCTCTAACGGAGCAGCTGGGACTTAATTAATAAATTGAATGAATAGCCCTTTTTTGTAAAACAAAGACTGACAGGATATCAGAGGCATTTCCCCACAAAAAATATCGTACGACATGACACTATGAAAATAGCTCAAGACAACTTTAGTTTTTAATTTAAATTTAAATTAATTACCGTACCGTAATTAAGTACCGTAAACGGGCTGTCTCCAGATCAGTTAAATTTTGATTTTTTTAACTAGTCTTCAATTAATTGTGTGTCAATTTAAACATGTTTAAAACGGTTACATACAATTTTCCCCAACTATAATACAAACCTTCAATTATAACATCAATGAATTCCACCGCATAATTGACGATTACAAGCATGCATTTTTTAAAGTATTCAATATAGTACTTACCTATATAAAACATCTATTTACCGTCAATCCACGGGACACCAAAATGACTTAACACTAAAAAAAACAACAAAATTCGACTCTGCCCCATCCTCTATCCGCGAATCACAAACGCACCAGCGTACTTAGTAATTACAGCATTTGACGTAGCACTTTGGTATTCATTGGAAAAGACTAGCGCGTGATCTAGGTCTGATTTCAGGATTAAATCTGGACTAATTAATTATGATAAGAACAAAATCACATTTTATCATGACTAAAAATAGCCTGGGGTATCTCTCAGAAAAAAAGAAGTGTTTTCAGCTTATTTATATATTTACGCGTCACGTATATACGTAGGTAGTACCACGTAAGTACATAGGCGATAAAACCGCCCATTGTAACACCCTCTCACAAATAATACATTATATCTTGACGTTTTCATTCGTTCAGTTCAGTTCGTTTCAGTTGTTCTGTTAATTATTTTTAAATGTCTATAGAATGATATAATATAATAGGATAAAGTATTTTTATTGAAAAATTATTTAATTTATAGTAAATTAATATTGTAAAATAATTTTAGATTAAAATCAAATAATAATTTAATTTCAAGTAATTTGCTGTCTAATCATAAATATCATAATTTTGTAAAGCTACCAGCTAAGTTTACATTGTGGAATGCGATAAATAATTGAGTATTGAGTACTGTATGACATTTTGATTATTTATTCTTTAAGTGACATTTACTATTTTTTTTTAAATTTCCTAATGTTTCATAATTAATAATTATTGTATGAGAATTATTGTTTTAATTTCTTTAGATTTACATGCCTCAAGGCGTAATATAATTGAACTGTGCTCTATTTTTTAACAGCTTTATGTAATGTCATTTATACCAAAATTTAAAATTTCACTTATTTGCTAATAACCCATAATAAATGAAATTTGAAAGGCGGACTTACTGTCGAACAAATTTTCTACCAGTCAACCAAGGGCAGTCAAGAAATAACGTGGTAGGTACAATAATGAAACATGAAAAGTGAATTATTAATATTAAACAATATAAAAAAAAACTGGATAAGTGCGAGTCCGACTCACCTACCGAGGAGTCCGTCCTTTGTAGCTTATAAACATTTAGTACTGGAATCGAGTCTCGAGCTTTTCCTGGAATTTAACTACCAAAAACCTATCTCACTAATATTATAAACGTGACAGTTTATATTTTTCCTGCAAAATTTACATATGTATCTATTAACTGTACTAATTTACTTCAGTTTTTTCTCGACTGACTACGGTGGGGTTTTGTTTTTAATATTTTTCATTAAAATTAAGAATTAATGCGTCGTAAAAAAAAATGGTTTTGGAATACATAAAGCTCTGCACCGCCGGGTTCTAACCCCACCCATTGCAGTATTGCCGTGAACCCACTCCAGAAACAAGCATATTTAGCTTAGTTTGAGGGGATAACAGGATTTCTAGTAATGTTAACTCTACCCATATCTGGGGGCACGGCAGTGCCCTCACCAAGTCGAGCAAAAAGCGGCACGGCCGTACCATACTTTTCTCGAAGCAGTTCAGGCCAGTTTAGAACCCCTATAACTTCGTTGTGGGTAGAATTAGAAGCCAGAATTTTTAGTAACCAAGCAGGCATTGTATAAACACGGTATATTTCAAATTTCATTCAATTTGAATCAGTAGTTTAAGAATTATAACGAGTCAAAGTTTCTTAATTTTGTCACTCACTGACTCACTGACCGATCATCAAAAGTCTAAAGCACTTCTAGCCAAGGGCGGATCCAGGAGGGGGGGTCATGACCCCCCCTGGGCTGGGTCCAGGACCTAGGTGGACCACTAATTAAAATTTTTAAACATTGTTACTAGATAATACTCCAGTTTCTGTCGTAAACGAATATCGGCAGTGGATGGCCAAGTGGCAGCGGAGTCAGGAAATACAAATTATAACTTCTTGTGACTTGACCACGATTATGTGACCCCCCTGGCATCAAAGCTGGATCCGCCCTTGCTTCTAGCAGACAGAAGCTTCAAATTTAGAATACAATTAGTGTTTAGTGTATGAATCAAGGAAAAACTAAAATATTTTCCAATTTCGGTTTTTTTAATGATAATAGGCTCGCGTTTGACCGCCATCTCACCTGATGGTAAGTGATGATTTATTTATTTATTAAAACTTTATGCAACACAAAATATACAAAGGCGGACTTTATGCCATGGGCATTCTCTACCAGTCAACTATGGGTGGTGAAGAGACAACATGGCAGGTGCATAAAAAATAAACAAAGTAGATAATATATTCGAAGTAAGTCTTATTACAAGTATATATATACATAAATAACTAAAATAAACTTACATACATATTTATTATAATACATACCAAATATATATAATATATTAATAAAAAGTCATAGAAAGGGGGTTATGAAAACTCTGCTTCCACTATTTGTTTTGAAAATAATCCCGCAACTTTCTCTTAAACGCATATTGACTGGTGGCCGTCCTGATATCAAGAGGTAATGCATTCCACAGAAGAATAGACTATATAAAAGGAAGAATGAATAAAATCAGAAGTATGAGAAGGACAGAGTAAGAGAAGATTATTGGAAGAGCGCAGAATTTTAGCGTGTGAAGAACATAAAAATTGAAAATGAGAAATAAGGTAAGAGGGAATCTAATTTATATATTTATTACTTGTGAGATATATTGTGTTTTCATGCGATGGCCGAGTCAATCTATTTATTTAAAACGTTAAAAAAAATATTGATAGAGTCTGGCTAACGAAAGCGTGACCTGGAGTTTTCTTAAAAGTTTAATATGGCAACATTATTAAACTGTCAAAGTCTGTGATTACAATTGTCAGTAATTTGTAAACACAATTAATATTCAACAATAATCGCTATAATATGGGCAAAACAATAAAAAGTAACGTGCGAAAACTGCTACATACTATGATCAGTAATTTTATACAAAAACACGAAGAGAAAGAAATTTTTTTCCAAGAAAAACAACAATGTTTAGATGCGATCTCGGATTTTTTAGGTTAGTACGACTTTTTAATGTTGATCCTTGGTGGCTGATTATTAGATATACCTATTTACGATATTATGATACTTTTTCTTATCTTTATAGATAATATTGGAGATATTCAAGGAATCTGCGACTTGTTGAAACGTCAAACAATTTGGAGAAAAAATCTTTAATAGAAACTCAAAGTTCTTAGAAGAAATATATTCATTAACTGGTACGTATGTTACGGTTAAGAATGTTTTGTTGATGAGTTGTAGTATTTCACATTATCAAATTGTTTGGGTACCTTGATTTTTTAATATGCATTGTATACTTCGTTTTGCAGAAGTTGGTGTCACAACACTTAAAAAAAGGAAGGATCTGTGAATGAATTGATGTGGAGCACTCCAGGAAAAAAACGCCCACACAAAAGCTCAGTGTTGGATTTAGACAGTTTTGATATTGATGCAATAAGAAATAAAATCAATTAATTTTATATTGTGAGAAAGGTGGTCCCAACATTGCGAACATTGTTAGAAGAATTACATTCTAGCATTGGCTTTAGTGGACGTAGAGAAACTCTGCGTGAAATATTAATTGCTAATGAGTTCAAGAAAAATAAAAAACGAACGAAATGAACGAACGGTTCTTGTCGAACGTTTTGATATTGCTGCTTGGAGACATCTTTATCCACGAGAAATTGCTGCTAAATGAACGGAAGGAAAACGAATCATCTACTTAGATGAAACATATGTACACAAAAATTATAAGGCTAAAATGTCATGGCAAGTAGTGTTGCCCAAACGAAAGTCTCAGACGAACAGACTCTGTTACATTGTTCTGAGATCTCAACTACCGTTTAATAAATAGCAATAGGATAATCGCTAATTGCAAGACTCTTGCGAGACTCTCGTTTGGGCAACACTAATGGAAAGATCTAAAAACAAAATAAAACACTGATAAAAACCTCATTTGGCTGAATAACAGCAGAATATTGAAAAAAAAATCATGTAATAAATGTGGAACATAAAATAATACAAACAAAGAGATCACATATCAGAAAAATTATTGGAACAAAATCATAATAAGTGTAGGTGATGACGACTCCACTGATACAGAAGAATCCTTAGAGGTTGAATTTTTGGACTCGAATTTTGAGTACGATGATTAAATAATTATCATACTCAATACGCCTGTAGTTGATTAAAAAAAAAAATTTTGAAGTTTAATAAACTACATGTTATGTAGGTAAATATTATGTATATACTAATAAATAAATCTACACATTCGTTTTTTTAATCAATCCATGACAGTCAAGGCTCCGAGACACCAAACGGAGTCTTTAAAAACATTATGTGGTATTATCCCTAAATAAGTTCGTAAACAACTATTATATAAATTGTCATTAATACATAAAATTTCCAAGTATCAAAACATTTTTCTCCTACTATAGTCAGTAATACCACATAAAGATTTTTTGAATTTGCCGCGTTTTCTCAGGTCACGTTTTCGTTAGCCAGACTCTATGGTCACTATAAGATGTTGCTAGGTTAGATAATTACGTAATAACTTAAGACAGAAGGTCCTTTAAGTAGGGACTGAATAAATTAATAACCGACTTGGTATTACATGGATCTCACAACTTTTTACGTTAGAAGAATTGAGTTGCGAGACTTGGTTTTTTTGACAAGTATTGTTTTTTATGGGATTATTTTAAAAAAGAAAGAAAGTAAGAAATAAAGAGGTTTCAGATTTTCCTTGCACTGGTACTATAAAAAGAGGTTACGTGCCATACTTCTAGGTCAACGGGAAGTACCTTATCAAATTTGATTTCCTTGATAGTATCGAAATATGCGTTTTTGCTGCATAACCGCCGTATCTTTATTTTAGGTTAATTTATAAGATTGATTATTTCAGGTACTCAAGGGACTGTAGACTTGAGTAGGTATCAGTGGCGAAGGGTGAATTTTCATAAAAGGGAAGCCGGATCAAAAAATGCTTGCCTTGCTCAAGTGTGATGCGTGAATTCCAGTAACTGTGGCCCTGTGGCTGACTTCGAAATCTTGTAACTTCGTAAATAATTATTTGTTTAATTGAAAATAATAGATTACAATTTATATATTCTTATATAAAATAATAGACTAATATTTGACATATTTCAAAAAAGAAGCCGGTAGGAATCGAGTTGTATGGAGCCTTCGCTACTGGTAGGTAGGTATATGGTTTTAATTTTAACTCGATACCGCAACGCATTTCTGAAATAAAGGCTCTTGACAGACAGACAGACAGACGGTTTTTTTTCCATTTTCGTCATGTATCCTTTTTTCGGGTGTGAAAACCATTGAATGACTTCTCCCACTCTGGTCGGAGCGGAAGGGAGTGTCAGATTTCTACTGACTAAAATCCCACCCTGTTCCGTAGCTGCCCTTGCGTTCCGTGGCCGCGGTATTATGCTAGAACACTCCCGCAACCCCTAGCAGGCAATGGTCCTATCGAGTCCCGTCATTGGTGATGACTGCGGCGCCATCGATCCGGGCCTGGTCCTTACCGGACGGTGAGCTACTCCTGCTCGCTGCCTGCAAGCCCGCGCCTACGAGTGGCCGGATATCGGCTGTCGCCGTGTATTTAGGCCTTAAACTTTGCGCGGCTGTGCAAGCTTATATCCCCGTTAGTCGAATAAAATTCTGAGTCCTTATCGACGAATTAGATATAATAATAATAATAATAATAACGCACCTTCCTTGAGTCATGTATGAGGCAATGGAAGACGGTACTTCGCTATCCAGGATGTCGACGGATCCGAGGGAATGATGAGCCTATATGGATCAGACGGGGAATATTTCAGGGTGACAGTTTGAGTCCACTTTGGTTTTGCTTGGCCCTGAATCCTCTAAGCACAATGTTAGAGGACTCAGGCCTGGGCTATCGGTTGAGAAGAGGAGGTCAAAGTATATCCCACCTCCTTTACATGGATGATTTGAAACACTTTGCCCCCAACAACTTGCTACTGATGGAACTACTGAAGGTAACTGAAACTTTCAGTAGCGCCATCAAGATGGAATTTGGTGTGGACAAATGCGCAATCATGCATGTAAAACGAGGAGAGATTATGGAATCTGAGGGAATTCAACTTTCAGACTCCATACACCTTAGATCTCTCTGCTTGACCGAAACTTATAAGTATTTGGGTATGTCGGAAGCTTTGGGCATTAATGTTGCTGACATGAAGCAATCGTTGAGGGAGCGCTTCTTTGGCCGCCTGACAAAGGTATTAAACAGCCTTTTGTCGGGAGGAAATAAGGTGCGCGCCTTCAACGGTTGGGTCATGCCGGTGTTGATGTATTCTTTCGGCATACTCAAATGGACTCAAACCGAACTGGACGCCCTGGATAGGAGGGTCCGCACACTGCTGACCGCAAATCGGATGCATCACCCACGATCATCGGTGATGAGACTGTACATCCCGCGGAAGTGTGGAGGTCGAGGCTTTTTAAACGCCAAAACTCTCCACAACCGCGAGATTTGCAGTCTCAGGGAATATTTCCTTCAAGCCGATGTGGGTATGCACCGAGATGTGGTTGCAGTGGACAAGGGACTCACCCCGCTGACCATGGCTAAAGAGAACTGGCACAAACCTGTTATACTCACCGCAGATGACCGCAAGGAGGTATGGAAAAGCAAGGAGCTTCATGGTCGCTACTATCGGGCTCTCTATGGGCCCGATGTAGATTTGACAGCTTCGGTTGCCTGGCTACGCTTCGGGGATCTCTTCGGAGAAACTGAAGGTTTTGTCTGTGCAATTATGGACGAAGTTATCTTGACGAATAATTACCGGAGACATATTATGAAGGACGGGACGATTGACGTGTGTCGGGCATGCCATCATCCTGGTGAGTCCATCAGACATATTGTCTCCGGTTGTTCTCGTCTTGCTAACGGCGAGTACTTGCATAGACACAACCAAGTAGCCAGAATTATCCATCAGCAACTTGCTTTGAAATACAAACTTGTCGATTCTGAGGTACCGTATTACAAGTATGTGCCCGACCCAGTTCTCGAAAATGACCATGTCACGTTGTACTGGGATCGGTCTATCATCACTGACAGGACTATTGTTGCCAATAAGCCTGATATAGTGGTGATAGACCGATTAGTGCGCCGCGCAATGATAATCGATGTTACCATCCCACATGACGAGAATCTCGTGAAAGCTGAGAAAGAGAAACACATAAAGTATCTCGACTTAGCTCATGAGGTTGTTGACATGTGGAATGTGGACTCGGCTGTCATTGTGCCGATTGTCATGTCAGTCAATGGGCTGATAGCTAAAAGCTTCGACGACCATCTGTCGAAGCTGGCGTTGCACAGCTGGATAAAGGGCCTGATACAGAAGGCAGTTCTCCTCGATACAGCTCGCATTGTGAGGAGGTTCCTTTCTCTGGAGACCTAACCACCGGTAGCTTGGACCCTGCTCCCGACACCGATGGACTGCCATTTTTTATATTTTTAAATGTTTTTTTATTGTAAGTTTTTATAGAAAAATATTTAAAAATGTAATTTTTGAGATATTTGTTGAATAAAGGAAATAATAATAATTCCACAACTTTCACACAACGCCATCTAGTCCCAAACTAAGCAGAGCTTGTGCTATGAGTACTAGACAACTGATAAACATACATAATATATATATTTCTAAATACATACATATTATAGATAAATCACACCCAGACAAAGAACAATTGATCGTGCTCATCACACAAACATTTGTCCTGGGTGGGAATCGAACCCACGACCTTGTGCATAGCAGTCAGGGAACACCTTGCAATAATGATGCATTACTAGCAATGCGCAGATTAGGAGAAAAAAATTGGCCAAGTGCGAGTCAGACTCGCCCATGAAGGGTTCCGTAGTAAATATAATAATTATATTTATTTGATGAATAAAAAAAACCTTAAAAATTTCTTAAAACTAGCTTATTTACATTTTTACAACTACGCTAAATAACTTTGCTTTTCATAGTGTTTGTATGAATTACAAAGTTATATTTGCGGTTTTAGAAAATATGCTGTATCTCAAAAACTGCTATCCCGATTCCGTTCAAACCAATTTTGCTTGAAAGTTTACATTAAGGTCTACAGATTTATATTTTTTTTGATTTTTCACTCCATTATTATAGAAATTAGAGGGGGGGACACTCACATTTTACCACTTGGGAAGCTTATATCTTTTAAACGATTGATTTTATGAAAAAGTAGTTATAGAAACTCTATAACTATACTACTACTCTATCATTTTTAAAGACCTGTCTATAGATACCACACACGCATTTCCAAGTATGGGGACCCCCCTTTATTTTAAATATTTTTTAATTTTTTCTTAAAATCGGAAAGCGGTTCATAGAATACATCTACCTACTAAGTTTCACATGTATAGTCTTAATACCGTAAAATGCTGTAACTTTGCCCGGATTTTGACGTTTTTTGTTCGTATCTCTGAACCTGTTTATTATTGCGGCTTTTACAGACTTTCAGATGGAAAACAGACCTTATGCTTTGCCAGGTAGAACCCAAATCCATTTAAATCACGCCGTTTTTCAGAATTACAAACACCCAAAGTCGTAGGCAAAGTTGTAGGTAAAAGACACAACTTTGCCTAGAAGGATATCTCAATAAATATATTGTTGATCTTTTTAGTATTTTTTTTCCGTGTACAAGAGACACGTGCTTGTCCCCGGCAGTTATATTATTACCATGACGGTATTGAATATTTTTTTACTGCTGATAGGCAATGTTGTAGCAGGTACCACAAACTTTTCATACAAAAATGTCGTTGAAACAAGGGTTGTCCAAAAAAAATACGGATTATTTTCTTAAACTTTTATTCACTTTTTTCAAAAATAAAACCAAATTTCACTTATGAGTAAAAATCACAAATATAATGCTTTTTAGCAATACTGACTCGTAATTACTAATAAAAAAATTAAAAAAAGTGGCTTTTCCACAGAATATTTGAGTTTATACAGGAGTCAGTGTCTTCACCCGACTTCGGAACATTAACAATTTATGCAATAAAATATCGTAAAACGAAGGGAATTTAGTGCATGCAAGCGCTTACGTGTCGATTTGACCGGGTTTGAAGCTGTGTAAATTTCATGCTAATACAACATTTACATAGTAAAAATATATCATTATTAAAATCCGACTAGTGACATCCCTAGACCCAGGCAAAGTTGTGTCACTCAAGTTTTCAAAACTGTGCACAACATTGCCTGCTAAGTTATTTTAATGAAATGGTGTCCTTTTAACAAAAATATCGAGTAATACGGAAAGTAGATAGTATTTTCTTACCCTGGAATGTTATAGCTGCACGAAAACACCTTTTCTTTAGCTAAAACTTCAAAAGTTACAAGACACTAAAAATTTTCACTCACTCGCACCGGTGTTTGTCGTACAATTAACGGAATAACAATGAAGTTACCATTACAAAAAATGAAAAATATGTTACCCTAATAATGTAAAATCACTACCAAATGGTAGAAAATAAGAAAAAACGAAGCAAACGCGAAATATCGTTCATTAAACGAAATAGGCAAAGTTGGGCTTAGTTGGCAAAGTTGCAGCGTTTTACGGTAGTTTCGGAATAAAATGGCTGTGACATATGGACGCGACGGACGGACAGACAGACAGACGGACAGACATATCGAAACTATAAGGGTTCCGTTTTTTGCCATTCGGCTACGGAACCCTAAAAAATAGCGATAATTTAAAAAGAGTTTTTGAAATCAAGTATTTATGCTGCAAAAAGTCGATTCTGGATGCGTTCTCCGACAGTCGTTTCTCCTGTAGACTGATCAAGTGATCACCAACAGGACGTTTCGTTTTTGAGAGATTCGTCGACAAAACCTTTCACATATGGATGTGTTTGTTCGTATTTGAAAGTTTCAATGACAGGACTTTTCACCTACTGACTTTTTGGTGAATATTCCAATATTCACCAAAAAGTAAGTTGTACTACAAGGTAAATAATCCTACTTAATATTTATAAATGCAAACCAAGATTGATTTAAATGTTGTATGATACTATCTAATTTTTCGGCACGATATTATCATCAATTACTGAAAGTAAATTATCCATAATTATACCATTTTACTACCTACATAAAAGAGATGCAAGTACAGAATGTTATATACTTTATTTTGACTCACAAATATTCAAAACTAACATAGACACACTGCATAACTTACACAAAAAATACACAATATGGTCATAATTATATTAACTCGAATGAGAACCCCGTCGATTGTCTCAGCCGAAGAGTCATGCTAGAAATTCCATGCTATGTCATGTCAGTAAAGTAATTACATATCTAAATTTCTTGCCTACCTAGTAGAAACCGATTCACTCTCGATTGAATGACCCACAAGTTTCAGCTATCATTCACACGGTGACTACGTAAGAGTTGCACTTTCAAAATATAATATTTCCAAAGCAATGCATAAGTCGAAAACGTAGAATCTCTTTGCCAATTCATACCCGCATGGACGGCTTCCAAAGCGCATTCGTGCGTCGAAAATCTTAATACACATGCTATCCTATACTTTAAGGTCTTTTCATACATGTATATTCGAAACTAGCTAATACCTGCGACTTCACTCGCAAGGATGCAAATTTTACCGTGATGTATCATCGGACTACATGTCGAACGGCCATCGTTACATAGTGGACATCCCAGCCATACGCACAAAACGTTATGGGAATACTTTCATTGTGCGTACGGCTAAGGAGTGGAATTCCCTGCCGGAGTCTGTGTTTCCTGATAGCTATAGCTTAGGAGTCTTTAAGTCAAGAGTGATTCGGTTACTTCTAGATAAGCGTGCTCCATCTTTGACCACATCATCGCTTACCATCAGGTGAGATGGTGGACTAAACGAGCCTACCACATTTCAGCACGCTCTCCCAAAAAAAAACACGGAATGTGTACCAGCGTAGACAGAAACTGAAATCTATAATTATGCGTTGGTTTGTCACCATCCCATATACATTTCAGTTTCTGTCTTGAATAATGTAATAATATACGTTTATTTGGAATTAAAAAGCATGCACAGACAAACATTTAAAAACAAAAGTACAATTACACATTAAAAACTTAAACATAAAACTAAGACTAATTAATGACATTCATTGAAATGTTTGAGTGAACTCTGGTACCCAAGAAAAGATTTAACTTGTGTTATGGGTATCAGCCACTGATTTGAGAACCACTTGAGATCGCACATACGTTGCCCCGACGCACGAAAACTATGTGAGTTTTTGCTCTTATATATTGGCTACGATACACGAACCATTTTAGTTGTGACCAAGTATTAGGCCTGTGTGCATGCTAAACAATTACAAATTTTAAATTTTTGTATCCAATTTATAACGCACTAGCGACCCGCCCCGGCTTCGCACGGGTGCAATGTTTATATTAAATATACTATAGAATGTCTTTATATACATCGTTGACAGCCTTTTTGTCATTTGACATACATGTTCTCTTTAGTAATTACTCTTGAAAGTGCGACACATAATTTACCATGGGAAAAACATTCAACGCTCAAATCTAAGCAACATAGGCACGCGCGCCGTGCCTCCGCCGGCACTGCGCCGCAACCGCTATGTCCTTGCATTTTAAATCTGTAATATCTTCGAAACTATTTATTTAAATTATATTCTGTAAAGGGCAATATTGATTTATATTAAATGCACAATGTATTTATGGTACTTAATTGGATAAGGATTAATGTTGTATTGCTTAAAATCGCTTCGTAAAATATACTCGTATTTCTCGTAAAAAGTAATGGATAAAAAATGGTTGTTGTGGGTTATCTATAAGAGATAGACAGATGCCATTCAGGACTTTTTTGTTGACCTTTTTAAGGTGTACAATACTGTGGTACATTATTTTGATCTATCTCGTAGGATTCAGCCAGCGTTTGCAAAGCAAGCGCAAAAAATGTGTTTATTTGCGACATCACATTAGAAACCTCAAAAATTATCAGTGTTCCTCTACTATATTATGCATGTTATATACTTAAAAACCTTTCTATTGAATCACTCTTTCTACTGAAAGAAACTGCATCAAAATCCGTTGCGTAGTTTTAAAGATTTAAGCATACATAGGGACAGACACAGGGACACGACTTTGCTTTATACTATGTTAAGATAATAATGCTTTCATGCGCGTTGAAATGGTGTGGAAAACATTCCCAGACATCTAGATACCAAATGGATGACATAACTATTCATCAGTTATGAAATAATATGAAAATTATTTATCATTTAATCAGATTATAAGCTACCGCAGAGGTCCATTTAAAGTGGTGGTTTGGGTGGTCAAGGACAAAATTGTGTCGCGCGTTGATGTCTTTTGGAAATGTCTCTTTCTTACATGAAGAAATTCTAATTCTTTTATCCCTGTCATTTCTTTCGTATTTTTATCGTAAAAATCTGTGCTGTTACCTATAACGGCTGAATACGATATCGATAATTATAAAATTAAACTTATTTTTTTTTTAATTCAATTCAGATAGTTGTCATAAAATACCTATATACATTAACCGACTTTAAAAAAAGGAGAAAGTTCTGATATTTTTTCTTCTGTGTGACGTGCATGTTTTCATTTTAGATTTCCCAAGATTCCAGATTAAAAAGAAAAGTGGATGGATAAGGTTACTAGGGAATATTGGTTTCTAGTTTGGTTTTTATTGATATAATGTTGAGAAAAGTCAAAACAATATAAGATACCCATATCCAATCTTTCTAGGCTTCAAATAGTATGACGGAGTCTAATATTAATTAACTTGGACCTTTGCATTACAATATCGCCCTCGTAAGTTACTTTGGTTCCGGGGTTGCGGTAATGTTCTAATGAGATACCGCGGCCCCGGAACTTAAGGGCAGCTGAAGAAACAGGGTGGGTTTTTAGTCAGTAGAAGTCTGACACTCCCTTCCACTTTACCCAGAGCGGGAGAAGCCACTCGATGAATTTCTCACCCAGAAAAAAAAAACAGGTTACTTTGTTTCGATGTCGAGTCCACGGGTTAAGTGTTTGTAGGAGGGAGGAGTCATTAGATATATCATCTAATGACTCACCACCAAAAAAAAATTATTACCGAGCGCCTGCTGAAGCTACAGTTGTTGACACAACTGATTTTAATGAAAATATATTTATTATGGAATATAAAATAAATATAAAAAAATAAAATATAAAAATAATATATGGCCGGCTACATTGTCCATGCTCTGATAAAGCAACTAAAATACCTAACTTGTATTGGAGCGTTGATTGGTGTTACAAATCAAAACGCCTTACAATATTTCAAAAAGACACTAAAACAAGTTATTGTACGGATCCACCACAGTAATAGAAATTTGTCGTCGTTGTGAAATTTATATTAAAAGGGCGATCAACGAGAGTGGTTTGAAAGTGCTGTCTCAGAAATATAATTCCAATTATTATATGAGATCGGTTTTAAAATCACTGATTGGGTATAATTTATTCCCCAATATTAATTTTCATCAATATGAAATAGAAACTACCAATCATTTGATTGAATTAGCAAGATGCATAATTCAGAAATATATAGAGGCTCGGTTATCATTTTTTAGCAAAAACAATCAGACCCTAAAACTTTAATTCGAAAAACATTTACTAAATTAATTCATTTTAAAAATCAATAATAACAGCATACTTGTTTTTCTTTTTGTAATTGAGACTGATAATGATTAAATATTATTATATGATTTTATTGAGTATTTTTTATAATGTTAAACTTCATTTTATCGATATCGATAACTTTCCTTCAATCAAGTAGAGCAATCCCTAACTCGGCATATCTATGAAGCTTGACCTTGAACTGACCAATCCGCGAGTTGACAACTTTGTAAAAATTGTTTGAAACGCTTCGAAGCGCTTCATGTGTACTCGTAAAATAATATTTTATTCATCACTTAACCTTTCAATTAAAATATAAGTAATTTTTTAATTTATTAAAAAACTATGGCCTAAATCGTGGCATTGTGGTCACGTGACTACCTATGACGTCATCGTTCAAAAAACAACTTTCCTGGCATTTGGCACATAAATGTACTTCGGGTATTTTATGATATTTTACTCTATTATGAACGTGAAAAATTATTATCAGTGCTTTATTGGCTTGTTGTGGGAATACTACTATAAAAACGCCAACGAAACTATTTATTCATGTCCCTTTAAAAAGAGATATTCGCAAGAAGTGGTTAGAACTTCTGTGTCAAATCAAAGGTTGTCTGTAAAATATCGCTTTTAGCGATAAGACCGCCCATTGTATCACCCTTTTTAGTTGTTAAGTCCATGTTTGTTTTACTGTTATAGTGTACAATAAAGAATATATCTATCTATTTGCTTTTTTAAAAACACAAAAAAAGGAACTCATCGAACAACTATTACAGGACGATAAGACAAATGAACCAGAAGAGAGAGAGAGTTAGTTATGAAATGAAATGAAATATTTATTTGTAAATTGGTTATAAATAACACTTTTACACGTCATGTTTTTTTGCGTGTTTAGTTTAGCTAGATGAGGCCGGTATTTCCTAACTGACTACTCTGAGAAGAAACACCGAAACAAACTCCCTCTGAGTTTGTCCTCAACGTCTTTTTTAAAGTCCAGACAATTTGTGTTTGTATATGAGAAGCATGTAGGTTCATGTCTTTGGTATTCTTTTGAGGAAATAACCACGCAAATTTGAGCGGACCTGTCCAGACAGTGCAAGCAGTTAGTTAGTTATTCTTTTCTTATTTTGTCTTACGCACCAACCAAAGATAACCAGTCAGCTGTCAAAATATTGAACGATGACGTCTCGTTTTCTGATTGGTGTTTCTAATCACGTGACTCACAGATAAAAAGTCTCATTTTTCTCAAGGGAAAATAAAATAAATAATTAATAATCTTTTCTTCATTTGTACTATTTTGTGCTTCATATCAATAGATTTACATAATTAAATAGTTATTTTAAATTTTTAAACATACTGTCAACTCGCGGATTGTAGTAGCGCATTTTTTCTTTGCCTCCCAACCCATATTGGTGAGTTGTGTTCTTCAAAGAAATCGGCCTATAAGCTTTCTAGGTTAAATACTCTCTGGTATCAGCATTCTCTAATAAATTAAATTCAACTACACACATCAAAAGTGTCTAGGGATCAACATATATTTTTGCAATAACTTTTCTCCAGATTGATATTAATTAAAATTTTCTTTAAGTATTCATCAAATAAAGTGTTTTCGTTTGTCACAGTAACGATAAACCAAGTCACCTTTGCATTAATAAAGAAATTTGCCATTTTCCTAATAAAGGGATTTTTGACATTTGAACCACTAACATTAAAGTTCGAAAAAAAGACTGAAATAACAGTTTTTTTTTAAATTTTATTGGGTAACTTAAACAATTAATAATCCGTGTTTCTACCGCGAACACTAACAACACAAGAACATCGGTTTGGCATACTCAAAATGAGTTCATCCAAATCACGCTGTGGAATGGCCGCCCATGTTTGTTGCAACAACAAAAAAAGGTCTTCTTGCGACTGGATACCCTACATATTCGGCAGAGCTCTTCTCTGTAGCATATCCCATGCATGCTCAATCGGGTTCAAGTCTGGCGACTGAGCAGGCCAGAGCAGGACATTGATGTTAGCTGCGGCGAGAGTCTGTCTTACAACTCTTGCGGTGTGCGGTCGTGCATTATCATGCATTAACTGAAATAAGGGACCGATTTGCACTTGTAGAGGAACGATGACGTCAGATACAATCGTCTCAGCATAAATTTGAGCGTTGAGGTTGCCTCTGATCCAAATCAACTCAGTTCTTCCGCCGATCCAAATACCCGCCCATACCATGATGGTTCTACCACTATAAGGATGGACTTCCTGGCAGGATTTTAATCGCTGTTGGCGTCCAGGGGTTCTCCAGTGTCGTATACGTCTTGTATCCGGTCTCATACCAAAACGAGACTCATCAGAAAAGCACACGAAACGCCATTGTTCTTCTGCCCAATTTCTGTGTTCAAGAGCCCATTGATATCGAATCCTACGATTGTGCATTGCTATAGGTGGTACCCGTAGCGGTCTTCGGGAATGAAGGTTCACTTCATGCAAGCGGTTTCTGACTGTTTGGTCGCTAATTAAGTTCCCTGAAGAGTGATGAAGCCTCACGGCTAACATCATGGCGGTTATTGTTGGAGCTCTTCGAGTTAAGATTTGAATGTATCGGTCTTGTCTCCGTGTGGTGCAGCGATACCGTCCTCCATGGCGCTCAGCCACGGTACCAGTGCTTCGGTAACGTGTCCAAAGTCGACTGATAACACTCTGACTTGTATTCAGAGCTAAAGCCACAGTACGTTGCCGGGAACCAGCTTCTATCATTCCCACGGCTCTGAGCATTTCTTCCCTGCTTAAATGACGTCGCCGCTCCATAATAACGTTGGTTTTAATCAGTAGTAGGGAAACAGTAGCACTAATAATGTCTTCAATGCGTTGTATGTTTTTATAGGGAAAATATTGACAGCTGATTTTCATCTTTTGCTCGAATTTGATTAACAGTTCCTGTTTCAAATTATGAAATGCACCAAAAAGGATCCATATAAATTTATAAAATCATAAATTTATTACAAAGCCACATCTCAATCTCAAGAAATCCGCATAAAAATGCTTGATCCCTAGACACTTTTGATGTGTGTATATTTGATATCTGATGCACTGGTTAAAGCGTCACTACATATCATTTAAATAATAAAATTTTGAATTTCGAAGTGGACGGCTGTGGAACTTAACTAACTAATGTACTTTATCATTAATTTTTTTATGCCTTTTCCCAGCTATTTTGGGATCAGACTAGAAAGTCTGACCAGAAGCAGCTGAGTATTAGTGTTGTACATGGAGCGCCTGCCTATCTGACCTCTACAACCCAGTAACTGGGTAACACGATACCACCTTGCCTAGACCAGTCAGATTTTCTGGCTTGTGAAGACCAGAAACGTCTGGCAAAGATGTTCAAATGACAGACGGGACCGACAACTTAACGTGCTTTTCAAGGCACAGGGGTCGGGCCTGAGAAATTTCTTATAGAAAAACCAATAGCACCTTTTACCCGACCCGAATCCTCATGCGGCAGTTATTTAAGGGATATTTTCGAACGGACGTCAGCCCGAAGATAAATATCCACCGCACCTACGAGTCTAAAGGTTTGTAATACAAATCTATTTCAGTACAGTTTTAGTAAAAAAAAAACAACATGATTTCATTTTTCAATATTATTGCAAATACACTGTCAGGCGAAATTGGTCGGTCTCATACTTTGGAGAACCAAGCAGGTTTTATTCTTTGCTAACTATTCCCCGTAAGGCTCAATTTACACCGCTGCGGAATGGAATGGAAGCAACGAAATTGTACATAGCTTAATGAACTTTATGTCAATTGTATAACATACAAACTAAATAGGAGCCAAAAATTCTCGAGAATGCGCGAGGATTCCCCGGAAGACACGCGACCTTTTTGGGCTTTGGTTTGTACAATTGACATAAAGTTCATTATGGTATGTACAAGTAACGTCGCTTCCATTCCATTCCGCGGCGGTGTAAATTGAGCCTTAAGTTGTTGGCGTGGGTAATAAAAAACATATAGGTAATAAGAGCAGTGGTGACTCCGTGGTTACGAGCCCGACTTGCGAGTTGCAGGTCGTAGGTTCACACCCCGTCAGATACATTACTTTGCGTAATTTATATCATAACCACTGCTATGAAATTGGTGAAGAAAAACATCGTGAGGACACCGGCATGTCCTAGGAACAAAAATTCGAAGATACATATGTGCCATCCACCAACGATTGGATTACGGCCCATTCCCTCTCATAGAGAGGAGGTCTGTGTCCCAGCAGTGGGAACCTAAAATATAATTATCATTTATTACATTTTAAAAACATTTAAAAATATAAAAAACAGTAGCCCACCGGTTTCGGGAACAGGGTCCAAGGTACCGGTGGTCAGGGCTCTTGAGAGAGGAACCTCCTAACAATTCGCGCCGTGTCCAGAAGTAGGTACTGCTTTATTATTAATTATTATTATTAAATGTAATATAGGCTTCATTACCTATGTGGATTTTATATAAAATCCAAACTCCAAATATTTTTTGCACATAGCCCTACATGGGCACTTATTAAATCTCAGAAGCTAGTGCACGATTTGAAATTGGTCGTTTCCTATGGAGAATCATGGTGGACATCCTACCCTTACGCATAAAACGTTTTGGGAATACTTTCATTGTGCGTACAGCTAAGGAGTGTAATTCTTTGCCGGAGTCTATGTTTCCTGATAGTCAAACCAATAAAGAAAAGATAGAAGAACCGGCAAGAAACTCCATGATTACTCTTTCCAAAATTTAATTGATTTTCGTTATGTATTCATAATACAGGTTTAATCGAGATTCAGAATCAGTATAGACCAATTTACATAGACGTACAATCCTGATGCCACATAATCTGAATTTCGGTATAAAAGTGTATGTTGCCCAATAACCTCCTCTATCTTCCAGTGAAAGTCTTATTAAAATAGGGTTGGTTGTTCCAGAGATTCCGGACTAATAGAAAGACAGACATATATTTTTAAAAGTTTGTTTGAGTTTTAGTATCGAGTATAACTTTGTCTTTCATAGTGTT
This sequence comes from Tholera decimalis, assembly GCA_943138885.2. Classification (NCBI taxonomy): domain Eukaryota; kingdom Metazoa; phylum Arthropoda; class Insecta; order Lepidoptera; family Noctuidae; genus Tholera; species Tholera decimalis. The sequence goes on along the minus strand of OW964578.2, from coordinate 21,701,939 downwards.
TGCCTTTGCTATATCTCAAAAACTACTTATTGTCTCTCGTTCAAACCAATTTTCGTTGAAAGAGTTTATTAAAATCTATAGCACATACATATACATATGTGCTAAGAGAGTAAAAAAATGTAGCTAGGTCTTATTTTAAAAGTTAGAGGGAGTGAACAAACATATTACCACTTTGGAAGTGTCTATCTTGCAAAAGAATGAATATTAAAAAAAAAAACATTTTAAGAACCTCAATGTTATTTATAAAAACACTATGAAACACAAAGTTAATTTCGCTAATATATGCTTGCTACTACGGAATCCTTCGATGTTTTTTAACATTAGCGAAGTAAATAAAAAACTTTCTAATTATTATTTCTGTCCCATTTCTTCTTGCATAACACCATCACAGCAGGCGCAGAAAACTAATGTTCATAGCTATTTATTTCAATATCCGTCCAGCGCTTTATTTAGCTTTGCTTCAACGCGCTTCATCAATTTACCAGCGATTATAAAGCGATTTATTTTTGGCAAGGTTTGTTAAATAAGCCTGGCTCGTATTGATTCGAGAATTATTTTTGAAAAATGGGACTGGATTTATTTATTTTTAATTAATTAATTCGGATTATTATTATGATTAATTCTATGTATAATAATTTTGTGTTGCGTTGTGTGTGTTAATTAAATTTAAGATACTAACATTACTTCTAAGTGCATCTACTAACAAAATGGATATTTTTATGTTTAAAAAATAAATTCATTATTATTATCAAATATACATAATTACACATACACTTTAATAAAAAAAATTGGCCAAGCGCGAGTCAGACTCGCCTATGAAGGGTTCCGAAGTAACTGGCCTGTTGGTCTAGTGGTCAGTGTCCCTGACTGCTATGCTCAAGGTCGTGGATTCGTGGGTGTAATTTATCTATAATATGTATGTATTTAGAAATATATATGTATGTTTATCAGTTGTCTAGTACTCATAGCATAAGCTCTGCTTAGTTTGGGACTAGATGGCGTTGTGTGATAGTTTTGGAATATCTAGACACGCGGGAGCATGTCAAGCCAAGTTCTGGCGCGAGTTAAGTGTGACAACCCCAACTCTATTCACTTTATCAGCAAATCCCACTCCACCTCAAGTAGCAAATTAGTCTATAAGAATATTGTTAACTTTGCAATTATTAAATATAAATACATGTCTCATTATTAGAATAATCATTACTATCTTAATTACTGTAACGCTGTTCGTTTAAATAAAGTTTCTTTAAACTACTCAAGTGTCGATCACTTAATTGGCACAGCCGGTAGGATCTCTGTAGTCAGTTTGTGACGTATACAAGTCTATAAGCGCAGCTGGACGTCTGTTTCTACAGTTCAACAGAGATTCCCGAACAAACAAATCTATTAAGTACCAGGCATAACGGCCGGCGTAGTATTTGATAGTAGTCACAAGGAGGAGATGGGAGTAACTACAGGACTGTGAGTAAAACTTTTTCACTATCCTCTCGGTTTTCCTTTATCATTTTTCTCTTTGTTTTAATTGTATGTGTTGTGTTATTAAGGGTTGAGCAATACCGTGATAACATTATTATATTTTATTACGATATAACTGGCGTAATAAGATTAACTTTAGTTAGGTATTTAGTGTTTTAGTTTTCACCCTCGTTCTGTGTTTTTGTTCTCTCAAAATGGATCAAATCGTGCAGGTTCCGTCAACAATGGCAAAAATTATTCCAGAGTTTAGTGGCGATTCTAGACAGCCCCCACTTTTTATAAAGAAATGTGAATATATTATAAATACATTTGGGGAGATGTCCAAAACGAATACCTATTTCACGTTCTCACTAGTAGATTAACAGGGGACGCCGCGAACCTAGTAGGGGAACGGGATAATATTCGTACTTGGTTGGAGTTGAAAACAGTATTGTCACAACATTTTGGTGACCCTAGAACCGAAAATTGTTTAGTATTAGAGTTAGAGTCCGTGAAACTAAATTATAACGAAAGTTATTTGGATTTATGTCATAGGATTCAAAACTTGCGTAGTATCTTGATTGCAAAAATAATTGAAACCGTAGACAATGCGAATTTACGTCAAGCCAAACAGCATATTTATACTAATTCGTCATTGAATGTTTTCCTATATAATTTACATCCTTATTTAGTTAGATTGGTACGATTAAGGAACGTGACGACACTAGAAGATGCCTTGAAGGTAGTGTTAGAAGAACAAAACTTTCAGACGGTTTATGAATCTAGAAATAATAGAAATAAAAATAGTTCAAAACTGCCAGGAAAAGCTACCAACAATAATGGCAATTCCCAACGTTCACCCAATCCACAAAAACAACCTAGTACACCAGTACCAAATAGTTCAACAGGAAATACTACTCAAACGAACTCTCCAAATAATTCAACTCAATACAGATATTCTTTTAGAAACCAAAATAATGCACAAAATCAGTCGCCACAACAAAGTAGGTCAACGCCGTGGCCGAATCAGCAGGCCGCGCCGCGGACGGCATCGGTGCATAATGCTACGCCGGCAAACTCGGGTTCAAACACCGACGTTACCATGCGAACTGCAAACTCTAGATGCGTAAATTATACGAATAATGACTCACTTATGACATACGATAATAATGAACAAAGTACTTACGATTACGAACCACAAGCGAGCACGTCCCATGAAACTGAACAAATTAAAAATGTTTACCTAAGAGCCTCACACAGCGAGAAAAAATAGTTTTAAATTGTACTAATTATCGTTCTTTGCCTTACATTGTAATCCCGGAGCTAGGTAATGCAGTTCTTATGTTAGACTCGGGCAGTTCTAGATCATTTATAGGTCGGCGTGTCGCCTACTATCATTTTAAAAATGCTATCTACAAAGAGCCTTTTGAAGTAGTCAGTACTCATGGCGTCAGCGTACATACAGAAGTTGTTTTAACTCCCCTGCCCAAAATATTTAAAACTTCTGAAGGTCATGAGTTTTACGTTTACGATGTTGACAATAACTACGACGGTTTATTAGGCAGTAATTTATTAAAACCATTAGATGAAAAAATTGATTACCAAACACTAACTTTATATACAAGGAATACTGACATACCTTTTGTTTACTCTTCAGCGTTAAAAGATACTTATATTTTACCACCACGTAGTGAGTTAAGGGTAAAACTGTCCGTAAATTTAACTAATGGCGAGGCTATTTTAGATTTAAAGAATTGACTAAGGGAATTCGAATGCCCTGTGCGTTAGTTAACTGTGTAAATGGTTATGCATATACGGTTACTTAGAACTGCAAGGACATAGAAATGACCCTCAAGGTCACTAACCCCTTTCAGGTAGAACCTTACAATCACCAAGAGATCTTAGTTAATAATTTAAGCGACAGAGACAGAATGGACGAGTTATTATTAAACAACTTAAAATAATTAAGGTTAGATCATATGAATGAGGAGGAAAGAACGATGATTAAGAATATTTGTGAGGAATATAAGGATATTTTTTATTGTGAGGACTTACCGTTGTCTTTTACTAACGAAGTGAAACATAAAATTAGAACGGTAAACGAGGATCCCATTAACGTAAAAGCCTATAGGTTGCCGCCCGCCCAAACAAACGAGACTAGGCGCCAAGTGGATAAAATGCTAAAGGACGATGTAATCCGAGAATCAAATTCCCCTTGGAGTGCACCGGTTCACCTTGTTCCAAAGAAGTTAGATGCTTCTGGACAACAAAAGTGGAGGATGGTAGTAGATTACAGACGTTTGAACGAAATAACTGTGGACGATAAGTACCCTTTGCCAAACATCAATGATCTTTTTGATAAACTAGGAAAGAGAGTATGTATTCTTCCACCTTAGATCTTGCGTCTGGCTAACATCAACTACAAATCCAGAAAGAAGATAGACAAAAAACTGCGTTTTCAACACCATTCGGCTTATACGAATTCAAAAGAATGCCGTTCGGTTTGAAAACAGCGCCTGCCACATTTCAACGTGCAATGGATAACGTCCTCAGAGGTTTACAAGGCTTGCATTGCCTCGTGTATCTTGATGACGTCAACATTTTCTCGACCAGTTTACAAGAACACATTGAGAAACTGCAAGCTATTTTCGAGCGATTCCGAAAAACGAATTTAAAAGTCCAGCTTGTTAAATCCGAGTTTTTGAGAAAGAAAGTAATGTACTTGGGACATACAATAACTAGGGATGGCCTTAAGCCTAACAACGACAAAATAGAGGCTATTCTGAAATACCCTTTGCCCAAAACAGTTACAGAGATTAAGAGTTTCTTAGGATTAATTGGTTATTATAGAAAGTTTATAAAGGATTTTTCTAAGATAACCGCACCTCTCACAGCATGTAAGATATAAATGATGATTATAAAAAAAGTTTCGAAACGTGCAAAGAGTTGCTGACACATGCACCTTTGTTATAATTCCCCGATTTCACAAAACCATTTATTCTTACAGCCGACGCGTCAAACGTTGCGATAGGTGCAGTACTTTCTCAAGGTACTATAGAATCAGACAAACCGATTGCATTTGCCAGTAGAAAACTAAGCGATACAGAGTCTAGATCGAAATCGTAAATCTTAGCGTTAAATAACCAGAAATAGAGACGATAGAATTATCTGATTCTGAAAGCGACGACGCCATGACAGCAAATTCAATATCTAATAGGGAACATGAAGGTATAGGCAAATTCATGTTTTCACCTGGCACAGAGACGATATCTGTGTAAAAGATATTTCTAATAATAAACAAAAAATTTTGGAAGTCCACCTACCCCCTATTAATAGCGAAAATTTAGTCAAAAATTTTCTTAAAGAATATACCGATAAAAAAAAAGTACTTAATTTACTTTGAGGACCATTGCCATAGAAAAACATTTGTTAACGTAGTTATGTCACTTAACAAAAAGGGAACTCAAAACTTTGTCGAATGTACTGAAAGAGTTGTGAACGTTACGGATGAGTGTGTGACCAGAAAGACCTAGTCATCAAATATCATCGAGGGAAGACTTGACATAGAGGTATTAGAGAGACTCTAATGAAGTTAAAAAGAGCATATTGGTGGAGCAATATGAAAGAAACAGTTACAGCTATTATTAATGCATGTGAGGAATGTAAGAAAATGAAGTATGACAGGAAACCTGTAAAACCATTTATACAATTAACTCAAACTACAGACAGTCCATTCCAGGAAGTTTTGGATTTTGGATAGATCAGCTGTACATAGAGAAAAATCAATACTTAACTATAGTAGACTCATTTAGTAAGTTAGGTCAAGCAATACAGATTCCCAATAAAAACACATCCGAGGTAGTGAGAGCTCTAATCAAATATTTTTGTATGTATAGAATACCAAAAAAAAAAATAAGTAGCGATGCAGGCACTGAGTTTAACAATTAATTGTTTAAGGAAATGTTAAGTTTATATAAAATGGAGCAACACATAGGGACACCTAACAACCCTAATTCAATGGCAATAGTGGAAAGATTTCATTCCACAATTATCGAAATACATAGGTTAGCAAAATATGAGCAATCTAGTTTAGATGCAGCTTCCGTTATGACATATACGATCATGGGTTATAACAATACTATTCATAGCGCTACGAGTTTCACACCTTACGAACTTTTCACACCTTGTTTTCGGGCACACAGAGTTTGGAAGTGCTTTTGATATTGACAGGGACAAAACTTTAATGCAATAGATATTACAGGATCATCGTAAGCGATTGTAAATTCTTTATGAGCATTTAAGCAGTCAAATGATTGGACATAAAAACTTAGTTAGGGACAAGAAAGGAGGGGAGGACCCACCAAAAATAGTGGATGGTGACACGGTTTTTATGAAAAATACTAGGACTAGGAAAGCAAAACAACTGCCGCGATACGAAAAGCCATTGTCTTTTCATATCACGGCAGTTCTTTTGCTTTCCGGAAAACCTAAACGAAACATAGTCCCAGTTAAGCTTAAAAATAGAAATACTAAAGTAGAATTAAGAAATGTCAAACGCCCTCCACAGATGGTGGATGATACTGCTCGTCCTAGCGGATCAAGGGACAACCCTGAACATCCAGAAGATCGACCAGAATCCGGGAATAGTTCCGATTCGGATTGGAACAGTTCTGATGAGGACTAACCATTGGGATATTATTAAGACTATAGATTTAAATTCGCTAACTGTCCAGTTAGAAAATAATATAGAAGAGTTTAATAAAGTAAAAATTATCCCATGAAAAACATAAATGTGAAATGAGAGCCAAGTTCAAAATTATCATAAATGCCTTGGTTGTTGACTTCAACGACAAAAGGAGTGAAATCTAAATGGGTGCCAAGTTCAATGGTCAGTCCTGAAATTTATTTATAACAACATAAAATATCATTTATTCTTATAACTTAGGAGAATATATTGTAGCCTAAGGTCTGACCTGGCTAGTTTTTATATACGAATTATTATGTTCGATGGTTAGTTTCTACCAGCAAGCCAAATTTTCGGAATAATAAAATAAGAACCGACAAGTAAGAGGTTTAGAACTTGCAAAGGCTATAATATAATTCGTATATGAAAACTAGCCAAGTCAGACCTTAGGCTACAATATATTCTCCTAAGTTATAAGAATAAATGATATTTTATGTTGTTATAAATAAATTTCAGGACTGACCATTGAACTTGGCACCCATTTAGATTTCACTTCTTTTGTCGTTGAAGTCAACAACCAAGGCGTTTATGATAATATTGAACATGGCTCTCATTTCACATTATTGTTTTTCATGGGATATCATTACTTTTTGTACATAAATTAGTAGTAGGTACTTACTGTAACAAAATTAATACTAAATGGTTTTTTTGTTAAACTACTGTATTTTCCTGCGTTTACGGGGTATAATTATCCTTTTTGTGTTATTTTCTATATTTTCTTGTACCTTTGAAATGTTCGAATGAATTGCCCATTCAGTATCCGGAATTCTTTTTACGCGTTTTGCCTCCATGGTGTAGTGACCCTCTAAGATAATAGGTGGCGCTAGTGGTTGTAGAATACGGTTAGTTACGCGTAATAAATACGAAAATTTACTGTATTCTTATTTGTAAGTACAAAAACGGAAATATATGGATTAAAAAAATTAAGGCAGGTATTTAACTCGTTATATATTCATGTAAAGATCTTAAAATCCACATATAGAGATTTACAGGCACTAATTATAAGTTAAGTGAAAATTATAATAAAATGATAAAAAATTACCAGGTTCTGATTTTTTCCTTTGTATTCACCTAATTACCTATCTTTATGCCAAATTTGAACTTTCTAGGTCATCTGGAACTGGGTTATAGTTTTGATCTATAGGTCAGTCATAAAAATGATGATTTTTGGACGTTAATATCTAAATAACCGTTTGCGATATGTTTATAAAATTTGGAACACATATGTATCTCGCCAGTCTCAATATATGAGCCAAATTTGACAAGTTTAGGTGAAATAGTTTTTGAGTTATAAAGGGCTCAAAAGTGGCTCCAAATGGTTCGTGTAATATTACACACGGTGAGCTGCGCGCCAGTTCTTGGCTTGACACGCTCCCGCGTGTCTAGATAAGTCATAGTAATAGCGAGATACATAGGGAACTTTTAGGTTTAACAGTACAAATTGAATCATTTATTGAATTGGCAAAAGATAGGTTAAAACAGATTCTACCCTCTAGCAGAACAAGGAGAAGAATTATAAACACACTAGGATCCCTTATTAAGGTAATAACAGGAAATTTAGATAACGAAGATGCTAGGAAATATAATGTAGAAATTAGTAATTTAGGAAATAGGGAACATTCAATAGAACGAAAAGTATCATTAATGCAGAAGGCTTTCGATAAATTACTCAATGTAAACACTTATTCAAAACCAAACCAAGTACTCTAACCTTTTAACCATAATGAATAGTATGAATCAAGTCTTAAATAATTGTCGTACTATTTATTCCATTATTTATGAATTGGAAACTGCTATTGCTTTTAGTAAAATGCACATATTACATCCATCCATAGTAAATACCACAGAATTATTTAATATTCTTAATGTCATAAGAAAACATCATAACTTACATAGACAATAGTAAAATTATATTTGTACTAGAAGTTCCATTAATACACAAAAACACATACAATTATTATAAAGTTGTTCCTATCCCAATCTATATCCAAATAACCCAAAAACATAATATCATTATACCCCAATATCCTTACCTAATAGTGAACAAGTCGAATTACAGAACCGTAGTCGATGGCTGTAAGGAAATAGAAGATCAGACATATCTCTGTTCCGACGAAAACGTGGTACAGTACGCGGAGGAAACATGTATCCAACAACTCATGTTATTACAACATAACTTCAGTAATTGGAAGCAACACCAGGTGCAGATAGAAGAAACCAAGGTGCAGCCTATATCCAGCATCCACTGGTTAATATACAAAAGGAAACTGTTGCAACGGAGCACTGCGAAGAGGAGATTCGCAGACATAGTCTACGAGGCACATATATATTAGTGCCAAGTCAGCACTGTACCTTACAGATTGCTGATATCTCAATCACAACACCCATGAACACTAGTTTAGTTTCCTTCAGATTGCCACTAGTACAGTTGCCCGAGCTACGCAGAGATGTTACCCCGTCAGCCAAGCAGCTGCGGACCTCAGAGGAGTAGATCTAGGCGACGTCAAGGAACTGCTGAACCAAGCCAAATACAGTGATGGTGTCAATCTCACCAAGAACAAATACGAATGGATATTTTGGCTTCGCATCATTCAAATAAGGATTTTCGTTGCTTTTGGAAGCACACAAACAAGTTAAGCAGTAAGCCTGGCCTCCCTGTGTGCGTCAACGGTGTGAGTGATTCCGTAGGCATTGCGAACCTCTTTAAGGAACATTTCACTGTAAAATCACCACTGGGCCCCTGCGAGTCTGTGCCTGATACTACTGATTGCTGTTATAATCTAGGAACTAGATTCACTGCCAAGGAGGTCAAATGTGCTATAAACGCCATGACGGGCGGTAAGTCTCCGGGTCATGATGGTCTTAGTGTTGAGCATCTTAGTTTTGCTGGTGCCCATTTACCAAGAGTGTTGGCAATGTTCCTAAATTTCTGTATTAGTCATGCGTATTTACCTAGTCAGCTAACTAGAACTATTGTGGTTCCTATAGTTAAAAGTAAAACTATTGACCACGCTGACCTTACAAACTATAGGCCAATTTCCCTAGCTACAGTAATAGCGAAAGTGCTTGACAGTCTGCTTAACAGACAACTAGCCAATCATATCCAGCTGCATGATAATCAGTTCGGTTTTCATGCAGGCTTGTCTACGGAGAGTGCTATTTTGGGGCTGAAGTGGGCTGTCAAGTACTATACTGATAGGAAGACACCTACTTATGCTTGCTTTCTTGACCTATCCAAGGCGTTTGACCTGGTCTCTTACAGTATTCTTTGGAATAAGCTTAGGAAAGCTGGAGTCCCTTCAGGGTTGGTGAGCACTCTTAGGTACTGGTATGGAGACCAGGTCAATCAGGTTCGATGGGCTGGAGAATTGTCGGAGCCGTATAGGTTGGAGTGTGGGGTGAGGCAGGGTGGGTTGGCCTCACCTTTGCTCTTCAATCTATACGTAAATGAGCTAATCGAGGCGCTCAGCAGAGAGCGAGTGGGCTGCTATATTGACGGGGTGTGCTTTAATAATATAAGTTACGCTGATGACATGGCGCTGCTGAGCGCCTCGGTCTGCGGTCTTCGGAAGTTGGTTGCCATCTGTGAAGCTTATGCTAAGCGTCATGGATTGGTATACAACATAGGAAAAAGTGAGATCATGGTGTTTGAGGCCGGTGGTCGGAGCCCTGAAACTGTACCACCAGTCAGGTTGTATGGAGTAGCTCTCAGGAGAGTGTTAAAGTTTAAATACCTGGGACATCTCTTGACCGCTGACCTCAAAGACAATGACGACATTGAGAGGGAGCGAAGGGCATTGTCAGTTAGAGCTAATATGATAGCTCGCAGGTTTGTACGTTGCTCACTTGGTGTAAAAATAACCATATTCCGTGCATTCTGCTGTTCTTTCTACACGTGCAGCCTGTGGGCTGCATATACTCGTAAATCGTACAGTGCCCTTCGCGTTCAGTATAATAATGCGTTCCGGGTGTTGATGGGGCTGCCCCGCTTCTGTAGCGCATCAGGGATGTTTGCTGAAGCTCGCGTTGACTGTTTCTATGCGACGATGCGAAAACGATGCGCTTCCCTGGTGCGCCGGGTGCGGGCCAGCCCCAACATAATCCTTCGTTGTGTGGCGAGCAGGCTCGACTGTGTGCTCGTGAATTGCTGCTGCAAGCTCTCCACGTCAGTGTTGAGTTTGTAGCTTCGATTCGCGAACCAACCTTGTAATTTAAGTTAAGTACTAACATAGGATTAAGGAATTTTGTTACTAACCAATTGAGTTTTGTTACTTGGAAATAAATGAAATGAAATAGTGTCAGTGATGGTGAAACTATTATAGTCAGCGACAAAATCAGTGTATGGACCATAATATTTACGCCATTATAATTGTATTCGTCATTGGGTTTTTGTTTCAAAGAAGAGAATTATTGACTAAGAGACTCAGACGAAATTTTCTGAAAACTACAGAGTTGCCTTTAGATAATTTCTCTCTTAGGGAGGGAGGAGTTAAGTGTGACGACCCCAACTCTATTCACTTTATCAACAAATCGCCCTCCACCTCAAGTAACAAATAAGTAGTCTATAAGAATATTGTGAACTTAGCAATAATTAAATATAAATACATGTCTCATTATTAGAATAATCATTAATATCTTAATTACTGTAACGCTGTTCGTTTAAATAAAGTTTTTTTTAAACTACTCAAGTGTTGATCACTTAATTCGCGCAGCTCACCGTGTGTAATATTACACGAACCATATGGAGCCACTTTTGAGCCCCTCATAACTCAATAACTATTTCACCTAAACTTGTCAAATTTGGCTCATATATTGAGACTGACGAGATAAATATGTGTTTCAAATTTTATAAACATATCTGAAACGGTCATTTAGATATTAATGTCCAAAATTCGACATTTTTATGACTGACCTATAGATCAAAACTATAACCCAGTTCCAGATGACCTAGTAAGTTCAAATTTGGCATGCAGATAGGTAAGTGAATACAAAGGAAAAAATCAGAACGTATTTATTACGCGTAACTATTATAACTGTATTCTATAACCACTAGCGCCACCTATATTATCTTATAGTCAAGGTCACTACACCATGCCGCCTCCATTGATTTATTTAAAAGTGACACTAGATGGCGTTGTGCAATTACGTCACGATCATGAATCAAGTATGGAGCAACCAGAAATTAAATTAAATTCGATAGACGATAGGCTACGGTATCTAAAAAAACGAGAAAATCAGTACTCAAAAAGAACGAGGATGATTCGTCGCTAACTGCTGGCTTAGAAAATGTCATCACGATAATAACTTAATTTACGAACTAGAACGAGTCAAGACCGAATGAACGAAACAAGTTTCAAATATTAAGTAATGTATTCTATATGTTCACAGGGAACAATTACCTATTTGCTTAGCATATGCTATTATTATCTATAAACCTTAGATGGAGTACATCTTATCAATTTAGATCCAAGTCAAATCAACACAAGAGAGCTCTATAGTAGAGTACAACCGTCCGCGCACGTTATACCGCCCCGACTTGGCCAAATTACCTATAATCAGAAAACGCGTAAAAAGAATAGGGTAGTTTCCTGTATTACAAAATAATTATTTGATTTGGTCCATTAGGTAGATTTTCAAAAAAATATTGATCATGTATTTTTTGCTTTTTCAAGTCACAAAGATGGAAAGCAGCAAAGTACAGGAGTGGGGGCTGCTGACGTCACACATTGCTAAGAATTATACCGAGTTGTGACGTCACGTGAAATTTCAACTCACTGTATTGTCTTAATTTTACAATTACGTGAAAAAATAAAAAATACGTGTCCAATGTTTTTTGTTAAGCTACGTGGCGGACTAAATAAAATATTTTAGGAAACTACCCTATTCCGGATGGGCAATTCACTCGAACATTTAAAAGGTACAAGAAAATATAGAAAATAACACAAAAAGGACAATTATACCCCGTAAACGTAGGAAAAAAAAATTAATATTAAATGTTTTTTTGTCAAACTACTGTATTTAACAAAAAACCATTTAGTATTAATTTTGTTATAAATAAGTACCTACTACTAATTTATGTACAAGAAGTAATGATACACCATCAAAAACCATAAATGTGAAATCAGAGCCAAGTTCAATATTATGATATATGCCTTGGTTGTTGACTTCTTGAACTGTCAACAACAAAAGAAGTGAAATCTAAATGGGTGCCAAGTTCAATGGTCAGTCCTGAAATTTATTTATAACAACATAAAATTCCATTTTTTCTTATAACTTAGGAGAATATATTGTAGCCTAAGGTCTGACTTGGCTAGTTTTTATATACGAATTATATTATATTGAAATTTCATATTGAATTATATAATAGCTTTCGCAAGTTCTAAACCTGTTACTTGTCGGTTCTTATTTTATTATTCCGAAAACTTGGCTTGCTGGTAGAAACTAACCATCGAACATAATAATTAATATGACTCATAATGTAAAAATATATGTATATATACGTACTCTATTGATTGAGGCGTCTGATCCCTCACTATAATAAATTAAAATCGCATCAGCTGTTTCAGAGATTATGGACCAAAAGAATGGAAATAAAAAAAAGGATTTTTGTGTTTTAGTCTGGTACAAATAACTATTAAGCTCTTGAGAAAAACATGTAGGTATTTATTTATTTATGAAAACTTTATGCAACACAAAATGTACAAAGGCGGACTTAATGCCATAGACATTCTCTACCAGTCAACCATGGGTGGTGAAGAGATAACATGGCAGGTGCATAAAAAATAAACTTAGTAGATAATATATTTCAAGTAAAGGGTATATTTTAGTATTTATCATAATATATACTTATATACAATTATCCATATAATAATAAAAAGTTATAGAAAGGGGTTGATGAAAACTCTGCTTTCACTATTCGTTTAGTAAAAAAATGTGCAACTTTCGCTTAAACGCATATTGACTGGTGGCTGTCCTGATATCAAGAGGTATTCCACAGAAGAATAGCAATAGAGTAGAATATTAGAAGGAAGAATTAATAAAATTAGAAGAATGAAAAAGACAGAGTAAGTGAAGATTATTGGAAGAGCGCAGACTTTTAGCATATACTCGTATATATATTACAGACAGACAGGCATTTCAATTTTTATGTATGTATAAATTCGTTGGTATTACATAAGTACTTGTATTTTGTTGCAAGCGTGTAGACTTATGTATTTTGATACATTGCATAGCTTTTTTTTTAACGTGGTAAAATTATCAAATAAGTCCTCCCACCCCGGGCAGGGTGGGAGGGACAGTCAGACTTTTACTGACTAAAATCCACGGTGTTCCTTCAATAACCCTTTACGTACCGGGGTCACGGTAATGGGATAAGTCCCACGACCCCGGCAGGCTTCGGCCCTCTGCAGGGGGGGCCTCGTCATGTTGCTGACGCTCTTTGAGGCGCGCGTGGAACACAACGCGCCGTCGACCCGGGCATGGTCCATGGTCGGACAGCGAGTTGCCCTTTACTCGCTGTCCGCATGCCCGATTGCCCGCGCCTACGGTGGCCGGAGATCGTCGGCCGACGTCCGACGCCGTGGGCGTCTACCACTGCGGCTGGGCTGGAGGGAGGACGCCATCCTCTCCCTCACGCGGCCCGCCTCCTCCTTCGGAAGCATGACTGCTTCGCAGAAGGAGGCGACCGCTTCCCACTGCCTCTCGCCCCGCAGCATGGCCTCGACCAATGCCGGGCGCGAGAGGTCTCCGCCTATCGCCGCCGTGAGGACACGTCGGTGATCTGCCTAGGCGGGGCAGTCTTGCACCGTATGCTCTACTGTGTCCTCAGGGCGACCCTCGCAGTGGTGACACCCAGGCGTTTGTTCTTTTCCCATCAGACACAGGTACCTCCCGAAACTTCCGTGTCCGGTGAGGACCTGCGTCATGCGGTAGGTCAGGACGCCGTGACGCCGATCTAGCCACTTTTCCAAGAGGGGTCTTACCGCCCGACATGGCATAGCTAAGTCTTTCTTACTGAGCACGTGTATACGAGTCAATTTCAATAACTGGGTTCAGTAACTTTCGAATTAAAACGATCGAACTTAAGTCTATAGAATACTTACAGAAAAAAATATTTATTTGAAATAAGAAATTATTTATTTATAATTCCCGTGTCAGTAAGACAAGCATAAACCCTTCCTTCTTTCAAAAACATGGTAAAAGATCTCTATCTCTCTCTTTAATTTGTTACTATTTTTTATAAAACTCAGCTTTGTTTTTTTATGTATATATATATGTATATGTGTATTGAGTATATAGGTTATTACTTATTTATTGTATATTTAAGTGAATAGTACACCATGGACTACCCGCGTATTTATTTTCTCCTGCTGTGTCAAATCCATCCAAAGGTTGTCTGTAAAAGAACGCTTTTAGCGATAAGACCGCCCATTGTAACACCCCTTCGTCGTTTTATAAGTCCTTATTTAATTCTGGTGTACAATAAAGAGTATATCTATCTATCTATTTACAATGCAGACCATATATTTTATATCACTGATCAATAAAATATAACTTTTATTTTGCAACACCTACAACAATTTTATTTTCATAAAGTACTATGCATAGCGTGTACAATCCTCTAAGAAACTAGTCTATCAGGTCTAGATTCTGAATAATCTGTTGATCAAAGTCCTAAAATTTCATCATTTTTGCACATTTCATGACTTTGTATTGTAATCGCCACGTAAGTTAGCAAGGTTTTGGCGTAGTGGAGGTAAGTTCGCGCATCGTGCACTTAGTGGAAGAAAAAAGTGGTCACTTTTACTGCTTGACATTATTCTATGGTTATTGCCATCATTTATTTTTAATCGTGTCTGTTCATCGTGTGCGAAAGAAGAGGATTTCATTCGTTAATTCGGTATTATAAAATAATAAAATAGATATAATACATAAATACAATTAAAAGCGAAAAAAATGTATTTGAAAAAAAAAACATTAAAAATAATATGTTCTCGTCGTCACAATTAGTTAATAAAACTGCTACCCCTTTTATTCTTCTTTTTTCCCGGTGTCCTAAAGACAGTAACGAATTCAGAATTTCAACCTTCCTTAACTATAGTGTCTAACTGTTCTTTCTGACGTTTTAATAGTCTGCGTAAAACAGTATTTGGTCCTGGCATTGTAATCAACGTAACAAAAACTAAATTTAAAACAAAAACTCGTAACAAAAACAAAGGGCGCAAGTGTATCCGCTATCCGGGAGCAAATTGAACGAGAACTACTGACGTACCAATCGCGCGCTCGGAGCGGCATTACGTCATACATACCCCGCGTCCCGCTAACAACCGCTGACACCTAAAATTCGACTTCTGCGCATTGAACGACTCTTGCCAAGTTATTTGGCGTTATCTATACCATATTATTGAATAAAATAATAATAAATATGTTGTAAAGTATATTTTCTGCTCTCCTCATTGCTCGTTGAATGAACTAATTAAATAAAAATATTTTAATAATCATGCATTGTTGTAGCATTAAATAAAAATAAATTGAACAATGACTAGTATTAAATTATGTCAGACTTACATGAGGAATTATCTATACTAATATTATAAAATGGAAAAATTTGTTTGTTTGTTTGAACGCGCTAATCTTTGAAAGTACTGGGTGGATTAGGCTGGAATTTGGTATGGAAGTAACTAAGTAGCTTTAGGCATGAGAAAAATTATTGGCTAATTATTATCCGACTACAAAAGAAGGAGGGTTCTTTTTTATCTTGATAAAGTCCATGGGAGCGAAACCCAACGCGTGACTGCTATTATACAACGTGTAATTTAAAGGGTAACAAACGATATGGCAAGGGTTTTGTAATCCTAAGTCTACGTGTGTAGAACTTATTACAAATTCCAATACACTGATACCAGAGACCGAATTTTTCAAATTAAGAAGAACGAAGAGATTTATCGTGTTATTGGCAAGTGACGTGGAAAGTTATTGACCCTCGTAGTGCTGTGACACGTTTGTTATGATTGATATTCAAGAAATATATGAAACCAATAATTTGGTTTCAATTCTTTGAGTCAGTTATTTTGTGCTAAAACTGTGCATAGAGACTCCATACCAGATGTTGTCTTCAACCTTTTTGGATAGATATGGGGTTTCCGTTACACGTTGTATAATATAATATTATAGTTACTGGGTAACTCGATACTTGTTATTAAAACTAGTCGTCAGCGTAAAAGATATGTCTACCAATCATGCTAACAATTAAAATGCTACGGAACTCAGTCCACACACAGTTAGCAGTTTTTATTAGGGTTCCGTAGTCAACAAGGAACTCTTATAGCTTCTTTTGGAGTTGTAATAAACTACGGAACTCTACACTGCGCGTGGCCCGACACGGTTTTTTTCATATTACATAAACGTAAAAATAACTATAGTATATCCTATTGTCTATGGAGTTCAGCTTGCTTCAAGATTCTATTATGCAAGATCCACATACTGAATCCTTTATTTTCATAATATAGCTGGGGAAAATGTAAACATTCAATAATGCTAGGTTATAATAATAACGCTCCATATATCATTATTTTTCATAATTTATTTAAGTTCAGTTACGTTTGGAGTTCATTACTGGAAAGTTGTGTCCGCGAAATGGCAGCCGTTTTGAAATTATTCGTTTTGACTTTGGTATTTTTTGTTCCGTGTTTCGCCAGTTATCATGAGCAGTATAGAGGTTAGTACCGATCTATTTTATTCTTCTTTATGACTTTAAGATTTTTCGAACTTTTTACAGTATCATTAGAACTTAAAACGGAATATTTAACATGTGTACCGAAATATCAGAAACTTGAAACAATAAATACACATGGTAAATAATATCCCGTTTTAGGTTCTAATGATACTAGCATTTAACAGGTGACTATTTTTGCTCAGATTACAAGTTATTTAACAGATACTCCTTTAGCATATTTTATCGTAATTCGTGCAGTCTAGTAGTAAGTATTACTTTTATAAAAAATAAGTTTATGAAGGAATATGTCGAAGAATGTACCTTAATAATTAGCATTCAACAATCTTAAAGATTTGTCGGACGATGTTGATAGGGTGACAGTTTCACAGTCACTAACTGCTGACATTGAAGAATGTCACAGGGTTATAGCTTCATCGTCAGAACATCTTCTGGTTCTAACACAAAACATACGCAGCATCAACTGCAATATGCCAGGACTAGAAATTTTATTAACAATGCTCAAAATTAATTGCGACATAATTATACTTACTGAATGCTGGCTCCAACGCACATCAATTATTCCTAGTCTACCTGGCTATCGCTCTGTGGCAACCAAAAATAATTCGAAACAAAATGACGGTGTGGTTATTTACTACAGAGAAAATCTCCGAATAAAAGTGATTGAACCCAACTTTAAGGAATGTAACTGTTTAGTGGCTACTATGGAAAATTGTACGGCTATCATCGCCATGTATCGATCACCATCATTCCACAACTTAGATCCATTCTTACAGTCATTAGACGACGTGCTCACAAAGTTCTCCAGCTATGAGAATATTATTGTCATGGGAGATATGAATATTGCAATTAACCATAGCAAACTTGATATAAACGGCGAACACTACCTTACCCTTGTTGCTTCTCATGGCCTTCTTCCAGCCCATACTCTTATAACACGTAGTGTAAGTGATACATGCATTGACCATGCCTTACTTAAAACTAAAAGTCCTTCTGTGACCATTGTTCCTCATGCGTCATTGACAGACCATTACCCAGTTTTGTTAGATTTAAACTTTAAGAATATAACTCAATTCTCCTTTACATCAATTAAAAAAGTTGACACGCATAGTTTAGAATACGATATCAAAAATATTGACCTAAATCCAATTTATAATTCATCAAATCCTAATTTTTCTCTTAATTATCTCACCAAAAGTCTTCGGGAAGCCATAGTAAAAAATACTAAAGTAGTAACTCTGTCAAGACGCAAGAAGATAATTAAGCCGTGGATTACACAGGGCCTCCTACGCTGCATGAAAAATAGAGACATGTTACATCAAAAAGCTAAACTTTCACCAGACAATTTCACCGTAAAAACTACGTATACGCGATACAGAAATTTTTGCAATAGCCTATTAAAGAAAGTAAAACGAGCCTACGAAAAAGATAAAATGCAAGCGGCGCAAAGTGATAGCAAGAAATTATGGAAAGTAATAAAAGAAATCACTAATACTTCAAAAAACACAAACTCTTCGTCTGAGTTACTGTCGCTATCGACGTCACCTCAATCATCACTAAATGCTATCAATAACTACTTTGTGAATGTGGGTAAGTCACTTGCGGATAAGGTAGAGCAAAGGAGGGTTGGCAAATATCCTAATAGCAGCTCTCAATTACAAACCCAGTTGAATTCGTTCGTTTTGGAGAGTACCACGGAAGATGAGGTGGAACGTCTCTTAATTAACCTAAAGACGGATTGTGCTACGGGTTATGATGAAATAAGTAGTTCCTTTTTAAAAACACATAAAAAAATTCTAGTTCCTCCGCTAACATTCATCTTCAACTTATGTCTTCAAAGTGGTGTTTTCCCTGACAGTCTAAAAAATCTGTTTTGTGCCCAATCCACAAGTGCGGTGACAGAGGTAATATCATAAACTATAGGCCGATTTCTATCCTCCCTGCACTATCTAAGATTCTGGAGAGAGTTATTAATACAAGATTGGTAAAATTTCTATAAGCTAAACGATTGCTTTCATCAAACCAATACGGTTTTCGTGAAGGTAAATCGACAGATCAAGCTGTTAATGATCTCATTAGCTTTGTTAGTGATAACCTCGACAAAAAACTAAAATGCCTTACTATTTTCCTTGACTTAGCCAAGGCTTTTGATACTCTGTCCATTCCAATCTTACTTAATAAGCTGGAAATACTTGGAATCAGAGGTACTCAACTAAAGCTTTTTCAAAGTTATTTAACCAGTCGCCTTCAGAGTGTTCGCATTGGCAACTTCAACAGTGGAGATCTTTCAGTAACGTACGGGGTTCCACAAGGTAGCATCCTGGGTCCAACCCTCTTTCTCGTATATATAAACGATCTCACAAATCTCAAGCTCTTCCATGGCAAAGTAATCTCCTATGCAGATGATACTGCTCTTGTTTTCTCTGCCGACACATGGGAAGGGGCATTTAAAGCTGCCCAAGCTGGTTTTGATGCAGTGTGTGCATGGCTTCAGAGCAATGTTTTGACTCTTAATGTGGACAAAACCAAGTATATTTGCTTCAGTATACGGTCAAACTCAGAAAAAAAATATGTTGATTATAACATCCTATCACATAATATGTGTCATCCTAGAGCAAACTGTTCATGTCCGAACTTAGAACGTGTTGAATCAATAAAATATCTGGGCGTTTTCATTGACAGCAAACTCAACTTTAAAGACCACATTAAAACCCTCAGCGGTAGGATCAGGAAGTTGATATACATTTTTAAGACCCTCCGATACGTGACTGATCCATTTATGCTGAAGCGAATATACTTTGCTCTCTGCCAGTCCCTCATCACATACTGCATATCGTCATGGGGTGGGTCTCCCAAAACCATCTTAAAGCCAGTTGAGGTTGCCCAGCGTGCCATTTTGAAGGTCAGTACTTTTAAAACAAAGCTATTCCCGACCTCTCTGTTATACGAATTCTGTGAAGTTTTAACAGTAAGACAGCTTTTTATTTTAAATATTATATTATTACAACACAAGAAACTCATCTACAACCCGATCGTTATGAATAGGCGTACGCAATACCTGGTTTGCTCGCAAACGGCCAGTTACAAGACAAAGTTTGGTACTAGATTTCCTTCATTTATTGGTCCCTACATCTACAATAAATTAAATAAAACTCTGAAATTTTACTCCATGACAAAGCATTCATGCAAAATTATTGTAAGTCAGTACCTTCAAAAACTCACATATGAAGAGACAGAAGAATTGCTTCAGGTCCCTACTTAATTTTAAACTCCGCAAACTTACACACCCTCTAACACTCAAACAAGCACAACTCCATCAAGTACACAAAAAGAGGACAGCTTTCACAATTATGATTTTAAAATTATAATTTTAATTGTGATATAAAATTATGATTGCGATTTTAGTACTTACTTATTTTATTATTCATTTTGTTTTTGTTTAGTTTTTCATAATATTTCATAATTTTGTTTCCGTTTCCGATTTTTAATTTAATATATATATATTTTAAATCATCTTAATTCCTATTGATTGTAATAGAAATTATCGTCATTGTAAGTCGTTCTTTCAATTATTTTAATGTTTTGATTATTATTATTATTTTTTTAAGTTTTTGTACATTATTTTAGTTAGTTTGTATTTTTATGGAGTTTGTAATTTAACCGTAAAATCTGGAGGTCGGGTGATTTGAGGGCTGAAATACAGGTTTATGCCTAGTTTAGCCCCAATAGCTAACATTTTCGTGTACTTACTCATACTTTTAAGAAATTAGTGTATTTGGCAAAACAGTGTACAATTATTTTTGTGGAAATAAATACTGTTAGTGATCACGTTATCTTAAAAACAGTATTTTGTTGTTTCTTTTTGTTTTTTTGGTTCCTAATACCAGTTCTTATAGAAGCATCTTTAAGAACCTATGATTTGTTTTTTTTTTTTAATTATATAGATATCTATATGTATATTTTAAAATCATGGGCTCTTAATAGGCTAAGTAATATATGATATAATTACAAAATCTCTAATATTTACAAGATATAACAACTGAATCTATAATTTTAATTCATTTAAGTAATGATCAGTTAATATAATAAACGATTGATATAATTTTAAAGCAACTCATTTTTATAAGGAACACTCAAAAGGCACAAAACCTATTTAGTCTAATATGATAAAACGCCTAGGTAACTTTACAAATATCGTTGTTAGTTTTCTCTTTGTGTGCATAATCTTGCTCAGTTAAATACTAAGACGCAAACAAGCATACACCATACATCCAAGCAAACATGCAGCATGCAAGCAAGCATGCATCATGCAAGCAAGCAAGCATGCAACATGCAGCAGACATGGTTTCTGTCACGGCTCCAGCGCTGCAGTGCTCCGGCGGTCCCATGCGAGCTTATCGTCGCAAATGTGTTTCACGCTCACCAGCGAGGCTTCGGCTTGCAGCCTCAGTCGCGGCGGCGGGCGTAAAAACCACCTGCTCCTCAGCTCGCGGGCCACCTCGCCCCTCCACACCTACGCGATTTTAAATAACACTCTAGGGGTAGGGATTCGTTTCTGTCACGCAGCTCCCGCATCACGCTCAGTCAAATTAATCGCAATATTATATATTTTAAACGATATGCTTAATGATTTCGGGTTAAAGAAACGTTATATCCAATAACGTTATACGAAATAAGTTTTAGAGTATATAAATGTTATATCTAAAGAAATTATATCAATAGTTGGTATAACTCACGTTTATTATATCTTGTGAACGTTACTGAAATGAAAATATACAAATTAACTTTATATGATATGAGACGCACCCCTCTTAATATGCATTACCTATTTGATTTTCTTGTGAAGTACAATCGACAAAACCAAAAGGTAGCCACGTTATCTTGAAATGGCCCTTGCCTTGCCCTTAACACAATTTATTTGGGTTCTTCTTCCAAATCTCTATTCTATCATCACCTCTTTTATAATGATTTCAGCCTCTACATAATATATCGATGCACTTCCTTATAATTCTCAGACCTATTAAACCTGTATTTCGGATACATTGTAAAATGAATGATTTTTTGAAAAGAGTAACTGTGGATTTTCTTGCCGGTTCTTCTACATAGAAAACGACCAATTTCAAACCGTGCATTAACTTTTGACGTTTTATATGTGCCCATGTGAAATAAAATATTTTGAGTTTGAGTTTGAGATAGATAGAATATACTTTATTTTACATTAAAATTTTAAACAGACCTGTTTAACAATTAACCTATGGTTAAATTACAATGGCAGTCTTATTGCTGATAGTTATATCTTCCAGACAGCATTTGGAAGGACTTTACGAGAGAGGGTATTGGGTCGGCATCGTCCGTGCGGCATTTTTCTGACACTATAAACGCTAAATTGGAAAATAAATATCTTTACGTTTCAACAACTTTTACTGTGGTACTTTAAATGCGAAAGGAAATCATTTCCTAACGGCAAAACATTACGGACGTACCACGAAATACCTATTCCGTAGATAGAAAAGGATAACGCTATTTCTGTATAACCGTGTCTCTTTCTCACATCGGAACTTTAATGTGTGTCTCACCTCACTGAAGGAATCCTCCTTCTTTTCTCTTCTGCCTTTTGCAATCTTATTCCAATCCTTTTAGTATGAGTCCAGCTCGTTAATAGACTGAAAGAAGACCTTCACTGCTCCAGACACTGTTGGGGAATCAGAAGACAATATACAACGACTCACAAAAAATACCCAACAGTCGCATCGTACGAATAACTCATCAGAATGCAGTTGCGAATCTGACAGACGTGTGAATTTTACGACAGGAAATCACAGACGGCACTTCTCAAAACGTGAACGTGGTCGGTTATTATTTTGTGACGTGTACAACTCGAAGATTTCTTGTAGACCGTCGGGAATGGCGCTGATTTTGTCCGCCATTTCAATTGACGCGGCTGATAATGCTTCTAAAGGTAGCGTTTTATTTCAAATTGTGCGATTTTGCACTTTTCTTCTTTGTTTGTTAGAGAAGTTTGTCGATATAGTACTTTCTAGTTTAGTTCTTCTAGAGTATTAATCTCTCCGCTGTCTTCATTTGTGTGTTACCGTGGTTAGTTTTTTCTATAGAACCTTAGCATTTGCTACAGTTTTTTGTTTACTGTGTGAGCGTACCCTTTAATGTGCACGTCTTTACAAATCGTTCTCACAATACGAGTGTATATGTATGTATAAATTCAACATAAATTATGTTATAACAAGATTGTAACTATTAATTGTTTTAACCCTTTATTGCATGATTTAATATTTTATTGTAGAAAAAATCATATGCATGTAATTATAGCCCTAGGATGTGTTAAAAATAATAAAACTGTGACCTTTTTAAGTATTTATTTTTGAATAAAAACCATATGATGGATATTTACATCATTATGCAATTAGTAACAATGAGCTTAGTACAAAATAAAATAATGCAAATAAAAATCATTTTTTGTGATAATTTTCAAAGCATTTATTGTTTTAATTAAGACAGATTGATTCTACATTTGCTGCATCTTATTGTAGAATACCCTTTACACTGTGGGTACTTACAATATAGTGAACCTCCAACTTGTGGCCAATGATCAACACCATCTCTTCTTATGTCTTTTGGTGGAGCAACAACTGCTGGCCCCCTCTTCCTTTTTGCCTGTATTTCGTTCTCTAGAGAACTGGTACTGGGACGACCTCTTTTAACCTCTGTGTCAGCTCCTATTCTGCACAAAACTTGTTCTAATTCATTTCTAAAGTTGCCCATTGAAAGTATATCCTTTTTTGGTATATTTTTATTTGCTGCGTTTTTTTTTTTTTGTACAAGACCCAAGAATTAATCACTGTTAAATCAAGTAGATGGAAAACTATTCGCAAATACCATTTTTTTGACCTTACTGGAATGTGTAACGTCCCCAAAAAACTGTCTATTAAGTCCACACCCCCATATGCTTATTATATTCATGAATGATTTGTGGACATGGAATTACTATCTTTTCTTTTTTCAATTTATCATATCATGTAACACTAGACACTGGTGTTGCCCCAACATAGGTTGATAAGAGTGTCACAATCTTGTCTTTCTAAGTGACACAGGCCATCCCAATGCCATTATAAGTAGATGTGCTTTCTTCATGACTGCTTCTGGGTACTGCCTTCTTCATAAACTCTTTTTTTTTTCAGGCAATTTTGAATTAGGGATCCTATTCTGCTGGACAGTTCCAACAAAGTGAATTCCTTGTTTGGCTAGAAAGTAAATTAGAGGCAGTGATGTGTAAAAATTATCAAATTTTGTCTTCATTAAAGTCCATATTCCTCTTTTTCCAAGTAAGTTTTCTCTTGTCCAATAGTGAATTTAAAATATTACCACCAGAAAATCCGTTTTGAATTTCTGCTCCTTCTAGTAGTTCTTCAACCAGAGGTGGGTCTTCTTCATTAACTTGCTGATCATCTTCATTATCATTCTCATCACCTAACAGATGTAGAAGTTCATCTCTAGTATAGTGTGAATTTGGTGGGTCATCATCATCAGAGTCATCAGCTTCTAATCCGTCTTCTGACAGCCAACCGTCTTCCAGTTGTGCTAGATAGTGTTCTATATCTCTCTCTTGTAAATTATTCTAAAACAACAAAAAAATCATACAAATGTAAAATCTCATGAACAAAAATTTCTCCATACTTCAGGTATGACCATACCGCATAATGATGTAAATTTACATCATACCAAATTGACATAATTTTCGATATATTTTACATGTTTTCGTTACAAATATTAGCAGATTCTAAAATATTTACCTTATTTCCACTCATTATGAATATTTTCAACAACTCCCGTACATCAAAGCAAGCAAAATAACGTAATTCTTTTGCACCGTTACAACAAAATTATCAGGCACCAGGTAACCAAACTATGATTGTCGTTTTTGACATTGATGTTGGTTTTTTTACGTAGTTACTTTCCGAATCAACCAAAAATATTTCAAGAAATTGTCAGACGCAAAAATATCAACACCGCCGCCTGATTTGTGTGCTTTTTTAACCTGTGAACCATTTGATGGAAATTTCCATCAAGATGCAATAAAGGGTTAACAGTGTCCGTGGGAGTTTCTTGCACGTTAATTTCTATACAACGTGTAACGGAAACCCCATATCTATCCGAAAGGGCTGAAGACAACATCTGGTATGGAGTCTCTATGCACCGTTTCAGCACAAAATAAGTGACTCAAGGAATTGACTCCAAATTATCGGTTTCATATATTTCTTGAATACCAATCATAACAAACGTGTTACAGCACTACGAGGGTCAATAACTTTCCACGTCACTTGCCAATAACACGAAAATTCTCTTCATTCTTCTTAATTTGAAAAATTCGGTCTGTGGTATCAATGTATTGAAATTTGTAATAAGTTCTACACATGTAGACTTAGGATTGTAAAACCCTTGCCATATCGTTTGTTATCATCCAAAGAAGCCATGCACTTGGTATGTATATACCCTTTAAATTACACGTTGTAGATATAGATAGATAGGTACTTATACTCTTTTGTACACCAACCAAATAAATAATTAAATAAATATGAAGCGACAATAGCCTAATTGGTAAGGTTTCAGACTTGTGATCGAGAGGTCGCCGGTTCGAACCCAATTCATTACACTAATGACGTGAACCCAGACTCCCCAGACGTGACCCAGATCCAGACGTGGATCCGTATCTGGAGAGACAAGCTTATTTAGCTTAGTTGGAGGGGTTAACAACATTGCTAGTACTGTGAATTCTTCCCACATTACTGGTTCTGTTTTTAAACTAATAAAAGGGTTTTATCCCATCTACGAACCGGCCTCGGCCAGTTTTACCTTGAAAACGGACCCGTACGACTGTAATAATTCAGTCACGAGCTCCTTTATGAGGACGGTTAAAAAAGCTCATAATTATGTTCAGAATACAACACCCTATGCACGGGTACACCTTAGTGCCACAAAGGCTGAAAAGTCGAAGAAGTTTCCTGAAGTGTGTCATTCCACTTACTGGCGAGCAGCCTAAGGAACGCCTAAAGCTGTGGCTAGAAAGTACATCCCTTCCAAGCCCATTTGTCCCACCAGCTGAGCATCTCCCACCTGGACAAAGCAAAGAAAATCTGTTCAGGTGGAGATTTATTGATGACTCTGTCTTGGAGTGTATAATAATATGTGGTTCTGCTCCACAAACCATGGCACACTTAATTTTGTAGCGACATCTATCTCGCAACATACAAACTAAACGATAGAAATCCTGTATCGCGCAAGCAAAGTTTACCGCACCACTAGTCTGCATACAAATCTCCTGATCACAAACATCGGGCAGTTGCCCACCAGATAAAACACCTGCGGGACTTAACACGTTCGCTGACAGTACGTCGTTAGGCGGGCACTTATTTTTAAGAGTACGTCGTCTCACGATAATTTTTCATATACGTATTATGAAGAGCAGTATCCACTGTCATATTATGAGCAATTTCATATTTCACATACACGAGTATTTTGTGGGTAGTTTCATATTGATTGCTTGTGCACGAGTACTACGACGATTTGTCATTTAGTATGGAAAATTCTACTGTCGTAATGTGGTGTCAGGGTAAGTGCCCACTGTCAGCGGACGTGTTAACACTCTGTTCCGATTACCCCCAAAATTTCCTGTCTTGCGTGCCCTGTCAACTGCTCACTGCAGGACTTGATGGAAGCTACCGACGACAAAATTGTTGTCCAGTTCTGGGCAGGGACCGAAAGGTTAACCCGTATGAGGGTTTTAACCGGGTTAATTTTAAGGATTAGGTTAAAAAACCCTCAATAAAGGTTAACCTGTTGTTCGGTCCGACGTGAAACAGAACGCACCCTTTTGACATTGAATATTGTTTGATATCGCCTTATTGCGTCCATCGCGTGGCACGCGCTTTGCTGGAAACGAGTTGGGTGTGATGCTGAGTTGGAACCGCGCCATCTGGAGACTGGCGCCTTGTGAACGTCCACACACTTGACTTACATCACACTTTCAATTACTCATCTCATATTACATACAAACCACATTTAGACGTGATCAAGCTGATCCTGATTGCCGTCTACAGCTCAGGTTAGTGGTACCAATATTGTGTAACCTTGTTAATTGAAAGCAACGTTTATAGCTCCACGTACCGTGGACAGTTTTGGACACCCAGTTACCGTTGCACTGGCCTATTGTAGTCCTGAACAAATTGGTAGCAGAGCGTGGTTCTTATAATATAAGATCCACTGGTTTAATTGGAAGTTTTGAATATTGTTGAAAACTTAAAACTTTAAACTTGAGTTCAATTACTTAACACAACTTATAACTTAATAAGTTTTGAATATATTACCATGTCATCCGGGCTATCTAATTGAAGTTGAATCAATTGAAGTTGTATTTGTAATTTGTACTGTAGCCCCTTTTATTGCATTGACAGGTAAGATTTATTTGTGAAATTGGGAAGTATTAGGTTGTATTTTGGTACATAATTTGGTACATAATTTGGTATTTGTTGCAATTAATAATTGAATGTCATTGATCTGAATTTGAAAGGTTATCTAAATAATAATTACACATAGTCTAACATAACAAGACTTGAATGGTGTGGATTGACTTATTGCATTTATTTGTATTTATTGGATTTTGTTAGAGATTCTCCGGCTCAATATTATACAGTCAATTGTTGTGCTTATTGATATTTATTTGAGGTTGATCCAGCATTGTATTATACATTCAATTGTTATTTATTTTGTGACTAGCCATCCTTAGCAAGCTAGATTCATACTTGGAATGGGTGCGGGGTCGGATTTGGACTTGAAATAATTGAATTTGAATTTTTATTTTGTTGAGTTTATTTGGTCGGCTAACAAGTCATTGCTGTTTGTTTAATATTTGATTGTTGGTTGTTGATTGGTGTTTTGTATTAATATTTGATTGTTGCAATGGCCTCATTAAGGGCAGTCAGGGAGGCTGCTGCGGGATTGACCTCACAGTTGAGATGGTTCACATCGGCAGCTGCAACTGTTGAACGTGTGGAATTGGAAGAGCTCACCCTTGCTCGGTATGGGCAAGTGATTGAGAGGATCAAGTCAGCTGATGCTGCGCTCACGCGCTTCAACGAGTACATCATGGACGTGGATTTGGGGGTGATGGATCAGACAGCCCGCGATAAGATTTTGGGTGACTATGACCAGATTGTCCACCTGGGGGATGTCATATGTCTACGAGCGTGGGAAATTTTGAAGAGTCGGGTGCCTGATGCAGCCAAGCCGCAGACCCCCGTTGTTGCAGGCCCTGGACTATTGAGTAGGCTGCCCACCCTGGAGCTGCCACATTTTGACGGTCGCTTGGACCACTGGCTGGGCTTCCTAAATCTCTTTGAGAGTCTTGTCGATGCACGCTCGGACCTCGGACCTGCCCAGAAGCTGGCCTATTTATTGTCTGTCCTGGAGGGCGAAGCCAGAGCCTTGGTGCAGCACTTGCCGGTGACGGATTCCTCCTACCCTACCGCTCTGGAGCTTCTCTCCCGACGGTATCAGAACAAGCGCTGCCTGGCTGATGTGCACATCGACCAAATTTTGGGACTACCGGCTATTGTCAGCACGTCGACGTTGCGCACTGACTTGCTGAACCCGTTGGTCTCAGCGACCAACGCCTTGAGACGCTTGGAGTTACCGGTGGAACATTGGTCCTACTTGTTGGTGCACATAGTGCTGCAGTTGCTCCCCGCGGAGTTGAGGTCACGTTTTGAGCAGAAGTATGGTGGGGATAGTGCCACCCATCTTCCCCCCTTTGACGACCTCCTCAAATATTTGGAAGACGAGTGTCGGTTTGCAGATAACACTCGTGGCGCTACGGGGTCGCCCCCACTACCTTCTCAGCCCAGAGACCAGGGACGGACTAGGGCCCGGGGGCCTGTTGATGTTCCCCCCGCCCCTCGTTTTGCTGGCGCCCGGAGTCCTCGGGCTAGGGGGCCTGTTGATGTTCCCCCCGCCCCCCGTTTTGCTGGCGCCCGGAGTCCTCGGGCTAGGGGGCCTGTTGATGATCGCCCCGCCCCTCGTTTTGCTGGCGCCCGGAGTCCTCGGGCTAGGGGGCCTGTTGATGTTCCCCCCGCCCCCCGTTTTGCTGGCGCCCGGAGTCCTCGGGCTAGGGGGCCTGTTGATGATCGCCCCGCCCCCCGTTTGGCTGGCGCCCGGAGTCCTCGAGCCAGGGGGCCTGTTGATGATCGCCCCGCCCCCCGTTTGGCTGGCGCCCGGAGTCCTCGGGCTAGGGGGCCTGTTGATGTTCGCCCCGCCCCCCGTTTTGCTGGTGCCCGGAGTCCTCATCATTGTGACTTTTGTAAGGCAACGGGGCATGTCATGGCGCGTTGCCGGGACTTTTTGAATTTGCACGTAAGTTCCCGCCGCCGCATTGTCAACGCACGCCGTTTGTGCTTCTCATGCTTAGGGGCCCACTTTAATCGGGACTGCCCCGACCCCCGCCCGTGTAGAATTTGTGAAGGGTCCCACCTTGAGATTTTGTGCGCCAACGCGAACCGCTCCAGCAGACCAGCCTCTGAGGGGGGTTCGCGCAGGGGGGGGTACCCCGGAGACGAGCACCGGGCTGAGACCCGCGATTCTGTACGCCGCACTCCACCCCCCGCGCAAGTTGAACGGGAGCCCCACGAGCGCCATTTGGTCTTCCCTCGTCAGGGAGAACGCGCATTGGCTGCTAGGCAGCAGTGGCCGGGTCGGCGCCGCTGCCTTTCCCCTCCGTTGGCGGAACGTCCCCGGCTGGAGTCGCGCCCTCCGCCATTCGGGCATCCGGTGGGATATGCCCCTCCAGTGATGGCGAGCGGCTCGGGACACCGCGCAGACGAATATTTGGATTGTTGGCCTCGTCGTGAACGAAGGCAGCCTGGAAGCGGCGATCGGTCGCCGCCCAGGCATCACTAAGAGATTGACGCCTGCCCGCTAAAGGACCCCCCGATCAAGACGGTTTTGTTGCCAACGGCCTCGGTCAAGGTCTGGGGACCCTTGGGTGACTCAATTGTGGTCCGTGCCATTTTGGGCACGGGAGTCCGGGGTTGCCTTTGTCGTCTTGGTTAGCGGGACAGGTTGGCCTGAAGGTGAACGACCTTTCAGGCAAGATTTGGGGAATTGGCGAACCGGCTGACACCACTGTTGAGGGAAGGACCTGGTTTGAAATCACCCTTGTGAGTTGTCCTTACCCTAAAATTGGTGTGGTCTTGCCCTTGTTATAACTGAACTTGGTTGGGACGAGCCACTTCGAGAAACCCTGTTGGAGGACGGTTGAGGCACTCTAGCCTTCCTTATGGGGCCCGTCACCTCTTTTGTTGCCCAAGGAGGGCCACTTGGTTCAATTGTTGGTGACTGATCGTCACGTTAAGAACTCGCATGCCGGTTGTAATGCGCTGTTGGCCATTCTGCAGCGAGAATTTTGGATTTTGTCGGCTGATCGCGTCAATGAGGCGAGGCCCTTTGCTGGCGTCGTAACGGATTTTGTTGGTCTTTGTTGAAGACGTCCACCCTTCGTAATTATTTGTGTGTTTGTCTGCCTGTCAACCAAGGAAGTACATTTGGAGCTGGTAACCTCCCTCTCGACAGAGGCCTTTGAGGCGACTTTGGAAAGATTTGTGTCTCGCCGTGGGTTACCTTTTTGATTAGGTCTTATTGCGGTACGAATTACAAGGGTACAAGTAACTATTTGAAGGAGGTATACGCCTTCCTTAATGAGAGCCAGGTTGATATTGGTAATAGTTTGGCCCGCCGAGGGGTCACTTGGTTGTTTGACCCGCCAGCCTGCCCCTCATTGGGGGGTATTTTTGGGGCCGCGGTGAAAGCGGCAAAGGGACGCTGGCGGAGATTGTTGGGAGACACCGTTCTCACCTTTAATGAACTAGCTACGGTATTTGGCCGCATTGAAGCTGTGTTGAATTTGCAACCTTGTCAAGACTTCCAATTGATTAGCGGACGGGTAGGCCCGTCCGGGGGGGGTAGATGTTCGGTCCGACGTGAAACAGAACGCACCCTTTTGACATAAAGAATTTGATCTTGACATTACTTGACTTTGACAGATAGATTTTGCTTGCTTGTTGAAAAATGTCCGCGTCGGACCTGTTGAGTTAATCATAATTGGTAAAATATCGTTTTGGAATCGCGTGTTGAGACCGATAATTGGGTCGCGATTATCTATTGTTGAAGTGTAATCCCCATTTTGATGAAAAACCCGGGATATTTTGGGATTGTCGCCGGTTGGGTGCCACGGAATGGCACGCGCTTTTGTTAAAAATAAATAGTTGGAAATCGAATTGGATCTCACGTAATATTAGCAGATTGAGTGTGAACAGTGTTTAATTGGACTTTGTAATCCCGGATTGACGAGAATCCAGGGATATTTCTCGGAATATATCGCCTTATTGCGTCCATCGCGTGGCACGCGCTTTGCTGGAAACGAGTTGGGTGTGATGCTGAGTTGGAACCGCGCCATCTGGAGACTGGCGCCTTGTGAACGTCCACACACTTGACTTACATCACACTTTCAATTACTCATCTCATATTACATACAAACCACATTTAGACGTGATCAAGCTGATCCTGATTGCCGTCTACAGCTCAGGTTAGTGGTACCAATATTGTGTAACCTTGTTAATTGAAAGCAACGTTTATAGCTCCACGTACCGTGGACAGTTTTGGACACCCAGTTACCGTTGCACTGGCCTATTGTAGTCCTGAACACCCGTATTATAGGGTTAATCAGCCTATAAGAACCGGTTTCGACATAAGGTGCATTTTAGCACATAAAACATCTGCAAGAAAGTGACAGAGATAACTACCACGCGGTGTTTGATCGTGTACCGACATGACTCTCGTAGTCATCGCGCAGAATGCATTGAACTTTGAGCCATATTAATGTTGCACAATACTATTTTTAATATTGACTAATGTTCGACACTAAAATATTAAAAATAATATTTCGATTCTAGCGCATTTCACCGACCGACACGGTTGAATTGTGAGTGTGTTTGTACTTGTACATATCGTCGTTTGTCGTAGGTACTTAGTAGAACTTTGCTATTTTTAACCGACTTCAAAAACAGGAGGTTCTCAATTCGTCTTGAACAATTTTTTTTTTATGTATGTTAAGTACCTCATAACTCGGAGACGGCTGGACCGATTTGAAAAATTCTTTTTGTGTTTGAAAGGGTATACTTTCTAGTTGGTCCCATTGTTACAAAATCAGGATCTGGTGATGGGATCCTGGAGAAATCGAGGGAACTCTTCAAATATTATAGGCACACCTATAGCGTTTTGGGTATTTCTTATAGTACCTTGAGCAGTTGCTTCCAAATAGTACCATTTGGGGAAGTTGAACTGATGATGAAAACCACAGATGGCCACTGAAACTCCTCAATAATAAGTATTTCGTGGATTGCGATTCGATTACTTGAGTACGGATGTTAAACACTTTATGCTCGTCACAATACATATGGTGATGTAGAGCTGATGGTCAAGTACCAGGAGAACTCCTCAAAAATTAACGGCTATGCATCGGGAAAAGCAATATTTTGTAAAAGGTGATAAGTTGTTGACATTATGGCTTTTGTAACTAGATAAATTACAAACCGGCCCACTAAAAACCGTGAAAAAAAAATTTTAGCAAAAATTAGAACCGACTTCCATATCAAAACACTACAAACCAAAAATAACTTTAATTTCGGAAGGCGGTGTGAAAAAAAAAGAAAATCCAAAACCAATAACACCGACTTCCGAAATTAAAGTTATTTTTGGCTTTGTAGTGTTTTGATATGGAAGTCGTTTCAAATTTTTGCACAAAAATTTTTTGATCTCATAATTAGCACATACATAAGTAGCGTTATTACCAACCTGTTTTGAAGTCAAAACTTCTTTAGCATCGTTGTGATTTGAAAGTTTATGAAACAAAAAAGTGACAGTAAAAAGAGACAGACACATAAATTCACAAGAAAAAAAAGCCAACATTGAAGGTTTCACTTCTACCACGTGTGAATTGCCCACATGTTTTTTTTATTTTTATACCTACGTGAACTTATAGTGATCTGATTAAGTATGCCTAAAACCAGGCGTCCGTCACTCGCTCAAGGCCACGCGTTATAAACCTACCGCTTCGCGTATCGCCGTCGGTACATCCGACAGTGGGCTGCCGCACGTCTGCCTGAAACTTTTTAAATAATTTTGACAACGTCATAATGGATCGACCTAAAAACAATTGATTTTCCTCCGCTTTGCTACTGTTTCCATTTTGATTACTTATTTATTACAATTATTTACGCGATTTCGGATATTTTAGACATTAAAATTTAATAATCGGGAAATCAGGGAAGGAAAAAAATGCATCTATCATTTTATTAAACTGAAACATATTTGATCAACAAATAAAAAAAAATTGTTTTTCTACAACATTCGTTTTTTTACAAATATCATCATAGGTACCTACAACCATAGAAATATAATATTATATTTATGGGTACAACCCTAACACATTCGTGGGTCGCGCGGTGGTTAAAACAATCTCAACTCTCTGTGTACGGAATTATGGTACATTTCTTCTCGCTGCAAACAGCTGGTATTATTATTATTAGGTACCCGCGCTCGCATTGAGCTGCATTGCGCCAAGATATCATCTCCGTGAGCGGTGTCTATGAGTGCGTTGCTCGAGCGCGCTTTTTATGTAGATTGACTTCTGTACCTATCTATTTTGTGGCTGCACAGTGGGACGGCACCACGTACCTATCAATTATTGGCCGTTAGCTTAGATGTAGCGCTCGGCGGCTATGTTGCTTACTGGTTTTGCATTACAAGATAAGGACCAAGCTAATACAATCAGTGTACAAAATATAAAATCCCACCAAAACATCCTGTAAAAAATTAGCCAAGCCTCGCCTAAGCTGCTTGTTTCTCTATAAAAAGTAATGAAATCTCTAAGCAAAGCGAAGCCAAGTCTAAGGATCTTTACTGCGACTTCCTTATTAATATAGTTAGATTTTATGTAACCGGCCGTTGAACATACTCTATGCACTTTTTTTTACTAGTTAATACATCGAAGTCAACGGCCAAGTCACCGTGCATTTATGAGCATAAATGTACAATATATTAAAAACGGCATTATAATCATACGCACTTTAGCGACAGAGGAAGTCTACAGGAGTCAAGCAAATTCAGCGTATATTCACCAAACTTTACTGCGTTAACAGAAAATCCTTATGACATAGTTTGCTGAATTATGTATAATCTCTTGATCAACTCTTCATCGATACCCGTGATTTCTGCAGAACATTGATAGGTTTGGAAGAATCTCCTTGCCGTATTTCCGTCATTGCTGTTTCCAGAATCTTGACGAGGTTTATCAATGTGTAAACCAAGCAATTTCCGGAAGCGAGTTTGAACGTGCTTCTTTTCTCTTCTTTAATCTATTATTCTCTGGAGTCGATTCGGCCCACTTTTCAAATCCTAGGTTATAAGAAATATGCAGAATCATTTCCATACATCTTATCCAAGCATGTAAGGTGTCTTTCAAACGTATCTTCATTCTCAATTCTTGCAGTTACTTTTGTTAGATTGTGCATCTGTCTAGGAGTTGTTCCACAAACAGTACATGAAGCACTCGATGGAGTCTGCGTTAACACTTGAGCAACTTTCCCGTCGATCATTGTCACAAACAGCTCATGTCTTACTCATGTTACCTTCTTTTGCTGCAGGCGTTCGCGTTTGACTTAATTCATTAATTTTTGCTTCAAGTTCACTTACAACAGCTGTAGTTTTTTCAGGAGTTTCTTTTGCTAATTCCAGAGAAATGGGTCTGCAATATCTAACTGAAGAACATGTTGGATTTTGCGATATAACTACTTTACTTTATTCATCCACTAGTCTCAATGGTACAAGTGAATCTATAAACATATTAGCATCCGATTTTGTTCATTTTCTTCCGGTAAAACTTGTTTATACTCACTTTGTCCCGAGGATCCATCGCAACCCCATTTGCTATACAGTTTGAGACGAGTGAACTTTTTCGAAACCGAGTCTATTTTTAAAATACGACAGGCAGTATGATCTGAGAGTTCTTGAAGGTTCACTTTAGCATTTATACTCGTTACGGATATGCTTGACGCAAGAGGATAGCAATCCTTCTTTGCTTCAGCCAAAATTTGGTATGATGGAAATACCGAAAATAAGTTTTTCTCAACAAGTCTCAGCCTCAGGTAGGAATATTGTACAAAATTATTATACATAATGCTTCTTCTTTGGTATGGGAAGGTACACCATCTGGACTTCGTAAAATGTTTCGTAAAATGACTTTTTCTCCTCCTTTTCTGTATTTCTCGTAATACTCACAATCGAAGCTTCATCATTTTCACCCATAGATCGTAAACCTTGAACATAAGCGTAATGCACATGCCCCATTCCATACTCCTGGAGTAATTCCAAGTTTTTACGTTTTTTTTTCGTACTCTCCGAACACGTCAGGATTTTCTTTTTTTTCACGTACTCTAAACTCGTCATTTAACCAATTTGTGTTTTGGCTCTCGAAGCAATCTTGTTTTCTTTGAGCTTTCACCCATTTTTGGTTACAAATTGTAATCAAATTTCTTTAAATACTTTGCATAACCGTGCTCACATGTGTTGTTGATAAATGGAAATTGTCCAACAAATATTTTTCAATATCTGGAGTACTCTTCCCGCTTATTATCTGAGCACATATATTGCGTCGACACACACACAAATTCACTAATTTTAAACTTTTTTCAGCAAATTCACAGTTACCGAAGGAAGGTATCCGGACACTTTGATGAACACGCTGCAAACCCGAGTATTTATAGGACCCTAGTTTCAGTAACTTGTGCAAAACCAATAAGAAAATTGATAAAAACAGTTTTCACACTAATACTTATTATAATTACAATAACAGAAAAGAACTATGCAACATGATTTTTATCATACGTGTGGTTAAAATGGTCACCGCAAAAAAAAAATATCCTGTGAGGCCGACATTTCTGCTTCTAGTTCGAAATGGCGCAGCAATGACGCAGGTTTTTTTTGTATTACTGAATAAGTAAGGTATCTAAACATGTCATTAACTTGACATCGGGAGCCATCAGTAACAAGGAAACCTCAACTTGAAAATTAAATAGACGTAAAATTTCCTTATGACAATTAAAAATTATATTAAAAAATTCGAAAATATATTTTTCATCACAAAATAACGTAGTTATGAACTAGAAATCTTGAGCAATCTAAAAATGTATAATAAATATACATTCCCTTGAAGAACATAGAAAATACCTTAAGTTGAACTTCCATAACGAGTAGTCTAGTTAATATCAAATTATCAAAGTATAAAGTTTGGGTATAATTTTATGTACTTAAAAAGTACCATAAATACATTGTGCATTTAATATAAATCAATATTGCCCTTTACAGACTATAATTTAAATAAATAGTTTCGAAGATATTACAGATTTAAAATGCAAGGACATAGCGGTTGCGGCGCGGTGCCGGCGGAGGCACGGCGCGCGTGCCTATGTTGCTTAGATTTGAGCGTTGAATGTTTTTCCCATGGTAAATAATGTGTCGCACTTTCAAGAGTAATTACTAAAGAGAACATGTATGTCGAATGACCAAAAGGCTGTCAACGATGTATATAAAGACATTCTATTGTATATTTAATACAAACATTGCACCCGTGCGAAGCCGGGGCGGGTCGCTAGTTGCGTATATATACTACTAGTGTCCAACTTGTAACTTGTTTTTAAATATTTTTGGGGCAAAAACAAAAAAGGTTTATAAAATATTAGATTCGATTTAGTTACTTATTCCGAACGAACTATATTCACATTTCGCATATACTAAACATAATGTTGTATACTTACGGGTAAAAAATTCCCACCTCGGAACACCTTTCATGTGTGAAATATACAGAACAAAGTAAACCAATAAATATAGTAAAATAAATAAAAAAAGATACCTAACCTGTTCTACCGTCTAACTATCTACTTACTAAAAAAAGACACCTACCTACTTACCTGCCTACATTTCTCAATTTGCTTTTGTCATTGAATTTTTAATGTTCACCATACGCTTACCTACCAAAAATTTTCATTCCACTGTGCGTGGTTACGCACATAATTTTGAATAAGTGCAAAATTCAACAAAAGAGCGACAAATAAACCAGAGCAACAAACAGCCGCGTGTGACGTAAGATACCGCGACGCAGCCGAGATTGTACAACTTACAGGTTCTGTCTCTTTCATTAAGATTAATCAGCAATATTTTATAGATTAACCTTAATAGTATACAGGTTAACCCGTATAAAGGTTAATCAAACAAATGGGTTAAACGTCTAACCGGTTAACCTTTTAATCCGATTAATGGGTCCTTGGTTCTGGGCAGACTCCATTTAGCTATTCGCCATCGACTCGCTAAGAAGAAAAAGCTAAACGTATACCCTCAATGTATCCGCTAGCTGATAGACTGTATTAGAGACTCTCTAGGCCAGGGGTTTCGAGGGAATAATCATCAAATGACTCGTAAGGCATAGGTGTGCCCAGGCGCATGCCTGACATATTCTAGAAAACGCTCACTTGTAACACCTCAAGTTTGTGTAGGAAACACAGACTTGAGGTGTATAGGTATAACCTGGGGGTCTTTAAGTCAAGAGTGAATAGCTTACTTTTAAGTAAGCGTGCTTCATCTTCAGCCACATTATCACTTATCATTATGTGGTGTCAAACATGCCAAAAAACCATCAAATAACTAAGAATTAGTGTCAGTTGCGTTCCAGGGCCACGGTATCTCGTAGAACATTATCGCAACTCGGCTAAACCACATAATAAGCCCCTCTCTCAATGTCCATCATTTCTTTGTTTGTTTCAGTACCTCAACAAACTACTCCGAAGTGGGAATCATACATATTCAATGAAAAGGAGTATATCGTGCAGGTGCTTCCAGTGAGCTGGGAGGATGCTAAGATTATCTGCCGGTGGGTACAGTTATCAGACTTAGACAAAAGTCCCTTTTATTTTTTAGCATCAGCCATTTTTTAGCGTTCTCTACCTACCTCAAAACTGAATCCCTATAAGACCACTTTGTTGTTCTTCTGTCTGTCTGTCTTGATTTCGGGAACGAGTGGAGATATCGAATTAAAATTAAAACCTCACTCAGGTCACATGACCACATGACAAATCATAAATAAACATAAAAAATTAGCCAAGAGCGAGTCAGACTCGCCTTTGAAGGGTTCCGTAGTAACTACGTCAAAGAACTTTGTTTTTCATTTCATATTTGTATGAATTACAAAGTTATGTTTGCGGTTTTAGAAATAATGCTATATCTCAAAAACTACTGACCCGATCTCGTTCAAACTAATTTTTGTTGGAAGTTTACATTAAGATCTACAGCATATATTTTTTTAGATATTTCCCTTGATTATTATAGAAGTTAGAGGCCCCGGGGACACACATTTTATTACTTTGGAAGCGTATATCTTTTAAACGATTAACTTTATGAAAACGTGGTTTTAGAAACCTCGAAATCATTTTTAAAGACCTTTTTATAGATACCACACACACATAGGTTTCATGAAAATATAAATTACAAAGTTATATTTACGGTTTTAGAAAATATGCTATATCTCAAAAACTGCTGATCCGATGTCTTTCAAACCAATTTTCGTTCGTTTACATTAAGATCTAGAGCATATTTTTATTTTTTTTATTTTTCATTCCATTATTATAGAAGTTAGAGGGGGGACACATTTTACCACTTTGGAAGCGTATATCTATTAAACGATTGACTTTAAGAAAAAGTGGTTTTAGAAACTTCAACGTGATTTTTAAAGACCTGTCTATAAATAACACACACGAATAGGTTTGATGAAAAAAAAATTACATACGGACTGACGTGTAGGTACGGCTGTGACATACGGACGGACGGACAGACAGACATTCGGATACGGAACCCTAAAAAAGTCTTATAGGGGTTCGAAATTTAAAATTGAAGCTGTTAGTTCTAGTGAGGTATCATATGAAAGGGCTTGCTATGCATATTCCAAAACATAGTTATTTTATTTATTTTTTACGACGCATAAATTATAATGATGAATACCAAAAAAATTAGGAAAACTCGAGAACAGTTCTAGAACTATTTGTAACTTTTTCCCTTTCATATCCTTTCTCAAACAATCCATCCATTTTTCTTTGGACTCCCCCTACCACTCCAACCATCAACGTTCAAACCCATCACTCTTTTAGTTACATGCATGTCATCATCGTCATCGTTTTAAACATCATGTAATTATAGGTATAACCTGGGTCTTTAAGTCAAGAGTGAATAGGTAACTTCTAGGAGAGCATGCTACATCTTTGATCACTTCATCGCTTACCATCAGGGGAGATGGATGTCAAACGCAGCAATAAAAAAAAATTAGGTACTTATTAATTAACAACTATTTAGGTCAAATTTTCTTGATCTATAATTATTCACACTAGCAATCGCGTGGGGCTTCGCTCCCGTGGACTTCTCTTCTCTTCTTCTTTCACGATGAAAACAAAACCCTCTTTCTTTTGCAGTCAGATAAAAAGCTTATACAGGGTGGCAGGGTCAACGACGCGCAACCACTTACAATGGATTCAGTACATGATTCTGGACCCATCTGCGTAGTATTTTTTTTCTATTTTTGTTGAAAAACAAGAATAGTAAATTCACTTGTTTCACATAAAACAGCAATGTAAATAAAACTTGACTACCTGATCAGCTGTGTTGACAGCTCGCAAATGAACTGTAGCAAAACAGCTCATCAGGTAGCCCTTTCGAGTTTTATTCACATTGCCGTTTTAAGTGAAACCATTGAATTTTAATTTTTTATTAAAATCTCATTGGGTTAGACAGAAAAAAAAGTTTTATACAGTTTATAGTAAAAAAAAATCAGAAAAAAACGTAAAAACTAAGAAAGACCGACGAAAAATTTCAACAGAATCATGTACTGAATCCATGATAAGCGGTTGTGCGTCGATGTCTCTGCCACCCTGTATATCCTTTCTCAAGCTTCAAGCTACTTCCATACCAAAATTAATTCAAATACACAACACCATTAATTTTAAACTAAACTCGGACTATCTCCCTTTATCCTATTACCACCTTTTACCCTACAACCACACATTTCTAAAGCAGCTTGTGTACATATAAAGAAACCTGATGTTTTTCCACAGAGGCTATCACAATGGGACGCTAGCAATTCTCGATACTAAAGACAAAGCTGAATTCTTGGCTGAAGCCCTATCGGAGTCACAATTTTGTAAGTATTCTATATTACAACATAAACACTATGAACAAATGACCTGATTCCTCCATCTCCATTTCACTACCGGTCTACCATCTGGTACCATCCACACTTGGTTGATATACCGTCTTGTCGTACCAAGCGCTTCTCCTCCACATTTATTGTACGCACAGCCAAGCTGTCCTCTGTCTCTGTTCTCTGCCGGCTTCTGTGTTCCCTGCCACATATGATCTTTCGGCTTTTAAAGCAAGAGTAAACAGGCATCTTCTGGGCTCGCTCATCACATCGTAGACCTCATCTATCGCTTACCATCAGGCGAGATCGAGCTGCGGAGTTCGAGGTCTCGGGTCTGATTCCTGGGCAAAAAGTGTTATTGGGTTTTTCTGTAAGGAATTACTCAGTAATAGCCCTGGAGTTTGGAAGTTAGCGGTGTGATAACACCGTACCTCAGAAAGTCTTACGTTAAGTCGTTTGATCCGCGCTGTCCTTTATGGATATCTCTGACATTCGTTACGGGAAGTCAGAAGCCAGTAAATCTGACACTGGTCTAGTCAAGGGTATCGTGTTACCCAGTTACTGGGTTGTGTAGGTCAGATAGGCTGGTTACACTGGAAGAGCCCGACATAGTTGAGAAAAGGTTATGCAAATGATGTAACATTATGAATAAAATAAATCTACAATTTTTTAGATAGATAGAATATAGACAGGCCCGTTGGTATAGTGGTCAGTGGTCCTGACTGTTATGCGCAAGGTCGTGGGTTCGATTCCCACCTAGGACAAATGTTTGTGTGATGAGCACGGTCATTTGTTCTTTGTCTGGGTGTAATCTATCTATAATATGTATGTATTTAGAAATATATATGTATGTTTATCAGTTGTCTAGTATCCATATCACAAGCTCTGCTTAGTTTGGGACTAGATGGCGTTGTGTGAAAAAGTTGTGGAATATTATTATTATATACGGTGTACAGTAAATTGTACACTAATAATTGAATCACACTTAAATAACAATATTGTAACAAAAAAATATACATAATCTACTCCTATAGATATAAATAATATCGAAGTGTCTGTATGTGATTCCAAAATAACTGTATTATGTCAAGTGCTTACAGTTATTAACACGATATAATCAAATGTAACAAATCTTTTTGTTTGTGCGAGGTAAACTCTTTTTGTTTTTTCTGGGTGGGAATAACATCGAATAACTTCTCCTGCTCTGGGTTAAGCGGAAGGGAGTGTCAGACTTCTACTGACTAAAAACCCACCGTGTCCCTTCAGCTGCCCGTAAGTTCCGGGGCCGCGGTATCTTGTTAGTGCATTTCCGCAACCCCGGCGGGATTTCCTCAACACCGGCGGGCGAGGTAACCTCTGGAATGGCTGAACTGATTTTAATGGGAAGTTCTTTCATTAAAAGAGCAGGTTATAAGGCACTTGTCATTACGGAATTCCCACGGATAGTTCCCGCATGCATACAAATAATAATAATATAATAATAATAAAAGTATTTATTTTATACATGTTGGCGCGAAAGGCTAATTTAGTGGACTGTATTTGCGGTGCGGAGCTAAACGATTGACAAACGCTTGGCGTTAGGTAATTCGAGTTGCAGTGGGTGTGGGACAATGGAATACAACCCGAAATAAGTAGGGAAGGAAAGCACAAACCTTTTGCGGGAGCCACGTGCTCGCGTCGTCGCCGGTGCACCGGTTCACTTTTCCAGGTTCAGGGCAGTTGGGCTTCAAGTTATTGTCCTCACACGTTAAACACAAGCACAAACTATGGATTATAAGTCTTATTACATGCGAAAATGCGGTGATTCCAAAGTTATTAATATTTTTAAGCGGAGCGCGTCGACGCCATTGTCAACTTGTTGCGGAGCGATTCGGAAGACAGTTTCTTCGACAAAATGGCGGGCGAATCTTCTTACTCACTCGCGAGGTATGTGCGGGAAGGAGATGGATATAGGAAATAGCGGATGTCAATCATATTTTGAATGTTGGCGCAACCATTCCCCCCGGTTTGAAGGGTTACCTTCAAAAACTATAAGCGAAACTAATCAAAGAACTAAACTCTGGAGTAACATCTAACTTCTAACCTTATTCCTAAACTATAATATAAAGCGTTACCATAACTACTAAACTAATTTGAAGCCTGCTGCTGATTGGGCAAAGGACAGAGGCGAATAACCGGACGTAAATACGAACCGGTCGCGGTTTTAACTTTTACTATACGCGTTACTCCCTTTGGATCAGGGAAAACTTCCTCCACTACACCTAGAGGCCAGTGTAGAGGAGGCGCACTCTCGGCCATTAAAACCACTACAGTACCAACGGCGACTGGATTCGATGGAGTATTCCATTTTTGACGCGACTGAAGCGTGTGCAAATAATCTGCTCTCCAACGCTTCCAAAATGATTGAACTAATCTATCCAAAAGAGCATGACGCTTTAGGAGATGTAGTCTGTCTTCATCAACATCCATAGCGGGCAAATACTTAAGAGGAGTCGTGGTTAAGAAGTGAGCCGGAGTTAAAGCTAAAGATTCTGAGGGGTCACTAGATAGAGTTCGGCACAGTGGACGAGTATTCATTACTGCCTCTATCTGAGCGAGTACAGTACTCAGCTCCTCATAAGAGAGAATCTGTACGCCTACAACGCGGAACAGATGCGACTTGAGGCTCTTAATATTCGCCTCCCAATTACCACCAAAGTGACTAGCAGCGGGCGTATTAAAATGCCATTCAATACGATTTTCGGCCAAAACATGAGCGAATTCACTCTGATAATACTTTGACCGAAAGAACGCATGCAACTCCGAAATATTACGGCGAGCTCCAACATAATTGGTACCGTTGTCAGAATATAAACGTTTGACGGGACCACGGCGCGACAAAAAGCGCTTAAACGCGGACATAAAACTTTGCGTACTTAAATCACCGGTCAATTCTATGTGAACTGCACGAGTTGTCATACAAATAAATAGACAAACGTAAGCTTTTGTGGAGCGTATTCCGCGACCACGGGCAACAGTTACCCTAAACGGGCCGGCGAAGTCTGTACCGGTGTGAACGAAAGGTTTAGCGGATTGAACAACACGACAAGAGCGATGATCGGCCATTTCAGGCGCGATAAAACGCGGGCGAAGCTTAAAACAGGGCACACATTTGTGTACTCTAGCACGAATCAAATTGCGAGCGGAAAGTATCCAATACTTCTGTCTAAGGATAGACATCAACAAGTCTGGACCTGCGTGGCAATTCAACCTATGATGATAATCTACAATCAAATCTAAAATATGGTCCTTGCGGGGTAAAACTACTGGATGCTTTTGCTCAAATCCTAAATCGGAATTTCTCAAACGACCACCTACTCGAATAAGACCATTCTGCAAAAAAGGTTTCAAATGTTGAAAGGCGCGGCTACAAGGTTTGTTGGACTCCAAACTACTAATTTCGGATGCGAAACAAAATCTCTGCAATTCACGTAGCACGACTGACTCAGCTTTATCCAGATCAGCGGCGGTTATAACACCGCGCGTGGGTAACAGTTTTAGAAACCGACATACATACACCACACAACGCAAAAGTCTCGACCAAGACGAGACGCGATTAGATAACGATAAAATAATCGACTCTTCACGTGGAACCGAAACTACAAGCGAATGCTTCTTCTCCTCGGGTGGTTCTGAAACGGCAGCTGGATTAAAGGGCTTAACCGGCCATTCCTCGAGCACGCTATGAATCCAAGACGGAGCGCAGAACCACAGCGGATGATCTAAAATTTGCGAAGGGAGCAACCCACGGGAGAGACAATCGGCGGGATTATCTGTGCCTGCAACGTGAAAGAGATTTTGTGGTGGTAATTCGGACTGGATTTTGGCCACCCTATTGGCGACGAATGTGTCCCAGCGATGGGGCGAAGAATGTGCCCAACACAAAGCTACAGTAGAGTCAGAAAAAGCCATAATTCTATCAATAATAATGCGGTGCC
Organism: Tholera decimalis; assembly: GCA_943138885.2. Classification (NCBI taxonomy): domain Eukaryota; kingdom Metazoa; phylum Arthropoda; class Insecta; order Lepidoptera; family Noctuidae; genus Tholera; species Tholera decimalis. The sequence goes on along the minus strand of OW964578.2, from coordinate 21,657,675 downwards.
TACAAGCATTGACAATCGAGCTGATTAATTGCACTAACAAAAGTATAGCGCACAGCTCCAGGCGCGCCAGAGAAACGACCTTGCGAGGGGAGACTTTGGATTTAGCGCTTATAAGACTAACCGAAACCTTGTCAGCATCCAAAACGTGAAAATAAACTACCCCCCCCGTAAGCCTTTGCACTGGCGTCGGCGAAGCCTACAACAGTAACTATACTGTTCGACAATATACCAACATGGCGAGGAATTTTTATTTGATTGAGCAATGGAAGTTCTTTCCGGAAGCGAGCCCACAATTTGACAATATTTTCGGGCGCGGGGTCGTCCCAATCACTATTGGAAAGCCAAAGTTCTTTTATAAGCAACTTGGCATATAAAACGACGGGAGCTACAAATCCCATAACATCCCATATACGTGCTACACACGACAGGATAATGCGCTTAGTACAAATTTGCGGAGTCGAACTAACTTTAAGACTGAACACGTCAGACGCGGGTGACCAACTTAAACCTAGAACCTTGTGCGTATCATCACCATCAAATTCCTTCACCGAAGATAATTGATGCGATAGTGGAATCGAATCTAGAGCGGTCTGCGAATTACTAGTCCACTTCACAAGATCAAACTGACCGGCCTTCATAAGACTTATTACTTGAGCGGCGGTCTCAACGGCATCCGCCTCGCTGGCTACACTATAAACAAAGTCATCCATGTATAGCCCAGTCTCAATAGTGTCTTTCGCTTTCGGGAATCTTTCACCTTCATCAGCGGCTAATTGCTTGATAGTGCGAAGCGCATGGAAAGGACTCGACTTAAGCCCAAAACAAACACGATTAAACTCGTAAACTCTCAAAGGTTCTTGAGGCGAAAATCTATACAAAAAACGTTGAAATTTGCGGTCGCATTCGCGAATACCAATAGAAAGAAACATTTGCCTTATGTCGGCGGAAAGCGCGACAGCAAACAAGCGGAAATTCACAATAATGTCAAATAAGTTACCTTGAAGGTTTTGACCACAATACAAAATATCATTGAGCGATACGGAAGTGCTAGTCTTAGCACTGCCGTCCAAAACCACGCGGAGCTTAGTAGTAAGCTTGTCTTCTCTAACAACTCCGTGGTGCGGGATGATGTAAGATGGATGATCAAGAGTCTCGTCAGTCTCGGCGGTGGATGCAGGTGAGATGTACCCTTTATCTAAGTATTCGGTAACCACCTCATCATAGGCTTGCTTCAACTTCGGAGACGCTTGCATCTTACGTTCTAAACAAGAAAAGCGTTTTTCCGCGGAAGCATAGGAGTCACCGAGCGAAAAAATATCTCCCTTGAATGGAAGCCCGACAATATAACGACCATCATTATCACGGGTAGTCGTGCCACAATAAATCTCCTCAGCCACCTTATCATCAGGGCTTAGGATAGGCGGGACATTGACCTCTTCAATTTCCCAGAACCTGCGGATGGTAGACTCCAGCGGCGGCTCAACAGTGCAGCAATGTGACACAGTCGAGTAATTATCTAAATGTGCGGGTGCGGAACCAACAATAACAAAACCTAGAACTGTTTCTAGGGCGTGCGGTGCGGGAAACGACGAATGACCTTGAATCTTACGAGATAACTGAAGGTGCGGGAGAATCGATGCGCCGATCAACATATCGACGTCTCCAGGGACACCATAAGATTCATCTGCCAACGGTAGGTCTTTAAATTTGGTCAATAAAGACGTGTCAACCGGGACAGTAGGCAATTGTTCCGTAATTTTATCTACGACAAGCGAATCCATATCAAAACAAATATTAGAATTAAAACGCGATGCAAATTTAATTTTAATCGAACCATGAATGGTTGATTTTAAACCACCGAACCCCTTAACTACTGAGCGGGCTGGTCGGTTATTAATACTAAAACCAAGGCGTTGACAACAATTTTGAGTTAAAAAATTACTCTGCGAAGCGCAATCTAACAACGCTCGAACAAGACACGGATTACCAAAAGCATCATCAACAACAACGTGAGCGGTCGCGAGCACCACGGTAGTGCACGTATTGCTTGCGGCGGACATCGAACACAACGTGACGTCAGTCACGGCGGCCTGCGAGCGGGCAACGTCGCGCGTTGATTGCGGCTGCGGCTGCGAAGCGGACGCAGAGTTCGCACCGACTGACTGCGACGACGTGTCACCGCTTGGTAAACTAACTGTGCTCACATTGGATGCGGCATTATTACAACTTTTCTCCATGTGAAGTAAAGTGTGGTGCTTCGAAGAACACTTACGACAACTTTGACTACTATTACAAGACGTAACCCGATGCTTGTCACTAAGGCAGTTAAAGCACAAATTTTTTTCGCGAACAAACTTATAACGTTCATAGGGCGTAAATTTTAAGAAACCAGAACACTTGTACAATTGCGAATGTTGACTATTACACAAAGAACAACTCGATTGTACAGGAGCAGGTGCTGTATTCACATACGTATGTGTCGACTTTTGTGACTTCGAAGCCGCATCTGTTCGACGGTCGGACTTCTTCGTAACTTCATGGGTTGACGAAGTGCGTTGCAATATTTTAATATGATCGCGAACAAAACATTCTAAATCATTGAATTTTGGCAGTTTACTACTGCGATGGTCTATTTCAAATAAACGAACAGTTTCACTATCTAATTTCTTTAAACCCAAATATAAAAACAAAAAGTCGCAGAGGTCATCGACCTTCAGGTTCTTTACTGCGCGAACAGATGATGCAAAAATATCTAAAAACTTCTCTAAATTATGTTCATTACAAACTGTAATATTTTTCAACTCGAATAGCTGATCTAAATATGCGGTAGCAACTAATCTTTTATCTTCATATTTCGACTTTAAAGTTTTTAAAATTAATGAATAATTTTCGGCACTAAAAGTAATGCCGGCACAAACAGTTTTAGCTTTACCAGTTAACTTTTCAACCAGATAGTGTAACTTTTCATGATCTGTCAAAGAGACGTTCCCATTTATAGTGTTTTCAAAACTATCTATAAATAGATTCCAATTGCGAATATCACCATTAAATTCAGGTATCTGAATGGGCGGTAATTTGGGTCGATCGCGAGTGTGATTTGCCTGGCTCTGATGGACAGACGGCTTCTCCAAGCTCCTCGCGACGCGTTTGATGCGACAGAATAAATCATCAAATGACGCCAAAGCCTGATAACTCACAGCGTATTCTGGATTTAATTCTAACTCTAAAACGTTAATATTATGAATTACGGATTCAAATTCCGTGCGCAAACTATCCAAGTTTTCTATAGAACATAAGAACGAATCTCTAATAGCTAGATCAAGTGTTTTAAGTGCATTATCACAAATAGATTGCACGCGAGAAAATATCATGTCTCTTTTAGCATATAAAAGTTTCAATTGAACTTTGATGTCCTTATGAGACATCGTGAATAATAATTATTTATTACAAACAATCAATGCGGTAAACAAGCAAATAAAGTTATTTTAACAAATAAGCGATGGAGAACAGCGACGCGGACAATATTAAATACCTAAAGTGGGTAGGTAGTTATAACGAACTGCGGGTGAAATAAAAGAACTGTAGGTAGTTTTTAAACAATCTTAATTTACCCACTAGGTTGTGTCTCTGTTTCTGATACACAAATAATTTTAGACTTCCGAATGAATAACTAATACGAGCGATCTATGGCTACGTAGGTATGTAGGTATTACGCACGTACGTAGGTAATAGATGAACAAACAACGAATTGGGTTAGGTACAAGACTGCGGTGCGGTGCGTTTATTCCTTATGGAATAAATACCAATGCGATAACTACAACAAATATGTACCTAATACAAATAAGTACCTAACTATCCGGTGAGAGGGACCAAAGAAAATGTTGGCGCGAAAGGCTAATTTAGTGGACTGTATTTGCGGTGCGGAGCTAAACGATTGACAAACGCTTGGCGTTAGGTAATTCGAGTTGCAGTGGGTGTGGGACAATGGAATACAACCCGAAATAAGTAGGGAAGGAAAGCACAAACCTTTTGCGGGAGCCACGTGCTCGCGTCGTCGCCGGTGCACCGGTTCACTTTTCCAGGTTCAGGGCAGTTGGGCTTCAAGTTATTGTCCTCACACGTTAAACACAAGCACAAACTATGGATTATAAGTCTTATTACATGCGAAAATGCGGTGATTCCAAAGTTATTAATATTTTTAAGCGGAGCGCGTCGACGCCATTGTCAACTTGTTGCGGAGCGATTCGGAAGACAGTTTCTTCGACAAAATGGCGGGCGAATCTTCTTACTCACTCGCGAGGTATGTGCGGGAAGGAGATGGATATAGGAAATAGCGGATGTCAATCATATTTTGAATGTTGGCGCAACCAATACACAAAAACCAAAAGTACAAGGTATGGTCTTAACATTAAATTTTACAACAATGTCACAGACACAGTTAAAGGCGAAAAATCTGGCTCCTAAACTAGGCAAGAAGCCTGTACCTTAGAAGCCGAAGTTCTCCAAGATTTCAAATACGAACAATTTAAACAATAATAACACAAAGTACAAGTACTTCTTATGTGGTAATAACAAATATAAAAAAAAAAAAACAAGAAATAATATACATAGTTACAGTATTTTTAAACATTTAAGAGATTACTTTGAGTAGAGTTTCAGTTTCGTCATATGATAAACCCTGCAACCGCTTGGAAAGTATATTTTTACGTCACACACATACATACATACAGATATAAATAGATAAAGACGAGAGCGGCAAGAAATTGACGACTGGTCAAATTTCAAGCATATCTAATTATCCTTATAAATACCTTTTTTCGGTGGGAAAATCATCTAATGACTTTAGGTAGAGCGGAAGAGAGTGTTATACTACTACTGACTAAAACCCACCATATTCCTTCACCTACCCCTACGTTCCGAGGCCAAAGTGTCCCGTAAAACATTTCCGCAACCTCCTTATCTACTCTATTTACCTACGTTTCTTTTTAGCGCTACCATCAGTTTGGGTGGGAGCAAGGCGAGACTCTGCAGAGGACGCGGCTGGCTACCGATGGGGACCAGGCATGGAGCTCAGGAGGACTGCCCTCGACGTGCTGACCAATGAGGAAGAAGATGAAAATGTCTCCAAGCATTTTCCCATGGTATTCAAGCATTCAAGTATTATTTGCAATCCATAATGTACACAGGTGGAACAAAATTATAAGAAACATTTATGGACCCTGTCGGGCACAGCAAAATTTAAAATAGGTAGGAGAGAGGAAGAGCGCTTTGTTTGTTTTTCCACAATTACGTACGTATGTATTGAGAGACTGCCTCATTGGTCGATTGGTCGCAAGCGTGACTGCTGAACACGAGATCTTGGGTTCGATTCCTGGGTCGGCCAAAGAGTGCTATTATTTATTACTAGTACTCACGCGGGGCTTCGCTCCCGTGGATTCTATCACGGTAAAAACATAACTGTCCTTTATTGCAGTCGCGTAAAAAGTAGCCTATAACCTTCCTCAAATTTCAAGCTACTTCCATACCAAATTGCATCCCAACCCATCCAGTACTTTCGAAGATTAGCGCGTTCAAACAAACAAACAAACGAACAAACTTTACCGCTTTATAATATTAGTATAGATTTATAATCGTACAATATATTTCCGAAGTAGAATCTGGCACCAGGTCTTTTTAAATAAAGTTGATATTTGTGCTTTATCAAATAAAAACCCTAAACTACATATACACATCTAAAAATAAACTAAAATATGGCATCCAGAAATTCGTGCGTATCGCTGTCCACTCGTAATGTGCCCAAAAGACTGGCGGCATTGCCACGTTGTATGGCAATGCTTAACTTCTGTCCAAGGTAAAAGCCAGCCCTTGGGTCACGCGAAGTGTCAATAGGCATCTGGAAAGATCTTTAAATAATTTGTGAGCCTTCGGACCACTACCCCAAGGTTTCAACCCCAAACTGCTCGAAAATATAACTACCAACTAGGTTATTATGTTTCCGCCGCTTGAGGATCTCAGCAGCCGCAGCGGCAGCGCCAGCACAGCAAGTCGAGCTAGAAAGATGGAATGGCGCAAGAGTATCGACACAAGTTGCGTCCCACACTAAAGCCCTACCCATCTTCCAAGGAAATAAAGACATGCCGTCCGGTCTTTTGTCATCGTCGCGTGCCAGGCGATTCGGTTCTAATACAACTGGAACGCCGACAGTGACAAGACTGCTATTGAGTTTTTCTGTAAGGAATTTCTCAGTAGTAGCCCGAAGTTTGGTTGTCAGCGTAATACCCGGGGGTATTACGCTGAGCACATTAAGCCGTCAGTCCCGGCTGTCATTCATAGTCGTTACGGGTAGTCAGAAGTCAGTAGATTTGACACAGGTCCAGCCAAACGGTATCGTCTTACTCAGCTACTGGGTGTAGAGGTCATTGCTTACCAGTACGTCGATTCTGTAAAATTCGAACAACAACTCGCTTCTCACATAGCTGTTCACTGTCACTTCGCTTATGGTTCAAAGTGACCTTGATTTTGCATTCCATAAACAGCGTCGAAGTGACGGAGGAATTACCTTACCGAATGCCACTTCTCACGTCATCTCATACTTTATCTGTCAAAATCTTTAGTTCAACTCGCTGACACGCTCGCAAGGGTAGCGCTTTTTTTTTTTTTTTTTTTAGCGTGGTAAAATTATCAAATAAGTCCTCCCACCCCGGGCAGGGTGGGAGGGACTGTCAGACTTTTACTGACTAAAATCCACGGTGTTCCTTCAATAACCCTTTACGTACCGGGGTCACGGTAATGCGATTAGTCCCACGACCCCGGCAGGCTTCGGCCCTCTGCAGAGGGGGCCTCGTCATGTTGCTGACGCTCTTTGAGGCGCGCGTGGAACACAACGCGCCGTCGACCCGGGCATGGTCCATGGTCGGACAGCGAGTTGCCCTTTACTCGCTGTCCGCATGCCCGCGCCTACGGTGGCCGGAGATCGTCGGCCGACGTCCGACGCCGTGGGCGTCTACCACTGCGGCTGGGCTGGAGGGAGGACGCCATCCTCTCCCTCATGCGGCCCGCCTCCTCCTTCGATAGCATGACTGCTTCGCAGAAGGAGGCGACCGCTTCCCACTCCCTCTCGCCCCGCAGCATGGCCTCGACCAATGCCGGGCGCGAGAGGTCTCCGCCTATCGCCGCCGTGAGGACACGTCGGTGCTCTGCCCAGGCGGGGCAGTCTTGCACCGTGTGCTCTACGGTGTCCTCAGGGCGACCCTCGCAGTGGTGACACCCAGGCGTTTCCTCCTTTCCCATCAGACACAGGTACCTCCCGAAACTTCCATGTCCTGTGAGGACCTGCGTCATGCGGTAGGTCAGGACGCCGTGACGCCGATCTAGCCACTCCTCAAAGAGGGGTCTTACCGCCGCAATTGCAGCGTGCCCGAAGGGTAGCGCTAGTGTAAATTCGAATTAACCACCGAGTTTTTAGAATGCCAATCAATAAACTCACTGCGGATTCAGATTCGAAGTTTAGAATGAGGTCTTACAGAATAACACAGCAGGGTTGTGGGAATATTCCAGAGAGTATATTATAAGTCTTTGGAATATTCTAACGAGATACCGCGGCCCTAGAACTAGGGCTGCCATCACCAAAATTGCCGGCCCAAGACTTCAGAAACACCGGACAATTTGGTAAAATCGCAATTTTTCCCCAGACACCGTAGAAAAATACATTTTTGTACTTGAAACTAAAAACAATGGTGTTTAATTATGGTTTTTATTTACTGGTAATATTGTAGACAATTAGAATTTTAATTAACGTAACAAAAACAATAAGATGAAATACAGAGATCGTGCTTTTTGGTGGCCCTAAGACCTTTATATGTCCGGACACATAAAGGTCTTAGGGCCACCAAAAAGCATGTTACCAGGATGTTTATAGGGAAAATCCCCCGGATGCTCCCGGACGCTGTCCAATCTAGGACAAATCCGGGGAAACCCGGACAGATGGCAGCCCTACCTGGAACGCAAGTGCAACTGAAGATGCAGGTTGGGTTTTAAGTCAGTAGAAGTCTGACACTCCCTTCCGCTCCACGCACAGCGCGAAGAGTCATTTAATGATCTTCCCACCCAGAAAAAAAGGGCTATGACTGTTTCCTTTAGCTAAATCTTATTCCATCTGATTTAAGTTAAACAATATGTACAGGTCAACTCGTGGGAACTCTTGGTAGAACTAGTATGCGGGCCTGTCGTTACATCATCATCTAATTCATTGTACAAGTGGAATCTTAACCATACAGGGTTATTGGTAAAACACTAGTAACCACTAGGACTGTATTACTAACATCATAAACAACTGTTCTATGACTTTTTAGAAAATATATTTACCAAAAATAAATAATGTTCTCAGCTGCCACTGCGGCTGCTGAGAACCTCAAGCAGCGGAAATATAATAATATTGTTGATAGTTATATTTTTGAGCCATTTGGGCTTGAAACCTTGGGGTTGTGGGGTCCGAGTGCTCACAAATTATCTAAAGATCTATCCAGAAGCCTAGTTGACACTTCACGTGACCCAAGGGCTAGCTTTTACCTTGGACAGAGGTTAAGCATTGCCATACAACGTAGCAATGCCGCCAGTTTTTTGGGCACATTACACAGTAGACAGCGATGCGCACGAATTTCTGGATGCCATATTTTATTTTATTTTTAGATGTATATGTGTTTACGGTTTTTATTTAAGTGTTAAAAGTGTAATGTTAAAAAGATATAATAAATAATCATTATCCTTATTGAATAATGAAATAATTATGATTACATTGCAAATAGGTTAATTTTTTTTTTTTTGATAGGCTTGTGTTTGACCACCATCTCACCTGATGTTAACACGTTCGCTGACAGTGAGCACTTACCCTGACACCACATTACGACAGTGAAATTTTCCACGACGTACTCTTAAAAATAAATGGCCCGTCCCTCGACGTACTGTCATAACGCACTATTTTAATTTCCCGCCTAACGACGTACTTACTGTCAGCGAACGTGTTAAGCGATGATGTGGCCGAAGATGGAGCATGCTTGCCTACAAGTAACCTATTCACTCTTGACTTAAAGACTCCCAGGTTATAGCTATCAAGAAACACCGACTCCGGCAGAGAATTCCACTCCTTAGCTGTACGCGCAATAACACTTTCATACGTGATTTTTTGTTTCGTAAATGTAAACTAGATGAGGCCATTGTTTCCTAACTGACTACTTTGAGAAAAAAACATTAAAATAAACTCAGAGAAAGACAGTGAAACAAGTTCAGAGAAACCTCTTTACCTTCAAGACACCCTCTGCTGCCTTTTGTAGTTTACCTACATACCAACGCTTTCTTGTGCTTCGCAGACTGCATAACATTTAGAGCGATCAACTGATTTTTTTTTATTTTTGTATTTAAATCTGATTAACTAAAATCGTGTTGCGTTGTGTGTTAATTCAATTTAAGATACTAACATTATTTCTAAGTGTATCTACTAACAAATTTATGGATATTTTTTGTCTGAAAATCAAATACATTATAAAATATGATGAGTTATTAAAAGTCATAGAACAAAAGTTATTTTTTATGGTGTTACTAACATATTCCTGACAGGTTGTTAGTGTTTTACCAATAACCCTGTATTTTATTTAACACAGTGGCTGAACAGAACCCACGTGCCGGTTCCTGAAATGGGCGCCGACTGCGTTGCCCTAGAGAGGGTCAACCACGACCACCCTGTATTTCTTGATCTACCGTGTTACTTGGAAAGAGCATTTGCCTGTGAAAGAGGTAAGCATCATAATAAATAATTAAACATGTAACTAGTTTAATTCTAATTCTAATTATTTCAATTCAATTAATCCATCTTCTTCTTAAGACCAGGCAGTCTAAAATAATTTTCTCGCAAGCTCCGCCCCCATGCACCCTGGTTAAGCCGTTGTACTCGTATGCTAAACGCTAACGCAGTAATAAAATTGAAAATCGCGTGCGCTCTTTCACTATGGTCGGGTTCTAAACTGCCTGTACTAAACGCTAACGCAGCAGTAATAAAGTTGAATATCGCGTGCGCTCTTATACCATATTCTGGTTCGAAACTAAATGTTGTAAGTCTCAATTCTTATTTCGTTTATAACTAATAACTAACTAACTAAAGTAATAATTGATCTAGAGAAAAAATATCCTACATTTGGATAATAAACTATATTTTCTTACTGTCATTACTAATTTTAGACATAAAAGCTGAGTAATCTTGATTAAATTTTGAATAATCTTTAAAAAAGACATGCTTTTCGATTAAAAAATGAATCGAGCGATAATGTTCCAATTACGAAACTGGTCTAGACATGTAAAGAAAAAGATTCAATAAATCCTATACTAAAGTTCCATTTTGATTGTATGCGTGATTGTTTCAGAATATTAATGCAAAGTTACATACAATTTAGGGAGCCTCCTCTTAACATGTCGATGGCAATAATGTTTTTGTATAAGTTTGGACCAAAACTCAGCTAAGCAAATTCCGCTTGCTGAAGCAAACATAAGAGTAAAGGCGACGCGGCATGCGGAACAACGTCACGCCGCATATACAGAGATCTGAGCCATGATCTGTCAATTCATAATCGTTTTAGTAAATCAATTAATAAGCATCAATAGCCTAATGGCTTAGGTGTCGGACTTGTGATCGAAAGGTCGCAGGTTCAAACCCCACCCATTACGCTATTGCAGTGAACTCACTCCAGACACAAGCATATTTATCTTAGTTGGAGGGGTTAACAAGATTGCTAGTTATGTGAATTCTACCCATATTAATAGTAATCTTTAAAAAAGTATCTATACTAGAAATAGAAATCATTTATTTGCCAATAATGTAGGTAACAAATATGGTGTTAATTTATGGAGAGTCACGATATAGTCACGCTAGTACTTAATCTTTTTAAGAAAAAAAAATAGTCCATAATCGTGTTAGTAAAATTAAAACTGTCTCGTAGGTCGAGTGATCGCAAGCCGGACTGCTTGTCTGACGGACTGGGTTCGATTCCTAAGTCTGGCAAATAGTGCTATTAGGTTTTTTGTAAGGAATTTCTTAGTAGAAGCTCGAAGTAGAAGGTTGGTGTGTGATACTGCCGTGCCTCGAAAATCCAGCTATCAGCAACAACTGACAGTCGTTACAGGAAGTCAGAAGCCAGTAAATCTGACACTGGTATAGACAAGGGTATCGTGTTACCCAGTTACTGGGTTGTGGAGGTCAGATAGTCAGACGCTCCATGTAAAACACTAGTACTCAGCTCCATTCAGTAAGATTGGAAGGCGAACCCAAACATAGTTGGGAAAAGGCTATGGTTATTAAATAACACTTTTACACGTCATTTTTTTTTTCGTAAATATTAGCTAGATGAGGCCGGTGTTTCCTAACTGACTACCTTGAGAAGAAACACCGAAACAAACTCAGGGGTCCGTCTCTTTTAAAGTCCATACAATCTATACTGGTTTAATTATATGGGTACCTTGTAGGCTTTAGTCTGAGGCGATCTTTTGAAGAAAGATGCTCACAGATTTGAGTGGGCCTGTCCATACAGTGCAAGCATTTGTCAAATGAAGTATAGCTCAACTTAGAACAAGGAGCTTAACGATTTGACGAACAATACCAAGGTAAGGACGACATGAACTTTTCACGCGCCGCATCAAAACCAGCCCTCGTGGAACACGTCCAGGCCGTCTCGCACTCTCTTTCTGGGCCTCGGTGACGCCATCTATTCTCCGGCACCATAGATAAAATAAATAACTAGATGTGGTCAACAGAAGAAATTATATCGGAACCGTGTGTCTCCAGTTAGGCGCTGGGCGGGGCAACAACTACACATGCAGTTTAATAAAATCAATAGATACGCACTCGCGCACACACCCGCATTTCCTAAATCAGAACGTACTATACAATCAATAATAAACCTTATTCCGTCAAACACAGCGTGTATTTACCATGCACCTTAGAATTTACCCACACAAAAACATCGGTTGCTATCGTTGTGCTGTGCAAAAGCAATTTATTTTACATATACGCTAGTGATTGACTAAATCGGAAAGTTATCGATTCTTCCATTTGTTATTGTACATTTTTTTTGGGCACCTGAAAATGAACCAAATAAAAAATGGCATGTCCAGAAAATATTATAAAAACAATATTATTAAGAACATAACATTACATAATTATTATTAAGTACTACCTACTAAGTATTAAGGGCTACCCTGGCGCTTTCGACTTAAATCTTAATATTTAATTATCATAGTGATAGGTCAAATAGAAGTTGATGTTAACTTACATTACGCTCTTGATCGGAACATACCAGCCATATAGGTTGTATAGAATCCTGAAAAGTTGAATGACTGCTTTTATGAATGTCCTAAAACATGAGAATAGCTTTCAGTAATAAAATAAAATTTAACCCACTTCTGCAAAAATCAGTTGTACTCTTAATTTTGGAATTGTCCATTCAGGCTGGAACATTTCTGCGCTGAAGTGAACCGAGCATTTATGGTGCTATTTTGTGTAGGGTACCAGTTAGGTGGCATGCCTGTGGCATCAATCCATTCCTTTTTTATATTACTATCTTTTGGGAAGCTGAAAAGTACGAAAACCACTTATTTATCATTTACATACATCCTAAGCTACTTCTAACAACGTCACCATATAATAAGCATCGCAATAATTACGTACTACACTATAAATCAAGATCTGAATGATTTTGACGTATATTGCTAATCCATTGCTACATATGTTCAAAATATTGGTCTGCTCAACAACGTAAATACCACAGTGAGTGTTGTTGATTTAGCATAATGAAACCGATTCCTACTGTAAGTGTGTTACGCAATTACCCCGCAGGTAATAGTTTAGTAGGTTTTTGTTATAAGAAAAATCCTAGTTAAATATATGAAAACAAACACACATCCATGCCTAACAAATAAATAGCATGAATATATTGACTTATTTTAAGCTAAATTCACTAATATATTATCTGAACCATGCCGATTATTATAACGCATACGAAGCTTCAACGGAAGTAAAATACAAAAACCATAAAAAAATAAAGAAACAGCAACATAGGATAAGGCATAACATACGATAATTCTAAACCGAAAAACACCACCGATTATTAACCTAAAATTAAAGTAACTTACTTTACGAATATTGGTTACGCATTTCTCTACTACTCTCTAAAAAAATCAAAATAAGTAAAATAACATTATTTACACCGGGCTAAAACGGTTGACAGATTGAAAAATAAACTATTGTAGCGACAGCGACGTCGGAACTCCTTACGCATGCTGCGGGCGTAAAATAAATTGTTTATTTTTTTTACTTTTTAACCGACTTCAAAAAAAGAAGGTTTACAATTCGTCTTGAACTTATGTATGTTACCTCATAACTCGGAGATGGCTGGACCGATTTGAAAAATTCTTTTTGCGTTTGAATGGGTATACTTTCTAGTTGGTCCCATTGTTACGAAATTAGGATTTGATGATGGGATCCTGGAGAAATCGAGGGAACTCTTCAAATATTATAGGCACACCTATAGCGTTTTGGGTATTTCTTATAGTACCTTGAGCAGTTGCTTCCGAAAAGTACCATTTGGGGAAGTTGAACTGATGATGAAGACCACAGATGGCCACTGAAACTCCTAAATAATAAGTATTTCGTGGATTGCGATTCGATTACTTGAGTACGGATGTTAAACACTTTATGCTCATCACAATACATATTATGGTGATGTAGAGCTGATGGTAAAGTACCAGGAGAACTCCTCCAAAATTAACGGCTATGCATCGGGAAAAGCAATATTTTGTAAAAGGTGATAAGTTGTTGACATTATGGCTTTTGTAACTAGATAAATTACAAACCGACCCATTAAAAAGCGTGAAAAAAAAATTTTTAGCAAAAAAATAGAACCGACTTCCATATCAAACACTACAAAGGCAAAAATAACTTTAATTTCGGAAGGCGGTGTCTTTAGTTTTGTATATATTTTCGTTTTTGACACCGCCTTCCGAAATTAAAGTTATTTTTGCCTTTGTAGTGTTTGATATGGAAGTCGGTTCTATTTTTTTGCTAAAAATTTTTTTTTTGTACACTTGACATTTCAACGTATTTTTATTTCTGTCATCTCATGTAAAATAAAAGTTAAACCAATTTTCTTAGAGGTTTCCGTATGTTATAAAAAACTTTTTACCGGTCTTTAGTTTTGTATTTTCGTTTTTGGCACCGACTTCCGAAATTAAAGTTATTTTTCACTTTGCAGTGTTTTTTGGGAGTCGGTTTAATTTTTTGGTAAAAAGTTTTTATTTCACTCTTTTTAGTTGGTCGATTTTTAATTTACCTAGTTACAAGAGCCTAAATGTCAACTACTTATATTCATTTACAAAACATTGCTTTTCCCAATGTTGGGCTGTTATTTGTTGAGGAGTTCTCCTGGTAGTTCACCATCAGCTTAACTTCACCATATGCATTATGACGAGCATATTGTGTTTAATAACCACATTCAAGTAATCGAAGCGGAACACATGAACTACTTATTATTCCTACTTATATATTGAGTAGTTCCAGTGGCCATCGGTGGTCTTCATCATCAGGTCTACTTCACAAATGGTGCTTTTCGAATGCAACTACACAAGTTACTATAAAAATACTCAAATCACTATAGGTGTGCCTATAATATTTGAAGAGTTCCCTCGATTTCTCCAGGATCCCATCATCAGATCCTGACTTGGTGACAATGGGACCAATTTCAAAGTATACCCTTTCAAACAAAAAAAGAATTTTCCAAATCGGTTGAGCCGTCTCCGAGTAATCGGTGATCATACATAAAAAAATAATAATATACGCGTCGAATTGATAACCTCCTCCTTTTTTTGTCGTCGGTTGAAAAACCCCTAAACTATAATAGCAATATTTCATTCGTCAATCGACATTGCTGTCGATAGCATACGTTAGTGGATCTGCACAAGCACATCACTAATTCGTCGCAAGAAGTGGCGGCCTCACTTCGCGATGAATCCGCGTAATATAGTTTCGTATGTTATGTTTACATTGCTTGTCCAGTTACTTAGTGACGAACTCAGGTAGTGGTTAAGGAGCAATGTATTTATAGCACAAGGAGTACAGTCGCTCTGATATTTGAAAACAAAAATAACATAGTAAAACCAAGAAAGATTTTACGATGTATTGTTTTTCATGATTTTAAAGACAAATATTGTAAAATACTTGTACTTACATAATTATGGTAAGTGATTCCATGATTCACATAGTTTTGATTTTGGCTTCGGTTTTTACAAGATACCACAGAAAAACTCGGCATTCATATATGTTATCACGATCGCCGTCGAAAGCGCACTAGTTCGCAGAGACGGCCACTTGCCTGTGACATGAGCCCTGTGGCCATGTCGCGCGGACACCGATACGCCCCCTTACCATTTCTCCTATATTTTTGATTTCTGTGTCCGGCACCCATTGTGTACATACCTTCGCCCAGCGTTTCTTGTGCATACCGCTGACCTGACCCACCCATTTACTTGTTTATCCTCACTAAGATAAACCTCCACAGATGCCAGAGAATCGAACATCGTAAAAGAAGTGAACACAGTTCGCTGCAGGAGCGGCTTGTACCACCTTTACGATGGGAAGATGGATTGGCACCAAGCTGCTGCTTATTGCGTGCTCAAGGGGATGGCGTAAGATCTCAGAGAATGATATATCTTAAAATTAGAACTTAAAAAGGAATATTTATTGTTTCGAGTTTTCGATATTTTGGCACTATTGCAAGTGCCATGATCACGGATGAACTGAAGTAATTGCGGGTGGACGTTTATGAGCAGACGAGTCAGCTTATCCGTCAACCTGGTGCTGGCACCAGTGCCAAAATACCTGAAACTCATTTATTTTGTAACTTTTTTGTGTTTTGAGAGTTCTGTAACTCAAAAGGAAAAAAGGTAACTCTTATAGGGTCACTTAGTTGTCTGTCTGTCTTTCTGTCAAGACTTCATTTCGAGAACGCGTGGAGATATCGAGTTGAAATTAAATTTATATACTCAGGTCATCAGTTCTTTGAAGCTGTGAAAAAAATTAAACTTCTAAATTAACGTAAAAAATAGATACGGCATTTATGCCGCAAAAAAGTATGTTTCGACACTTTGGAAGGAATTAAAAAATGATAGCGTACTTTCCGTTGTTCTAGAACTGAAATTTAGCAAGTAACATCGTTTGATAATACCAGTTCAGAAGGTACTAGTTCAAGTGAAAACATATTTTATTTATTTTTTATGATGCATAAATTCTTATAATGAAACAAATAAAATACCGTCCCCTCGGTACAGAACCCTCCGTAGGCGAGTCCGACTCGCAAATGCCCGGTTTTTTGTTTTATTTGCAGGAACCCCTCCGTAAGTGAAGAACCCCTCCGTAAGTGGAGAACCCCTCCAAAGAACCCTGTTTTCTTCTATCTTGGCCTGTTGGAACCAAAATGGAAATGGATGTTCATAATAATTCAACATTTTTGTTCACAGTCTAGCAAATATTGGCACATTGAAATGCTTAAAAAAATTGGGCATGACGATGCTGAAAAATCGACCAAGTAAGTCTTGTACAAATCATATGATAAATTAGTATATATGGTTAGTTGATATAGCGGTCCCTCGTGACGAGAACCTCGTGAAAACCGAGAAAGATAAGCAAGAAAACTAAGTATCTTGACCTGACGCACGAGGTTGTCGACAATGTAGGATGTGGATACAGTAATCATTATGCCGATAGTCGTTACAGCCAATGGCATAATTGCAAAGAGCCTCGACCAACTTCTGAGGAGGCTCTTAGGTCAACTGGATCAAAGGTTTGATCCGGAAAGCAGCACTCCTGGGGGCCTTTAAATTTAGAGGTCACCACAGGATCATCCGGTTAAATAGTAACCAGCCTTAGTGTGCTGAACTATGAGTGGCCCTATACAAAAAACAAAAAAAAAATCCTGAACATGGCGCGTATTGTTAGGTTTTTCTCTCTAGAGCCCTGACCGATACCGATACCGATACCGGTAGTCAGGGCTTTTAAGAGAGGAACCTCCTAACAATACGCCCTGTGTCCAGGACTACTGCTTACTGGATCAAGCTCTTGATACAGCTGCCCAAGGAGAGTCTCTTCAGATGTTGTTCGAGGCTCTTGGCTTTTTTATACTCATATTTAATAATGTAAACAATATGTAGTTAACTTTAAATAAATGGAATACTAAACATAATTTATCTTTTCCAACACATATTACAATATTAACGAATACAATATTTGTTTGATCACAATCTATCACATGTTAAATTGCTAACTGTCCATAGGCTGTCCCTGATTGGTACATCGTTGTAGGACGTTCTGTGACCATAGAGTTACGAATCGTGCAACCAATCAACGCGCGAGTTGCGTTCCGTCGAATGCTATTTCACAATTTTACGGTTTCAATTCGATAGATATGAACTTACTGATCAGAATAAATTTATCGATAAATTACAATCTCATGACTTGTTTTTTAATTGATAATAAGACCACCATCCCACCTGATGGTAAGTGATGATGTGGTCGAAGATGAAGCACGCTTACCTAGAAGTAACCTATTCACTCTTGACTTAAAGACCCGCAGGTTATAATTATCAGAAAACACGGACTCTGGTAGGGAATTCCACTCCTTAGCCGCAGGCACAATGAAAGTATTCCCAAAACGTTTTATATTATAACTAGCGATCGCGTGGGGCTTCGCTCACGTGGACTTTCTCACGTTAAAAACATAACGTCCTTCTTTTGCAGTTGAGTAAAAAGTAGAATATAGCCTTCCTCAAGCTTCAAGCTACTTCCATACCGAATTTCATCCAAATCCACCCAGTACTTTCTAAGATTAGCGCGTTCAAACAAACAAACAAACATTTCCGCTTTATAATACTCGTAATAGATTTAACGTTGTTGGCAAGTGTACGGTGACATATTATAAGAATTATCCAGCTTCCAAGGAAACAGTGACAGAAATGATGAATGATTCAACTGTGTTTTTAGTTTTATTAATTTTAGATATTGAACACAGGTATTGAGAACGCCTGGATCGGCGCTAAGGGCACGCTTGGCATTTGGAAGTGGATCGATACGGGAGTCAGTGTGTTCCAACCGTCAGCCTTAACTGATGCCTCTGGTGATATCTGGCCACCAATGAGGTAAGTGACTGGGACCATTTTTAGGTTTCCGTAGTCGACAAGGAACCTTTATAGTTTCGCCATGTCCGTCCGTCTGTACGCGGCTTAGCTTAGAAACTATTGGTACTAGAAAACTGAAATTCGGTATGGATATACTACTGTGGAAATTGGAATACTCTTCTCGTGTCAGTAAGACAAGCACAAACCCTTCCTTCTTTCAAAAACATGGTAAAAGATCTCTATCTATCTAAAGTGGTAATTTTTTTTTAATACACTTAAAGTTTTTTTTATCATAAATGGCAGCCGGAAACAACCACGTAAGCGATACCTAGATGAGGTCTACGATGGAACGAGCGAGCCTAAAATATGCCTGTTTCCTCTTGCTTTAAAGGCTGACAGGTCATATGTGTTCCTTTTCAGAGACAGAAATAACATCAAACAGAATGGATGCCTTCAACTGGACAGGCACGCATCTCACCCGCCAGTGTTCTTAGAAGCCAGATGTGAGAGGAAAATGGCGTTCGTCTGCTATGAAGGTAGGTAGTACTTCACTCTCCTCATTAAATTTTGATTGGGACCTAACACGAGTAGGAAGATGTGACGCTAGTGCCAGATGGTGGCTGAACGTATGAGGGAGGGTCAACTCTCTTCCTCACGCCCCAGCCGCCGTGGGTGAAGGCCCGGACTTCGTGGATTGCAAGTCAATCTCCGGCCAGCGTACGCGCGGGCTTGCGGACGGCGAGCAGAAGTAGATCACCGTCTTGTAAGGAACAGGCCCGGGTCAATGGCGCCGAGTGTTCCACGCGCGCCTAAAAGAGCAGTTAGCAGCACTAACGGGGCTCGATAGGGCCATTTGCCTGCCCGGGTTGCAGGAATGTCCTAACGAGATACCGCTGCCGATCAAAAGTGCAACTGAAGGAACATGGTGGGTTTTTAGTCAGTAGAAGTCTGACACTCCCTTCCGCTTCACACAGAGTGGGAAGCAACTCAGCAAGGACTGCAGTTATGTATCATACGCTAATCATTTTTTTTTACCTGACAGGCAGGCTGACAGGTCTAGTGGTCAGTAGCCCTGACTGCTATGCGCAAGGTCGTGGGTTCAATTCCCACCCAGAACAAATGTTTGTGTGATGAGCACGATCATTTGTTCTTTGTCTGGGTGTAATTTATCTATAATATGTATAGAAATATATATGTATGTTTATCAGTTGTCTAGTACTCATAGCACAAGCTCTGCTTAGTTTGGCACTAGATGGCGTTGTGTGAAAGTTGTGGAATATTATTATTATTTCTTTTCATGCTTTGCATTTCTCCCATTTAAGTGGGGATTTATTATTATTTTTAAATCAGCCACCATCTCCAAGTCGAACTTCATTCGTGTGTCTATATTTTTGTCGTTGAGACATGTCCCAGTGGAGAGCAAAAGTAATATTTGACTCGTATGCATAATTCTGGTACTTTTAGTGTTTTGCTATGGACAGTAATGCAGTCTAAAACTATGCCCGGTTTCAGAGCTTGGCGGTGAATTAGAGAGGGGAATTCGCAGATCGGGTTAGTAATGTAGTTATGAATAAAATGAGTTTTGACCAAAGATCTCGTTAATGGAATGCCCATTTTACCTCCCACAGGTGAAAAAACGGGCAATTTTGCGAGTAGTTGTTGGAGTTCCTTCTTCTGTCTTCCTCTCAGTATTGGTTTCTCACTTCTTCCAATTGGGCTAGCTTGAAGTGTCCTCTTACAATAGACCAACATTTAATAGTGGCTGGTGTATCCTTTTTTCTCCTATTCTGATGGGTTCATAGCGATTTGTACCATCACTACTATTTCTTTAGAAGTCTTCCGTCTCTTACCAAGTTGGTAGTCTTGTGTAGTACGTGAACGATGAACGAATAGGAACCGAATCTTTGCAGTGTATTAAATAACCGTTTCCAAACGCTGGCTTGTAATGTAAAAGTGTAGGTCTAATAGCTCTTTTCGTACTCGTAAATTCTAAACCGTGTGATCCGGTGCGATCGAAATGTCGAACGAGAAATGAAATATAGTCACTGATTATTTGACATAGCCGACGAATGACATTGCTACCCGAACTCGACCGACTGAATTCACAAGAATGAGATAAGATGCGTATTATTTTAATGGCATAATGTCTAATTTAGCTTATTACCCGAACACGCGTCTAGTGACCGCTGACTGCTGAGAACGAAGACCGAATAGAGCTATTAGAACTAATAGAATGAACTAGTTCACTGTCCAATCTCAAAAATGACCGAGCAGGCACAAGACTACAAGTTGGGTTACAACACCTTTCGTCCATGTTAACTTTTCATTTCAATTTTATGGTCACATCTTTGTCTAATTCACAAATTTGATTTGATTTGATTTATAAACCTAACCTTAAACTTCAACGTCAACTATTTCGTTTGTTTTGGCGAATCTATATTCCGTATTTTAATATTCTGTATTTCTTATTTCAATCTGTATTTCGTATATTTATATTATTAAATAATTACAGGATCCCAGAAATTCCCTACAGAGATACCTAGCGACGAACAGTATTACTACGTGCTTGTTCGGCAGCTGTTCTATTGGCAACACGCCAATGAAAACTGCTTGAAGATGAATGGCACACTGGCTAGTGTGGACAACAACGATATTTTGATACAATTGTTACTTGTTATGGGAGAGAACAGGGAGGAGCGTAAGTTATAATGCATGTTTGCACTGTCAGGACACAAGCCCACAAATTTCAACGGACCTGCCGTTCAAATGTGCTTCTTTTCTCACAAGAGCACAACCTATATGCTTTTCATATGATTTCACCACATGAATTGAATAGACTTTAAAAGAGACGTTGACCTCTGAGTTTGTTTCGGTATTTCTTCTCAGAGTAGTCAGTTAGGAAACACCGGACTCATCTAGCTAAACTTAAAACGGCAAAAAGATGACTCGTAATATGACCAATTTATAAAATAAATATTTCATTTCATACATATAAAGATTTGAGTTTCGTTAAATTCACTAAACATAACTTTGGGCTCAACTATTCCATTAGATATTTTTTCTAAGAACATATCGTATAGTAAAAAAATAGCATTCTGAGCTTTTAATATTCATACGAATGATGCAAGACCCTCCCTTCTCTTATTTTTGAGACAAATTTCTTCTCTTCTCCTATTTTCAAAAATTCATTTTCTGAGTACCTAGTTAGTTACTCAAAATGGAATTGGCATTTGGAGAATACAGCCACAATATAGGTATGTATGTTGGAGCATTTCCTTTATGTGGTGCTGACATCTTAATTAAACTCTGTAATATGATTTAAATATTTTATTATGCAGGCAAAATCACTTCAAGTTAATTAATTCAACAAAAAGGGAAACAAAAATAAAAACACAATAATAAACGATTATTCAACAAGATATTTAAAAAAAAAGCACAAAATAAGTTAAGGAAAAATAATAAACGATAAAAGTAACAATAATAAAAACTCAGAGCGTCTACGACGCAGAAGCGTTCCGTCTCACACGGCGACTCGCTTACTTCTGAGCTTCAAAGTTTTTTTTTTTTAGGTAGGGCCACTCGTAGATCAGCTCAGTAAGGCTGTGCGTCTACTTAACCGGTCTGTTTAGCTTCAAAGGTGGGGGCACGCTCTTTTATAGCCTGTTCGTCGCAGGTGGGAGGTGAATCATACTTTGTTTATGCGCTCGCTTTGTGAACTCGTGAATCATTGCACGCGCTGACATGTATGTATGTTATGAATTCTCTTTCTAGCTATTGAACATATTTGGATCTCCGGACGTCTGAACATGACAAAGGACATTTCGACCGACACCGTCCGGTTTAGCTGGTACAATCCCAACAGTGGGAAAACAATCCCAAGCCCCAAGGCTGTGGGAAGTTCCACCCCTGGTTCATATGTAAGTTAATATGTTATAGCTTCTAGCATTATTTATATTTAACATCATTATGGAATGCTCTCTTTTCTGCGTACCAAATAAACTATATTATTTCTTTCTTACTTATTACAAATAGATAATGAAAATTTAAGGAAAGAGATAGAGCTTTTTTGCAATATTGTGTAACAGGTGTGTTTAAATTATTGGTGTACAACGAAGAATATTCTATCTATCTATGTTCGAGAGGAAACAGTTTTAAAATATTTATTTAGAATTGCATATTCATTACAAGACAGTTCCATTCCACACGTATCTACAATCTACCACTAGATGGCACCACATAAGCGCCACGTTAATATATTTCTCAGTAGTTCTGCTATTCCCCGGTAGATGACATTGTATATACGCTATATTTACTTGACCTCTTTACGAAAAAGTTTTACTACTCACCGCTAGATGTCACTTATATCAGTCGTTTCTTTCTCTGTTATACAGGATTATTGGAAATATGTCCCGATCCTGGATGAGGCCATTAAATAACAAATCAACCCTAAGTTTGTAGGCCTAACGTATACCATTATCGAGATTTTTTTTAATATTAAAATAAAATAGGACTTTGTCTGTTTTAAAAATTTATAAAAAAAAAAACGAAAACACGTTTTAGCATTCTTATTTATTAAATAGCTAAAGAATTAAGTAGCGCATAATAAAAAAACATAAAACAATTAAAAACCTCCGTACTTTTGAAAAAAGAGATCCAATACTTATCCAATACTTACTGATGATATCAGATCAGGTATGGATAATGGGAAGTTGACGGTCCTTTCGTTACTGGACTTCAGCAACGCTTTTAATACTGTCGATTTCGATGTCCTGCTCAGTATACTCCGCTCTCTTAACATATCTCCAACAGCAATTGATTGGTTTCGAAGTTACCTGTGTGGCCGCCGACAACGTATTCGCATTGAAGATTCATCATCTTCTTGGTGCAATACCACTGCCGGCGTTCCACAGGGTGGCGTTATCTCTCCTCTTCTTTTCGCTGTATTTATAAATTCTATTTCTAATGAACTTCTCTCATCCTACCACCTTTATGCTGACGATTTGCAAATTTATTCGCAAGCTCCCGTAGATGAACTGTCTGAGGCAGTGATCATTGTGAATAATGACTTAGCACGTATTTCTCAATGGAGCTTGGATCATGGTTTGAAGGTTAATCCTGCGAAGACCCAAGTCATTGTGGTTGGCAGCTCTAGAATGCGATCCAAAATTGACTGGATGAACCTTCCCCAAATTGTTTTTGATGGTGCAGTAATACCTTATAGTGATGTAGTGAAAGACTTGGGTATTTACATAGATAAGGACTTGTCTTGGGGTCCCCAGTTACAAGAAGTGAGTCGCAAACTGTTTGCATCTGCGGGGTCTTTGCGTAGACTGCGCAATTTCCTGCCAACTGCCACTAAAACTGCGCTCGCCCAATCTCTCCTTCTTCCTATTCTTGACTATGCTGATGCAAGTTTTCCAGACCTCACTGAAGTGCAGCTAGATAAGCTTGAGCGACTCCAAAATTTCTGTATCAGATTCATATTTGGTTTGCGCAAATACGATCATGTTTCTGAGTTTCGTATTAAGCTCAAGTGGCTGCCTATCCGTCTTCGCCGGAATGCGCATATTTTATCATTACTTTACAATATTCTGTTCAATCCAAGAATTCCCTTTTACCTCAAAGAACGTTTTAAGTTCCTTCATGACACACATACTAGGGATTTGAGATCATCGGTAAATTTGACACTTTCAATGCCTGCGCATTCCACAAAATTTTATGATTCATCGTATACGGTGCAGGCTACTCGTCTGTGGAATGCATTGCCGTTGTCAGTTAGACAAGCGCAGTCACTTGCTGCTTTTAAAAGCTCTGTTGTCAAACATTTTTATACACTCCTATGATTTTACCTTGTATTTCTTTCCTTATGACATATTTATATATATGAAACACATACATTTATTTATACTTATTTATGTATTGTATTGTATTATATATACCTATATATATAGTTATATTAACTACTTTAGTTACTTTTTGTGTATGTTATATATTTGAAGTAAGTACACTGACTTTCTCCTCCCCTCTTTGTTTTATGTTCTTAAGTCCATCCAAAGGTTGTCTGGAAGATATTGCTATCAGCGATAAGACCGCCATTGTAACCATTTTTTTTTGCATTATTGTAAATCAAGTGCTTGTTTAAATTATTGGTGTACAATAAAGAGTATTCTATCTATCTATCTATCTATCTACTTATTTTATTTTTATGATTTTTGCAACGTCTTATGAAATTTTTTTTATCTCCTAAAAATCGCTAATCTATTTTGACGGCGGAACATTTTATTTGTTAGTTAATGACCTCATCTACACGCCCTTAACAGGATCGGGACATATTTCCAATAACCTTGTATATATATGGTCTGAACGGGCTTGGCTAAAAAGCACGTTGAGCCGTTGGACCCACACTTGCACATCTTTGACAGTCTTTACGGGCCCTTACAGGCAGAAGCCAGAAAATCTGACCACAGTCTTGTCAATGAATACCGTACTACTGAGCTACTGGCTTGTGGAAGTCAAATAGGGAGTCCATGTAAAACACTATTGCGCAACAATTCGGTTAGTCTGGAAGCCGATTTTCCCTGTTCATGATTCTGCAAGCAATCTCCGACAGCCATTTCTCCTTTGGACTGGATCACAAAAGGACGTTTCGTTTTTGAGAGATTCGTCGACAGACGTTTCACCTATAGACGTTTCGTCGACAGAATGGTTCGGATTTGTGAATTTAGACGACAGGACTACACCTATGGAATATTCACCGTGGAACTGTTTGGCTTATGATATTTTCGATATGGCTTTTTCACTATTTAATTATACAGCCAACAAAAGGGTTGAGTTAAATTGGGAAAAAGCCATGACGGAGAACGCTGGCAGAATCTCTGTTCACAACTTCAAATCTCAAGATTTTTTTTATTTTAATTGATAATAGGCTCGCGTTTGACCACCATCTCACCTGATGGTAAGCGATGATGTGTTCGAAGATGGAGCACGATTACCTAGAAGTAACCTATTCACTCTTGACTTAAAGACCCCTAGGTTATAGCTATCGAGAAACACAGACTCCGGCAGGGAATTCCACTCCTTAGCCGTACGCACAACTAAAGTATTCCCAAAGCGTTTTGTGTGTAAGATGGCGTATAATCAAGGGCGGATCCAACTTTGGTGCCAGGGCGGGGTCACATAAAGTCACATTTCGTGGTCAAGTCACAAGAAGTTATAATTAGTATTTCCTGACTTCGCTGCCACTTGGCCATCCACTGTCGATATTCTTTACAACGACAGAAACTGGAGTATTATCTAGTAACAATGTTTAAAACTTTAATGTTTAAGCAGAACTTTTAATGAGATATGCAAGCAGTATGATTTGGATCCTTTCACAACTAGTGTGAACTCAGCCAGAAGGTGCTTAAGCTTAAACTTTTTCAAGCGTTAGTGGTTATGTTATGCTGTTGACTCATTGCAAGCAAATCTTTATATATTATGTATTCTTACTGTGTAAATTGTATCTTTAATTTATAATTAGATTTATTATTGCTTGTTTATTGCTTATAACTTTATTTTAGTATAAGTCTAAACGTGAGGACTTGTTATTGGCTCTCTGGCGACTATGTATTCCTTTTTTTATGGTTTTATTAGCTGTAAGTCCTCCATAAAGTAAATAAATAAATAAATAAAAATTTAATTAGTGGTCCACCTAGGTCCTGGACCCAGTCCAGGGGGGGTCATGACCTCATGAACCCCCCTTCCTGGATCCGCCCTTGCGTATAATTATTACTTTCTGCCTTATTAGATGCTGCCCTGGTGGATTGATGAAGAGTTTACGATGGATAACTCCTGCTTGAACCTGGATAGGCAAGATCACCTCATCGGCTTGGTCTACGGCCTGCCATGCGACACGGCGCAGTACTCAATTTGTATGATAGGTAAGTGACTTAACATAATCCGTCAATAACATTCCTACAGCTGAAACACAGGCTTCCTCCCTATGGAAAAGAATGGTCCGTAAACTACCACGCAGTGCCAGTGAGCAGCTGTAGTTTTTGGATTTTTCAGTCCAAGGATATGCCTTTGCTCACTATATTTACCCAAAGGTTGACTCATTGACTGGTAGGTAATGCCTTGCTGCAGTCCGCCCGTGTAACACTATTCCTGTCTGTGTTTCCCGACAGCTACAACCTAGGAGTCTTTAAGTCAAGAGTGAATAGGTTACTTTTAGGTAAAGCTTTGGTTTCCTAGGAAAGCGGTGCCGTCATATAGCGGCCGTAATATTACGGACGCAAAAAGGCGGCCGTCTTTACGGTGACGACATGTGGAAAGTTCCACGGCCGTTTTAACACACTGTCTTCATCGCTATCAATGAAACGTTCACGAAACCATCTGTCACCGACAAGACGGCCGTCATGCAAATGGCGGCACCGCTTTTTGACGTTACGGTGTCAGTTACCGCTCTCTAGGAAACCGCGACATTTTGTTTACATAGACAACGTTCTAGTGACGTCATTCACCGCTGTATTACGGCCGCTATATGACGGCACCACTATCCTAGGAAAACAAAGCTTTAGCGTGCTCCATCTTTGATCACATCATCACTTACCATCAGGTGAGATAGTGGTCAAACGCGAACCTATTTTCAATAATAAAAAAAAACTATTGTACAACCGCCAGCACATGAAGCTACCCGAAACTGTCAAATTTTCCCAATCAACCTTGAACCTAATTTCTTTAACGATAAAGTTGAAAATCTATTAAAGAAATTTGGCAGATTGTTGTAGATTGATGTGCTGGCGTCTGTACATAAAGTTTAAATAAATATTTTCCTTCACAGTTTTGAGAGCAATGGTAATGATGAAAATTACACAAAGTAATGTTCCTGCTTAGGTTCGAACCTACGATCTACTACGAGTTGTAGATCTTGTTGATCTTGAGATTCGTGTTCGTAACCACTTTTTTTTCGGTGTGAAAATCATCGAAATTACGATTTCCACTCTGGATGAAGCGGAAGAAAGTGTCAGACTTCTGTTTACTGAAAACTCACCCTGTACCTTCATTTGCCCTTGTAATTCGGGACTGCGTTATCTCGTTAAAACATTCCCACAACCCCGGGACCGTAAGCACTAGGACACCACTGTACTGCCAATAAAATTCGTTTATATTTTACTAGTACTCACGCGGGGCTTCGCTCCCGTGGTTTCTATCACGGTAAAAACATAACGCTCCTTTTTTGCAATCGCGTAAAAAGTAGCCTATAACCTTCCTCAAGCTTCAAGCTACTTCTATACCAAATTTCATCCAAATCCACCCTGTACTTTCGAAGATTAGCGCGTTCAAGCAAACAAACAAACAAACAAACTTTTCCGCTTTATAATATTAGTATAGATTATATATACAATTAGACTGCTAAATTTCAACTAAATGTATTTCTTTGTTTTTTTTTTTTTTTAGAAAAATCACAAAAGCTCCAGCCTACCATTGCGCAGCGGCCGCCTCCGCCGCCACTACCAACTACGGTGATGACGACAACGGTACCACCCAGTACCACAAGTCTAGATGGATATGAAAGCAGTTGAATAGAAATAAAATAAGAACAATATTCAAAGTCTGATACAAAAGAACGGAATCAATCTTACAATATTGGTATTGAAATAGTTTGCTTTTTATTTCACTAGAAATAATGTGGCAGAACAACGTTTGCCCAATTAGCGAATACATATTATTATAAATTATAATTGACATAGCTATTAGCTATATAACAACTTATACTATGCACCATCTAGTGGGTATTCCGTTCTTCAGAGGCCCTAAGGCAATGGCATTCTCGGGGCCCCTTTTCTTACTTTGACTGACCAAAAGGGCTGTGGTTTTTAATATATTTGTTTACTTATTCCCAGATTTCTTCTAAAATTGTTTTAATTCTACTACTAAATCTAACGATTTGTATTTTGTGATATAACATTGAGGTCCCTAAGTTCACACGCTCATCAAATTCTCGTTCAAAGAAACATATTTTCTTGGTGCGTGCACTAGGCCTGGGCCCCTAGTTGATGCGGGGCCCCTAGGCAGATGCCTAATGGTTAATTCGGCCCTCTATAGACTAATTTTACTTTCACAATGAATTTCAATAATGAGGGTTTTCTGTAATAACGTCCATCAGGCGGCAGCACTGAGGCGTCAGGTCCAGCCACATGTCAAATGCTTAAGTTTTTTGACATCTGTCAAATTGACATCATTGTCCTGAAATACAGGCCATTAGCCTAGCTTAGGCACCAGTCTCCCACAATGTGTTTTTATATTATTTGTAATATATTGTTAATGTACAAAACCATTGTATTGTGGCGAGAAATAAACCATTTACTTACTTACTTACTTACTTACTTACATCAAAGATTCGTTTCCACAGTTCATTTCCAAAGAAGATCTCTCGCCTCGTAGCGCCAACTGGTGGTTTAAATTTTCCAGAAAACCCTCATTACGTTTGCATGCCTAAGATAATAATTATGTACAAGGATCACCTATTTTATTGTAACATCTACTTATTTCTATATATCTACAATATATGCAAATTTTACTTTAACAATATCTATTTTAAAATCAGGCATATACACAAGAGGACGAGGTTTCCTTTGGAAGATCTACGTATACTATTAAGAAACTTTTATGCTGTTTAAGTAGGTGCCTCCCTGTTAGTACCTAGTACATTCGTTTTTAAGTTAAGTAATACAAACAAATAAAATGTTTTGGGAATACTTTCATTGTGCTTACGGCTAAGGAGTGGAATTCCCTGCCAATCTGTTTCCTGATAGCTATAACCTGGGACTTTCAAGAGTGAATAGGTTACTTCTATGCAAGCGTGCTTTATCTTCGACCACATCATCACTTACCATCAGGTGAGATGGTGGTCAAACGCGAGCCTATTATCAATAACTTCCCTCTTTAAAATATTAGTCTAGATGTGAGTATAATAATAGAATATAAATAAGATAGATAGCTGATAAGAAATCTTCTCTTCCTCTCCATTGTACTTCTGTCAGATTTAAAGAACAAACCATTGTTGAGTATGTTTAACTAAAATGTATAACAAAAAATGAACTATTAAATAAATGAATTTAATTTATTGAAGTCTAGTTTTTTTTTTTTTCTTTAAGCCAAGATTGAATAAGTTACTTTTAGGTAGGCGTGGTTCATCTTCAACCACGTCATCGCTAATAGTCAAACGCAAGCAAAAAAAACCGCAGTGTGCATAATTGCCTCCTGCTCAATTTCTAGATACTGTATTATCTATATATATAAAAATGAATTGCTGTTCGTTAGTCTCGCTAAAACTCGAGAACGGCTGAACGGATTTATCTTATCTTGGTTTTGAAATGTTCGTGGAGGTCTAGAGGTTTAAAAGTTGAGAAAAATTGAAAAAAAAAAATTGCCGGGAAAACCGTCGAAACAGCCCTTTTCTATTTCCTATACAAACGTTTTCTAAATAAAATGGAGAGTAGGGTAGGGGTAGGGTTGGTGTAGGGTAGGGTAGGGTAGGAGAGGGTACGGGTAGGGTAGGGTAGGGTTAGGTTAAGGGTAGGGTATTGGTAGGGTAGGGGTAAAATAGGGATAGTGGTATCGGTTGGGTAGGGGTAAGATACCACGCGAACGAAGTCGTGGCGGGTTAGCTAGTTATATTATAAACATAAAGATTTTTTTTAAACTTTTATATGTATTTATTACAATCTCAGATTAATCTAATCTGAGATTACATCAAATGCCCTAAAATATACAATATTAAAAATGCAAGCCAGCAGTGATGTAAGTGGGCCTTCTCTAATAAACATACACAGATTAATCAGATAAATCAGAAGTCACCCCCTAAGCTCTTTTTATGTACAGACGCCAGCACATGAAGCTATCCGAAACTGTCAAATTTTCCCAATCAACCTTGAACCTAATGTCTTTAACAATAAAGTTGAAAATCTATTAAAGAAATTTGACAGATTGTTGTAGCTTGATGTGCTGGCGTCCGTACCTAAAACTTTATCGTGATAGGCTGCACCACAGCGCATGGACGTTCCAAATTTACATGGGACACAAATACTCAAAAATATCATTTTTTATTTAAATGACTCAAAAACTCAAACTCTTTGCAGCCACGATTTGTTCTAAATTTTATGGTGAGGATATTTCGACCAAATTTCAGCCCCTGCAACTGGGTTACAGCTCCAAATGGAGTTGTGAGGCTGCCGTACACGCCTTGACGACCTATTTAAATTCAGGTAAAGGAGAGGTCATTTTGAAGGTTGACATTAAAAATGCTTTTAATTCAGTCAATAGGGACAATTTATTGGCAGGAACAAAAAAAGAAGTATTACAAATTTTTAGTTTTCTTTGGCAATGTTACAGAGATCCGACAAAATTGCTTTATAAGGAAAGCCTTTTGGAATCAGCTGTTGGCTGTCAAAAAGGTGGTCCCCTCGGGCCAGCGATCTTTAGTTTAGCCATTCACCCAATCATTCGACAGCTAAATTCCAAATTCAATGTTTGGTATCTCGATGATGGAATCCTGGGAGGCGATGTAGACACAGTATTAGATAATCTACAGTTTTTAATAAATCAACTCCATTTCATAGGATTGGATCTCAACCTTTATCCGACAGTACTGACAGACAACTGACACTTTCAAAATTCAACGCAATAGCCCCAGATATCCAAATTTTGGAAAAAAGTTCTCTTCGTCTTCTTGGGTCTCCAATTTATGAGAATTCCTTTCCCGACTTTGTCGAGGAAAAAATACAAAATTTTAATGACATCTCGTACAGAATATACCAAATTAATATGCATTCGGCCATCACCTTAATTCGTTACTGTTGTTTTGTACCTAAATTAACGTACTTTATTTGTTCTTCGCATCTATGGAAACCTCACCTTTTGGAAAAAATGGACCAAATTATTCGTCAAACTCTGACAGGAATTTTAAATGTGGCTATGGACGACCGAGCTTGGGCACAAGCTACTCTTCCTATTTGTATGGGTGGTCTCGGCGTCCGCAAAATTACTAGTATCAGTCTACCGGCTTTTGTATCCTCGGTATACGGCACTGAGAAATTAATCAGGAATATCCTAGCTCCGTCACTGGTTGATTTCAATGTGCCGTACTTCATCGAGGCTATAGATACCTGGAGACTCGCTTGCCCGAACCTAAATCCACCCGACAATCCATCATCTCAGAGGCGGTGGGATGAGCCGCTCTGTAGAGCAGTTCAGAGTGACCTTATTGCATATCACGCACATCTGCTTCGGCTGCAGAGCGCGCGCGCGCCTACTGGCTGTGGGTGAATGGGAATCGGGTCTATGGCTCCATGCACTACCGTCATCGAACATAGGCACCTTGTTCGATGATATTACTTTCCGCCTCGCTGCTTCCCTTCGATTAGGTGCTCCCTGCTGTTCTGCTCATCGCTGCCACTGTAGCGAAGTTGTCAATAGCCTCGGTCACCCAGTGGCGGATCCAGGGGGGGGGGGTCATGGGGGTCATGACCCCCCCTGGGCTGGGTCCAGGACCTAGGTGGAACGCTAATTAAAATTGTTAAACATAATGTTTTTATATATTTTGTCACAATATAGTTTTATTTAAGTACTTTCAATATTTAATATAATAATTTTTTTGAAGGCAAACGCATTATTCGGGAACGAACGCATCCAAAATTTGAATTTTACCGCGCCACCGCACGGCCGCCTCCTTTCATATCTCACATTTCGTAGGTATGACACTTGCGCGCGCTTTGTTTCGACCAAGGTTTCGACTAACGTCTAGCTAGATCTAACCTCAATCGGAACGACTAAACTTTAGTAATAACCTGACCTTATTATAAAACCATTTCTGACCTTATTTTAAATTGTGATATTGAGATGTACCCTAATATAAAATTTTATTATGTATTATGGCTACACTACCTGTTAGTGTAGCGACAGCGAAAATTACAAAAAATCAAATCGTGTCTGAGAGCTTTTATGGTTGAAGAACGTCTAGAACCGGACTGGCACATCTCCACGTCCATAAAGATGATGATGTTCATCCTGGCCGATTTCGGCTATGGCGACTGTATGATGGCTATTTTATTCAAACACTAGTACTCACGCGGGGCTTCGCTCCCGTGGATTCTATCACGGTAAAAACATAACTCTCCTTTTTTGCAGTCGCGTAAAAAGTAGCCTATAACCTTACTCAAGCTTCAAGCTACTTCCATACCAAATTTCATCCAAATCCACCCTGTACTTTCGAAGATTAGCGCGTTCAAGCAAACAAACAAACAAACAAACTTTTCCGCTTTATAATATTAGTATAGATTAGAAAGCTCTAATAAGCGCACCGTCGGAGAGCTGAACAATCGCTTGGTTGTTCAGCTCTCCGACGCGACGGTGCGCTCATTGGTGACTGGCGTACCCACATTTCGCTGAGAATACCATGTTGCATGTAGGGCACGTTAACACACCGTTCGCACGACAATAGTGTATGGTCGCTGGTGGTCTGACCTTCAACTCGTCTCGTTTTTTGTCCAAATCTTCTCGTCTTAGCGATACAAAATCAGAGACTTGCAGATTAATGAGACGTCTCCAATCCAAACGTTGAGCGGCTTTGTGCTCCCATTGAGATGGTTCGATATTGCATCTTTTCATATGCCTTTTCAGAATATCCTTATATATTAGGTATTGTCCATCCCATTGACGTTTGCCATATTTGAGTTCTGAAGATGCGTTTAGCCAATCTGTCGTCCGACATTCACTACACGTGTCCACTCCAGCGCAGCTGGTGCCTCATGAGGTAGGTCTCGATACCTCCGACGTTTGCACGACGAAGAACATCCATGTTTCGGACACGATCTTGCCACCGGATGTTCATTATATCTCGCAGACACTTTAAGTGGTACCTGTCGAGAGCGCAAATGTGTTTACGGTAGAGGACCCATGTTTTGGACGAATACAAAACAAAATTGGGAGACCAATGGCCATATCATACACTTTTATTTTGGTGGATAGCTTGATGTCATGCGACCGGATAACTTTAGACCGCAGTTCATCAAAAGCAGCAGCAGCAGAAGCTCCTATTCTATATCTGGTCTAAGTCACACTTTGACGTCGCCGGTACGTAAAGGGCTATTGAAGGAATACCGTGGATTTTTTAGTCAGTACAAGTCTGACAGTCCCTCCGGCCTTGCCCGGGGTGGGAGGACTCATCTGATGATTTTACCGCGAAAAAAAAAGACACAATTTAACGTAATAGTGCATCCAAGATATTTGAATCTATCGACTTGGTTTAATATATTGTCTTCATAACATACATTAAGTAGTACATTGTCATGTAGCCCTCCTGCCGCCATCACTTCGGTTTTTTAAATTAATTTTAAGCCTAAACTTAGTGCATGCCTCATTTAAATAATTGGTCATAAGATTTTGAAGACCACTTGCGGAGTCTGACGAAACATAAATCGTCGGCGTATACATAATCTCGGTTATAAGGGCCACTAAGATTTTCGTAGTCGCTTTTAGTTTCGCCGGGTTGAAAAAACTACTTAGGCTTCACGGACTACAATATCCTACCGATCCTGCCAATTATAGACCTCCATACTGTGTAAAGTAATGGAAAGGTTACTCAACAACAAGTTGCTGGCATACCTTGAAAACAATGAGCTCCTCAGTGACCGCCAGTATGGCTTTCGCCGTGGTTGGTCCACCGGAGATCTTCTTGTGTATGTCACGCACTGTTGGGGCGAGGCCATTGAGAAACACGGTGAAGCCCTTGCGTTATCCCTCGACATCTCAAAGGCCTTTGACAGGGTCTGGCACGCTAGTCTGCTGAGCAAGCTTCATGCATGCGGTGTCCCTGCTGGCTTATGCAACTGGATTTCCGACTTCTTGAGTGAGCGGTTGATCCGTGTGGTCATCGATGGCTGCTCATCGGATCTTATGGCAATTAAAGCCGGTGTCCCTCAAGGGTCTGTTCTTTCTGCGACTCTTTTGCTGCTGCATATCAATGATCTACTTCAGCTGGGAGCAGTTGGGTACGCGGATGACAGCACAGTCTCAGAGAGATACTTATCCAGTTCTAGAGCTGACAGGGACGAAATTGCCACTCTCAGAAAGGCCATGGTAGAGCGCATGAATTTGACATTAAATCTCGTTTCCCAATGGGGTGATGACAATCTGGTCAAATTCAACGCTCTGAAAACACAGGCTTGTCTTTTCAGCGCTAAAAGGAGCCCTTTTGAATTGGCCCCTACTTTCCAAAGTACATCTGTGCCAGTTACCGATTACCTGGAGCTTTTGGGCATGGAGTTGACGTCAGACCTCAGCTTCTGGTCAACCGTCGAGTCCAGAGCTCAGACTGCAGCAAAAAAGTTGGGAATCCTACACAAGGTGAGGCGGTACTTCACGCCTGGACAGCTTCTAAATCTGTGTAAAGCACAGGTCCGTTCCTGCGTGGAGTATTGCAGCCACTTGTGGGATGGCTCTGCAAAGTACCAACTTGCTGCATTGGACTCGATCGAGCGCAGAGCTAAAAAGCTTATAAGCGACGAGGTGCTAGTGGACAAGCTTAATAGCCTGGCTCATCGGCGAACCGTTGCTTGCCTGTCGGTTTTCTACAGATTGTACTTTGGGGAGTGTGCGCAAGAGCTCCATGATCTGATTCCTCCATCTCCCTTTCACTACCAGTCTACCAGATGCACGGCTGGGTACTACCCACACTTGGTTGATATACCGTCTTGTCGTACCAAGCGCTTCTCCTCCACATTTATTCTGCGCATAGCCAAGCTGTGGAATTCTCTGCTGGCTTCTGTGTTCCCTGCCACTTAGGACCTTCATCTTCTGGGCTCGCTAGTCCCATCGTAGACCTTATCTATCGCTTACCATCACGCGAGATCGAGGTCAAGAGTGGGCTCATCAGTAATAAAAAATAAAAAAATAGAATGCGAACAAAGTTGGTGCCAATACACATTCCTGTTCGACTCCACAGGTGACTGAGAAAGATTCTGATTGTTCATCATTGATTGTGAAGTAACATGACATGTCATCATGTAAAAGCCGTAAAAGCCTAACAAATTTATTCGGACAACCCAGTTTAGACAGAACCAACCAAAGAGCTTCACGAGGAACGCTGTCAAAGGCCTTTTCAAGGTCAACAAAACACAGAAACACTGGTCGACCTTTCTCCGTGCTCTTCTCAATAGGCTGGTGGATTGAAATGATGGCCTCGCAGGCTCCTCTCTCCGGTCTGAAACCGAACTGAGATTCTGGCAGTATTTCTTCGGATATAGGCAGAAGTCTATTTAGAAGGACTCTTGCGAAATTTTTTCCTGGAATGGAGAGAAGGGAATTGCCTCGGTACGAATTATAGTCAGAGCGATCTCCTTTGTTTTTGTACAGTGAGCAAATGCGAGAGATTTAAAAGCACTTAGGTAGATTTTCTTCCGATCACATATACAACAACAGTTTCCACATGATCTGGTGTAACTCCTCTCCTCCATACTTCAGCATTTCAACGCAAATATTATGTACGCCTACTGCTTTCTTATTCTGCTGTTGCCTGATGGTCGTTCTGACTTCCTCCAAAGTAATAGGTTCAAGTAACTCTTCCCTAGGTTTAGTTTGCTGGAGGGAATTAATGTTAGTTATATCAGCAGAGCGATCAACATTCAGAAGGTCATTAAAATGTTGAGCCCAGCGTTTCAAGATATCGTCTTTGTTGGCGAGAGATACTCCATGTAGTGACTTTAACGGTACGTTTACATTTTGGTACCTATGACTTTACAAATCTTTTTATAAAATGCACTCAGCTGTTGTGTGTCTATAAGCCACTGTAAGAATTTCGCCTTCTCTTGCCACCACTTAACTTTCGCATCTCTCGTTAGTCTTCCCAAGATTGAGAAGACTAAACTAAGCATTTTCCTGGATTTGTTTGTGTAAGTTTTCATTGCAAAGAATTATTGTGCTGCATATTAAGTAGCTGTCGGTGACCGCTAATCCAATTTAGTGTTTCTATGGCCCAAGATTGGAGAGCTTGTTTCTGTGACAAAAGATGTTACGGACTGCCAAATGGTCTCCAGGTCATCGTTTTCAATATTCAAGGAATAAAGAGCTTCATTCAACTTGCTAACATACATAGGCTTCCCTTTTCTGAAGATGCTGACAGACAATTGACAGTTTCCAAACGGAATGCTTGACCACGTCCATAAAAATGTACCTATTGAAGTATTATACATTAAGTGATAATGCGTTTCGGGAGAAGACGTAACAGAAAAATTGATTGTGTTATTTAAATATGGGTAGGTGTTTTTAAGTACAGTACTGGCATTTATTAATAAAATATCTACTATATACTTGTATCTATTATCATCAAAACTAAATTATAACTTCTTGTGACTTGACCACGACTATGTGACCCCCCCCCTAGCGCCAAAGCTGGATCCGCCCTTGCGGTCACCACGGCCTTTCATGCGGCCGCAGCGCGGGTCGCATAGCACGGCACGCGAATATTAACGACAGTATCCGACGAGCTCTTGTCACTGTTTGCGTTCCAGCTGTATTAGAACCCAATGGCCTGGCACGCGACGATGGCAAAAAAACCGGACGGCATGTCTTTATTTCCTTGGAAGATGGGTAGGCCTTTAGTGTAGGACGCAACTTGTGTCGATACTCTTGCGCCAACCCATCTTCCTAGCTCATCTTGCTGTGCTGGCGCTGCCGCTGCGGCTGCTAAGAACCTCAAGCGGCGGAAATATAATAACCTTATTGGTAGTTATATTTTCGAGCCATTTGGGGTTGAAACCTTGGGGTCGTGGGGTCCGAGTGCTCACAAATTATTTAAAGATCTATCCAGATGCCTAGTTGACACTTCGCGTGACCCAAGGGCTGGTTTTTACCTTGGACAGAGGTTAAGCATTACCATACAACGTGGCAATGCCACCAGTCTTTTGGGCACATTACCAGTAGACAGCGATGCGCACGAATTTCTGGATGCCATATTTTAGTTTATTTTTAGATGTGTATATGTAGTTTAGGGTTTTTTATTTAAGTAATGTTTTAGTAATTAATCTGTTTTAATTAATTAAATGGTCCTCACTTAGATTACCAAAACTTACTTTCTTAATGACTCAAATAACCTAACCTAACCAAATGTAAAAAAAATAACTAAGCCATTGCTGGTAGACCTGAAAATTGGACTCGTGGAACCTTCCAAAATGCTCTAATTTATGGCCAAATTCCAGCCCTGTAACGCCAGGCCCAAGTTTCTATAGAGTTTGAGTTTATCCTTCTATTCCAAACCATTCAGCAGTTTTTGAGTGAAAGAGTAACTAACATCTTCCATCCTTACAAACTTTCTCATTTATAATATTCTTCACAGTCGTATCACTCGTGCCAGGGTGATCGTGGTTAACATAATATGGTAAATGCTGGAGTGGCGGATGTAACTCTCCTCACGATGTTCCGCCATCTCTCCCTATTTGCCGACATTTTGGTGCACTTATGCAAAGGCCCGCAATCACGCTTTATTTGGTCAGTCCGACGCATCGGCGAACGTCCCCGCGATCGTACCTTTCTAGAATATTAGTAAAGTAATAGAGAAGTAAGATGTCCAGGGTATTTCAAAAGTGCATGGACATATCTAGGTTAATATTCTATATCTGATGTATGTACAGTTAATAAATAAAGAAAAATTTAAAAAGACATTTTTTTTATAACACCTAGTTTGTAAGTTTGTATAATAAGCCCTGGCTGGAGGCTGAGCTGCCACATACAAAAAAAAACAGTAGCTGTAGTCATTAAAACAGAAAGAATTAGACTTAAATTATTTTATTTATAACTAATCACACAACAAATTATTTCATATTCCTCAAAGTCTCAACCCACTGATCATTTACTTTGCTCAATTGGGTATAATTTTCGTACATATCTCCTAGATTCTTCTTGAAGCATCTCAAATGTTCTAAATAAGCTCTTAGGCTACTGTTCATTGCCCGAATGGAGTCTATTTCTTGTGTTAGCTCTGTGGTTGCTTTCTGAAAAACAAATGATATCTATGATTATTGAATGAAGAATGTTAATTTAGGTGTGCAAAAACGGTTGAAAGTTACAGTACAGCTTAAAGGTACAGTAAAGCTTGTAGGTATAGAAATACACTAGTTTTTGTTGTATTCAAAAATACCTATTAGTTTTGATTTTACAGGCATTTAAACTTAAGATAAAATCGAGTCCCGCTAACAGTCACGTGACAGCATGTGACGTCAATTTACAACGTTCCGCCTAGTAGCAAGTCGCCATTGGTGGTTGTTTTTGTACATTTCGGAACAACACATGATTTCCTAGTATTTAGATTGGACATTTTTGAAAGAATTTCTAATGAAACGTAAGACGACACCGTGCTGAGAGCGCGATCGGACTGAGCGAGTGTTGTGAGATGACGTCACACACATCGAGTATAATGGTGAACGCAGACCTAGCCGCACCGCACGCGCCGCAGTCTTTGCATTCGAATTCTTTATATGAAGTTCTATGCAACCTCGCACACCTACCCGCGCCGCAGTCGCCGCAGTCCCTGCAACGACCGAACTCCCCTAGCCGCTGCTGATGACGTCACCCGCACGCAGCGCGGATGACGTCATTCGCATCCACGGCGCGCAGTGTTGCCAGAGTTATAAAGTAGACAGAGAATCTCTGTCAACGGTTTATAACAAAATTACTTATTCTCGTATAAATAATTACTTGCTTATTCCCTATTATAGCACCTACAGATAAAATTACACAAAAGAGCAAAATACCAATACCAAATACAGATTTTATACAGATTTTTTATATCTTCGGATAGATAATGCTTTCAAAAATCTGGCAACTCTGACGGGAACGACTGCAGCGACTGCGGCGCGGATAGATGTGCGAGGCCATTAACAAAAAGCGATGACTGCGGGGACTGTAGAGACTGCGGTGCGGCTAGGTCTGCGTTCACCTTAAGTCCGCGTCGCACGTTTAGTCCTATAAATCAGAAACTAATTGACGTACCTACCGTAGTAATTCTTTCACTCGTATGTTTTTATTTTTGACAGAGAATATGGAGAGCTAATATTCAAAATCAGTTAACACTAGCTTCTGCCCGCGACTTCGTACGCGTGGGAATATATTCCCGCGCAAATCCCGATCCTGTGGGAATTTCGGGATAAAAAGTAGCCTATGGTTGGCCCTGTTGGTCTAGTGGTCAGTAGCCTTGATTGCTATGCTCAAGGTCGTGGGTTTGATTCCCACCCAGGACAAATGTTTGTGTGATGAGCACGATCATTTGTTCTTTGTCTGGGTGTAATTTATCTGTAATATGTATGTATTTAGAAATATATATCGATGCCTCCCACGTACGTTGTTGTAACCCATAAATTGCAATATTACAGGAGAGCGTTTCAAAGATACTTTTAGCAATAAAAACTGCATTTTTCAATTAATCTTTATACAATTCAGTATTCCTAACTATATTCACATATTGAATTGTATAAAGATTAATTGAAAAATTGGCCAAGTGCGTGTCGGACTCGCCCATGAAGGGTTCCGTAGTAACTATAATAAATATAATATACTTAATATATTTATTAGAAAAAAAAAACCTTACAAATTTCTTAAAACTAGCTTATTTACAATTTTTACAACTACGCCAAATAACTTTGTTTTTCATAGTATTTGTATGAATTACAAAGTTATATTTGCGGTTTTAGAAAATATACGGTATCTCAAAAACTGCTGACTCGATCTCGTTCAAACCAATTTTGGTTGAAAGTTTACATTAAGATCTACTACATACGGTTTTTTTAGATTTTTCACTTCATTATTATAGAAGTTAGAGGGAGGGGGACACACATTTTACCACTTTGGAAGCATATATCTTTTAAACGATTAACACTATGAAAAAGTCATTTTAGAAACCTTAATGTCATTTTTAAAGACCTGTCTATAGATATCACACACATATAGGTTTCATGAAAAAAAATATTTTCAGTTTCAGTTCCATGTATCCCCATACATGGAACTGAAACTGAAAATATTTTAGCCCCCTTTAATTTAAATATTTTTTTTAATTTTCTCTTAAAATCGGAAAGCGGTTCATAGAATACATCTACCAACCAAGTTTTACATGTATAGTCCTAATAGTTTCGGAATAAAATGGCTGTGACATACGGACGGACGGACAGACAGACAGACGGACAGACATGTCGAAACTATAAGGGTTCCGTTTTTTGCCATTCGGCTACGGAACCCTAAAAATGCAGTTTTTATTGCTAATAGTATCTTTGAAACACTCTCCTGTAAAATGGCGATTTATGTTTTACAACAATGCACGTGGGAGGCATTGATATGTATGTTTATCAGTTGTCAAGTACCCATACCACAAGCTCTGCTTAGTTTGGGACTAGATGGCGTTGTGTGAAAGTTGTGGAATATTATATTATTATGTTTTATTCCAGAATGTCAACTATCTATTTACCAAATTTCATTCAATAATGCAAAAATAAAAATGAAATGGTTTAGAAAACATTGCATAAGGGTAGAACATAGCCTACATTCTTCTTAATTTCTGACTTCTGTGGTTGTACCCTTTTTTTGTTAGGAAAATCATCAAATGTCTCCTCCCAATACGTGCGACCCGGAAGGGAGTGTTAGACTTCTACTGACTAAAAACCCACCAGGTTCCTACAATGGCCCTTACATTCTGAGGCAGCAATATCTCGTTAGAATCTTCCTGCAACTCCAGCAGATACGGGACATATGTAAACAATACAGATTTGTCATACAAAGTGTGAAGAGACCTCTTTGATTGTCTCTATTAAATCCATAGATTTATATCGGTCGGTTGACATATATTTTTGTATATGAGATTGAAAAAATAAGATAACTTCTTATGTTCTTTAATGTGTTTGCTTATTACTAATATATAATATTACGCTTTCCACAACTTCCTTATCTTTATATTTGGGGATTCGGACCTTTATTTTGGAGTACTCCTCTTCAAACTTAACACAAAGTTTTAAAGTCATCCCGAAAGCTTTTTGTATTTAGGGTAAAACCAAACAGAAACATGTCAACTGCATTAAAGTGATTAAGCTTATTACTTAACTACTAGAATTCAAAATAAAAAGCAGTGAGTGGGTCGTCTTAGAGGCGGTCATGTTAGTTACACTATTTATAACTCAAGAACAGCTGAAAATTGTTAGGGAGGTAGCTTAGGACCTGGAAACGGACATAGGATTTTTTATCCCGTAATTTCCACAGGATCCGGATTTACGATGGAAAAGCCTCCCATGCGAATGAGTTCTTAAGTTCGGAGCCAGAGAGGTTAATTTCAATTTTTTTATGTCTCTGTGTAGAGCATTGCTCAGCTTTTTAGGTCAGTCATTCCTTAGAGGCAGAGTCATTCATCCATCCATCCATCCAAATGATAAATGATCTTTATTTTGCAAATTGGTTATTAAATAACACTTTTACACATCATTTTTTTCGTCAATTTAAACTAGATGAGGCTGGTGTTTCCTGACTACCCTGAGAAGAAACACAGAAACAAACTCAGGGGTCAGTCACTTTTAAGGTCCATACATTATACATTATATGGGAACCTTGTAGGTTACCGTCTGAGGCGATCTCTTCCATCCTCACAAACTGTCGAATTTATAATATAAGAAGATGTAGTAATATTTTTTTTCCTTCTTTGGCAACTGAGCCGGTGTCGACTATTCCGCCAGTGTCATGTTAAGACGGCAGCAAAGGTAGGCCGTCGAACTTTGTACTTTGTGGTAGCTGTTAGTTCAGCTGCAAGGACGAACACATGAGTTCAACATATAATCTACTATATACAAGCTACGATATAATATACTATATAACAAACTATTAGTGTGTGTATTAGTGGCTTCAAGCCACACTTAAGACAACTTGGTTTAAAATATTCAACAGAAAAATAAATTACCTCACGTTTAGACGAAGTCACAGATGCACTAGACATTTTATAACAACACTGTATTCTATATTACTATTATAATTAAAAATCTAAATATTGAAAGTTTCTTTACAACAAACAAATAGAAACAAAATCAATTAAACAAATCTAGAGATGAGTCGTATTTACTAAAACAGATCCGAAGAATAGGTAAATTTCGATACTAGGCGGCACCTATTCTCACTTTGACAACACCT
The DNA here is from genome assembly GCA_943138885.2 of Tholera decimalis. Classification (NCBI taxonomy): domain Eukaryota; kingdom Metazoa; phylum Arthropoda; class Insecta; order Lepidoptera; family Noctuidae; genus Tholera; species Tholera decimalis. Next base: position 21,615,282 of record OW964578.2, on the reverse strand, counting down.
AGTATCATGAAGTATTGCGAAATCCAACTGCTCTTAGGCTTCATAGCACTAACGCGTAATTGCATTCCATTCAATCAACACGTTATAAACCTGCTTTACCGCACATTCATGTTTGTCAAAATCATTCGTTTGTCAGTCACTTGAATTTAAACCCTAATTCAAAGTACATAAAAGTAACGCAACGTACACGCGTGTTGTGCAAGAATATATATTCTGTCCTTTTTTAACTACGCTATTCCGTAGTCTTCCCATCTTTATCTTTCAATACTCGAGACTATAAGTTATAGTCAGTAATCATTCGATCCGAGAATACTCAATCCGAATGAGTACCAACTAGTCTCGAAAAGACTAAGTAAATAGATACTTCATAATACTTAGTCTTGTCGAGACTAGGTGGTACTCATTCGGATCGAGTATTCTCGGATCGAATGATTACTGACTAGTCTCGAGTATAAAGTCCAATTACTAGGTACCAACCTAGTCTTATCACTGATTGCTGGTGCTAACACCCTAAGTTCAATAGAAATATCAAGTACAGGAGAAGTGGCAACGAGGTGAGTCCGTGAAGCTTAAAGACCGTCATCGTAAAATTTATTCAAAATACCGTGTTCATTTGTTGTTTAGCAGTTTCCTGCAAAATTAGTAGCCACAATAAAGAAAATTACTTGGACCAAGTACGTGCACCATGACCACATTCGATAAGTAATAATTGATACTAGGTGGACTAGGGTTTAGGTGGACTAGGTGGAATAGGTATCTGGGTCACGTATTTTGAAATACTAAGAATAGGTGCACCTAGTCCCAAATTTACCTAGTACAACCCATCTCTAACAAATCAACCTCTTTTGTGTTGCTGTTGGCAGTTGCCAGTTGGCGCCGTTGGCGCCTTGGCGGCAAGGGTTGGCGATTGTTTATGTGTTGCTATACTAAGAAATAAAAACTACAGATTTTCATATAAAAAAATACTTCTTCCCAGTTCGGGTATATTTCCAGACTCCCTAAAAAAAACAAAAGTGGGTCCAATCTACAAGAGTGGAAACAGAAATCTTATCAAGAACTATAGGCCAATATTTTACGGACACTCAAAAATACTTGAAAAATAAAACTTACTAGATTAGCAAAATTCTTTGAAAATAATAATATACGTATTATCCCCAAATCAGTTTTTGGTACGGAAAACCCAATGAGCAAGCTGTAAACAAGCTACCTAGTAAATTTCGCTCTACATTATACAAAGGAAAGAAATGTTCTGTTTCTTAGACCTGTCCAAAGCGTTAAATACAGTAAACTTGAGAAATTAGAGTCACACAACTTGTTTTATTCCGAAGCTATTTGGGATAATGCAATGTGTTAGAATTGATAAATACAGAAGCACGTATCTACCGGTTACACATGGCGTTCCGTAGAGTAGCATACTGGGATCCACCTTATTTCTAGTATTAAAAAGCTCACTAACCTTGAAATTATCTCATTCGCGGACGACACTACGCTAGTGTTTGCCACTGATACATGGGATAAGGTCTTCGTTGCTGCTCTGCGGGTCTTCGATTATTTGACACAACTGGATATTAGCTTCAGAAAAATATACCTTACCCTCAATGTAGACAAGACGAAGTGTAAATTTGTTTCAACATTAAACAATCCATTGGACCTAACCAAAAAATTATTTCACTTCATGATGCCTCTGTAATATCTGAACAGGCACTGCTTAGTTCAGTTACAGATGCCAGATTCTTTCATTAAAAAATATATATCACTGACCACATTAGGTATTTTGGAACCTTCTTTCATTAAATTATTATTATAACTCTTTCAAGAAAGTAGAAGAGAAATAGTAAATAAACTGCAATCAACCACTTCAGAAGCAACAGAATCAGACAATGTGTTTTATTAATAGACCGATAACTATAACCTGGGGGTCTTTAAGTCAAGAGTGAATAAGTTACTTCTAGGTAAGTGTGATACATCTTTGATCACATCATTACCATCAGGTGAGATGGTCGTCAAAAGCGAGCCTGTTATTTATAAAAAGTACCAATCAACCTAAAACAAATATCAACACTTATTTTACAATAACTTGTTCGGTACTTATTTTTAAATAACACCGTGGTTCGGTGAAATGTAACTTCGACGGTGAAAAGTTAACCCCTCAAATTTGAAACGTCACAATATGTACCGCCTTTGTGGCCGCCGGCGCGGCGGCTTTCCGTGATTTGAAACAGATTTAGTAATTTTACAACAATTATTGCTAACTTATCTATACTGGCAACACTCTAAGTGACACCTTACTTGACAGCTACGTTTCAATTCGCGCAGATCAACGCTGCCGATAGAAAGTAAAGATTAGGTACGAAGACGATTATTCTTGTTTAAACTGTAATAGAATTAATAAATTAATACATCACAAAAACCATGACAGCAATTTAAAAAATATCAATAACCATATTTTATACACTGAAACTGTTGGTAAATCTTTGTTGAATAAATAAATGAACATAATAATATAGTATCATAAGATTCATAAGTCAGAATCTACGTAAGTACGTATCATAACTATAAGTACCTATACATACATAAATTCTATTCAACTTTATTTATTTTATTTATTCTTTATTTTGGTATTACCCATAAATGTGTTAGTATTATTATTAGTAGTAGTTATTGCTCCATTAGAAATTTTCTACGATATGATATGTTAATTATAAAATGAAACTATTCACAAAACACAATTCGCTACGGTTTTTTAGAGTTCCGTAGCCGAACAGCAAACAACGGAACCCTTATAGATTCGTCATGTCTGTCTGTCCGTATGTCACAATCATTTTATTCCGAAACTATTACTAGAATTAGAATTAGAACTATTCTATCACAGATTACATCTACCACATGTATAGTCCAATGTGAAACTTGGTAGGTAGAAAATGTAGGTATTCTCAATTCTGTCATCCACTTTCCGATATTTATACAAAAATCAAAATGGAACTGAAATCATTTTTTTTCATTCATCAAACGTTGACGTTGAGGTTTTTAAAACAATTTTTTCTTTAAAAGATAGACATATAATAATCCAATTTTATAAATATCTACAAGTGCAACACAGTGTAAAAGGTTGTCTGTAAAATATCGCTTTTAGCGATAAGACCGCCCATTGTATCATCCTTTTTATTTGTTAAGTCCATAATTTTGTTTTACTGTTATGGTGTATTAAAAATATCTATATCTATCTATCTACATAAAAATAATAATAATAATACTACAATCCACACGCCCAACACCTGCGGAATCGTCGCTCAGCTCCGCCTCGCAGCCACCGGGACCTTCTCCAGCCGTGAGTCAAGAGATTCCGGCCGCTGCAGTTGCGTCGAGCTCGAGCGATGAGTACTTCTCGCCGCCGACGACACCACCACCTGCGCGTCGGCGAGGAAGAGGCCGCCCTCCGGCCAGCATGAGACTTCGAGGCCCGCCGGCCTCTGATGGGGTCCCCGCTGCCGGTGGAAGTGTGCAGCGCATGCGATGGACTCAATCTATTAATGAGAACGTCATGCGCTCATACTATGGGGCTACAGAGGGGGGAACTAACCTGACTGCGTACCGTGGTCGGATGCTCTCTCTGTTTCAGGTACTTGAACCAGCTGTCAACATTTCGGCCCAACGACTGTCGGATCAGGTGCGGATCATCCAGCGTAACCGTATGTTGGATGACGCCGTACTTGATAGACTACGCCTCGAATCACGGTGCAGCCGTGTCTCATCTGCTTCGCCACTGGCCGCGGTGCAACTACAACCCAGTATCTCACCGCGACCCGACCACGTCGGTGAAGATGATGATGACGAGGCTATAACCGTGAGTACCCAGTGCAGTGAACGATTGAGGAGTGCTTTGGAGTGTGCATTACGGGAGTATCGCTCCACACCGCCTGAGCTTAGACCTCGTCTGCCTCGTTTACCCATGCATAAGAAAAATAGGGCGCTAGTGTGTGCTCTAGATTCACTGCTGTCAAATTATTTTGACAATAGTGAAGACCTCACCGATACTCATTCGATCCTATACTGTGCAGCTGTAGCGGCTTGTCGGGTAGCTCATGTCAAGTTTCCAAAGACTGACAGAGTTATTCGACCAGCTGTACCAGCTTGGCAGGGCAGGATCGAACGTCGTATTGCTGAGGCTAGAGCACTCATTGGTAAACTTATCTGCTTCAGGCAGGGCAACACTCGTCCTAGAGTGATGCGCTTTGTGAGGCGGGCGTTTGCGGGGACTGATATCAGTCCTCGGGATTATCTGACCCGCGTCACAGAGCGTATCGACTTCCTGAAGCAGAAAGTCTATGCATGGGCAAATCGAATTCGTCGATATAAGCGGCGGGTGGAGCGATACACTCAGAATCGCACATTCTAAAGCAATGAAAGGTGGGTTTATAGGGCCTGGGAGCAACCTAACCAAGGTGTGACTGATACGTGCCTACCGAATGATGACGCCATGTGTTCGTTCTGGCGCAGCATCTGGTCGGTGCCTGTCAGCCACACCGAGGGTGACTGGATGAGTGAGATCAGGCGCACGTGCGATCTTATCGCACTCGCTTGGCCGGTCAGTTCCAGTCTGCCCTAGAGCTAGGATCGCTACCTCAATTCCTAACTACGGGAATAACCCACCTGCTCCATAAATCAGGCAGTACTTCGGAACCTAAAAATTATAGACCAATCACGTGCTTACCGACGGTCTATAAAGTTCTTACATCCATTCTGAGAGCCAAAATTAATAATCACATAGATACAAATTCAATCATGTCTGCTTCTCAGAATGGATGTAGGAACGGGTCCCGCGGTACTAAGGAGCTTCTCCTAATCGATATTGCCATAAACCAAAAGGTTCGTCATTCCCGAAGGAATCTGTCGACATGTTGGATAGATTATAAGAAGGCCTATGACTCGGTTCCACATACATGGCTCATGAAGGTGTTGGAGTTGTACAAAATAAATCCAATACTCCGCACTTTCCTTGAGTCATGTATGGGGCAATGGAAGACGGTCCTCTGCTATCCAGGATGTCGACAGATCCAGGAAAACAGCGAACCGATTAGGATTGAGCGTGGTATTTTTCAGGGCGACAGTCTGAGCCCACTGTGGTTTTGTCTGGCTCTCAACCCCCTCAGTACACTGCTGGAGGGTTCGGGGCAAGGCTACCAGTTGAGAAGAGGTGGTCAGGTCATATCACACTTGCTTTTCATGGATGATTTGAAACTTTTTGCCCCCAACAACTTGCAACTCATGGAGCTACTGAAGGTAACGGAAACCTTCAGTAGCGCCATCAGGATGGAATTTGGGGTGGACAAATGTGCGGTCATGCATGTAAAGCGAGGAGTGATTATGGAATCCGTGGGAACTCAACTCTCGGATTCCATACACCTAAGATCCCTCGGCTCAACTGAAACCTACAAGTATTTGGGTATGTCAGAGGCACTAGGCATCAATGTTGCTTATGTTAAACAGTCATTGAAGGAACGCTTCTTTGGCCGCCTGAATAAAGTACTGAATAGTCTTCTATCAGGCGGAAACAAGGTGCGTGCCTTCAATGGTTGGGTCATACCAGTATTGATGTACTCTTTTGGCATACTCAAATGGACTCAGACTGAACTTGACGCCTTGGACAGGCGGGTCCGCACAACGCTGACTGCAAATCGAATGCATCACCCACGTTCATCGGTGATGAGGCTGTATATCCCGCGGAAATGCGGGGGTCGTGGCTTTTTAAATGCAAAGACCCTGCACAACCGCGAGGTATGCAGCCTTAGGGAATATTTCCTAGAAGCCGACGTGGGTATGCATCGAGATGTGGTAGCGGTGGACAAAGGCCTCACTCCGCTCTCCTTAGGTACCGAGAATTGGCGCAAACCTGTAGTATTAGATACTAATGACCGCAGAGCAGTATGGCAGAGCAAGGAGCTTCACGGACGCTATTACCGAGCCCTTCATGGGTCTGACGTAGATACGTTAGCGTCCGTAGCCTGGCTACGTTTTGGTGACCTCTTCGGGGAAACCGAAGGTTTTGTCTGTGCAATAATGGATGAAGTTATGATGACGAATAACTATCGGAAATATATTGTGAAGGATGGTACGGTAGACATATGTCGGGCATGTCACAAACCGGGAGAATCCATTCGTCACATTATCTCCGGTTGTTCTCGTCTGGCTAACGGAGACTATTTGCATAGACACAACCTTGTAGCTAGGATTGTTCACCAGCAACTTGCTCTTAAATACAATCTCGTGGAATCAGAAGTACCGTACTATAGGTATGTGCCCGACCCAGTTCTCGAAAATGGCAATATTACACTGTACTGGGATCGGTCTATCATCACTGACAGGACTATTGTTGCCAATAAGCCTGATATAGTGGTAATAGACCGATTAGAGCGTCGCACAGTGATTGTTGATATAGCGGTCCCTCATGACGAGAACCTCGTGAAAGCCGAGAAAGATAAGCAAATTAAGTATCTTGACTTGGCTCACGAGGTTGTTGACATGTGGGATGTGGATACAGCAATCATTGTGCCGATAGTCGTCTCAGCCAATGGCATAATAGCCAAGAGCCTCGACAAACATCTTAGGAGGCTCTCGTTGGGCAGCTGGATCAAGGGCTTGATCCAGAAAGCAGTAATTCTGGACACGGCGCGAATTGTTAGGAGGTTTCTCTCTCAAGAGCCCTGACCACCGGTAGCATGGACCCTGTTCCCGATACCGGTGGGCTACTGTTTTTTATATTTTTAAATGTTTTTTTTTTTGTTTTATAGAAATATTTAAAAATGTAAATAATATGTACATAAAATGTAATAAAGGAAATAATAATAATAATAATATAAATAGAATTCGCAGATATAAGCGGAGGGTGGAGCGATACACTCAGAATCGCACATTCCAAAGCAATGAAAGGTGAGTTTATAGGGCCTGGGAGCGACCTGACCAAGGTGTGACTGATACGTGCTTACTGGATGATGACGCCATGTGTTCGTTCTGGCGCAGCATCTGGTCGGCTCCTGTCAGTCACACTGAGGGTGACTGGATGCGGGAGATCAGGCGCACGTGCGATCTTTTACCAGAAATGGGGGCAATCACGATCAGCCCCCAAGATGTAACCCATGCAGTCCGTCCGTTATCTAACTGGAAATCCCCAGGGCCGGACGGGCTGCACAATTTTTGGCTTAGCTACAGCAAGACTTAAATAGACTATCTGAATACTATAATATCAATAGAATAAATGTTAACGTTAACAAATGTCAGATCGTAACATTTACTTGAAAGCGAAACTTCACTAAATACAGTTATAATCTTAATGGTGGCAACATTGTACGTTGTGATGTTGTTAGGGATCTTGGTGTCGTCCTGGATTCAAAACTGTTGTTTTCGGAGCATGTGTCTCATATCGTCGGTAAGGCATACAAAAGTCTGGGATTTATTATGCGAATATGTAAATTATTTACCGATATAGATTGCATTAAAATACTATATTTTGCATTCATACGCAGTATTTTAGAATACTGCAGCTGCATCTGGAATCCACATTACTTGGTTTATATGCAGCAGATTGAATCTATACAATCTAAATTTGTAAAGTATATTAACTACCGCACTGGCTTTAAACAAAAAGATTATCTTCTATCATGTAAACATCATAACATTCTTCCTTTGCAGGACAGACGTACGATTTTGGACATGCTGTTTCTTTATAATATTTGTAGTGGAAATATAGACTGCGCTGATCTAAGTAACTTAGTTTTGAGATTGAGCACACCGTCACGACGGACTAGGCACACTCAGCTTTTCGATGTACCACATGCCAGTACAAACTACGCTCAGAATTTAGTTATTAGTAGAATACTAAGGACTTTTAACAAAAACTTCTCCCATCTGGATATATTTAACTCCAAAAAAGGTATGTTTAGGAAGCAACTTTTATCCTCTGTACATGTCGATTTACCTAATCAGATCCTAACAGAAGTAAAATAGTACGAGTTTAAGTATGTACACTACATGTATGAGTATGGTACACTACAGGCATTCATCATACACCATATACCTACACACACACATACACACACACACACGCGCACGCACCAAGACACAGTCATTTAATACTCCCCATGCACACTTCTTAATACTGTATAATAATGTTAATCTTATAAAAAAAAATATTTCCTACATGTTTGTTACTAGTGAATAAATTGTAAATCCGTAATTGGCTGTAAGATTAGATTTAAGTTACTATAAAACATTGTTTTAAGAGCTGTGGATTTTGTTATAAATAAATAAATAAATAAATAAATAAATAAATGGTTCCAAAGATCGCACGCTCGCTTGGCATTTCAGTTCCAGTCTGCCCTAGAGTCAGGATCGCTACCTCAATTCCTAACTACAGGAATAACCCACCTGCTCCATAAATCAGGTAGTACTACGGAACCTAAAAATTATAGACCGATCACGTGCCTCCCTACGGTCTATAAAGTTCTTACGTCCATCCTGAGAACTAAAATTAATAATCATATTGATGTAAATTCAATCATGTCTGTTTCTCAGAATGGATGTAGGAACGGGTCCCGTGGTACCAAGGAGCTGCTCCTCATTGATATTGCCATAAACCAACAGGTTCGTCGTTTCCGAAGAGATTTGTCGACATGCTGGATAGATTATAAGAAGGCCTATGACTCTGTTCCACATACATGGCTCAAGAAGGTGTTGGAGTTGTATAAAATACATCCCATGCTACGCAATTTTCTTGAGTCATGTATGGGGCAATGGAAGACGGTCCTCTGCTACCCAGGATGTCGACAGATCCAGGAAAACAGCGAACCGAGTAGGATTGAGCGTGGCATATTTCAAGGCGACAGTCTGAGCCCTCTGTGGTTTTGCCTGGCTCTCAACCCTCTCAGTACATTGCTGGAGGGTTCAGGGCTAGGCTACCAGTTGAGAAGAGGTGGTCAGGTCATATCACACTTGCTTTACATGGATGATTTGAAAATCTTTGCCACCAGCAAATTGCAACTGATGGAGCTACTGAAGGTAACAGAAACTTTCAGTAGCGCCATCGGAATGGAATTTGGGGTGGACAAATGTGCGGTCATGCATGTAAAGCGAGGAGATTATGGAATCCGTGGGAACTCAACTCTCGGATTCCATACACCTGAGATCCCTCGGATCAACTGAAACTTACAAGTATTTGGGTATGTCAGAAGCACTAGGCATCAATACTGCTTATGTTAAACAGTCATTGAAGGAACGCTTCTTTGGCCGTCTGAATAAAGTACTGAATAGTCTTCTATCAGGCGGAAACAAGGTGCGTGCCTTCAATGGTTGGGTTATGCCAGTATTGATGTATTCTTTTGGCATACTCAAATGGACTCAGACTGAACTTGACGCCTTGGACAGGCGGGTCCGCAAAACGCTGACTGCAAATCGGATGCATCACCCACGTTCATCGGTGATGAGGCTGTATATCCCCCGGAAATGCGGTGGTCGTGGTTTTTTAAATACAAAGACCCTGCATAACCGTGAGGTATGCAGCCTTAGGGAATATTTCCTAAAAGCTGACGTGGGTATGCATCGGGATGTGGTAGCGGTGGACAAAGGCCTCACTCCGCTCTCCTTAGGTAACGAGAATTGGCGCAAACCTGTAATATTAGAGACTAATGACCGCAGAGAAGTATGGCAGAGCAAGGAGCTTCACGGACGCTATTACCGAGCCCTTCATGGGTCTGAAGTAGATTTATTAGCGTCCGTAGCCTGGCTACGTTTTGGTGACCTCTTCGGGGAAACCGAAGGTTTTGTCTGTGCGATTATGGACGAAGTTATGATGACGAATAACTATCGGAAATATATTGTGAAGGATGGTACCGTAGACATATGTCGGGCATGTCACAAACCGGGAGAATCCATTCGTCACATTATCTCCGGTTGTTCTCGTCTGGCTAACGGAGAATATTTGCATAGACACAACCTCGTAGCCAGGATTATTCACCAGCAACTTGCTCTTAAATACAATCTTGTGGAATCAGAAGTACCATACTATAGGTATGTGCCCGACCCAGTTCTCGAAAATGGCAATATTACACTGTACTGGGATCGGTCTATCATCACTGACAGGACTATTGTTGCCAATAAGCCTGACATAGTGGTGATAGACCGATTAGAGCGTCGCACAATGATTGTTGATATAGCAGTCCCCCATGACGAGAACCTCGTGAAAGCTGAGATAGATAAAAAAAATAAGTATCTTGACCTGGCACGCGAGGTTGTCGACATGTGGGATGTGGAGACAGCAATCATTGTGCCGATAGTCGTCACAGCCAATGGCATAATAGCCAAGAGCCTCGACCAACATCTAAGGAGGCTCTCGTTGGGCAGTTGGATCAAGGGCTTGATCCAGAGAGCAGTACTTCTGTAAACGGCGCGTATTGTGAGGAGGTTCCTCTCTATGGAGCCCTGACCACCGGTAGCTTGGACCCTGTTCCCGATACCGGTGGGCTACTATTTTTTATATTTTTAAATGTTTATATCTTTTTTTATTAATATTTAAAAATGTAATTAATATGTATATAGATTGAATAAATGAAATAATAATATAATAATATTCCACAACTTTTTCACACAGCGCCATCTAGTCCCAAACTAAGCAGAGCTTGTGGTATGGGTACTAGACAACTGATAAACATACATATATATTTCTAAATACATACATATTATAGATAAATTACACCCAGACAAAGAACAAATGACCGTGCTCATCACACAAACATTTGTCCTAGGTGGGAATCGAACCCACGACCTTGCGCATAGCAGTCAGGGCCACTGACCACTATACCAACGGGCCTGTTGTATGGGTATCAAGTAATAACATAATTATGATCTACACTATTTTATTACAAGCAACCAGAAACCCTCATTTTGCTGATGGTGAGTGGGTAGACGCAATATTAACACTTCGTAGGCTTCCTCAAGCCAGTTAAAAAACGACTCATATATCAGCGCTAAGTCTACTACCTATTTTTATAAAAGGTAACAATGAAAAATGGCCTCATTTGCCTTAGATTAGAATTTTCTCAAAAAATAAATAGTTACACCACCTATTTTCTCCCTCGAAATGCATTGGAATTGGCTTAAACTCTAAATTCAACCCATCCCCCAAGTATCGACTTTCGGAGCAGTCACAAAACGCATGCGCACAGCCAGCCAAGGCGCCATCTGCAGAAAAACGTCGAAGTTAAAAAACGAAACGCCGCCATTTTGACATTTGTTTGGCTTTTGTGTTCTTCAATAAAAGTTATCATGTAATTACTCGTTACGAGTTATTATTCAATATATTTCCGCTATCGAACTATTTCGCTTGTAATTTGGATGAATAAAATCCAACGCATCAGTGGGAATCGCATGCGTCGAGCGGCGAAAAAATCGATAATGAACCAGTGCCGCTTTTTTACTTTCGCGTTACAAATTTTCGTGTTATATTACTAATTTATCAGCTAAACTTATCTAAAATACATCTTGCATTAATCATGAAGTGTTTAAATTGCGTTTTGACTAGAAACTGACAGTGAATTGTGGTGAAAAGTGGATTTGGAAAAAGGCGCGAAGTCTTCCCTGAAACAGACGATGGGAATAAAAAAATAATATCTAAATTAAAACAAAGGGATTCTTCCAACGCGTAATGTGTATCACATCAAGCGGGTGTTTTAATAATTTCCCGGTTATGTATTACGTACAGCAAATGGAATAAATAATACTTTCTAAAAATTAAGTTCATGTAAGTACACATTTCCTGAATTGGGTAATTTCATAATGCTGGATTAACATGCGTTTTCAATTCACTGTTGATAAACCACTTTCGAAGTAAATATGTTACACTAAAATCGAGATTGAAAATGTCCCATGTCAATGACATCAAAAGATAACATTGTCAATATTATTTTGACAGAAAAATGTAAACAAATTATTTGTTGACATGTTTTGCACTATTTACAATTTTAGTATATTTTTCCTACTCTCATATTTCTTCAAATGTATCCCTTAACTACATAGTCATAGTGATAAATATCAAGTGAATGAAGATTTTCTATATTCCTCTTTGATCAAGTTCTATAATACAAAAAAAAAATAGAACTTATTTTTAAATTATTTTAATTTTAAGTACCAACTTTTTTTCTGTTTATCCTTCAACAGGGATAATAACAGCAATATTGTCATATGAATGACTAATGTGATTTAGGTTTTAATGAATGAATTTAAATATAAGTACCTTATTTGTAATTATTCAGATGCCACATTCCGTGGTGGATTTGTCTGGCTATAACCAGAGTAACCTTACCAGAGTAAACCTACCATTGTAGATATACTCTTCGTTGTCTACTATAACGGAAGCAAATAAGGATATAACAACTAAAAAGGGTACTACAATATGCAGTCTTTTAACAACACAACAACATTGTATATATGTAGTATATTGTATTTAACCTTCAAAAAAATATCTATGTCTTTGAAAGTTGAAGTAACAGGCTTGCAGAAGGGATTTAATGTGAATTTTAAGTACAAGAGTTAAATTGCCTGCTCTAATTATATATAAATTTATGAATATTTATGCAAGATGGGAGAAACATTGAATATCCCAATTCATACTGGATGACCTTTTTTACTGTCTTAAAAACAAATACCATGACAAGTTTTACATGAAAATATTTTTTCATGGTGCTGTGATATCTGAAAAATCAAGATTTTGGTACTTTTTGCCCATATTACTCAAAAACCTGACATGTTAGAAAAGTTTTGATGTCTGATTTTATGACACCTGATTCAGGACACCAAAAACCTTGAAGAATGGGTAGTATTGTTAATAGGACAAACTAGGGATGTAACATTGTTCATAAAAAAAATATTTTTAATTAATTGTTTATTTATTTAGCATGAAAAATCGATTAATAGATAATCAATTTTTATTTTAAGAAAATAATCGATTTTATTATATTAATCGTTTTTTTCTTTGAGTCGCGGGAAGCGTCAACGAGTTTTTTCGATATGTCTTTAAAATGGCTGTGAGCACACGGGCCCCATGGTCCGAGAGTTTCAACCCCAAAAGGCTCGCAAGGGCCGACTATTTCTTTGGTCAATGGCTGAGCATTGCCATACAACGAGGCAATGCCGCCAGTATCTTGGGTATGTTGCCAGCCGACAGCGATGAGGATCCATTCTTTGATGCTTTATTCTCAATCAATCAATCAAAATAATTCATTTTCTCACCACAATGTAAAACGGTACATTAAACAACAATTTTAGTTCACAAAATATTGTGGGAGACGGGTGCATAAGCTAGACGGAAGGTCTGTTTTCAGAGTTTGTATTTTAGTACATAATTATCTATATTTGCTGAAATAAATGTTTTTCCTTTTTTCCTAATTTATCAATTTATTTCAATCAATCTAAAATAAATCACTAACTGACAAACTAACAAAACAACAAAATGGATAGGTAAATCAATTTTGTACTATAATATAGCAAGTAGTGTTCTTGTTATAATTATTCATTAAAAAAACCTAATCATTGACAGGTCAGTATTTGTATAGAAAGTGGTCCACTTTCTTCATAATTAATAATTGTAATTAAATCCAAATTGTAGGTACTTACCTCTTTATTTTCAATACTACTTATGATACCAGATTTCCATGTGCTGTTTTAAATTGTAAAATTTTAGGGCAATATTTACTGAATGTAAATATTGCCCATGAAAATATTGACGCCAACTATTTGTCGTCCTTTTAGTCGTAAACATTGTTAAAAACGAGACTTTTAATAATACTAAACACTTTTTGTTACGAAAAACTTTCGAAATTGTCGTTTGAAAAATGAAGTTTTACCAATGAATAATGAACGACATATATGGTAAAATAGTACAGTTCGTTGACTAACTCTATCTTGTGAATGTTTGATTAAATGAGTCAACTAAACTGTTTCAAAAGCACAGAAGGAATGCCATCATATATGCACAGATAGCGTTAATGTAGTATTATGGAGATAGTATTCTTTGGCAGTTCGCGTTCCTGGCTCCGGGCCAAAATTAATGTTGGGGGGTTGCAAATGAAAAATCAGTAAGAATTGATTGAATGATTAAAAAAATCGATTATTAATCGATGTTTCATAAAAATAAAATTACATATTAAAATCAATTTTTCTCTTCATAAAATCGAATAATCGATTATTTGTCTTTAAGTCAGGTTACTTCTAAGCAAGCGTGCTCTATTTTCGACCACATCATCACTTACCATCAGGTGAGATGGTGGTCAAACGCAAGTCTATTATCAATAATAAAAAAAGTAATTATTTTTTCCCATCCCTAGGACAAACTCAAAAATAGTAGTAGTAATAAACTAGTGTACTAGAACAATAAAATCACAAATAAAAAAATTTGAAGTATATAAAGCGATAAACAAAATGCTGACATACACTAACTAAAGGCCGTTAAGCCACAAAACGTAATCATTCTTTAATTCATTTTTAATTCAATTCATTTTTTAATGTATCCTTAAATTACTTTTGATTCTCCATCTTCTGGTCTAAGAATAATTTTCCTACGATTAATACTTTTTGAGATACAGCAAATTTGCTGAGCAGTTAAATCACATAATTTTTGTCACTTCCTTAGTTAAAAAGCGACTAAACCACAATACTATACATGCAATACTAAAATATAATACAATACTAAAAATTAATTAATATTTACAAAAAACAAACGTTATATGTTGTGCACAGAAACTATGGCCACAAAAATAATTTACAACCATCGTCCTAGCTAGCGTAATTTTGTAGAAAACTTATTTTTACGTTTACTCGAAAAGTACTTTTTGGGGTTGGCGGCTTTTTAGTTAGTGTAGGGCAGAATGGGCAGAATTTATCAATAAATTTGTAGCACAATCCTATTCCTTGAATGAGGCTGATTACAGTACAGCATACTCGCTGCATGTGCCGTCGGCCTCTTTGAATTCCTTTTGCAGGTGCACAAGCCGCTTGAGTGTGAAATATTCTCGTGTTTGGCTGTTATTCCACGTACACAATAGGTACCCATATTAATTTCGAGATGGTAAAAAATTTCATCCGGTATATTATGCACTATCAGAGCCATTATTACCATAGTAACGTACCAAGATTTTCGATGCCAGCCCTTTTGCTAGAAGATGTTTAAAAAATACTCTTTGTAATTATTTTCAATACATCATTTGTTTACCCTTTACCCTAAGTTGGGGTCGGCTTCCAGTCTAACCCAATGAGATTAGTGTTTTACATCGAGCTACAGCCTGATCTCCACAATCCAGTAACTGGGTAACACCAGAGCCGGATTAACCCTGTCAGAGGCCCTAAGGCAATGGCATTCTCGGGGCCCCTTCCCGGGGACCAAATCGTGTGTGAACTGAGGAAATGCACATTAAGGGCTGTCCTTTTATAATATATTTGTTTACTTATTCCCAGATTTGTTCTAAAATTGTTTTAATTCTACTACTAAATCTAACGATTTGTATTATGTGAGATAACTGTGAGGTCCCTAAGTTCACACGCACATCAAATTCTCGATCGAAGAAACATGTTTTCTTGGTGAGTGCACTGGGCCTGGGCCCCTAGTTGATGCGGGGCCCCTAGGCAGTTGCCTACTCCGCCTAATGGTTAATCCGGCCCTGGGTAACACAATACCCGTTCGCCTGACCTGTGTTAGATTTTCTGGTCAAGTAACAGCTGGGATGAACATGCTATCTGAGGCACAGGTGTATCACAAAACCAATTTCCAAACTCCGGGCTTCTGCTGACAATCTTCTTATAGATCAACCCAATAGCACTTCCTGACTCCAGAATCGAACTAGAAACCTCATTCTCAGCACTGGTGCATACGAACACGAGACCAACAAGACAGTAAAAGGAAACCTTAATGAGTTAGTTATAAATATGAAGCAAGCAATATTTAATGTTTTGTGTTGTGCCACTAAAGAAAAATAAAAAATTGGCTAAGTGCGAGTCAGACTCGCCCATGTAGGGTTCCGTAGTAACTACGCCAAAAAAAATTGTTTTTAATAGTGTTTGTATGAAATACAAAGTTATATTTGCGGTTTTAGAAAATGTGCTATATCTCAAAAACTACTGACCCGATCTCGTTCAAACCAATTTTCGTTGAAAGTTTCTATTAAGATCTACAGCATATATTTTTCTTTTTTGATTTTTCACTCCATTATTATAAAAGTTAGAGGGGGACACACACATTTTACCACTTTGGAAGGTTAGGGTAATTTCGCCTGTTCGCGTCCATCGCCCAATTCGCGTCCATTTTACGGATCTCCCTTTAAAAATCCTCGAAAATAAGTAAACTAACACACCAAACAAACGAAAAGTCATTATCGCTAATACCTCAATGTATAAGAGGCACACACAGATGGGCAAAAGGTCCGTGCGCCAAACCAATCCCTTTTAGAAAAATAGTTAGTCTCGGCTGTTCAACAAGGAGCGCGTACGCGCGGGATCTTTAAGCCGGCTCTACACGTTGGCCAACACAGTGGCGAATGTAGTGGCCAATGACTATTCGCCAACGTGTAGAGGGGGTGTTTGTGCACCCAACATGCACAAACACGCCGTCTACACGTTGGCCAATACGCATTGGCCACTACATTCGCCACTGTGTTGGCCAACGTGTAGAGCCGGCTTTAGATAAAAAAAAATTTTCACTTTGCAGTGTTTTTTGGGAGTCGGTTTAATTTTTTGGTAAAAAGTTTTTATTAATATTTATATTCTTAAATAAAGAAATTGTTAAAATACAATCTTTATTTCCAAATTCTTAAAAATATCACCCCTATATTCCTTTTCTAAGCTGGTGGACGCTAAATAGTCCACGGGTGGACGCAATTTGTATTTTGTGGACGCAAAGTGGGTAAAACGACTAATTATGAAGTTTATCTATTTAAAAAAAAAACAAGATGTTTCGACCAAAATTGAAAGTTAATCTTAAAATAGACTAATATAATAAACACGTGACATAAAAATTTGCATAGAAATTAGTGCTGGCATTTTTATTATCGCCGTCAAACTTGCCAACTGCACTAAATGGACGCGAACAGGCGAAATGACCCTATATCTTTTAAACGATTGACTTTATGAAAAAGTGGTTTTAGAAACCCCTATGACATTTTTAAAGACCCGTCTATAGATACTACACACTATAGTTCCATGTATGGGGAGCCCCCTTTTTTTTTTTAAATCGGAGAACGGTTCACAGAATACATCTACTTACCAAGTTTCACATGTATAGTCTTAATAGTTTCGGAATAAAATGGCTGTGAGTGACATACGGAAGGACGGGCAGACAGACAGACAGACATGACGAAACTATATGGGTTCCGTTTTTTGCCATTCGGCTACGGAACGCTAAAAAGTGTGCTACAATGTGTTTTAACCGTTGTGGGTTAACAAAGTAGATCTACTTACATTAAATTTGCTGTATGTCATCTTTTACAGGTTCAGTTGTCCTCTAATCTTGCGATGCGGTTAAGAAGTAGGAAAAGGGAGCGACCGCTCTCAAGTAAAAGGAGTTCAAAGGTAACGAAACTAAAGAAAACGCCCATTAAACCTCTTACTAAGCCCCCAAACGCTTGGAAGAATATCCTCAAGCGTGAAGTTAAAAATGTGGTGTCTGATACACCACAATTCTGCATCACTCGATCACAAAAGAATTTAAAAACTCGACCAGTAAGAACTAAATTCAGCATGGAGAAACCTTTGGAGACAATGCACATGAAGGCAAAGCACAAAGATGATAATCGCACAAAGAAACCAATCTTTCAGACTGTTGTACGGAGTACTAACAAAGACCCTGTGTCTTCTACCACAGCAGTGAAGAAACCCCAGAATGATAAGATTACTACTACATCCAAGACTAAGGAAGTCCGTACAACAAAGAGTGTCCAACTTCGACACAGCTCGTTAAACCGAGAGCTAAAGAAGACTGAAGTTATATCTTCAGCAATTAGTTCACCTCGTAAGACCAGACGTATGGATAAGACTGACAAGTCTGCGTCCCTAAATAGCTCACCAATCCGTAAAGTTCGTCAAATAGGTATAATAACTCCTAAAATAACAAAGTCTTCGGTGAGCTCAACAAATGAGAGTCCTAAGAAGAGAACAAAGAAGGCTCCGGTTGTGCCAGAAACTAACTGTTATCCAGAAGATAATGATGTCACTATGTATGAAGCTCATACAACTACGTTTGTTGATTTTCCAACGCGGAAATCTGAAGAATCTGATTCAGATGGTCACGTGGAATCATCAGAACTCTGTCTTCCAAATGATTGTTTGAATGACTTTATGGCTATAGCGGAGTGTGCTCGGCTGATCAATGAAGATATGCCAGCTACGGAGGAAGATATAAACTTTTTAGCGGATAAGGCAGCAAGGGTTATGACTACGGAGAAAGCAGAGGAAAAGACTTCACGGACCAACTCAGTGGACAAGCGAGTGATGAAACGTAGGAAGTCCAGCAATGATCTGGAGATGTATCAACCAACATCTACTACAGATGATTTGGATAATTGTACTGATTTCTTGACTAACGGGGAGAAATATGTTCAGGTGAGATTTTTAAATGATATACCTAAAATAGAAGTTCCAAAAAATGGTACAATGTGCTTTATAAACACATTTAAATTCTTGGCTAGCTAAAGATAATAATATTGTCGTCTTTTGTGGAATTAAATAAGCAAATCGATATATTTTGCTTAAATTATTATAATTGTTACTTTTCGTCTTTATGATTTGTGCAAGTACTTAATCTAACTTAAAAAAAGAATTGCTATGGGAAAGTAAAATTATATTCTATAGTTGTGACTTTGATCACGTGGGAGGTTTTTCTCGCGTAATTAAATTCCTGAATAAAATGTAGCCTAGACATGGCCTCCTATCTGAAATTCCCATTCGATTTTAATGGGATCAGAAGATTCAGAAATTTGCCCTGATAAACAAAAAGACAGAGCAAAATTAAAGAAAAGTTTGTTTTTTAGTATCATATTAATAACTATAAGCACACGAGAAAACAGTTACGAGGGGTGATCCAAAAGTAATGATAATAAAACACGGTGATTATGGTTTAAAAAATAATTTATTTTTCTACATAGTCTCCTAACAAATCAATATACACTTAGTCCATCTTTTTTCTAAACCTAGGGATTCCCTTAGAAAAAAATCTTTATATTAACTCTCCCAAAACGCCTCAACAGCAGCCATCACTTCACTATCGTCTTCAAATTTTCGATCTTGGAGGTATTCCTGGAGCCGAGGAAAGAGGTAGAAGTCACAGGGGGCTAGATCTGGCGAATAGGGGGGGTGTTCGAGCAATTCAAAATCCGTTTCTTGGATGGCAGCCATCGCAAATGCGGCTTTATGAGAGGGTGCGTTGTCTTGCTGCAACAACACTCCAGCTCGCAATTTGCCGCGTCTTTTTTCCTTGATAGCCTCCCGCAATCTTCTTATTTGGTCTGCGTAGTAAGAGCCTGTTATAGTGGCTCCGTTTTCCAAGTATTTCACCATAATGATTCCTTCAGCGTCCCAAAAAATGGATGCCATAACCTTCCCCGCCGAACTTAGCACCTTGAATTTCTTCGGCGTCGGTGAGGAGGCTCGTTTCACGTCATCGATTGTTGCCTGGTTTCAGGAACAAAATTTTAAATCCAGGTTTCATTCATGGTCACAATACGTGACAAAAAAAATCCTTGTCTGCTTGGAACTTTTCGAAATTTGTCCTCGAAATGTCGACTCGTTTCTTCTTTTGCTTTTCGGTTGACATTCTCGGTACCCAACGCGCAGAGACCTTTTTCATTTGCAATTCGTTCGTAAACATTCTTTGAATGCTGCCATATGAGATCCGTGTGACCTCAGCTATATGCCTGATGGTCACTCTTCGATCTACTATTACAATATCTTCGACATTTTTAACGTTCTCTTCATTGAGAGACGTGGTTGGGCATCCCTCGCGATGTTCATCTTCAGTGGATATTCTGCCCAGGCTAAACTCCTTGGCCCATCGTGCAACTGTAGAATATGGAGGAACAGAGTCCCCCAATATTTCCACCAAGTCGCTGTGTATGTCTTTAGTAGAAATTTTTTTCATACAGAGATACTTGATCACAGCTCTAATTTCATTTTTTTCCATTTTGATGTTTCCACTTCGACGGTTTGTATTCAAATTAATGCAACTCCCTGGAATCATGGTCTATTTATATGATTTTTTCATGGTGACTTAGTGGGTAAACCATATACAAAAAAAAAATTTATTGGATTTTTCTGAGAACTAGAAATATCCGATTATCATTACTTTTGGATCACCGCTCGTATTTTGAAATCACTAACTTTATTTATGTGTATTTTGATTAAGTACTAACAACCACGCTCCATCTCTTTCTCAGCCCGACTTCGTAACGATGCTAGAACAGGATGGCTATGTCCGTGACTCAGAATGCGAGATTTCATCCACGTGTGATACCCAAGGGACTGCTATTGAGAGTCTCGAAGCCCTATCAGCGCGGAGCCCTAGTTCGGGCTTCCTGGCTGAGATCAGTCAGAGCTTGGCTGCCGAGGCCCATGGAACGGTAAGTTCCTATCATTGTTGCTCATTAGTTATCAAAATCAAAAATATTTTATTTCACATAAGTAGGTCTACAAAAAATAAAAAATAAATATTGAAAAGAATTAAAAAGTAGTTTCTTGTCAATTCTTCTCCATATGAAAAGACCAATTCGAACTGTGCATTCGCTTCGGACGTTTTATAAGTGCCCATGTAGGCCTATATTAAATGAAATATTTTGAGTTATAATATTAAAAAAACCGGTCAAGTGCGTGTCGGGCCACGCGCAGTGTAGGGTTCCGTAGTTTTTATAACAACCAAGTGCGTGTCGTATTCGCTGACTGATCGTTTCGTACCATGCTCTAACTAAAAGCCAAACATGACTACCTAACTAATTTGACTTCCTATACAAATCCTCACCTGATCCGACAATTTTGCACGGAAAGTTTTAATTTTTTTAGAGATTTGTATAAAACTTGTCATAGCCGGTGTTTTGAATTTAAATACAGGACACAGAGCTACACTACTCAATCGTCACAAAAAAATAAAATTGAGGAAGGAGTTTGCTGGGGGAGCTTTGTGTTTGATATTATATAGCAAAATAATAAATAAATAAAAACATATTAATTTGAATTCACTCTAAAAACGGGCCCACATAGGGCGATGGTAACTGAAGAAGGAATTATAAAATCCAACTTCACAAGGGAAGTTTGAAAAAATATGATCTATTTGAGTACCACCGCGTGTAGAGGGAAGTGGTTGTAATAAAGACTGGTAACCAGCGTCACGTATTAATTTGAAAACTGCAGTGTTGTCGTTACTGTGATAGTCTTCATTAAAATCTCCAAATATTATGCAAGGACTGTTATGCGATAGTAAATTACTTACAAAACCTACTGCGCGACTGTTGGAACATTTGCATGATCTATAAAAAGCTATAATCTTCACTGCATTTATTTCGAAAATTACTGCTTCACAGTGGTCACCTCCAGCAATGTCAATGTAATAACGTGGGTTGCTATATTCAATATAATTTTTTGCCCATGCACACACACCAAAACCTGGGTTTAAACTAGACTGTTTAGGTCCATTTGTTCTAATTATTTCCTTAAAATTAGTTATATAAAAAGAATCTTGAGAACAGCTCCAGGTTTCTACTGCTAAGAGTTTCTTTTTTATAAAACTTATTTAAATATGAAACTAGCGCGATACAACTGACGCTTAGCGCCATCTATCGACATTTCTATGGAATTGTTCAAAATTTTCGAGTCAAATACAATTGGTCGACTATTACTCGTAAACTTGTAAAGCCCACTTATGTGTGATAGTTTTCCTTTAAACTTCGTTATATATAGGTACTACTGCCGTGACATTTGAATTTCTAACTACAACCGTTTAGTTGGTAGAGGGGGAGGACACTTGACTCTAACGAAAATTGGTACTTTAAAGCTTGATAAGTCACGAACAGTTTACTTAATCAAAAAACGGTCTTCCCAAACCCCTAATATTTTTGAAAGACCTATCCAACGATATCCCACACTATGGGAAGGAAGAAAAAAAAATAACATCCCACTTTACATGTAGGGGAGGTACACGGAATAGAAAATACAGTGGAAGTGCCCTTTAGATATCGCACGCGTGTCAACATTAAGCACAGATGCGCGACATTAGCTTATTCGCTGTCAGATTCATGTCGCGATTGGTTGTCTCTAAAATACACGAAATATTAGAAATTATGCCTTGTTGTGCGGTTTGGACCTGCAAAAACGAAAGCAGTAAATAAAATGTATCTTGTGGAGGCGTATCGTATAATCGATAAGTATTAAAGTTTGTTAATTTTAAATATATTTGATATTAATGACAATACCGCATTTCATGACTTCAATGCAAACTATAAAGAACCTTATTTTCAATATCACAACGTTTAAATCTACTTGGTCGTTAACTGGAGGAACATACTATAAATTCTAGTAACTTCGACGCTACTCAATTAGGGATGGGACACATTCGTCAAGTAGGTCTGTATCGATAATTTTTATTTATTTCTAACTCCATTTCATAGCTGGATTCAGAAAATTGATTTCGGACGGTTTATGTGTAAAATTCATAAATGTTTAACTGAGATTGCACAGAAATGTCGACGTTTTAACCACACGTAGCCTACATCCGTCTGTAGTAGATACGGGTCGCTAATCACACCGCCTATTGTACACTCATTTTTATAAATGATTGTCCTGTGTTAAATTGAGGTGTACAATAAAGTATATAATAATAATAATCACACTAATATTATAAGTCAAAAGTTTGTGTTTGTTACTTCTTCACGCTCGAAAGGCTGAACGGATTTCAATGAAACTTGGTACATGGATAGACCATGTCCTGGAATAGAACATATGATTTTTTCGTGAGACTATGTTCCCTTGAGATAATTTTATACTTTCACGCGGGCGAAGCCGCTGGTAGCAGCTAGTAGTTAATAAAGATAACATCACATAATGTAAACCGTAATACATCAATTTCTGGATATTGATCTCAAAAAAAAGTAAAAAAGTAATTTAAATATTTCAGTTTTCCCCAAGATCCTTTTATTAAGGAAAATGGATGTTTATTGGGTTGTCAATATTCCAAAACATAATCTATCATCAGTTAGGGGAATTTCCTACGTCTAATCATATTACCGACTTAATGAAAGCCATCACGACAAAATATATTAATATACGCTTTCATCACCTATTCAAATTAAACATAAAACTATCAAAACGGCAATTATTAAACAAATATGTATAAATTCAAGGTCAATAAATATTTTTAATACTATCTATTAACATTTCATTGAAAACTAGCTTGTGCCAGCGGCTTCGCCCGCATGAAATTAATACTTTGTTATATGATTTACTAGTACTCACGCGGGGCTTCGCTCCCGTGGATCCTATCACGGTAAAAACATAACTCTCCTTTTTTGCAGTCGGGTAAAAAGTAGCCTATAACCTTCCTCAAGCTTCAAGCTACTTCCATACCAAATTTCATCCAAATCCACCCAGTACTTTCGAAGATTAGCGCGTTCAAGCAAACAAACAAACAAACTAACAGACTTTTCCGCTTCATAATATTAGTATAGATAGCCTATCTATAGCACTCAAAAATAATGCAGCTACATATTAGGGAAAGAATTTTCAGAATCGGTTCATTAGTTTTAGAGATTTCCCCTACATACAAACTTACAAATTTGATCTCTTTAATTTTAAAATAGATTCTATTTTTTTGAAGATGGTCAACCTTTTTCCATTGCTGACCATTTGTATGATGTCGATAAACTATTACATTGCTCACACAAATAAAAAAGTAACATCGATATTAAAGTATCAATATTTGTCTACATCTCTATCTGAGTAGCAAAAGACATTACATGTGCATGCAAATATGACATCTATTTCAAAGTACTTAGCGTTCCGAATAGAATAAATTGGTTACAGTGCCATCTAGCGTTCAGTAGCTGAACTCATTGTGAATTGTTGGAATTATGTTTTTTAAACGATAAACGCCTTTATTGATTATGTCATGTCAAATAATAACAACTTTCGGTCGTTGTAATAAGACTCAATATTTTTGACAGCACTAAGAAGATGATTTGTTAAAGTTGCGTTTCAACTTTGTAGCCAATTATATCACTGTTTTTTATGTGTGGGACATTTTGATTTGCAAATGTGTGAGTTTGGCGACACTGGTTCTCGTTTTGAGAGAGCGTAGGGGCACTTCTACTTAATTTTCATTTCTGTGGGGAGGTACCGTAAATAATTGTTTTTTTTTCAAAATTTTATTTTACCACTTTTTCGGCATCATTAACGTATATACTCATGCCAAATTACAACTTTCTAGTACCAATAGTTTTTGAGCTAAACCGCGGACAGAGACAGACAGACGGACATGGCGAAACTATAAGGGTTCCTTGTTGACTACGGAACCATAAAAAAGCCTGTCATTCTTAGTTCGGTCTTCGTCATAATTATTAGGAGTTCTCTGAATCAGTAAGCAATGTAGTATTTATAAAGCATCGTATTTATTAGTTTAGCATCTTAGCATATGTATGTATTTTATTAGTATCCTATCCTACTATCCTTCCTACTAATCCTACTATCCTACTTCCTACTAATATTATAAATGCGAAAGTTTGTGAGGATGGATGGATGTTTGTTACTCTTTCACGCAAAAACTACTGAATGGATCTGAATGAAATTTGGTAAGTAGATAGTTGGCAGCCTGGAATAACACATAGGCTACTTTTTATCCCGAAATTCCCACGGGATCGGGATTTGCGCGGGAAAACCTTCCCACGCGTACGAAGTCGCGGGTAGAAGCTAGTTATAAATGTTATTTGTATATTCTTTCCATATTTATTTTTCATAAAGAGAACTACCAATGTGGGTAGAATTCACATTAATAGCAATCTTGTTAACCCTTCCAATTATGCTAAATATGGTTGTATCTGGAGTGGGTTCACGTCAATAGTGTAATGGGTGGGGTTCGAACCCACGACTTTTTAATCACAAATCTGACACCTTAGCCATTAGGCTATTCATGCTTAATTTATTATTTAATTTTGTTATAATTCCATCATTTATTTAATCTTTTTTATTTTTATACACCTAGTAGGTGTTGTGGTCTTTTTTAACCCAAAAGTTGGATTGTACAGACGCCAGCACATCAAGTTACAACAATCTGTCAAATTTCTTTAATAGATTTTCAACTTTATTGTTAAAGAGATTAGGTTCAAGGTTGGTTGGGAAAATTTGACAGTTTCGGGTAGCTTCATGTGCTGCCGTCTATACATCAACAATAAAGTATAAATATAAATAAATATAATGATTATGTTTGTCCTCAGAATGGCAACGAAATCACGGTTGATGACGCCACGCTTGCATACCACGATGAGCAATCTCCTACAGACATAGAGGTCAGTATTGTACCCAGATCAAACCCTAACTTTTTTATTCATAATAGGGTCACGTTTGACCACCATCTCACCTGATGGTAAGCGATGATGTGATCGAAGATGAAGCACGCTTACCTAGAAGTAACATGACTATTATTTATCATCGCAACTGTTCTTAAAACGTTGAAGAACAACCTGAGGAAACCGACATGTCCTTGGGTCGAAGGTCCGGAGACGTGATATCCACTAGCCCTTGTGGTGGATTATGGCCCATTTCTTCTTATAGACACTTAGACAGGATGCCTATGTTCCAGAATTTATAGCCTGATTATGTAATGTTATGTTCTAGAATATTCTGTAAGTTGCTGTTATAAAAAGCTCGATTGCCATCATTTTCTTTCAAACTTATAATTATTTGTTTTTTTTTTGTTTTTCTCCACACGATGTTAAAGAACACATTATATATTTGTTTTATGTACTTATTATTGTATTTGTATATACAACGTGTAACGGAAACCCCATATCTATCCAAAAGGGCTGAAGACAACATCTGGTATGGAGTATCTATGCACAGTTTTAGCTTAAAATAAGTGACTCAAAGAATTGATACCAAATTATCGGTTTCATATATTTCTTGAATACCAATCATAACAAACGTGTCACAGCACTACGAGGGTCAATAACTTTCCAAGTCACTTGCCAATAACACGATAATTATCTGCGTTCTTCTTAATTAGGAAAATTCGGTCTCCGGTATCAATGTATTGAAATTTCTAATAAGTTTCACACATGTAGACATGGTTTACAAAACCCTTGCGATATCGTTTGTTATTTAGTAAGATCTTCAATAACAGATTAACACGGCACATCAGATAAAAAAATACAATTTAAAGTAATACTTCCTTGAGGTAATGTTCTAACGAGATACCGCGGCTCCGGAACGAAAGGGGAACTGAATACAGGGTGGGTTTTTAGAGAGTAGAAATCTGACACTCCCTTCCGCTCCACCAAGAGTGGGACGAATTATTTGATAATTTTCTCACCGTTATGTTCTGTAATGTAATGTTATGTTATGTCATGAAATGTTACGTTTATACAACGTGTAATGGAAACCCCATATCTATCCAAAAGGACTGAAGACAACATCTGGCATGGAGTCTGGAGAGAGACAGAATTGACCCCAAATTATTGGTTTCATATGTTTCTTGAATACCAGTAATAACAAACGTGTCACAGCACTATGAGGGTCATTACTTTCCACGTCACTTGCCAATAAAACGATAATTCTCTTCATTCTTCTTAATTTGAAAAATTCGGTCTCTGGTATCAATGTATTGAAATTTCTAATATGCTCCACACATATACACATAGGATTACAAAACCCTTGCCATATCGTTTGTTATCATCCAAAGAAGCCGTGCACTTGGTATGTATATACCCTTTAAATTACATGTTGTATACAATGATTGTTATTTTATCAGGGTACCGTATTGTGTCTGTTGTACCAGGAGGAAGCTGCAGACGTGATCTCGTCGTGCAGCAATCGAGTGGACTGCGAGCAGATTTCGTCTTGGGTCGATGCGTTTGATCCTTATCTCTTTATTAAACAGGTAAGTTGCTACTTTTTATTGATAATAGGCTCGTTTTTTGACCACCATCTCACCTGATAAGCGATGATGTCGTAAAAAAAAATGGTTGTTGTGGGTTATCTATAAGAGATAGACAGATACCATCGAGGACAGTTTTGTTGACCTTTTTAAGGTGTACAATACTGTAGTACATTATTTTGATCTATCTCGTAGGGTTCAGCCAGCGTTTGCAAAGCAAGCGCAAAAAATGTGTTTATTTGCGATATCACATTAGAAACCTCAAAAATTATCAGTGTTCCTCTACTATATTATGCATGTTATATACTTAAAAACCTTCCTATTGAATCACTCTTTCTATTGAAAGATCATCAAAATCCGTTGCGTAGTTTTAAAGATTTAAGCATACATAGGGACAGACACAGGGAAGCGACTTTGCTTTATACAATGTTAAGATAGGCTCTCGTTTGACCACCGTCTCACCTGATAAGCGATGATGTGGTCAAAGATGAAACACGCTTACTCAGAAGTAACCTATTCACTCTTAAAACTCCCAGGTTATAGCTACTAGGAAACACACACTCTGGCAGGTAATTCCACTCTTTAGCTGTACGCACAATGAAACTATTCCCAAAACGTTTTGTGCGTATGAGTGCGATGTCCACTATGTATCCTGGGGGAGGTTATAGCTATCAGGAAGCACACTTTTTTAAAGAGAACTAGCATTGTGGATAGAATCCACACTATACCCTGTTTTTTAATCTCAGAGACAGAATTGACAGATGCAAATGTCAAGTTTAGAAATTATGTTGCCCGCTCTTTTGCGCAGTGTTGTACCTACGATACCGGTTTGTTGAATCGTAACTTTTTACCCGACTGCGCGACGCAAAGGAGGTTAATGTGTTTCACAGTCTGTGTATGTATATAAGAATGTATGTTTGTACCTATGTGATGATGTACAGGCCAAACGCGTGGGCCAATTTGAATTATTCTCACGTTAATCAATTCGTCTTAACTATGCGAGTGTCACTAGAGAAATGACAGTTAATTATCAAAAATCGGCAAACTATATCAAGTATCCCACGATATCCCACTTGATATAGTTTGCCGATTTTTATCCTTTCTTTAGTGTTACGATTTTTCAGTCTTTTTTATAAGATATTTAATTTCTATTTAGTTTTATACAAGTAAATCACATATTTATAATTATAATGTATGTTTTTATAGCTTAGTTGGAGGGGTCAACAAGGTTGCTAGTAATGTGAATTATACTAGCAATCTTGTTATACCCAAATTGCAATTGCAATACCCAAATTGCGAGTTTTCTTTATAAAAAAAGACCTATTCGTAACACTAAAGAAAGGATAAAGTTGGAATAATTATTCCTTCTTCTTTGACTTATATATAATATTGGTATTTGATAACTTTATAGGCCAGCTAAAGTTTGTGTACCTTCACTTGGTGAAGGTGGTGATGATTTTATTGGCTTGTCCCTGACCCTGTGATGATGCTGCCGCTTATATTGTGCTGGGCAGTATCAATACATTGGGCGTTTCTTCATAGGCCGGCCCGGCCTGTCACCGATACCGACAATGACATCGGTGGACGCTTAATTCTATAAAATTGTATGGAATAGTGTCTCATTGACCCGGCCCGACACCAATATTAACTGCAAGGGACGACCCTAGCTGGGATGTATTTAACTTCTTATTTATTTACAAAAGGTCTATATTGTATTGAGCAGAGTAAGGACACTAGAAGGCTCTATTTGTGCAGTTGATCCAAATAAACTTCTAAATATACTTCAAGACCACAATTCCTAGCAAGAATTAAATTATCTGTGAAATCTTTAACATATTTAATTAAAAGGTAATTAAAAAAAAAACGTGACTGCTCAACTGAAAGGAAAGAAACGAGCACATTTTTATTTAAAAAAGTGACAAGCAGGCGTCACCCATCCCATTTTTATAAATATATATGTTCTATTGGCTCCCGCCTGCTTGTAATAAATCGGTATTTATTGTGTAAATCGGTAGTTAGGTATTGTGTGTTTTTATGTGTCATCTGGGCCATATAGTTGACGACATTACTGATAGGTTTACCATAGAAATAGGTGGTGATTCTGATGATTCAGAATATTCCTAAGAAATGGAGTCATTATTTGAATCTGATTAACGAATACCTGTAATTAATTATGATTTTAATAACATAATTAATTACAGATATAATTACAGATGTAAGATATCTATCTTACATTACTAATTTTGTATTTCTAGTTTTAAATTAACATCTACGCTTTATTTCAGGATAACGTATTATAAAAAACCGATACTTGATTTTATCAACGTTAAGTTTCGATAGTGGCACATCACTATTTAAGATTTGCAAAAAACTGGCAATTATCGTAATGTCAACTTTGTCTCTGAGATTAAAAAACAGGGTATAGATTTATTATTTTATTTATATACAGTATGTTAGTTTAAACAAGGGACATATTCAAACTTACATTAGTGTATGCTTACACGATACTAATAAAAATATGAATAAAAAAAAAACACTGGTAAATAACAGACAGAACCATACTAAAAGTCCTCGCGGGGACTCCCGCGGGGGTGGAGTTTACACACGAGCTTCTTTATTTTGACAGGATCGGGCCGTGTTTTGCCACGTGATTACTTTAGGTACTGTTTACAAGTTCATTCACCTCTTGCGCCTCAGTGTACGGTATAGGACAATTAAATCAAAAATTTAAGTTATAGGTTTTTCACATATTTGGGACGAGAATCGAAAACTGAATACCCTCCCTCAATAAGTCCCTCGTTTAACCTAACACACTGTATAGTTAATTAAAACTGTACAAAACCAATTCAAATCTTGTTAACCTCTCCAACTAAGTTAAATATGCTTGTTCAAAGCAATAGTGTAATGGGTGGGCTTCGAACCCACGACTTCTCGATCACAAAGCTGACACTTTAGCCATAGGCTATTGCCGCTTAGACTGTGGCGCATCTTGTAGTCCGATGACCGTACACTCTGAAATGTATTCGAAAGAAAACCGATTGGCTTGCCATACATCGATGATGTAATTAATTATTTATTTACGCTTTATGCACATAGGTATAAAGGCGGACTCAATGCCGTAGGCATTCTCTACCAGTCAACCATGAGTGGTGAAGAGATAGTGTGGGAGGTGCAATATGTATGTGAAAAGTAAAATTGGAATAAATATGTATATAATAATATTAATAACACAAAAACCCTAGTATCATAAAAAATAGAAACCTACATAAATAATATATATGAATAAATACTTACATAAATACATACAAATATATATATATATATATATATATACTTAAGAAGCAAATGAAAACTAAATGTGGAAATTCTGCTTATTGGTGTAGAAAATAGATCCGCAATTTCTTTTTAAATGCATAGCGACTGTCAGTCGTCCTGATCTCGAGAGGAAGTGCATTCCAGAGGAGAATCGACTGGATATGAAAAGAAGAATGAACAAAGTCAGAAGTATGAGAAGGACAGAGTAAGAGAAGATTATTGGATAGAAATTGGAAGTGAGACATTAGATAAGAAGGAGGGCTGGGAGAGTTGAGTAAAGAGAAGCATTGTCAAAGTGCGCAAACTTCTCCTCTGGTGAATGGCCACTTAAGTTCAGTTCTGAAACTTGAGACATGGTCATATTTCCTTAAATTAAATATGAACCGAATGCAGTTATTGAGGAGACGATCAAGCTTATCGAGCAAGACCGCATTCAGGTCAAAGTAGCACACGTCACCGTAGTCGATTATTATTATTAGGTATTTAATTAATTATTCCTGTAATTTCCAGTTGCCGCCTTTAGAGACAGTAGCCACGGGTGCACTACGAGCTCGATACCCTGCGCTGCCTTTAAAAACAAGGACAAGTCCAGATTTCAGTCTTGTAAGTATTTATAAAGAGTCATACTTTCTTTTCTTTCTTTAAAAAAAAAAAAAAAACAAAACTAGAAATGTGGGTAGAATTCTCATTTCTAGCAGTCTTGTTAATCTCCAACTCCAACTAAGCTAAATGCTTGTATCTAGAATGCGTTCACGGCGATTGTGTGTGATCTCCCGATAACAAATGGGACACATTTAGGCTATTGACTCTGAAATATTCTTTATTTTATTGTACAACATAACAGAAACAAATAAGAAGTTAACAACTAAAAAGACCGATTATACTGATTTGTACCATGTTAAGAGGAGGCTCCCTAAATTGTATGTAACTTTGCATTAATATTCTGAAACAATCACGCATTCAATCAAAATTGAACTTTAGTATATGGTTTATTGGATCTTTTTCTTTACATGTTTAGACCAGTTACGTAATTGAAACATTTTAGCTCGATTAATTTTTAATCGAAAATCATGTCTTTTTTTGAAGATTATTCAAAATTTAATCAAGATTACTCGGCTTTTATGTCTAAAATTAGTATTGATAGTAACAAAATATAGTTTATTATCAAAATGTAGGATATTTTTTCTCTAGATCAATAATTACTTTAGTTATAAACGAAATAAGAATTGAGACTTACGACATTTAGTTTCGAACCAGAACATGGTAAAAGATCGCACGCGATATTCAACTTTATTACTGCTGCGTTAGCGTTACTAAAATGCTTTGAATTAGTCCTACATCCAGTATATTTAACATAAAATCGGAACGTATCTTTATTCCGGACACATTCCGTCAGCAAATGCTGAACATCTTCAATTTTATTGGAAACTAGTACTCACGCGGGGCTTCGCTCCCGTGGATTCTATCACGGAAAAACATAACTCTCCTTTTTTGCAATCGCGTAAAAGGTAGCCTATAACCTTCCTCAAGCTTCAAGCTACTTCCATACCAAATTACATCCAAATCCACCCAGTACTTTCGAAGATTAGCGCGTTCAAGCAAACAAACAAACAAACTTTTCCGCTTTATAATATTAGTATAGATTATGCAGTTAGGAGTATTGGATTTTTTCATTAAGAAAGCAAACTTTGCTAATGGATAATGCCAGGCAGATTGCTATATTTACGACGCTTGAGGTTTTCCGCAGCCGCAATGGGAGCGCCAGCACAATATGACGTATTATTTCTTATTTTACTGTTATGGTTTTTTTATTATTACTGATGAGCCCACTTGATCTCGATCTCGCCTGATGGTAAGCGATAGATGAGGTCTAAGATGGGACGAGTGAGCCCAGAAGATGCCTATTTACTCGTGCTGTAAAGGCTGAAAGGTCATAAGTGGCAGGGAACACAGAAGCCGGCAGATAATTCCACAACTTGGCTGTGCGCACAATAAATGTGGAGGAGAAGCGCTTGGTACGACAAGACGGTATATCAACCAAGTGTGGGTGGTACCCAGCCGCGCGTCTGGTAGACCGGTAGTGAAATGGAGGGATCAGGTCATGGAGCTCCTGCGCACACTCCCCGAAGTACAATCTGTAGAAAACCGACAGGCAAGCAACGGTTCACCGATGAGCCAGGCTATGAAGCTTGTCCACCAGCACTTCGTCGCTTATAAGCCTTTTAGCTCTGCGCTCGATCGAATCCAATGCAGCAAGTTGGTATTAAATATATTTTAAATTTCATTGTAATGATATTAATGACTTGTCTGTACAGGTGTTGGACTTAGACGAGACTCTGGTGCATTGCTCGCTACAAGAGCTTCCAGACGCGAGTTTCCATTTTCCAGTCCTGTTTCAGGATTGCAGATATACTGTAAGTGTTTGTCACTATTTACTAATTTATTCCCCTAAAGAGATACCGCGGCCCCGGAACTTAAGAGCAGCTGAAGGAACAGGGTGGGTTTTTAGTCAGTAGAAGTCTGACACATACTTCCGCTCCACCCAGAGCAGGAGAAGTCATTCGATGATTTTTCCACACGGAAAAAAGCATAGCTTTTTAAATAAATAGCAAATTAGTTTTCTTTGTGTTTGTGATGAATCAAACAAAGATTTATTGCTAGACAAATGTGTTTTACTCAGGCTTTTACAATTTTTATAATTACTTCAAATGCGCAACGTACAGTGATTTTCAAGATGGAGTTGCATTTTGAACGAACGCAATGAACGAGAATGTGTCAGTATGTAAGAATGAATGTTAATTTGAATGATGATTGAGTGAATATGTCTATCTAATCGTAGACACTTTGCTAATCATACTATGCGTTTCAAAGCTAATAGGAATTTCAATGACCTTTATCTGTCAAATGTCACTCGATAAGTACGGTTTGCAAAGAAAACCGTACCGTTTAACCGAGTCTCACATCAAATTTAAATATAACTAGCTGACCCGCCACGACTTCGTTCGCGTGGTATCCTACCCCTACCCAACCGATACCCTACCCCTATCCTACCCCTACCCTACCCTACCCCTACCCTACCCCTACCCTACCCCTACCCTACCCTACCCCTACCCTAACCCTACCCTACCCCTACCCCACCCTACCCCTACCATACCCCAAACCTACCCTACCCCTACCCTGCCCCTACCCTAACCCTTCCCTACCCCTACCCTACCACTACCCTACCCCTACCCAACCCCCACCCTACCCCTACCCTACCCTACCCCTACCCCTACACTACCCCTACCCTACACCAACCCTACCCCTACCCTACTCTCCATTTCTTCTTCGTTCGCGTGGGATGTTTTTCCCGCTTAAATCCCGATCCCGTGGGAATTCCGGGATAAAAAATATCCTATATCCGTCTCCTGGTTTTAAGCTACCGCCCTACCAATTTTCAGCCAAATCGGTTCAGCCGTTCTTGAGTTATAAGTGGTGTAACTAACACGACTTTCTTTTATATATATAGATTATTTAAAGTCGTTATTAGTTTTTTTTAAACATACTTTCCCTCTTTTTGTCATTGTTGGCACCAATATGCCTGAAAGGAAAGAGAACGAATGACGCAATGACCCAGAAGTCATGTAAAAATTATTAAAACTTTATTTTATTTGATGATAAGCTCCTGTTTGACCACCAAAATATTGTGGAAAGGGGACTTTACCCAAATGGTTCGATTTGACAGCTAAGACGTCATAATATGGCGCTAAGTTTTCCTAATAGTAGTCGAAACGCACTGTACTTTTCAAGTTACATTTGACAGATAGAGGTCATTGACGTACCTCTTCTTATTTGAATCCCGTTGTACTAGGATCATTTTTACTGATACCATCCATTTTGTATAGGTGTTCGTGCGTACGAGGCCGCATTTCGCAGAGTTTCTATCGCGGGTGTCCCGTTTGTACGAGGTGATCCTATTCACGGCCAGCAAGCGAGTGTACGCAGACCGCTTGCTTAACTTACTGGACCCACAACGACAGTGGATTAAGTACAGGTAATGAAAATTAAATATTTATATTTTAATTGTTTTGTAGCGACATCTATCTCACAACAAACACACTAAACGATACACCCTGACTACTCCGACTCACTGGGATATCACCCCGACTCAAAGGGGGCAGCACCGCAGACAGTTCCGACTCACCGCGAACTATTCGACTTCCGGTTCCGACTCACCGGAACCTACCTTCCACTGGCCCGGCAAGCATCACAAGATGTATGGACGACTCATCGGAGGGGAGTGATGTAGCGACATCTATCTCGCAACATACAAACTAAACGATAGAAATCCTGTATCGCGCAAGCAAAGTTTACCGCACAAGTAGCATACATACAAATCACCCGATCACAAACATCGGGCAGTTGCCCACCAGACAAAATACCTGTCTGGTCGGAGGATCCTCCCTTTTCAATGGGAATGCGGGACTTAACACACTGTTCTGCATATCCCCAAAGTTTATTTAAGCGTCAATAACTTAATGGTGTCGGACTTGTGACTAGCGGTGGGCGAAACCGTTACTTTTTTTGTCACTGTCACTGTCGTTCCTGTTCCATAAAAGTCACAGTGACAAATCAACGTGACTTTGTCACTGCGGTCACTCACGTTACAAAATATGATTCCGTAGATATTTGATCCCAACAACGTTCACTGCGATTTTTGTAACAGGAACGACAGTCACAGTTTTACAGGCTTAGGAATGTCGGAAATTCTTTTGAATAACTATTGTTTAGTCCAACGTGAAATGAAACGCACCCTTTTGGTTGGCAACATTATTCTATGCTCTTTGACTTTTCACTTGACAGATACTCTTGGTTCCCGGTTGGAAAAAATGTCCGCGTTGGACCTGTTGATTTAATTGTAATAGAAATATCGTTTGGAATCGCCGTTTGCAACCGATAATTGGGTCGCGATTAACTATTGTTTGAAGTTGTAATCCCGGATTGTCGAAAACCCTGGGATATTTTTGGACTTATCGCCGGTTTGTCGCCACCCGCGTGGCACGCGCATTTGTTGGAAATAAGTTGGACTGTGATGCTGATCTGAACCGCGCCATCTGGAGACTGACGCCTTGTGACCGTTCAGAACACTTGACTTACATCACACTTTCAGTTACTCACCTCATATTTACATACATACCACACTTGGGCGTGACCTAGGAAGGTCGAAGCTTGGCGAACCCAGCACAGAAGGTTAGTGGTAATAAGGTATTGATAAAGCCTCAGAGGCTATAGATTGTTGTCGGCCGGAGAGCCTTTTGTTCATTGAAAGCAACGGTAGGGCTCCACGAACCGTGGACAAGTTCAGACCGTCCAGTTACCGTTGGCTGGCCTATTGTAGTCCTGAACATTTTGGTAAGCAGAGCGTGGATTTTACATTAAAATAAGATCCACATAGTACATTGGAAGTTTTGAATATTGTTGAAAATAACTTAATAAGTTTTGAATATATTACCATGTCATCCGGGCTATCTAATTGAAGTTGAATCAATTGAAGTTGTATTTGTAATTTGTACTGTAGCCCTTTGTTGAATTGTCAAGTAAGATTTATTTGTGAAATTAGGAATTACTAGTTGTATTTGGTACATAATTTGGTATATTTGTTGCAATTAATAATTGAATGTCACTGATCTGAATTTAAAAGATTATCTAAATAATAATCACACATAGTCTAACATAATAGGACTTGAATTGTGTGTATTGGTTATTGCATTTGTGGTATTTATTGGATTGAGTTGTTAGAGATTGTCCGCTCAATATTATACAGTCAATTGTTGTTTAATTGGTGTTGATCCTGCACAATATATACATTGAATTGTTATTAATTATTTTGTAACTAGTCATCTGTACCAAGCTAGATTCATACTTGGAATGGGTACAGGGTCGGATTTGGACTTGAAATAATTGAATTTAAGTTGTTATTTTGGTGAAATTATTTGGTCGGCTAACAAGTCATTGTTGTTTGTCTAGTTAATTTTAGCCTGTTGTATTAATATTTGATTGTTGCAATGGCCTCATTAAGGGCAGTCAGGGAGGCTGCTGCCGGATTGACCTCACAGTTGAGATGGTTCACATCGGCAGCTGCAACGGTTGAGCGTGTAGATTTAGAAGAGCTCACCCTTGCTCGGTACGGGCGCTTGAATGAGAGGATCAAGGCAGCTGATGCTGCGCTCACACGCTTCTGCGAGTTCATCATGGACGTGGATTTGGGGGTGATGGACCAGGCAGCCCGCGATAAGATTTTGGGTGACTATGACCAGATTCTCCACCTGGGGGATGTCATAAGTCTACGAGCTCGGGAAATTTTGAAGAGCCGGGTGCCTGATGCGGCCAAGCCGCAGACCCCCGTTGTTGCAGGCCCTGGACTATTGGGTAGGCTGCCCACCCTGGAGCTGCCACATTTTGACGGTCGCTTGGACCACTGGCTGGGCTTCCTAAATCTCTTTGAGAGTCTTGTCGATGCACGCTCGGACCTCGGACCTGCCCAGAAGCTGGCCTATTTATTGTCTGTCCTGGAGGGCGAAGCCAGAGCCTTGGTGCAGCACTTGCCGGTCACGGACTCCTCCTACCCTACCGCTCTGGAGCTTCTCTCCCGACGGTATCAGAACAAGCGCTGCCTGGCTGATGTGCACATCGGCCAGATTTTGGGACTACCGGCCATTGCCAGCACGTCGACGTTGCGCACTGACTTGCTGAACCCGTTGGTCTCAGCGACCAACGCCTTGAGACGCTTGGAGTTACCGGTAGAACATTGGTCCTACTTGTTGGTGCACATAGTGCTGCAGTTGCTCCCCGCGGAGCTGAGGTCACGTTTTGAGCAGAAGTATGGTGGGGATAGTGCCACCCATCTTTCCCCCTTTGACGACCTCCTCAAGTTTTTGGAAGACGAGTGTCGGTTTTTGGATAACACTCGTGGCGCCATGGGGTCACCCCCACTACCTTCTCGGCCTAGAGACCAGGGACGGACTAGGGCTCGGGGGCCTGTTGATGTTCGCCCCGCCCCCCGTTTTGCTGGCGCCCGGAGTCCTCGGGCTAGGGGGCCTGTTGATGATCGCCCCGCCCCCCGTTTTGCTGGCGCCCGGAGTCCTCGGGCAAGGGGGCCTGTTGATGTCCGCCCCGCCCCCCGTTTTGCTGGCGCCCGGAGTCCTCATCATTGTGACTTTTGTAAGGCAACGGGGCATGTCATGGCGCGTTGCCCGGCCTTTTTGAACTTGCACGTAAGTGCCCGCCGCCGCATTGTCAACGCACGCCGTTTGTGCTTCTCGTGCTTTGGAGCCCACTTCCATCGGGACTGCCCCGACCCCCGCCCGTGTAGAATTTGTGAAGGGTCCCACTTGGAGGTTTTGTGCGCCAACGCGAACCGCTCCAGCAGACCAGCTTCTGAGGGGGGTTCGCGCAGGGGGTGGTACCCCGGAGACGAGCACCGGGCTGAGGCCCGCAATTCTGTACGCCGCACTCCACCCCCCGCGCAAGTTGAACGGGAGCCCGGCGA
Source organism: Tholera decimalis (assembly GCA_943138885.2). Lineage (NCBI taxonomy): Eukaryota > Metazoa > Arthropoda > Insecta > Lepidoptera > Noctuidae > Tholera > Tholera decimalis. Next base: position 21,577,285 of record OW964578.2, on the reverse strand, counting down.
GCGCCATTTGGTCTCCCCTCGTCAGGGAGAACGCGCATTGGCTGCTAGGCAGCAGTGGCCGGGTCGGCGCCGCTGCCTTTCCCCTCCGTTGGCGGACCGTCCCCGGTTGGAGTCGCGCCCTCCGCCATTCGGGCATCCCGTGGGATATGCCCCTCCAGTGATGGCGAGCGGCTCGGGACACCGCGCGGACGAATATTTTGATTGTTGGCCTCGTCGTGAACGAAGGCAGCCTGGATGCGGCGATCGGTCGCCGCCCAGGCATCGCTAAGAAATTGACGCCTGCCCCGCTAAAGGACCCCCCCGATCATGACGGTTTTGTTGCCAACGGCCTCGGTCAAGGTCTGGGGACCCTTGGGTGACTCGATTGTGGTCTGTGCCATTTTGGACACGGGAGCCCAGGGTTGCCTTGTGACGTCTTGGTTAGCGGGACAGGTTGGCCTGAAGGTGAACGACTTTTCAGGCAAGATTTGGGAATTGGCGAAACGGCTGTCACTACTGTTGAGGGAAGGACCTGGTTGAAATCACCCTTGTGAGCTGTCCTTACCCTAAAATTGGTGCTCCTGCCCTTGTTATAACTGAACTTGGTTGGGACGAGCCGCTTCGGGAAGCCCTGTTGGAGGACTGGCTCCAACTTGTATCTGCACTTCCTGCGGTGCTTCTTGTGCGTCTCTTAAGCCACGTTGCGCGCACTTTGGGTGGAACTGTTGACATTCGGGCTTCTTGCGCCTGGACGGACAGTCAAATTGTTTTGTTTTGGTTGAAGACGTCCGTCCACTCTTTGGAGGTCTTTGTTGTGAACCGAGTGTTGCAGATTCAAGGTTCTGAAACGCCTTTGATTTGGAGGCACGTGCCTGGTGACCTGAACCCGGGCGACGTGGCCTCGCGCGGGTGCGTGGCCCCTCACTTGATTGCTCACCCCCTCTGGTGGGGACCGGACTGGCTGACTCGCCCCGGGGGCGATTGGCCTCGAACGCCAGTCTTGATGTCGGATCCTTTGCCCGGACTTGGGGTGTTCGCTGTTGGGACGAAGGACCCTCCGTTTGATCTTGATTTTTTGATGAATCGATACAGCTCTCTCGACAAATTGTTGAACGTTACCTTGTGGATCAGGCGTTTTGGCCATAATTCTAGGAATCCAGGGGACAAGCGCCTGTCACCAGTTCTCTCTCCTCAAGAGCGACAGGAGTCACTCCTCTTTGGGTCCGCTCTGTGCAGGCTGCACACTTTGAGAAGGAGATCGAGGTCTTGAAGTCTGGTAGGGTCAGGTTGTCGGGAGCCGTTGGTAAGTTGAATCCCTTCTTGGATAGGACGGGTCTTTGGCGTATTGGAGGACGGTTGAGGCTCTCTAGCCTTCCTTATGGGGCCCGTCACCCCCTTTTGTTGCCCAAGGAGGGCCACTTGGTTTAATTGTTGGTGACTGATCGTCACGTTGAGGGCTCGCATGCCGGTTGCAATGCGCTGTTGGCCATTCTGCAGCGAGAATTTTGGATTTTGTCGGCTGATCGCGTCAATGAGGCGAGGCCCTTTGCTGGCGTCTTAACGAACTTGTTGGTCCCCTTTTGTTGAAGACCTCCACCCTTCGTAATAGTAAGATTGTTAAGTCTTATTTGTGTGTTTGTCTGCCTGTCCACCAAGGCAGTACATTTGGAGCTGGTAACCTCCCTCTCGACAGAGGCCTTTGAGGCGACTTTGAAAAGATTTGTGTCTCGCCGTGGGTTACCTTCTTTGATTGGGTCTGATTGCGGTACGAATTGCAAGGGTACAGGTAACTGTTTGAAGGAGGTATACGCCTTCATTAATGAGAGCCAGGTTGACATTGGTAATAGTTTGGCTCGCCGAGGGGTCACTTGGTTGTTTGACCCGCCAGTCTGCCCCCATCGGGGGGGTATTTTTGAGGCCGCGGTGAAAGCGGCAAGGGGACACTGGCGGAGATTGTTGGGAGACACCGTTCTCACCTTTGAGGAACTAGCTACGGTATTTGGCCGCATTGAAGCTGTGTTAAATTTGCAACCTTGTCAAGACTTCCAATTGATTAGCGGACGGGTAGGCCCGTCCGGGGGGGGGTAGATGTTTAGTCCAACGTGAAATGAAACGCACCCTTTTGGTTGGCAACATTATTCTATGCTCTTTGACTTTTCACTTGACAGATACCCTTGGTTCCCGGTTGGAAAAAATGTCCGCGTTGGACCTGTTCATTTAATTGTAATAGAAATATCGTTTGGAATCGCCGTTTGCAACCGATAATTGGGTCGCGATTAACTATTGTTTGAAGTTGTAATCCCGGATTGACGAAAACCCTGGGATATTTTTGGACTTATCGCCGGTTTGTCGCCACCCGCGTGGCACGCGCATTTGTTGGAAATAAGTTGGACTGTGATGCTGATCTGAACCGCGCCATCTGGAGACTGACGCCTTGTGACCGTTCAGAACACTTGACTTACATCACACTTTCAGTTACTCACCTCATATTTACATACATACCACACTTGGGCGTGACCTAGGAAGGTCGAAGCTTGGCGAACCCAGCACAGAAGGTTAGTGGTAATAAGGTATTGATAAAGCCTCAGAGGCTATAGATTGTTGTCGGCCGGAGAGCCTTTTGTTCATTGAAAGCAACGGTAGGGCTCCACGAACCGTGGACAAGTTCAGACCGTCCAGTTACCGTTGGCTGGCCTATTGTAGTCCTGAACAACTATGATATGTATTTATTTAACATTTATATTTACTTTTTTTCAAAATGTTTTTTGGAAACGTAGCCAGATATATTTTTAAAAGCATGTTTTACACAAGTTTTTACTATTGGTTCAAATAACAAATAATTTAATTATCACAAGTTCACATTTCAGAATTCTATAAAAATTGGCCAAGTGCGAGTCGGACTCGCCCATGAAGGGTTCCGTGGTAACTATAATAAATATAATATACTTAATATATTTAATTGAAAAAATAAAAAAACAAAAAACCTTAAAAATTTCTTAAAACTAGCTTATTTACAATTTTTACAACTACGCCAAATAACATTGTTTTTCATAGTATTTGTATGAATTACAAAGTTATATTTGCGGTTTTAGAAAATATACTGTAATGTCTCAAAAACTGCCGACTCGATCTCGTTCAAACCAATTTTGGTTGAAAGTTTACATTAAGAACTACAACATATGGTTTTTTTAGATTTTTCACTTCATTATTATAGAAGTTAGAGGGGGGGGACAGATTTTACCACTTTGGAAGCGTATATCTTTTAAACGATTAACTTTATGAAAAAGTCTTTAAAAATGACATTAAGGTTTCTATAAACCTTAATGTCATTTTTAAAGACCTGTCTATAGATACCACACACGTATAGGTTTCATGGAAAAAAATATTCTCAGTTTCAGTTCCATGTATGGGGAGCCTTTATTTTAAATGTTTTTTTTTAAATTTTCTCTTAAAATCGGAAAGCGGTTCACAGAATAAATCTATCTACCAAGTTTTACATGTATAGTCCTAATAGTTTCAGAATAAAATGGCTGTGACATACGGACGGACGGACAGACAGACAGACGGACAGACATGTCGAAACTATAAGGGTTCCGTTTTTTGCCATTCGGCTACGGAACCCTAAAAAGGGCTATCATATTTTTTTTGCGTAGTGATATGCTCAAGTCTACAAAAATCTTATTTCTATAATATAAACATAAGAATTTAATTTTATTATTTTGAGTAAATTAGTATTCGAGGCGCGAGGGAACGAGCCAGAAATACGGAATCATTCGCTATCTCACTCCTGGGTTATCCGAAAATGCCCGATTGCGCGTATTACATCGTTCGTTAGATTTCGTTTCATGTCGTGACTCGTTCCATGTCGTGACTCGGTCACTGTCGTGACTCATGTCACTGTAGTGTCTCGTGTCACTGTAGTGATTGTAGTGTCTGTGTTATTTCACCACTGTTATTTTGGAACGTTGTTCCTTCATGATCAGTCACAGTAATCATTTGAGGAGCAAGATAACAACGTTATTTTTGTCGTGACGTTATTTTTCGCCCATTTTTACTTGTGACCGAGAGGTTGCAGGTTACACTATTGCCGTGAACCCACTCCAGACACAAGCATATTTAGCTTAGTTGGAGTGGTTAACAGGATTGCATGTGAAATCTACCCGCATTACTGGTTCTCTTTAAAAGAAATTGCATAGCCTATTCTTAACTATGTTGGGGTACAATAGGCTTGAGATATTCTTATTGGACAAAAACCCTAAATATAAAAAATAAATAAAGATATTAAAAAAAAAAACTATTTGAGGCCGGCTTCCAGTCTAACCTGAGATGTAGCTGAGTATACAACGTGTAACGGAAACCCCATATCTATCCAAAAGGGCTGAAGACAACATCTGGTATGGAGTCTCTATGCACAGTTTCAGCACAAAATAACTGACTCAAAGAATTGATACCAAATTATCGGTTTCATCAGTTTCTTGAATACCAATCATAACAAACGTGTCACAGCACTACGAGGGTCGATAACTTTCCACGTCACTTGCCAATAACACGGTGATTCTCTTCGTTCTTCTTAATTTGAAAATTCTGCCTCTGGTATCAATGTATTGAAATTTCTATTATACTTCACACATGTAGAAATAGGATTATAAAAGTCTTGCCGTATTGTTTATTATCATCCAAAGAAATCGTGCACTTGGTATGTATATACCCTTTAAATTACACGTTGTATAGTGTTTTACATGGAGCGGACCTGACCACCGAAATCCAATAGCTGTTACACGATACACCTTGGCAAGACTGATGTTAGATTATCTGGCTTCTGTTCCCCTTAATGACTCAAAGATGATGACTAATGCTGGCCGTCACTAATATGTAAACATTCATCTATCCACGGATAGACATCAGCGAGCTTTATTTAACTTTGAAGATCGACCCATCCTATTTGTAAAGAAATACTTGAGTTCCTAGCATACACTTAAAAAAATCCGTTGTCTGTAAAGTCGGTTTACTGACGATAGTTGAACGTGACAACGTCATAAGAAAATACTGATGGAATGGTTGCATTTTTCAAAAGAAAATTTTAATTTTACATCTCTATTACTGCACTTCTCATGACAATGGAAGAATCCCTACACAGTGACGTCATCTCTTATCGTTTTATGATAGCCTAGTACTTGACTCGTTGAGTCATACATAAATGTCAAAGAATCCCTACACAGTGACGTCATCTCTTACCGTTTTATGATAGCCTAGTACTTGACTCGTTGAGTCATACATAAATGTCAACTTGTAGATCCAATTTGATTTGCTTTGGAACGCCTCAGAGCGATGGAACGCCTCAGAGCGAGGTAACGCCGCATGAGTCATGTATTTTCGTGCGTGCAGCCAGCTTCATCGAATTATAAGACGTTGTCACGTCAAAATAGGAAAGAAAAGAATATGGCTGTTTTGCCGTTGAATAAGTTTCTAGTCCATTGCATATCATAATAGTTCAAAATAATAAACAAAATCCTATAAACTAAAATTATATAACCTATAATTCACTGCAAGGGTTGAATTTGTCATGAATTTTAAGGTTTTACGTAAATGTATACTAATATTATAAAAAACTATTTTTTAATTTGTAGTAGTTTTTATTTCGGGGGGTAATCTTCGGAACTATTGATCCGAAATATAAAAATTCTTTCTTCGGTAGTAAGGTGCATTATTAATGAGTGCTGAAGGCTGTAAATTACTTCAGGCGAAGTCGTGCTAGTATTCGAGAACTCAAAAATAACCATACTAACCATAACCAGGTATCGGATACGTATCCTGGGGCTGAATTTGCTCCAAATGTGTTCTACTCTAACCCCTTACAAGGAATTTATCGTATTTCTAATCATATATAAAGACTAGCTTGTGCCAGCGGCTTCGCCCGCGTGGGAAGTTTTTCCCGTGTAAACCCCGATCCCGTGGGAATTTCGCAAAATTCTTTCTTAGCGGATGCCTACGTCATAACATCTACCTGCATGCCAAATTTCAGCCCGATCCGTCCAGTGGTTTGAGCTGTGCGTTGATAGATCACTATGTCAGTCAGTCAGTCAGTCACCTTTGAGTTATATATATAGACTAGCTGTGGCCCGCGACTTCGTTCGCTTGGAAGGTTTTTCCCGTGTAAATTCCGATCCCGTGGGAAATTCTAAAAATCCTTTTTTAGTGTCCCGCTACACACCCCAAGGAAAATACATGCCAAATTTCAGCTTCTTGTGCCCAGTACTTTCGGCTATGCGTTGTCTGTCAGTCAGTCAGTAACGGAAGCGTTTTATATATTATATTGATTAACTAGCAGTTGCTCGCGACTTCGTTCGCGTGGGAGGTTTTTCCCGTGTTAATCCCGATCCCGTGGGAATTTCACAAAATCCCGTCTAGCGAGCATCTACGTACTAAAAGGCCCATGCAAAATTTGAGAGCCCTACTGCTTGTAGTTACTGAGATTTCGTGATTACTCAGTGAGTGGTATTTCGCTTATACAACATGTAACATAATTAATGCACATCCTAAAATTAGTTTGCTCAGAATCGTTTACTGAATCGTTTTTTATCGTTTTTAATATCGATCACTTTTTTCCTCAAAGCAATTAAATCTTTGTAAATTACAAATTACACTTTCGCTGTTAGTAAAAACAAACTAACTATGGACCGTAAATTAAAGTAGTAACTTTTTAAATGCAGATTTATATAAATTCCGTCATTCAGTACACATTACAGAAATATGAAACTCATTTAAAGGAAGTTAAAGTATTAAAAAAAAAACTGTGTAAACAAGTAAAACTAAAAAACAGAGTATTTATTATAATAATAACATAATTTTCTAATTGGGTGTTTGAGGGTGTGCGTTAATTACGATACATGTTGTTATATATGACGGAAGTAGTGCAAGAAAGAGACAGAACGTCGTGGGTGCACGGAACACTGTCCCTGACAGTCAGTACTGCCCTATGTGACCGCCTGCACTGCCATTATTAGTTGTTTAAATTATTTTAATTAATTGCTATAATTTCTAGTTTGATTGAAATAAATCCATGTATTGCCTATATCTGAGTATTACTTCTAATGTCTCAGCCAAACCCGACATATACAATGATTGATGTTTGATGTTTGTTTGTCACCAGATTATTTCGTGAGCACTGCCTGCTCGTCAACGGCAACTATGTGAAGGACCTGTCTATTCTCGGCCGGGACCTTCGAAGGACTGTTATAGTGGATAATAGTCCACAGGTAAGTCTAGTCTATAGTTTTTTTTTCTGGGTGGGGTAAAGCATCAAATGTCTCACTGTGGGTGGAACGGAACGGAGTCTCAGACTTCTACTGACACGTTTTGGTCTGAGTCTGAGAGACAGAGAATAGTCCTTAACATGCTTTTATTAGGTCGACCTGTATGTAACTAACTATGTAATGGAATCTAAGGTAACTAATTTAACCATTTTCCAAGGGTCGTAGCGTAATGAAAATTGGCAGCTGTATGTAGTTCTGATGACAATACAATAATTTGGTACTGTCGAACTGTTCTGATGATGGAGCGGAAGATATATCGTATCATAGCTGTTTTGGATCTTGTAATGAACTTTGACCACGATTAGGTTTGAAGGTCTGATGATGAAGCCGGAAGATAGGCACTGGCATTCCATGATGGAATATCGTATCATAGTTGTGTTTGCACTTGTGAGAAACGCCACGTAATGGACTTTGAACACGATCAGGTTTCAAGGTTATAACAAACCTAAAAAAAATCCGTTATCGGTTTTCGTAACATTTTTTTTTTTGTTTTTACGTGCATTTATAAAAGCGTGTTTTTCTAGTGTTTTTTAAACTATTAATTTTTTTCAAATAAAATTCTTTCTTTCTGATGATGATAATACGTTATTGTGTTAGTAGAGGCTTAGGCTAGGGTTAGTGAAAACAAAAGGTAGAAAAACATCTAAATATTACTCTTACTAATATTATAAACTAGCTTTTGCTCGCGAGTTCCCGTGAAAATTTCGTTATAAAAAGTAGCTTATGAGTTTTTCCAGGATGTCAACTATATACTTACTAAATTTCATTCAGATTCGTTCAGTAGTTTTTACGTAAAATAGAAACAAATATTTACACATCTATCCTCACAAACTTTCGCATTTATTGTATTAGTAAGACTTGAAAGAGCGCTCCTGGTTTCATAGAAGCGTTCACGTCAGTGGATTGGCAACGAGAAACTGGTCGAGACAACTCCAGAGCCTTGAACATCGACGATGAATTGCAAGTCTATCGGTTTTCTATCGGTTACATTTGGGGGAGTGTGCGATGGAATTGTACAATCTAATTCCACCAAGCCCGTTCCATCATCGGACTACAAGACGAACGGCGATGCGCCATCGTTACATGACCCACCGCACAAAATGTTTTGGGAATAATTTCATAGTGCGTACAGCTAATGAGTGGGAAACCCTACCGAGTGTGTTTCCTGATAGCTATAACCTGTGGGACTTTAAGTCAAGGGTGAATAGTATATAGTTATTTCTGGGCAAGCGTGCTCCATCTTCACATTCATCACATCATCGCTTACCATTAGGTGAAATGGTGATCAAACGCAGGCTTTACCAATAAAAAAGGTACAATTTCTCGCCATCTCTCCCTATTGCCAGACTGGCTTTAGCTTCCAATACGTCTTTGTTGGAACTTGCACATCATGTCTCTCTGATTTACAGTTTTCTGTTTAATCCTAAAACCATATGTATGATTTGTTTCCATAGAAATATTGTAAGGTGTACAATAAAGTATATAATAAATCCATATCCATACTAATATTATAAATGCGAAAGTAACAGTCTGTCCGTCTGTCTGTCTGTTACATTTTTACGCCTAAACCGCTGAACCGATTTAGATGAAATTTGGCGTGGGAGTAGTTTAGGACCCTGGGAAGGACATAGGATAGTTTTTAACCCGGAATTCCCACGGGATCTATACCGAAATTCATACGGGATCGGGATTCACGCGGGAAAGTCCTCCCATGCGAATGAAGTCGCGGGCAGAAGTTAGTCTATACTAATATTATAAAGCGGAAAAGTTTGTTTGTTTGTTTGTTTGCTTGAACGCGCCAATCTTCGAAAGTACTGGGTGGATTTGGATGCAATTTGGTATGGAAGTAGCTTGAATCTTGAGGAAGGCTACTTTTTACCCGACTGCAAAAAAGGAGAGTTATGTTTTTACCGTGGTAGAATCCACGGGAGCGAAGCCCCGCGTGAGTACTAGTAAAATAAATAAAACCCCCACTTAGAGTCTGAATTACGCCGGAATCCGGGTACCTCTTCGCCGTATAGTTAAAAACTTTGACACAGTCTTTGCAAACCTTGTTTTTTCTTTTTATTGCGGGTGGGAAAATCATTTTCCGCTCTGGGTGGAGCGGAAGGGAGTGTCAGACTTCTACTGACTAGAAACCCACCCTGTTCCTTCAGCTGCCCGTAAGTTCCGGGGCCGCGGTATCTCGTCAGAACATTAATAATAATAATAATAGGCTCTCGTTGGGCAGCTGGATCAAGGGCTTGATCCAGAAAGTAGTACTTCTGGAAACGACGCGTATTGTGAGGAGGAGGCTCTCTTAAGAGCCCTGACCACCGCACCGGTAGCTTGGACCCTGTTCCCGATACCGGTGGGCTATTTAAAAATGTAATTAATATGTCAATAGATTGAATAAATTAAATAACAATAATAATATTCCACAACAACGCCATCTAGTCCCAAACTAAGCAGAGCTTGTGCTATGAGTACTAGACAACTGATAAACATACATATATATTTCTAAATACATACACATTGTAGATAATTACCCCCAGACAAAGAACAAATGATCGTGCTCATCACACAAACATTTGTCCTGGGTGGGAATCGAACCCACGACCTTTCGTATAGCAGTCAGGGCCACTGACCACTAGACACTTCTCACAACTCCGGCAGGCAATATGCAGGGCAGGGCTATGGGGCCCCGTCACTAATGCCGACGTGTCTTTATAGTGTACGTGGAACACTCGGCGCCGCCACGTCCGCATAATGCTTGTGTCTGGACTGGGTTCAGTCGTCAGTAGTGAACCCTTCCCGGGTTCGAAATAAATAAATACATAAAACCCGCGACCTATTGAGCAAAAATCTAATACCTTACCCATTTTTACCGGCCGATCGATACCGACAACGACATAGGTGGACGCTTATTTCTATGATATTGTAGGGAACAGTCTCATTTTTCCACTTCGATACCGACATTCTGATAGGGCCATATAGTCGACAAAATTACTGATAGGTTTATCATAGAAATAGGAGGCGATTCTGATGATTCAGAATATTCGTAAGATATGGAATCATTATCTGAATCTGATTAACGAATAGGTACCTGTATTTAATTATGTTATTAAAATATACAGCGTGTCGATTAGGTTATCACATTGATTGAAACCACGTACTCTATATTAGGTATTTTATCATATACAATTAAAATTATTTAATAATTAACAATATTATAGCCGTGGAACCTTTTTTCCATTTTAATATTTCACAACATCATGTATTGCATAAACGTAATTAACTGACCAATCACTCGGCGCGTGCTCCGCCGACGCCGGCGCCGCGGCGTTGCCGCTTTTACTGGTCAGTAAACTAATATTATAAAGGATTATTTATTTTTTACCAATAACGCCATTTATTTTTTGAATGCATTTTCTTAATTTTAGTAAAATTATTTATTTTATTATTTTAACGGACTGATAACAACTGTATACTGATAATACCTGCTGTACAATTTAATGTGATAACCTTGTAAAGGTTAATGCTGGGTTGTTAAATAATAGAAAGGAATGTTCACAAAAAACTGTATTGTTAAAATGCTACAAATAAAATATGTTGGTTTATAGAGCGAGGAAGCACGCGCGACGTCCCTTAAGGCGATCTGCGGGCCTAGACAAAATCCATTTTCTGTAAGCGTTAACGCCAACGGAAAAATTAAATTGTATGGAGTTGACATTTGCTAACCACATGTCACGTGATTGTCACGTGTTAGTAAATGTCAACTCCATACAATTTAATTTTTCCGTTGGCGTTAACGCTTACAGAAAATGGATTTTGTCTAGGCCCGCTGATCACGTACCGATTTGCTTAATTCATAATTTTGATCGTTTGGCGTAGACGCGCAAAGTTATGATTTAGCAAAATGCAATTAAATGCTATGATGTGCGGTTCGCCGTACAAACCTAATCGCTACCCTGTATATGTCATACATTATTAATTTTGTATTTCTACGTTTTAAATTAGCACCTACACATTATTTCAGGATAACATAATATAAAAAAACCTATACTTGATGTTCAGGACTACAATAGGCCAGCGCAACCTTAACTGGACGGTCTGAACTTGTCCACGGTTCGTGGAGCTATAAACGTTGCTTACAATAAACAATGAAACAAAGGCCTACTTCTACTAGGCTTCGGCCTACAACCATATGTGTAAATGTCTTCGACAAGATACGTTTACGCGTCATTAACGATAACTTTTACAGTATTAATAATATCCAGAAATACGAAAGGTTGCAGTCGTTACGTTGTTTGTCCTATTTACCTACGTATAAAATACCAAATCACAATAATGTGTATGGTGCAAGGACGTGGGAATGCATGCTACCATCATTCTTAAATGACATGCCTGTAAATGTTATAAGAAAATTAACTCCAAAGAACTGCTGTAAAGTGCTAAAAAAACACTTTCTAGAAAGTACTTCGATCTAGAAGGTGTTTCGATGCATAGTTAAAGTGTTACTTTTAATGATGTATGTATGTGTGGTGTGGCATCGAGTTGCCGCGGCTAGCATACCACAGATAAACCCTCGATGGTTTAGGTGGTATGTTTATATTTGTAAAAAATGTACTCGCATATTTTAAATAATAAACGATAAAAAAAAAAAAATAACATAACCACTTACCTTCTGTGCTGGGTTCACCAAGCTTCGACCTTCCAAGGTCACGCCCCAAGTGTGGTATGTATGTAAATATGAGGTGAGTAAATGAAAGTGTGATGCAAGTCAAGTTTGTGGACGTTCACAAGGCGCCAGTCTCCAGATGGCGCGGTTCCAACAGCATCACAGCCTAACTCGTTTCCAGCAAGCGCGTGCTACGCGGATGAGGCAATAAGGCGATGTGTTCCGAGAAATATCCCTGGATTCTCGTCAATCAGGGATTACAAAGTTCAATTAAACACTGTGGTAGCTATTTATCACTACCTTTTTCCAACTCGAGCGCGTGCCACGCGGATGGCCACAACCGGCGTTAGATCCAAAAATATCCCGGGGTTTTCGTCAAATGGGGATTACAATTTCAAACAATTGATAATCGCGACCCAATTATCGGTTGCAACAGGCGATTCCAAACGATATTTTACCAATTATAATTAACTCAACAGGTCCGACCGCGGACATTTTTCAACAACGGAAGCAAAGTCTATCTGTCAAGTCAGAGTAATGTCAAGATCAAATTTCTTTATGTCAAAAGGGTGCGTTCGGAAACGCATATCGGACCGAACATCTACCCCCCCCGGACGGGCCTACCCGTCCGCTAATCAATTGGAAGTCTTGACAAGGTTGCAAATTTAACACAGCTTCAATGCGGCCAAATACCGTAGCTAGTTCCTCAAAGGTGAGAACGGTGTCTCCCAACAATCTCCGCCAGCGTCCCTTTGCCGCTTTCACCGCGGCCCCAAAAATACCCCCCCAATGGGGGCAGGCTGGCGGGTCAAACAACCAATTGACCCCTCGGCGGGCCAAACTATTACCAATGTCAACCTGGCTTTCACTAAGGAAGGCGTATACCTCCTTCAAATAGTTACTTGTACCCTTGTAATTCGTACCGCAATCAAACCCAATCAAGGAAGGTAACCCACGGTGAGACACAAATCTTTCCAAAGTTGCCTCAAAGGCCTCTGTCGAGAGGGAGGTTACCAGCTCCAAATGTACTGCCTTGGTTGACAGGCAGACAAACACACAAATAAGCCTTAACAATCTTACTATTACGAAGGGTGGACGTCTTCAACAAAGGGGGACCAACAAGTCCATTAAGACGCCAGCAAAGGGCCTCGCCTCATTGACGCGATCAGCCGACAAAATCCAAATTTCTCGCTGCAGAATGGCCAACAGCGCATTGCAACCGGCATGCGAGTTCTTAGTGTGACGATCAGTCACCAACAATTATACCAAGTGGCCCTCCTTGGGCAACAAAAGGGGGTGACGGGCCCCATAAGGAAGGCTAGAGTGCCTCAACCGTCCTCCAACAGGGTTTCCCGAAGTGGCTCGTCCCAATCAAGTTCAGTTATAACAAGGGCAGGAGCACCAATTTTAGGGTACGGACAACTCACAAGGGTGATTTCAAACCAGGTCCTTCCCTCAATAGTGGTGTCAGCCGGTTCGCCAAATCTTGCCTGAAAGGTTATTCACCTTCAGGCCAACCTGTCCCGCTAACCAAGACGACAAAAGGCAACCCTGGACTCCCGTGTCCAAAATGGCACAGACCACAATCGAGTCACCCAAGGGTCCCCAGACCTTGACCAAGGCCGTTGGCAACAAACCGTCTTGATCGGGGGGGTCCTTTAGCGGGGCAGGCGTCAATCTCTTAGTGATGCCTGGGCGGCGTCCGATCGCCGCATCCAGGCTGCCTTCGTTCACGACGAGGCCAACAATCAAAATATTCGTCCGCGCGGTGTCCCGAGCCGCTCGCCATCACTGGAGGGGCATATCCCACCGGATGCCCGAATGGCGGAGGGCGCGACTCCAGCCGGGGACGTTCCGCCAACGGAGGGGAAAGGCAGCGGCGCCGATCCGGCCACTGCTGCCTAGCAGCCAATGCGCGTTCTCCCTGACGAGGGGAGACCAAATGGCGCTCGCGGGGTTCCCGTTCAACTTGCGCGGGGGGTGGAGTGCGGCGTACAGAATTGCGGGTCTCAGCCCGGTGCTCGTCTCCGGGGTACCTCCCCCTGCGCGAACCCCCCTCAGAAGCTGGTCTGCTGGAGCGGTTCGCGTTGGCGCACAAAATCTCAAGGTGGAACCCTTCACAAATTCTACACGGGCGGGGGTCGGGGCAGTCCCGATGAAAGTGGGCCCCCAAGCACGAGAAGCACAAACGGCGTGCGTTGACAATTCGGCGGCGGGCACTTACGTGCAAATTCAAAAAGGCCGGGCAACGCGCCATGGCATGCCCCGTTGCCTTACAAAAGTCACAATGATGAGGACTCCGGGCGCCAGCAAAACGGGGGGCGGGGCGAACATCAACAGGCCCCCTAGCCTGAGGACTTCGGGCGCCAGCAAAACGGGGGGCGGGGCGAACATCAACAGGCCCCCTAGCCCGAGGACTCCGGGCGCCAGCAAAACGGGGGGCGGGGGGAACATCAACAGGCCCCCGAGCTCTAGTCCGTCCCTGGTCTCTAGGCCGAGAAGGTAGTGGGGGTGACCCCGTGGCGCCACGAGTGTTATCCGAAAACCGACACTCGTCTTCCAAAAATTTGAGGAGGTCGTCAAAGGGGGGAAGATGGGTGGCACTATCCCCACCATACTTCTGCTCAAAACGTGACCTCAACTCCGCGGGGAGCAACTGCAGCACTATGTGCACCAACAAGTAGGACCAATGTTCTACCGGTAACTCCAAACGTCTCAAGGCGTTGGTCGCTGAGACCAACGGGTTCAGCAAGTTAGTGCGCAACGTCGACGTGCTGACAATGGCCGGTAGCCCCAAAATCTGGTCGATGTGCACATCAGCCAGGCAGCGCTTGTTCTGATACCGTCGGGAGAGAAGCTCCAGAGCGGTCGGGTAGGAGGAATCCGTCACCGGCAAGTGCTGCACCAAGGCTCTGGCTTCGCCCTCCAGGACAGACAATAAATAGGCCAGCTTCTGGGCAGGTCCGAGGTCCGAGCGTGCATCGACAAGACTCTCAAAGAGATTTAGGAAGCCCAGCCAGTGGTCCAAGCGACCGTCAAAATGTGGCAGCTCCAGGGTGGGCAGCCTACTCAATAGTCCAGGGCCTGCAACAACGGGGGTCTGCGGCTTGGCCGCATCAGGCACCCGACTCTTCAAAATTTCCCGCGCTCGTAGACATATGACATCCCCCAGGTGGACAATCTGGTCATAGTCACCCAAAATCTTATCGCGGGCTGTCTGATCCATCACCCCCAAATCCACGTCCATTATGTACTCGTTGAAGCGTGTGAGCGCAGCATCAGCTGCCTTGATCCTCTCATTCAAGCGCCCGTACCGAGCAAGGGTGAGCTCTTCCAAATCCACACGCTCAACCGTTGCAGCTGCCGATGTGAACCATCTCAACTGTGAGGTCAGTCCGGCAGCAGCCTCCCTGACTGCCCTTAATGAGGCCATTGCAACAACAAATATTAATACAACAGGCTAAAATTAACTAAACAAACAACAATGACTTGTTAGCCGACCAAATAATTTCACCAAAATAGAAACTCAAATTCAATTATTTCAAGTCCAAATCCGACCCTGTACTTATTCCAAGTATTAATCTAGCTTGGTACAGATGGCTAGTTACAAAATAAATAACAATTCAATGTATATATTGTGCAGGATCAACACCTATAACCATCAATAAACACAACAATTGACTGTATAATATTGAGCCGGAGAATCTCTAACAACAATCCAATAAACAAATAAATGCAATAAGTCAATCCACACCATTCAAGTCCTATTATGTTAGACTATGTGTAATTATTATTTAGATAACCTTTCAAACTCAGATCAATGACATTCAATTATTAATTGCAACAAATACCAAATTATGTACCAAAATACAACCTAATAATTCCCAATTTCACAAATAAATCTTACCTGTCAATGCAATAAAAGGGGCTACAGTACAAATTACAAATACAACTTCAATTGATTCAACTTCAATTAGATAGCCCGGATGACATGGTAATATATTCAAAACTTATTAAGTTATAAGTTGTGTTAAGTAATCAAACCAAAGTTACTTTCAAAACTTCCAATTAAACCAGTGGATCTTATAAGAACCACGCTCTGCTACCACTTTGTTCAGTCCTACAACCGGCCAGCGCAACGTTAACTGGACGGTCTGAACTTGTCCACGGTTCGTGGAGCTATAAACGTTGCTTACAATAAACAATGAAACAAAGGCCTACTTCTACTAGGCTTCGGCCTACAACCATATGTATAAATAACATAACCACTTACCTTCTGTGCTGGGTTCACCAAGCTTCGACCTTCCAAGGTCACGCCCCAAGTGTGGTATGTATGTAAATATGAGGTGAGTAAATGAAAGTGTGATGCAAGTCAAGTTTGTGGACGTTCACAAGGCGCCAGTCTCCAGATGGCGCGGTTCCAACAGCATCACAGCCTAACTCGTTTCCAGCAAGCGCGTGCTACGCGGATGAGGCAATAAGGCGATGTGTTCCGAGAAATATCCCTGGATTCTCGTCAATCAGGGATTACAAAGTTCAATTAAACACTGTGGTAGCTATTTATCACTACTTTATCAGAAAACGATAGACTGTTTATCCGACACACAACACAGATCTTCCGTCAAGTTTAGGCACCAGTCTCCCACAATTTTCAATAAACAATTTTTTTTTATTACGGTTGAGCCCACTTTTGGCCTCGATCTCGACTGATGGTATGCGATAAATGAGGTCTGCGATGGAACGAGCGAGCCCAGAAAATGCCTGTTCACTCTTGCCTTAAAGGCTGAAAGGTCATAAGTGACAGGGAACACAGAAGCAGAATGTATTTTTCTAAATTGTTGTATGCTATGTTACTATGTTACTGTTATGAGAAATAAATCATATTGTTATTGTTCTCGCTAAAGAAACAGTTAAAAAATACTATTCGTTTATTCAACGCCCACCACTACAAAAATATACCTGGTATGCAGTTAATTTAATTTTACAATGTTATTTTTCCAGGCATTCGGTTACCAGCTTGAGAATGGCATTCCCATCGACAGTTGGTTCGTCGACCGAAGTGACAACGAGCTGCTTAAGCTACTACCATTCTTGGAACACTTGGCTACTGTAAGTTCGTCTATGATTCCTCTAACAGCAATGGCCTAATGGCTATAAGCTGTCAAACTTTTTTTTAAATAAAGATAACTATCTTGTTCAATTCAACTTAGGTAAATATGCTTGTGTCTGGAGTGTGTTCGAGGCAAAGTAATTCAAAAGCCCAAGTGCTCAACTGAAATGCATGAAACAAGTACAAGTTAAGAGGAGGCTCCCTAAATTATATGTAACTTTGCATTAATATTCTGAAACAATCACGCATACAATCAAAATCGAACTTTAGTATTATGATTTATTGGATATTTTTCTTTACATGTCTAAGACAAGTTACGTAATTGAAACATTTTCGCTCGATTCATTTTTTAATCGAAAGCCATGTCTTTTTTTAAAGATTATTCAAAATTTAATCAAGGTTACTCGGCTTTTATGTCTAAAATTAGTATTGACAGAAAGAAAATATAGTTTATTATCCATATATAAGATATATTTTTTCTAGATCAATTATTGAATTAAAAATAAGAATTGAGACTTACGAGATTTAGTTTCGAACCAGAACATGGTGAAAGAGCGCACGCGATATTCAACTTTATTACTGCTGCGTTAGCGTTTAGCATACATCGGCCTAACCGGGGGTGCATGGGGCGGAGCTTGCGTGACAATTATTTTAGAGTGCCTTGTCTTAATAGGACCATTCTTAGATACCTATTCAACTAATCGCCACTTGACATAATATTAGTATGAAGATTTTTTTTTCATTATTTAAAATTGTCGTTTACTGAATTTTAATAACTGTCATGTCTTTAGTGAGAGATTAGATTTACTCGCAAGGTTAAGACGTATCGATTGACGTAAGATTCATCAAAATCGGCCCACGCGTTTGACCTCTACAACGCCACATAGGTACAAACATTAGAGTGATACACACATTATCCTCTCTTGCGTCGCGCAATCAGATAAATATATAAGGTTTAAGGCTTTTTAATTTGTCATGGAGAGTTGAAGAACCGCCTTTTTAGGGTTCCGTAGCCGAATGGCAAAATCGGAACCTTTATACATTCGTCATGTTTGTCTGTCTGTCGGTCCGTCCGTATGTCACAGCCGTTTTATTCCGAATCTATTAGAACTACACATGTGAAACTTGTAGGTAGATGTATTCTGTTGATCGCTTTCCGATTTTATTTAAAAACAAACATATATGGGAGCTACCCTATACATAGAACTGAAACTAAAATTTTTTTCGTCAAACCTATATGTGTGTGGTGTCTATAGACATGTCTTTAAAAATGTAAACATGTTTTTTTCTTGAAGTAAATCGTTTAAAATATATCCACTGTTCGATATTCAGGATAGCAGGGTTGAAAAGGAAAAATCTTGAAAACAGCAAACACTATTTATTCACTTTACAATACTTCACAATCTTCACAGTAGCACAATGTTCAAGCGAGAGCGTAGGCGTGTGTACAGCGCGGCGATCGGAACGAGACTGATGTGTTCACCGCGACGATTGAAACAAGACTGACTGCCCACGCTTTTTTTTTTTTTTTTCTTTTTTAGGTAGGGCCACTCGTAGTTTAGCTCTATACGGCTAATGTACTACTTAACCGGTCTGTCCTGTGGTGACCTCTAATGAATTAAAGGCCCCCAGCCAGGGCTTACATACTAGAATATACTTAAAAACTAATGACCGCACGCTAAGGGCACTCCCTGTGGAGTACGGGCCTCGGCATAGCGGGGTCATTTTGGGAGGGCAGCAAAGGGACAGGCTGGGTCATATTATTTACGGGAGTATTTATTGCTACTGGCTCAGCATCGCGGGCTGGCTTTGTTTGGCAAAGGTCGGGGAGGATTTTCATTACAAGTACGCGGACGTCGCGATGGGCCTCGTCGGCGAGGCCGGAATACGGAACGCGTTTTGTATCTGTATTTTCTAAGAGTGCTGGTTTCCCTACTGCTCTCTTGTCGGATGGTGGTGGGGTCGTCAGGCTCGTCTAGGACGTTACGCGGGCGACGAACCCGAGAAATCTTGGAGGGTCTGTATCGGGCGGCCGATACGATCAGGGGGTTAGTGTGGGTATCAGTAGAGGTGAAGTAACGCACTGACATGCGTTTCAACACTTGCTTTATGGTCGGGAGTTTGAGGTCTACGTGGAGATCCTCATTCCTACAGAACCAGGGCGCGCCCGTGGCCTTTCGGAGAAAACGGTTCTGAATGACTTGCATCCTATGGATCTGATTGGGACTGGCTTGAGCACTGCCCACGCAGTGGGCGGCTATATTTATATGCGCGGTCGTAGGTGGCGCGCGTGGAGAGTGCTCGATGTTAACTCATGCCGCGTCCGCCAATCTACGGCCGACATTTACGTGCATATACTACATTAATTATATACATTAGCTCTCCAAAAAATGCTATTTTCAAAACAATTCTATACGGTTCTATATAATAACTAAATGATTCTACATGATAAAAACGACTCTACATAACAACGAATATTAAATCTACCATGTACAATCTTCGATACGATTCTACGATTATATCTACTTACTATCTATCCTAGGTTGCTGTGCTCCCTAACATCCACTTTCAAAGTGGTAAAATGTGTGTCACCTACAACTTTAATAATAATGGAGCTAAGAATTAAAAAAAAAGAAAAATACATTGGTTTGAACGAGAGAGTCAGTAGATTCTGAGATATAGCATGTTTTCGGAATCCGCAAAATAACTTCGTCTTCCATGGTGTTTACTATGAAAAACAAAGTTATTTTGCGTAGTTACTACGGAATCCTTCATGGGCGAGTCTGACGTGCACTTGCCATTTTTTTAAATATAAATATAAAAAAAAATATATAAAGCGATTTTTCTTTTTTTTTAGAATGAAAATGTGTATTAATAATAATAACGCTATACATTTAACTAATCCATATATCTCTCTCTTTCTTCCACAGAAAGACGACGTGCGCCCCTACATAAGGGACAAATACAAATTATTCAGCTACCTTCCACCGGACTAAAAACTACCCTCTTTTATTTATTTTACAACCAACTGTTCGGACATTTCGGAGAATGGCGGTAACAGAGAAACTCGAGGTATGGACTGTATTATGTAAGCAATTTTTTTTTTGTAGATTTACCAGTTTTTTTTTTTTGAAATGTCATTTTTAACAATGACTGGGTGAAGTGTATTGTTACATCTAGCTTGTAATGAGTTTTATATGTTTTTCTTTCTTATTTTCTTTTGTCTTTAGAAACATTGTTAGTGATTTTTTCACTTTTTTTATACATGAAATGATGTATTCATCAAGTTTGGTTTAACGTTAGGGTATTTAATTGTCATCCATTTTACACTAAACAATGTAATGGCTGTATCTATTTTATTTACAACTACTATTATGAGAGTTTACACCTTACAATGTTACATACTTTCAAGGCTATAGAATGGAATCAGGCAAGGCGTTACTTCAGAAATATAAATAATGCAAGAATTAACATTTGGATGTTAGTTCTTGCATATAGCAAGCACCGCCCTCGCACCCGCAAATAACTTACACAACCGGAACATTACTGCATCACTTCTACATGTGCATATATTTCTCCGCAAATACTGCATGCAAGAATGAACATCTGGTTTTTGGCGGAATTAACACTAGATATTTCAATACTCAATACATGTAATTTAGGGCGTCCAATCCCGCAGCCTGAATTCAATCTCGGTATTTGCGGGACTACGAATTTTCAATCCCGCGGGATCTCGGTATTTGCGGGATCCCGCATATTGAAAATATTCACATTTATATAAGGCAAATAAAACAATGAATTAATGAACTAACTCCACGTTTATTTACGTATTGCTATTAGTATGAGATCTATCAAATTACACCGTTTTTTCTTCACAAAAACAGTAACAAATACTGAATAAAAAACTTTACTGATATTTTAGGCTACATACTTAGGCTACCACTGACTGAAATTAGGCTATATTAGGCTACATAAGCTGTGAAAAACGGGCGACATCGGCCCCCGCGTTGTTTGCAACACTGCCGGCCGCCAGTCACAGAGCGATCGGGCTCGCGAGAGGTCGTATGCATGCTTTTTTTCAGTCCCGCAAATCCCGCGGATCCCGTGCCCGTAATCCCGCATCACGCGGGATTGGAAAATTACGCGGGATCCCGCAATACCGAGATTTCGGTATTGCGGGATTGGACGCCCTAATGTAATTGCATTCCACAATGTTAACTTAGGTGGTAGGAACATACAAAATATACAGTTATAGATCATTGTGGATTTTTCTGTACTACTACTGTAGTTAAGAGTTCTAAGGTAAAGAGAGTGATTTTATACTTTCTATAGAAAACTTAAAACTGCTTTCTCTTTCTCTCTTAACTCTATTTTGTTTGATTAAATTCTTAACTAACTATTCAGTCCAAGGTATGTTCTGTATGTTGTACGCTTAGAATAAAAGTCAGTTATTTCAAATTGTACATATCTCTCCCTTGATCCTTGAATAGAGTATCCCTTTAATATTCGTAATTCCGACCATATGGGTCGGACCATATTTCACGAAGTATTAGAGTTTAAGCTCAGTTTATATCTCAATCGGAAATAACAGGATTTAAGAGTTACCACTTTCATTCTAAGAGTGCATTAAAATCAGTTCCTTGATTTCACAAAAAAAAAACGGCCTTGAAAGTTGGTATGATATATGCTAAGGTGTAAACGCAATTAATAAATCATCAGAATTATATATTATACAAGAGTGTATGAGTTTTATCGAGAAGGCAATGGAAATTGTATTTATACTATGTGTTTTTTTTTATATCTCATAACTCTAGGGTTATATTCTATAAGTAAAAATAAAACAAAATGTCCTGGATAATGTGGTCATAAATGTATAGTTTCAAAAATGCGTATAGGTATCTTAGTTTCATTGATAAATATTCATATTTAGAGTTACGAAAATGTGACGTTAAAATATTTTACGCAAGAGTGTTTTACATTCAGACCAGGCAGTCCAAAATAATTTTCATGCAAGCTCTGCCCCCATTCAGCCCGGTTAGGCCGTTATATACTAAACGCTAACGCAGCAGTAATAAAGTTGAATATCGCGTGCGCTCTTTCACCATGTTCGGTTTCGAAACTGCCGTTGTGTGCTACACGCTAACGTAGCAGTAATAAAGTTGAATATCGCATGCGCTCTTTTACCATATTTGAGTTCGAAACTAAATGTCATAAGTCTCAATTCTTATTTCGTTTATAACTAAAGTAATAATTGATCTAGAGAAAAAATGTCCTATATTTGGATAATAAACTATATTTTCTTACAGTCAATACTAATTTTGGACATAAAAGCCGAGTAATCTTGATTAAATTTTGAATAATCTTTAAAAAGACATGATTTTCGATTAAAAAATGAATCGAGCGAAATGTTCCAATTACGAAACTGGTCTAGACATGTATAGAAAAAGATCCATTAAATCATATACTAAAGTTCCATTTTGATTGTATGCGTGATTGTTTCAGAATATTAATGCCAAGTTGCATACAATTTAGGGAGCCTCCTCTTAATAATCGTGACATTGTCGAATTATTTTGTATGAAAAATGAAAACAAAAAATAAAATCTTATGCCAGTTGATTCCTTGGTATAGCCCCTTTAATACCCTAGAGTTATGGGATATTAAAAAACATCTTGTATAAATAAGCTCAGGCTTCTAGAAGTCTCATTGTCATATGAGGTAGACAGAAAAATAGAAAAATACTAAATGTATACAGTTTTATGGCGTGCAAGCCATATTGAACCCTAATTTATCAATATCAGTTTCCTGAGTGCATGTTATGCTATGAATGCATATCGGTAAACAATTACGATGCTAAAAATGTATATGTTATAATTAAATCCTGTATATTTATTTATTAAACCCTTACGTGATCAATATTGTTTCGTGAGCGCATATTATGCTTTGAATGAATATCAGTAAACAATTACGACGCTGAAAATCTTTATTCTATAATCAAATTCTTTATATTCATTTATTGAACCCTATCGCGATCAATATTTAGTTTCCTGAGTGCATATTATGCTGTGAATGTATATCAGTAAACAATTTGGATGCTAAAAAAACTATATTTTATAATCAAATCCTTTATACATAAGAAATTACGATCTCCAAACAAGAAATTCTCCAAAATGTACTTACAGTTTTTAACACTAGTGATATCTAACAGTTAAATGGAAAATTTCGGTAAAAATTCATAATTATTTCTAAAATTTAAGGAGAAGATATTCTAAAGTGTAGATTAATTTATTATTTAATATTAAAAATTGAATTCGGCATACTAATAGATTTTATTGATTTAGTTCTAGTTTCGTTTTTGGCTGTTGTAATAAGAATAATCTTTAGTCTTAGCCGCTTCAAACTTAGTTTATAGGACAAAAAATATAATTTATTGAACCAATCATAGTGATTTACACATGCTTGAGAATTTCAATATCTTGAAACGGTCACCCATCGGCTAGCTAGCCTCGGCAAGCCCTGCTTAACTTTTCAGATCGACCCGCGTGGATTTTATATAAAAAGATTAAGATTCTTCTTATAGCAACAGCCGAATAACAATAATTTTAAATGCATTTGATGGAATATTTTTATAAAACGATCAAATGCTACCGAATTGGGTTTAAAAAGCTGTGATTACGTTGTGTTTTCATTATTGTGTTTCTCAATTTGTTTAAAAATGCACCCCGAATCATGTCTAGACATAGATTTAGTAGAATTTTATGAAATTTATTTTGTGAAATGACTGATTTTTGGGCAGTTAATGTTGATTTTACAGCCACCAGACTAGGTCGAAAGTCCCTTTTTTTTCTAAAGAGAAGTAGCAATGTGGTTAGAATTCACATTACTAGCAATCTTGTTAACCCCTCCAACTAAGCTAAATGTGCTTGTCTGGAGTGGGTTCATGGCAGTAGTGTAATGGGTGGGGGTCGAACCCGCGACCTCTTAATCACAAGTTGCTATGATTTAATCAAAGCAAAATACTTTGCTCCGTAAAAGGTAGGCATGTTACCGATTTAGACTGAATAATTTGTGGCAGTGAACTGGGCCCATAACTTATTATTATAAATATTTTATATCACACATGCCTATTTATTTATTTATTAAAACTATACAACACAAAATGTACAAAGGTGGACTTAATGCCATAGGTATTCTCTAGCAGTCAACCATGGTGGTGATGAGATAACATGACAGGCGCATTAAATAAAAACTAAGTAGATACATGTTCATACATATTTATCATGATAAATTCCAGACCTACATGAGCACTTATTCTACCCATATTGCTCTTAAAAATGCAATCAAACAAACTTATTAATGCATCATGAAAGTAATTCATTCATACACATTGTTTCGACATGAAATTGCGGAGTTAGACTAAACTGTGTCTATACAGTGATTAATTTTAATATTAAGTTTTCATATACACACATATGTTAGAATATTTAGCCCCCAGGCCAAAGAAAAGTACTGGTATGAGACTGGCTATCTGACTTCCAGAACCCAGTATTTGGGTAACATGTAGCTCTTGATATGCCTGATGTTAAATTGTTAACCTAACCTAACCTTTGTAGGTTTTGCTTATGTCTTAGTATTGGTTGACAAGCTTACTTCACAGAAGTCTTTAAGTGTGAAGTAAATTGGGATTCAGGTTTGATTACCCGTAACTTGAGTCAAAGATAATTTCTTTCATATTTGTGTATATGATTGTTAAGAAGTTTTAATTATTTTAATCAATAAGTGTTTTCTATAATGTATATTATTTAATATGTAAGCGAACTCGATCGAGGTGCTAAACATTTTTTTTTTGTAAACTTTGTAGTGCTATATTTTGTATTTCTTTTGTGTGTGTCTGTATGTTTTAAGAGGGTGTGTGGAATAGACTTTTGATTGTACACATTTAAAATACATATTCCTTATTTGTTCAAATGGAGTCGCTGCAAATTAATTTGAAGAATTTTTAAACGCGTGTTTCATACTGCAGTATCTTGAGAGAATTTGTTAATAGCCAAATGCAGAACGAAAATAAGTGTTGTGTTTGGCTATTAGTGTTTGTTGTAAATGCCATTAAATTTGTATTGCGTCGATTTCTTTAATAAAACAAGGGAAAAGTATATCTACGTCTCGAGTCATTAAGAACAACATTTTAAATAGTTACGTGTCATTTTAAAGTTCTGTAGGTATCAGATTGAATTGGCTTATTGGTGAATTTGATTTTTGTAATATAAAATGCACTGAAACCAATTCCAAAAAAAAAAATCTGGTACCATAACGTACCAAAGTAATTTATTCTACACATTCTCAAATCAAATAATTAATTTGCGTTTTACAATACGATTTAAGTTTTTGATTATTATTATTAATTAATGTACGTCCATTTTTTATAATTATGTGTTTCTGTAGTTTAGCTATTATGGTAAAAAAATATCTATAGACTAAAAATTTCATGTCATCATCACTTTTTTTTATAATGTAATAAAATAAAACAGATATCGTCTACGGCTATAATAGGTAAAATGTTGGTATGTTACCTGCTATTTTCTTCTTTTAAAAACCAATTTGATTCCCGTATCGGGATTTGAAGTTGATAATTTATTTTTTTGTTTGACTAACCTTTTTAAAACTAGGGTGGACTTGGCTTCTAATCTAAATAGACGAAAAATATATGAATTATGAAATACTTTTACAAAGAGTGACTGCCGATTTGACTTCCACAACACAGTATCTGGGTAACACGGCAGCTCTTGACAAGCCTGATCTTAAATTTCTGTCTTCAGTGATATCCACGACCAGAAGCAATGTGTTTTCCTGGATGGTAACCCATTCTTGGATTGATAAATTAATAATTAAATACCAAATAATTAATAATACCATTAATAATTAATAATTAATTAAATACTACCACCTTAAAGTTCGAATCGTGAGATTCTCATTGAGTTTAGTTTGACCATGATATTTAGGCTGAGATTCAGAGACAAGAACATAAGACGGGCGAAGACCGCTGTAAGCCAAGTCGTGGCTAAGCGCATCTTAGAAATTCGTATTCAGAGACACAGTCCCTGTCAAACTTACGTCGGTCTTAGCAAGGTCTTAGCTAAGCTTACACTCTCTTCTCTATGGCCATTTTTAAAAGCAAAATGTTCATCGGTGAGTTTACAATCGTAATTTTACAATCTAAAAGAGAAAAGAATACCACGCGCTCGAATAAATGTCAACTTTTTCATTGTCGAAATTAGTTACACCTTAGCCCTCTTGGTGGCGCTAGTTCCGTCTTAAGTAGTCGATATTGACTACTTGGCTTATCTTAGTTCACGCTAAGTTTAAGACGTGTTCCGAACGTCTCTGAATACAAATTTAAGGGTAAGTCGTTGATTTTGACAGATGGAAGTGTAAGTTCAAGCTTAGACTCGTCTCTGAATCTCAGCCTTAGAGTATGCGTCGCCAACACATTTCAAATACATCTATTTTCTTTCTTTCAGTCTTTCGTATCGTTCAGATTTCAGCATTACATTTATTAGGCTACTGACGCTATTTGATTGTAAGTCATCTGTGTATACACGCATAAAATACATAGTTTTTAATTAATTTAAAATGAATATTTTTAGAATTAAAGCAGTTAACATAACAATGATTTACTTAATAAAGAATACTTCCTTATGTATTAATTAATTATTATTAACAAATAAAATTTTATTATTTATTAAAAAAAAAACAAATGTTACTTTGTATACTTATGGAAATCATTCTAGTCAAATATTTTGTAAAATTATTATTGTGGCAAAATATTTTTGCCCAGTTTCAGGAAACAAAGTTATCGCAATATTAATTCGTAATATTGTCAAGCTAATCTTATCAGTTGCTTTAATTTGTAAAGTTTGATTTGATTCATAACTCCCTAAGTTAACATTGTCTCCAATAACCAAATTATTTGACTAGAACGACATAAAGAGAACATTAGAATAGATTTTCTTTTTTGGATATATTTTCAAGCAATAAAATTCAGTTTTATAAGTCTGATGTATTTGATCTGAAATGATAGTGTTTATAGAGACGAGCCAAATTGCCTATCTTTGTGGGCCATTATTAAAATGGCGTCCAATAATATTTTGGATAAGAGAGCTAACTAAAATTCTGAGCAAGTATTATTAATATCGAATTTTTGATTTATTTTTTTAACCTATATTATACGGTAGCTAGACTAATGAAGTCCTGTGGTTTTGGTTAATGTTGGTGTTTAAAAATCTCATGACCTGCTTACATTTTTATTAAAATGATTTTATCTTATCGGACTATATTGCAGGATTTTTAGAAGAGCGAGTTATAAAAGGGATATACAGTAACGAAACTATAGCAAAAATAAAATGATTTTTTAAAGATGTGGGTAGATTTTTCATTACTAGCAATATTGTTAACCCCTTCAACTAAGCTGAATATGCTTGTCTGGAGTGGGTTCACGGCTAAAGTATAATGAGTGGGGTTCAAACCTGCGATCTTTCGATCACAAGTCCGACATCTTAGCTTTTTTTTATTGATAATAGGTTCGCGTTTGACCACCATCTCACCTGATGGTAAGTTATGATGTGGTCGAAGATAGAGCACGCTTGCCTAAAAGTAACCTATTCACTCTTGACTTAAAGACCCCTAGGTTATAGTTATAGGGAAACACGACTTCGGAAGGGAATTCCACTCCTTAGCCGTACGCACAATGAAAGTATTCCCAAAACGTTTTGTGCGTATGGGTGGGATGTCCACCATGTAACGATGGCACATCGCCGTTTGTCTTGTAGTCCGATGATGGAACGGGCTTGGCGGAATTAGATTGTGTAATTCCATCGCACACTCGCCGAAATGTAACCGATAGAAAGCCGATAGACTTGCAACTCGTCGTCGATGTTTAAGGCTATGATGCTGAAAATTACTGTTGATAAAAAAAACAGCACAAAGCGGTCTAAATAAGAATATATGAAGTCCGCTGCAGTTGATGGCATTAATTCTGTGATTGAACTAAAATGTCTTCAATGACATTAGACTGTTCCAAAAGTGGTCAAACCGTTTTTAAAGTAGTGGTCTTTGACAGTAGTAACGTGTAGTCAGAAGCCATAAAATCTGACAGTAGTCTTGCTAAGTACATGATAAGATGATTATTTTTTCGGTAGCGCTTATAGGTTTATTCTGAGAACCTTCCAAAACAGTAACATTGACCAAAACCACTCAAAACTCCTAAGAATAAATCCACGGTTTAAAATACACTGTAATATATTTAATTAATAAAAAATAAATATTCATCAAACTACTTAACGGGCTATTAAGTGTTATTTAGAATTTTTAACTTCCAAATGTATTTGAAAGTGAGAAAGAAATCTTATTTTTTTTTTTCAGTCGATGAACTCTTAATTTATACTACTGTAACTAACTGCACCTGGCTTCGTTCGCATAAATTCCGTGATAAATAAGTCTATATGTTGCTCTAGAAAGTCGCCATCTTCCAGTGAAAGCCCCATTAAAATAAGTGCAGCTGTTCCCGAGATTAACTCGGACAAACAGACGGACAGACAAACAATTTAAGCTTAGCTCGTTCGTGTATAGTATTGTGTAATTGACTAAGCACTTGAGAAAATACAGTTATTTTAATATCACTGACAGACTTTAATTTTATTTATATGTGTATAGATAAAGTTCATTATTTAACCCCCAATAAGTTATAGATACTATCAGAAATCAGAATGAACGTCCATTTATTTGAAAGACGTTACAATAATAGAAAACGATTTGTGGAAAATAATAAAATCGAAATACAGTGTATGAAAATAGAATTTAATATCATATGAAGCTGTTTTTGTATCCCCTGTTTTTCGCGGGAAAATGATAAAAATACTCCTGCTTTGGGTGGAGTGGAAGGGAGTGTCAGTACTAAAACCCCCTGTTCCTTCTTTCCGGGGCCGCGGTAGTCTCAAACGAACCTCTTCATCTTGATATCTCCAAAACCAAATACATTTGGAAGTTAATCAAGTTATTTGTCATACAATTGTTTTTTAAATAATTTAACGAATTGGTCTCCAAGTTTCTATAACTGTCTGTTTATGATTCTATATTCGATATAAGCATTAATACTGTTTTGTTTGTGTATCTGTAAGCCATATTTCTTGAAGGTAAGTAGAAAACTTGCAAAACATTAAATGGAAATCGGGTAGAAAATGTCCGGTAGTTGAGATCTCAGAACAATGTAACAGACTCTGTTACATTGTTCTGAGATCTCAACTACCGTTTAATAAATAGCAATAGGATAATCGTTAATTGCAAAACTCTTGCGAGACTCTCGTTTGGGCAACACTAATGTCGGCTTGTAACAAAAAGGTGAGGGATTTTCTAATTTCCAATTGGTTTTATTTTATTATGGACAGTCGACAGGCTTCGCTCCCGTGGTCTTCGTCACGTATAACCTTCCTCAAGCTTCAAGCTACTTCTATACCAAATTTCATCCGGTAATTCGGTAATTTCGAAGATTAACGTTCAAACAAACGTTTTCGCTTTACAATATTAGTATAGATGAGCTTGCTCTTGACTGATCTCGCCTGATGGTAAGCGATAGACGAGGTCTACGATGGAACGAGCGAGCCCAGAAGATGCCTGTTTAGTCTTGCTTTAAAGGTTGAAAGGTCATAAGTGGCAGGGAATACAGAAGCCGGCAGAGTTCCACAGCTTAGCTGTGAGCACTATACATGTGGTGGAGGTTTAGGTGGTCAAAAAGGCTGACGGGTCATATGTGGTACATGAAATTTAAAAAGTAACGGTTTAGTCAATGTTTCTCAAACCGGGAATATCCATATGTACCTTTTTTGAACGCGCGGGGCTTCGCTCCCGTTTAGTTTATCACGATAAAAACATGAGGGTTATATATTTTTTGCAGTCTGGTAAAAAGCTACTTCTATACCAAGTTTCATCCAAAACCACCCAGTACTTTCGCAGATTAACGAGTTTAAATAAACAAACTTTCGCATTTAAAATACTAGTATGGATTCTGAAATGGTATAGATTCAAACGGTCCAAGCCAGTATTTAAAGCCTAGATTTCTGTTTAAAAACGTACCTTGCTCCTTTAGTTACCCATGCATTCCGGGCTGAGGTATCTCATTAGGACATTCCCACTACCCCGGCAGGCATTGGTCCTATTGGGCTCACCGATTGTTCATTGCTCTTTGAAGCGCGCGTGGAATACGACGCTCCTTCGACGTTGGGATGTTACTTTACCACGCAATACATATGGCTTAAAGATATTATGTGGGCTCTTAACTCGGCTTTTTGTTAGATTGCAATCATCGATGTTTTATGCATAACAGTTTTAGGTCAAATAGACTTCCTATATGACCAGGCTATATAGTCTCAGCTCTAGAATATATAGCCCATTGCATCCCAAAACTGTTGTCTATAAAACTTCAATTCTCTAATTTTGTATGTAAAATTGACATCACTAAAATATAAATATATAATATAGTATTGTAAATTGTTTATTTATTATTATTTTTGTATATTCCACGAATCATAAATAGGGTTGCCGAAATTAAAATCTTATGTCCTAGTGTAGATAAGGAAAAATTTAAAATTTTAATATACATACCTAGATTTAAGTCGATGTAAGAATGTAGCGATCAAATTGTTTTCAATCTTTTAGTGGTTAAGACGTAATCAAATGTTTAGTCTATTAAAAGTATTTAAAGAAATTATATTTTTGTTTAATTTTATGAAGCACCTACTTCCTCATTATCTGAAAGCTTTCCAACTAAGTTTATTTATTTATTGGGTTCACTAACGACTGTTTACACTGATACTTAAAAACTATGGATATCGACGGTTAAAAGGAAATAGGGTATAAGCGACAAAAAAAGAAATGTTTAGGAGAGCCATTCAAGGTTTAGAATTTTAGAAAAACTGGTCTATTTTTTACTAAAACATCAGACAGTTGAATAAGTGTTATAGTAAAAGAAGGATAAGGTACTTTTTACAGTGGTTGTATAAAAGATAATAGAACACAAGAAACAGTAGGCTTTCAAAACAATACCAGTCCAAAATGTCGCTTATACCCTATTTCCTTTTAACTGTCGATATCCAAATGTGACTCAGGCTGGCTGGACAAATCTTCAAAATAGCTCGCATTTAACTAGGTCAATAGGGCACTTTATGTGACGGCTAAACACTTCAGAATTTGTGACGCTACAGAATCTTAGATAATCGATCAAAAATGTGTCCAGCCAGCTTGAAAAACCACTTTTCGCTGGTCTCTCAATCTCGGTATATCCAAGAGTAATAGCGTATCAACCGCTTAAAGGTTGGCTGTGTGTTGGGGTCAGCTTCTAGTCTAATTAGATGCAGCTGAGTACAGTCCGGGACACAGTTGAACCAAAATGGCGGTCGTCTGCGCAGATACAATTATGAAGAAAAGTGTTAGAGATGCTCCGCGGTTGTTTGGGAAATTCAAAAAACTAAAGTAATCAATAAACGCAAATTAAAAATAATCGTGGATTTTATTTCAAATTATTGTATTTCTCGTAAAACTGTGGCATCGGAAGTGGTAGTTAGGTATTATTAAACAGAACGGTTAAAAGAATGTACTAATAAAAATTTAATATGGCAAAAGTTAATGTGCAGCTACATGTTAATCACTTTCACTCACTGTCATAACACCAAACCTGGGAAATCAGTTATATTATTTTGTTTCAAGAAGTAATTGTAAACGTCAACTCTCATTCACCCCCCCCCTCCAAAGGTTCGTTGTGGTGGACTCATTTTTAACCGACTTCTGAAAAAGGAGGAGGTTCTCAATTCGGATGTTTATTTGTTTCTTTTTATGTTTGTTCGGGCATAGCTCCGTCACTTGCCAACCGATTTGAAAAATTCTTTTTTTGTTGGAAAGGGTATACTTTCCAAATGGTCCCATAAAATTTTTATCGAAATCGGACAAGCCGTTTCTGAAAAATCAACAAAAGTAAAAAAAATATTTACATTGATGATCTTTTCGTTTACTCTGCATTGTGTTTTTTTGTTCGCGCGTTTTTAGTTTTTTGTAGTTGACATTTTGGCTTTTATAACTAGATTAATTACAAATTGACCCACTAAAAAGCGCGAAAATAAAAACTTTTTGCAAAAAAAATAAAACCGACTTCCATATCAAAACACTACAAAGCTAAAAATAATTTTAATTTCGGAAGGCGGTGTGAAAAAAAAGAAAATACAAAACCAATAACACCGACTACCGAAATTAAAATTATTTTTGGCTTTTTAGTGTTCATATGGAAGTCGGTTTTATTTTTTTTTTGTTGAAATTAAATTAAATGATCACACATTTGACGGAGACGTAAATTCTAAAACTTTGTGCCTGATTGTACACTAGGGCCGCGCGGATAGAGTGCGGGCAGCGCGGACTAGCGTCGCCGCGTTGTTATGGTTACGCGCCGCCCCGCACGCCGCACCTCATACGCACTTCGATTGAGACCCAAAAACTGCGCATTCAAGGTCATAGTCCAACTTACGTGTCCCGTACTATACTAGTGTTTTATATGAAGCGATTGCCTATCTGACCTCCACAACCCAGTAACTGGGTAACACGATACCCCTTGGCATGACCTGTGTCAGATTTACTGGCTTCTGACTACCCGTAACGATTTTCAAAGATGTTCAAATGCCAGCCAACGGCTTAACGTGCCTTACCAGGCACGGAGGTATCACACCACCAACTTCCAAACTCCAGGCTACTACTGAGAAATTTTCTTACAGAGAAACCTTTAGTGCTACGTTTGAGCACTATTTTTAGAGATTATATTTAACCCTTTGACCGCCAACGACGCCTACAGCCGTAAACAAAAAAAGGTGTCCAGACCGCCAACGACGCCTTTAGACGACACCAATTTGGACCCTCAATTACAGGAAATAAAGTCAATGATTATTTTAAGAGTTTAAGTATTTTAATATCATCCCCATACTTCATTAAATTAAAGCAAATAAAATAAAAGCTTGTTCTTTGGCGTATAATCTTGAGACTTAAATTTTTCCAAGACCATCTATAAACTCGTAAAAACCCCCTATACAAAAAATACTTAGAAGTAGTACCTATAAGAAACACCCTTAACCTTTGGTATGCGGGAGCGTGCCCGCGTGGAGTACGTGATGTGCGGCAGATTTGACCCGGAATAGACGCGCACGCCGCATTTTTGAATTTCTCTTTATTTAGCATGAATTGAATGAATCATTATATAATTGGTAATTATTTTTTATACTTAGATGTCCATTGAATAAGATACAATATATTTCAACCGTAAAATAAGTAGATTTTAATATTTTACCGAGCCTTGAACTTGACAATTATCGTAAATTGGGTACCGTGAAACAATTGAACTTTTTAGTAAATTTTGTCTACTATATTTAGTTTTATTCATTTCCCAGAATAGATTAATAACACTACGAACCTATAAAAAAACACAGACATTTCTAGCACATACAAATATAGATATTTCCTTTTGAAAATTGATATTTTTCAATAGAAATTAAGTAGTCATTTTGACTTTGCGACAAGCGAAATTATTATCAGTTCAACATTATAACTGACGAACGTTTATGGTTCGTTCATTCATTGGGTTGAAGTAAAAACGATTTTAGAACTTAACAGTATTTATTTACGGCATAGAATTGAACAAAACGTGAAGGTAGTCCCATTGTAGCATATCTGCACCAAAGCACCGAGAAGCCTGGAGCAGATTCGCTCCAAAGCATACCAAAGGTTAAGGTAGCAAAGATTTAATACACAGCACTTTGGAGAAATAGTTAGAGAGAGCATTGACAAGGCGTGAAGACGCAGTAATGAATGTTCTTTATTAAAATAGAATGATTAATATATTATAATTTGTTAAATTTGTGATGTTTACATAAGTTAAACAGTGGTCACTGTGTGAGCGCGGCTCTCAGAGCACGCGTCTCGTATGCCTGTTTACATTATAATGAATTTATAGGATTTAGAAAAGTATTCCTGTTTGTTCATTGTATGTGCGGCAGGTTATCAAAAGCGAAGGGTAAGTATTCCGGTTGGCTACAAACCCAACACGAGGCGGTTATGAAGCATCTATTTACCGACCTAAAAAGCAAACAATGAGATTTGGACTGGCTAACCGAGTTCATGACAAATTTATCTGAATGGGATTTATTGTGCGCACTTCCAAGCTATGGAATTCTCTGCCAGCTTCTGTGTTCCCTGCTACTTGTGACCTTTCAACCTTTAAAGCAAAAGTGAACAGGCGTCTTCTGGGCTCGCTCGTTCCATCGTAGACCTCATCTATCGCTTACCATCAGGCGAGATCGAGATGAGATACTGGGTTGAGCTCAGATTCAGAAGGACTAAACTAAGTATATCTATGTTATCTCTTCATCACCCATGGTTGACTGGTAGAGAATGCCTATGGCATTAAGTCCGCCTTTGTAAATTTTGTGTTGCATGAAGTTTTAATAAACACTTAAATAAATAAACTTCATAATTATGAATAATGTAGAGATCCTCCTGATAGCCGAGAAAAATAAGCAAATCAAGTAGGTATTTATTGATACTTTTCTTTCGGTGGGAAAATCATCAAATGTTTCCTCCTGCTCCGGAGGAGCGGAAGGGAGTGTCACACTTCTGCTGACTAAAAACCCACCCAGTTCTTAGTTGCCCTTGTGGTCCGGGGCTGCGGTATCTCGTTGGAACATTCCCACAACCACGGAGCTATTTATACTTGACGCACGAGGTTGTCTTCATGTGGGATGTGA
Organism: Tholera decimalis; assembly: GCA_943138885.2. NCBI lineage: Eukaryota > Metazoa > Arthropoda > Insecta > Lepidoptera > Noctuidae > Tholera > Tholera decimalis. Next base: position 21,542,400 of record OW964578.2, on the reverse strand, counting down.
ACTCGGCAATCATTGTAGAGAGCGATAGAACACCTTAGGAGGCTCTCGTTAGATAGATAAATAGATTCATTTGAAATGATAGAAGTCATTTGAATTTTTAGAAAAAAAAAACCATCTATTATATCGTCTTTTTATTATTGACCATAAATTTAACAGTCTTTAACCTTCATATTAGGCTTGAAGTATTATCAAAATTATACTTGGAAACTACTTATTTTTTTGGTTTTCCGAGATCACAAATTTGTTATAGTGTGCCCCAAGGGTGGGGTACAGTTTAACAGCCATAGGAGTACAGTATAACAAGATAGGGCACACTATAACAGTAGACTAAACATCAAACGAAATAAAATATGAAAAATAAAAAGCATAACACCTGAATTATGAGACATAATATTTTTTTCGTAAACAAAATCAAACATGAATAAATTTGTCATACGAAAATACATATCTTTTCTTAACCTAGATTAAAGTGCCTTAGTATTTTTTGTAGGAACGAATAGCAATCAGCCTGATGTTTTTTTTTTTATTTTCCGTTTTAGGTAATGGCAATAATTATAAGCTCTATATCATTTTGTACGACAACAGCAAGATCCGGTTCTGAAGGAAAATAAAAAAACGTTATCAGCTTTACCACTTTTCATCGGTCAAAATTTTTTCAATATAACTGTCTGTTTTCCAGAAAATTTTACAATGACAAAATCATCGGTTTTTGGACGTCTCAGTAAAGACAGAGGGATTTCATTGTCATCTGAACCGTTAGATAGAACATCTGAATCTTCATCTGAATTTTCAGAGCCTTCTCCAGAACTTGAAAATAAAACCATGGTAACCAGCCAGCTCAACCAGTTGTAATGCTTCTTTCATTTTAATAGGATCGTGTAACCCAATTTCCGTTTTCCTTTTTTGATTACGCACCATTTTCTATGTAACAAACCTAGAAAATAAAAATATAGTCAAAAGGTATATTATAATATGTTACATTGTACCCCGTTACACTGTACCCCATACCATAATGTTTAAAAGAAAATTCGTTAAAAATGTTATAGGTTAGAAATTTCAATAAACTTTGTTTTCCATTTAGAGACTAACTAATTGAAGATTAAAGGCAACTTATATTTACTCACCAGAAATTATTACTTTTTGAACAATAACAAAACTTCACTCACTTAAATCTGCACAATTATATTGCCTAAAACATAAATTCTAGCATTTTTCGTTTTACTCGACTTTTTTACGTCCGATGACAGGTGTTTAAGATGGAGGCGCATAAGATTGACAAAACACGCAAAGAGACATTAAAGGGAAAATAGAAAATGACACAGATAGTCTTGATGTTATACTGTGCCCCTTGTTACACTGTCCCCCACTTGACCCTATTCTTTATTGTACACCATAACAGTAAAACAAATATGGACTTGACAACTAAAAAGGGTGATACAATGGGCGGTCTTATCGCTAAAAGCGATCTTTTACAGACAACCTTTGGATAGATTTGAAACAGAAGGAGAAAATAAATACGCGGGTAGTCCACAGTGTACTATTTATCTATACAAAAACAATTTTTTTTTTTTTTTTATAATTTTCCACAACTTTTCACACAACGCCATCTAGTCCCAAACTAAGCAGAGCTTGTGGTATGGGTACTAGACAACTAATAAACATACATATATATTTCTAAATATATACATATTATAGACTAGCTTTTGCCCGCGACTTCGTCCGCGTGGAATAGTTACTTTGGGCTAACGTTAAATTTAACCCCGATTTTGAAGCATTCTTCATTGGCGCTCCGCTCCTATTGGCCTTAGCGTAATGATATATAGCCTGTAGCCTTTCTCTATAAATTGACTATTTAATTAAAAAATATTTTTTCAATTCGAACCAGTAGTTCCTGAGATTATCGCGTTCAAACAAACAAACAAACTCTTCAGCCTTATATTATTAGTATAGATAGCTGTTGCCGGCGACTTCGTCCACGTTTCCGTCGTTTTTCGTAAAAAAAAAGTAGCCTATGTCCTTCCTCACGGTTCAGTGATTTTGATGTAACAGACAGATTAACCTTCGTAATTTAGTAGGGAAATATAATATGTCAATCTATAATACTGTTGAAAAATATCGCAATACCGAACCGCACAATATTATTGTTAATAGGAATCCGCGACTCCGTCAGCTTGTAACTCCTTGTGTGTTATTAAGTTAATGTATTGGTTTTAGATCACGATTTGTTTAGATCACGTTCACATGAGGCTTAAGTACCTATAAAACGAAAATACTTCAGCGCAAAGCTTCCGGGTAAACTATGTTGAAAGTTGACCCGTCCGGCACGTGAACATAAAGATTTCTAGAAATGCTAACCCGGGAAAGAGCGACGTACAACTGACCATGCGAGAAACAACTGACACCGAGATCTACTCCAGCAACACGAAAAGTCTGCCCTTGAGCCTTATTAATTGTCATTGCATAACACACCGATACTGGGAATTGAGTTCTTTTAAATTGGAATGTAAAATTATTTGGTATTATGGGAATTCTGGGAATAAAGACGGTTTCTCCTGCACCGCAACCTGTTAAAATTTGAGCCTCGATTATATTTTGTTGCAACTGGGTTACTTTTAGCCGAGTTCCATTGCAAAGTTGTGGTGGTTTTAAATTTCTGAGCAGAATAATAATCAGAAAGCTTCGAACTGCTAAGCTATCGGGAGTTACACGTGTTATTGTGAGTCAACCATAAAAGATAGATATATGCTGTGGTGGGATATTTTTTATATAATTTTAAGGAGAACATTTCCGTCATAAATGATTTCTGTGTAGCTTTAACCATTAAGGTTGCACTCGCGACGGAAGCTTAAAAAATGGAGTAACTTCTCCCGTTTTCCCAACATTTCCCTTCACTGCTCTGCTCCTATTGATTGTAGCGTGATGAAAAGTATTCTATAACCAGCTCAGGAGTATGAAAAATAATTGTACCAAGTTTCGTTAAAATCCGTCGAGTAGTTTTTGTTTCTATAACGGTTATACAGACAGACAGACAGATAGACAGACCGACAGACAGGCAGACAAAAATTTTACTGATTGCATTTTTGGCATCAGTATCGATCCCTAGTCACCCCCTGATAGTTATTTTGTAAATATATTTCATGTATAGAATTAACCTCTCTACAGATTTATTATAAGTATAGAAGATAAATTACACCCAGACAAAGAACAAATGACCGTGCTCATCACACAAACATTTGTCCTAGGTGGGAATCGAACCCACGACCTTGCGCATAGCAGTCAGTGCCACTGACCACTATACCAACGGGCCTGTCAAATTACGTTCTCAACACATATATATACACATCAAGGATCTTCTACCCATAAATACAGTATGTTAACTAACAGAGAGCGTTCCCGTTAACTCGCAATAGATGCTAAAAAAATATTACCATTCGAAAACAAAATGTTTTTATTTTTTTAATATTAAAATATTCACAAAAATGTTAAATTGATACGTAAAAGAAACACTGTACACGCGTACTTGAAGGACGGCAACGTCGCAATTTATTTATGAATGACGGGCCGCGTGTGCGGTGATCTAATTGATGTGCTTATACTATTGCGGGTTAACGGGAACGCCTTCTGTTGGTTAACATACCGTATATAAAAAAAAACAAAGACATACATAATAAAAATGTAGGCGGCTGGATCAAGGGCTTGATTCAGAAAGCGGTACTCCTGTTCACGGCGCGTATCGTCAGGAGGTTACTTTCTCTGGAGCTCTACCACCGGTAGCTTGGACCCTGTTCCCGATACCGGTGTCTTACTAAATATATAAATACAGGTTTGTATGTTTGTCCTGTATGCGTTCTTCAGCCATCGATCAGAGTATTTTAGGGACTTTAATTTTATCTTATCAACCCCGTTGAGTCATAATTAACTAAACAATTATACAACTACATGATAATCTTAATCAAAATATTTGAAACAAGATCTCACTGGCGCGTGAATATCTATCTATACCTACTTACTATTTCTTATTATAAAGTGGTAAAATTTGTTTGTAAGTTTGTATGGAGGGGTAATCTCCGGAATTAATGGTCCGATTCTAAAAATTGTTTCATTAATAGTAAAGAGATTTATTTTTGAGTGTTGTAGTATGAGTGTCGCGGGTAAAGTACTAGTCTTGAATATTTGATATCAGCAGACGAAATGAGATTTGATAAGATCACTAGGAAATTCCCAACATTCATCATAACAACCTATTAATAAATTATGAATATCTTCAAGTAAATCACCTACATTGCAATTAGGGCAATCAGCTTTTTCATCAATTATGTAAATTTCTTAGAGTACGTAGGTACCTAGTGACTAGTGACCCTGAACGTAACTTATCTATACCTACAAATATTATAAATGCGAATTCTGTCTGTCTGTTGCGCTTTCACGGCTAAAGGCAACGATTTGGGTGAAATTTGGAATGAAAATAGTTGAAGACAGGAAGAAACATAAGCTCCTCTTTTTCAAAAATCTACCTCTAAAGGACTGAAATAGGGGATGAAAGTTTTTATGAGAAACCTAAACCGCTTGACCGATTTCAATGAATTTTGTTTTTTTACTCAAATTTACGCAGGTGAAACTGCGGAGCACAGCTAGTTTGCTATAAATATAATATTTCTACTCATTTTAAAATTCATAAACGAACGATTACATCCGAAAGAAGCTTTAAAATTGCACCAATTGCCGAAAAAGTTGTTGAGGGACGTCTAAGGTGGTACCTACGACCAAGCTATGAGGCGCAGTGAAGACCACGTGGTACATTTTGCTCTAAACATGCCAGAACAGAAAAGAGGAAGAGGCCTCTTCGTGGTGACCTCCAGAACTCCCAAATGCCTAATGTTTTTATTTATGGCATTTTCACAGTCGTTTTAAGTATAAATTAAAGCAAATAAAATGTTATGTTATCAAATAAATTCTAAATCCAGAGGATAGCGTCGTTTTCAAGAGAGAACAGGTCTGTGGGACTCCCATGGTATTTGGTGAGGAGGCAATTTTCAACTATGTGCGCAACGTCCTGCACAGTAGCTCCGCATTTGCTCGCCGTCGGTGACTCGCCAACCGCATTTAGTCAAAAATCGTTGCTCCGTCCGTATCCAGTTCGTAACTACGAGTATTCAGTTGAGCCTGATGTGACAACCCAGTTACCCAAGACAGATTAATCTGGCGCAGACTAGTGACGAGACGCGACCTCAAATAATGGGACTTGGGTTGAACTAAGGAGAAGAGACTTTAAAATTCATAAACCATGGTATTCGAGAAGACTGACACTGTATCTTTCGAAACCAAATAAGTACCTTTTTCTTTGTTTCTCTCAATCGATCATATTATGATGAAACTTTGGTACGGTGTTCTGAACTAGAGACTTTCTGGATTAAAAATCCAGTGAAATAAAAACACTTTAATTAGATACTTATACAAAGGTACCTTTTTTGGTGGGAAAATCATCAAATTACTCCTGCTCTGGGTGGAGCGGAAGGGAGTGTCAGACTTCTACTGACTAAAATCCCACCCTGTTTCTTCGGTTGCCCTTGTACTCCGGCGGCGTGATATCTCGTAATAACATTTATTTATTTATTTACACTTCATGCACATAGGTACAAAGGCGGACTTAATGCCATAGGCATTCTCTACCGTGAGTGAAGAGTGAACCATGAGTGGTGAAGAGATAGCGTGGGTGGTATAAATATGTACAGACGCCTGCACATCACCCTCCCCCAATCTGTCAAATTTTCCTAGTCGAACATGAACCTTCCGCTTTTCTGATAAAGTTGAAAATCGATTACAGAAATTTGACAGATTGGGGTAGGTTGATGCGCTGGCGTCTGTACATAATTATGTGAAAAGTGAAATTAAAAAAATAAAATAACAAAAAAACCTAATAGATATCATAAAATAAAAATCTACATAAATAATATATAATATATAAATTAATACTTCTATAAATACTAAGAAGCAAATGAAAACAAAATGTGGAAATTCCGCTTATTGGTGTAGAAAGTAGATTCGCAATTTCTTTTTAAAAACATAGCGACTGTCAGCCGTCCTGATCTCGAGAGGAAGCGCATTCCAAACGAGAATCGACTGGATATGAAAAGAAGAATGAACAAAGTCAGAAGTATGAGAAGGACAGAGTAAGAGAAGATTATTGGATGAACGTCTATTTCTATCGTGTGACGAACATAGAAATTCCTGTAACCCTAGCAGGCAGTGGCCTTATAGGGTCCCGTCAATGCTGCTGACTGCTCGAAATACATGGGTAGTAGGTAGGCTAGCTTTTTATATTTAAAGATATGAGAGGTATTTTATTACATGAATAAAGAAAAGTAGAGGTTCAATGTCAGATAGGTTTGGATAGGTTGATATATTAAGAAATAAAACAGACGTAGGTACGTTCAATTAAATAGATACGAACAGATAACAATCAGAGATCTTTAAATTGTATAATAAATTGAAAAAATATATGTACTGCGATTGTATCTACATTTTATAAATTGATAACATCTAATTTATTATGACTAATTGAATTACACAATTAATTTACAAATACGCAATGATTTGCTGAATGATAAATCGAGTGAAACGTGCATTCAGGCTTATAGAGTGACGATGGGTAAAAAGAGCGAGTTCCGTCATCTTACTACATTATAAATACGAAATGGATGTATAGATGTTTTGATGTTTTTTACTTTTTCACGCAAACACTACTGAATGGATCATAGACTACATTTTATCCCGAAATTTCCACAATTGAAGGGGTTAACGAAATTGCTAGTAATGTGAATTCTAACCACATTAGTTCTAGTTCTCTTTATAAAAAAAGAATAGCTCAGTCATTTCTATAACCACTGGACCAATATCCAGTGGTTATAGAAATGACTTACGAGTTGTAGGCCGTGGATTTGATCCCACGCAAGCACATTACTATAAATGTAATTTTTATCCGAATGATGAGATGAACGGATCTTTATTTCTTTTTATCATTTAACGCCACTAAATATCTACTAAAATAATATCGGAAAAATTATTCAGAGTGCTTCTTTTTACCCGAAATGGCTCTAATTTGCAATAAATTAAATTAACATGCTTTTACTTTTTGGCGATATTAATCGGTGTTGTAATATCTTTGCATTGATGTAATTTTCATAATTATTTTCACAGCCAAGGATTTAACCTTGTCAGAAATTGTGGTAATGAAAAGAATACATTTCCTGATGACTTAATACAAGGTATCGGTTTTCTAAGAACTCAAGTGCGCAGGCACTTGAACTTAACAAATCTCTGCTAATGTGGCTTATCCTGGCTTATCTATATAATCTTCATGTTATGTTTAATATAATGTGTGTAATTATTGTGAATATGTGTGAATATAGCTTCTTCTCGCGACTTTGCTCGCGTGGGTGGGTTTTTCCGCGTAAATCCCGATTCCTTGGGGATTCCGGGATAAAAACTATCCTATGTCCTTCCCAGGGTGCTAAACTATTCCCATGCCAAATTTTATCTAAATCGATTCAGCGATTTAGGCGTGAAAAGGTAACAGACAGACAGAGTTACTTTCGCATTTATAATATTAGTATGGATAAATATGGATATGGATAGTATGGAAGTATGGGTGGTTGTAGGTTGTTAGGTATATTGTCGGACTGCCTCGTTGGTCGAGTTGTCGCAAACGTGACTGCTGAGCACGAAGTCTCGGGTTTGATTCCTGGGTCGGGCAAAGTGCTATTGGGTTTTTCTGTAAGGAATTTCTCAGTAGTAGCCCGGAGTTTGGAAGTTGGCAGTGTAAGTGCCGCGGAAAACACGTTAAATTTTTGGTACTTCGGCTCACAGTTTTATATTGTTGTGACGGATGAAACTCATCAACGCCACAAGCAATTCTGGCGAAGGAAATGATAGAAGGGAAGAGAAGTTAATGGGAAGAGGGATCTTAAATTTCGGGAGACGACTATACAAATCTGAAGATGAGACGATGTTTGGGCGTTTAAAAAATATGTGGTCCAGTGTGCCTTCTTCCAGACTACATTCGCGTAGGAATGAGTCCCGAACACGGATTTTTTCCATGAACACAGGAGTGCAATAAAAACCTTAGCGGATTCTACAGAGGACGGAGATGATGGATTTCGACACCTTTTTCTACGTGTAGAACCAAGGTTTTGGCTTAACATATGGTTGCACTGCATAAAAGAATTTGCCTTTCTTCTTCCCAGTCGAGTTCCACTGCTGTTGCCAAGTACTGTAAAGGTTTTCTTTTGGGAGGCTCAGTAAATCAAAGCCCTGATGGGCATTGTGGCAGAGATCGGCTGTAGCAGACGAACATGCATCTTTGGCCAAGGCATCGACGCACTCGTTGCCCTTAATGCCACAATGGCTAGGTATCCAAACTAACTGAACATTTTGACTATAACTGCACGAGAAAAGGGAGTTTTCTATTTTTTTTATTTCTAAAATAAGTGAACTGTGCAATTTATCTTTGAAAGGGTTTTGAACTAGGGTTTGGAGACAGCTAGGGAGTCTGTAAATATAACGGCTTTGTTAATGCGGTGGGACTCGTTGAAAAGACATGCTTCCAATAAAGCCACACACTCGCCTGTGAACACAGAGGCTTCCTTGGGACATTTGTATTGTAGTATGATCCTGGAATTTTCGAAAAATACTGCAGCTCCAGTGTGACTAGAGTCAGTAGATTTTGAGAAGTCTGTAAAAATATCTGTAAACCGTCCCATCGCTGGGCCACGGATGCATTGAAGATCAAATTTGCTGAAGGGGAATTTTTGGGTATACCTATGTTGAAATGAATTTTGGGAATGAAACATAAGATTTCGTAATCGAAACGAAAGAGGGGTAATTTAGGAAACTGTACGATTGGACATTCTAAATTTTGAGTTAGACGAAAATGTTTTAGGATTCGTCTTTATTTTTACAATAATTTGAGGTTCTGCTTATGGAATTTAGCTCATGCAATTTAGTAATAAGGGGATGGGAAGATCTACAAATTACCCTAGATAAAAAACGGGAGGCCAGGTACTGTCGCCTTAGGGCCTGGGGTTCGCCTCGCCTTAGGGGGGGGGGGGGGCAGGTTCAGCACATTCGACCTACAACGCGCCGATGGGCGAAGACTTTATACATTCAGAGATGATCCGAAGACATTTAGACTGTACCCTGTCAAGTCCAGCCAAAGCACCTTTGTTGTGTGTTAAGTGGAACGTGCCGTAGTCCAAAATACTGCGAACTAGGGCATTATAAACTAATTTCATGGTGTACCGGTGAGCACCCGACCAGACGCCCGCGAGTACTTTTAAAATTGAAATGACACGTTCACATTTGCTGATTAGGTGATTAATGTGGTAATTAGATTTAAAAAGCTGAAGTTCTTCATATAGTTCGAAAGACTGTATGTCACTGTTATTTCGCGTTCCCGAAGTATTGTACCTATGTTTGAGAGGATCCTCTTTTGGTACAGATTTCAAATAAATGATGTCATTAATATTAAAACCAAATTGCTCAAAAAACACAAAATATTCATTGAGCGCTTTAAATCCAAAGAGAATGTAATACATTATGTTTAAATCGACATTCGGTGTCGACTATTATAGCATCTGTGTTAAAAAAGTTGAATCTGAACTGCATTTCAGGAGATTGGTTCATCAGTATGTTCATATGTATGATACTGCGACCCCGGTACGTAGGGGCAGTAGAAGGAACAGGGTGGGTTTTTAGTCAGTAGAAGTCTGACACTCCCCTCTGCTCCACCCAGAGTGAGACTTAATACAGTTAACTTATTAGGCTTATCAATGTACTAGGAGTGAATGGTGTTCTGAAATAGGTACAAGCTGCTAGCTTCGTTCAGGCACTTATAGTCCCACAATACGAAAATTGAATGGCTTATATGTATTAGTCTGTAAAAACTAATCGATGTACAAACGCCAGCACATCAAGCTACAACAATCTGTCAAATTTCTTTAATAGATTTTTAACTTTATTGTTAAAGAAATTAGGGCTATATACGGACTTAATCCGGAGGAATCATGTCAACCAGTATTTAAATAAACTTGGTTTGTTACCGCTACCTTGTCCGTATATTAATGAAATTTCAATGTTTGTATGGAAACATAAAGAATTATTTCAAGTAGCAAACGATTTAAATCCTCGAAGCCGACGAGACCCGCATAGACTCGTGCTAAACAGTGTTCCCGGGCTTGTTAAGTACAACAAAAACTGCTTAAGTATGTGTGTATGTATTTATAACAGACTAGCTTCTACCCGCGACTTCGTACGCGTAGAAAGGTTTTCCCGCGCAAATCCCGATCCCGTGGGAATTTCGGGATAAAAAGTAGCCTATGTGTTATTCCAGAATGTCATCTATCTACTTACCAAATTTCATTCAGATCCGTTCAGTAGTTTTTACGTGAAAGAGTATCCATCCATCCTCACAAACTTTCGCATTTATAATATTAGTAAGATTACCGAGTCACCTGAAAATGTTAAACTCGAGATATGCATTGAAATCTAAACTGTATGAATGGTTAATTAATAGCAATTTCTATAGTATAAAACAATACCTAGAACAAAAGTAGTGTTCTTAAAATATAATAATAATTTAGTTTACTAAGAAAATTGTTATTACAAACACATTTGCATGCTATGTTCAATCTTGGCAAAACATGTCTGCTCTATTCTTGTACTGTAAGACCTATTTATACCATGTTTTACGCAAATAAATACATCTTATCATATCTAGGTTCAAGGTTGATTGGGAAAAATTGACAGTTTCAGGTAGCTTCATGTGCTGGCGTCTGTACCTATGTAGCATCTGCTTAAGCTTTGTTTTCCTAGGATAGCGGTGCCGTCATATAGCGGCCGTAATACAGCGGTGAATGACGTCACTAGTAAAGATGGGCGAAAAATAACGTCACGACAAAAATAACGTTGTTATCTTGCTCCTCAAATGATTACTGTGACTGATCATGAAGGAACAACGTTCCAAAATAACAGTGGTGAAATAACACAATCACTACAATCACTACAGTGACACGAGACACTACAGTGACATGAGTCACGACAGTGACCGAGTCACGACATGGAACGAGTCACGACATGGAACGAAATCTAACGAACGATGTAATACGCGCAATCGGGCATTTTCGGATAACCCAGGAGTGAGATAGCGAATGATTCCGTATTTCTGGCTCGTTCCCTCGCGCCTTGAATACTAATTTGCTCAAAATAATAAAATTAAATTCTTATGTTTATATTATAAAAATTAGGTTTTTTGTAGACTTGAGCATATCACTGCGAAAAAAAAATTATAATTATTCTGAAATGTGAACTTGTGATAATAAATTATTTGTTATTTGAACTAATAGTAAAAACTTGTGTAAAACATGCTTTTAAAAATATATCTGGCTACGTTTCGAAAAAACATTTTGAAAAAAAAGTAAATATAAATGTTAAATAAATACATATCATACTTATTCAAAAGAATTTCCGACATTCCTAAGCCTGTAAAACTGTGACTGTCGTTCCTGTTACAAAAATCACAGTGAACTTTGTTGGGATCAAATATCTACGGAATCATATTTCGTAACGTGAGTGACCGCAGTGACAAAGTCACGTTGATTTGTCACTGTGACTTTTATGGAACAGGAACGACAGTGACAGTGACAAAAAAGAAACGGTTTCGCCCACCGCTAGTCACTAGAACGTTGTCTATGTAAACAAAATGGCGCGGTTTCCTAGAGAGCGGTAACTGACACCGTAACGTCAAAAAGCGGTGCCGCCATTTGCATGACGGCCGTCTTGTCGGTGACAGATGGTTTCGTGAACGTTTCATTGATAGCGATGAAGCAGACTGTGTTAAAACGGCCGTGGAACTTTCCACATGTCATCACCGTAAAGACGGCCGCCTTTTGCGTCCGTAATATTACGGCCGCTATATGACGGCACCGCTTTCCTAGGAAACCAAAGCTTTAGTGTTTTCTCAACTATTTCAGGTTCGGTGTCCAGTCTAATTAGATGCAGCTGAGTATTAGTGTTTTACATGGAGCGCCTACCTCTCTGAATAAAAGTCTTTGTCTTTGTTTTTCCGGGATAAAAATTAGCCTATTACGTTGCTCTATAATCTTCTCTATCTTTCAGTGCGATTTCGATTCAGAGACTAGCCTGGACAAACCGGAAAACAGACTGTCAAATTTTTTTTAACCCCCGACGCAAAAAGAGGGGTGTTATAAGTTTGACGTGTCTGTCTGTGGCATCATAGCTCCCGAACGGATGAAGCGATTACATTTTTTTTTTTGTATTAAAGGTGACTTATGTGTGAGTGTTCTTAGACATGTTTGATGAAAATCGGCTGAGCCGTTTAAAAGTTGTGGGGGGTGAAAGTGGGGATGAATAATCGAATGTTGTCAAATATACCCGAGTGGGGTACAGTGGCGAAGGGTGAATTTTCATAAAAGGGAAGTCGGACCAAAAAATGCGTATACGCGATACCTTGTTCAAGTGTGATGCGTGAATTCCAGTAACTGTGGCCCTGTGGCTGACTTCGAAATCTTGTAACTTCGTAAATAATTATTTGTTTAATTGAAAATAATAGATTACTATTTATATATTCATATATAAAATAATAGACTAATATTTGCCATATTTCAAAAGGGAAGCCGGTAGGAATCGAGTTGTATGGAGCCTTCGCCACTGGTGGGGTATCAAATGAAAGAGCACGACGGGTATATTACAATCAGACATGTTTTATCAAAATTGGTTCAGCCATTTACTAGATCTGGGGAGTGAAAGTGGGGATGAATAATTGAATATTGTCAAATATACCCAAGTGGCGTATCAAACGAAAGGGCACCATGTGTACTATATTGCAAAAACTGTCCATTCCATGAAATTGGTCAAAGTGACAAAAACTATGGTGCTAAATAAATGATGTAGTTTAAGCTATGGATGCATGTGATGAAATAAAAATAAAATTTCTAAGTACGCAAAAAACTAATAGTCGCGGCGGGGTATCGCTATGAAACAAACTTTAAATATCGATTCTTAATGGTGATACCCCGCCGCGATTATTATTTTTTTACTTTTTAATGGATGTTTCTTAAACTACTTCTAAGTATTTTTTGCGTAGGGGGTTTTTTAAATTTTTGTATTAATTTATTTTACTGATCGTTGTGTTTTTACAAAGCACAGTTATTTTGGAATCACAGTTTCTTAAATTTTATAAACTAGTAGCCGCGGGCCTCGCTCCCGTAGACTTCCACGATAAAAACATAATCTCCTTCTTTTGCAGCCGGGTAAGAATCTATAACCGTCACACTTTTCAAAACATCATTGATTTTCTCAATCTATACTTAAAATATTATAAAGCGGAAAAGTTTGTTTGTTTGTTTGCTTGAACGCGCTAATCTTCGAAAGTACTGGGTAGATTTGGATGAAATTTGGTATGGAAGTAGCTTGAAGCTTGAGGAAGGTTATAGGCTACTTTTTACGCGACTGCAAAAAAGGAGAGTTATGTTTTTACCGTGATAGAATCCACGGGAGCGAAGCCCCGCGTGAGTACTAGTGTTTCCATAATATAGTATTTATAAGTGTGAGAGGACCGGTTGGAACTATAGACCAATTAACACAGTACAATATAATTACAAATCAGACAGGAATCTAAGAGTCTAGTGTTCTCGCATTCTGAAATAAAATCCCCCACCTCGCGTCGCGTTCTTCAATGCTGGTCGTGAAGCCCCCGGGGCAGTAATTTATCCCTGATGGTGTTCCTCCGTCTATGCCTGTTCTTGGCATCGTGTAGAGCGATGTGTAGTTGGACGTCCAGGGTGGAATAGACCAGATCAACCCATCTTGTTAAGCTACGGCCTCAATGGCGGATCCAGGGCGGGGGGGGTCATGGGGTCATTACCCCCCCCCCCCCCTGGGCTGGGTCCAGGACCTAGGTGGACCACTAATTAATTTTTTTCTGTTAACTCGTTTCTGTCGTTGTAAACGAATATCGGCAGTGGATGGCCAAGTGGCAGCGGAGTCAGGAAATACAAATTATAACTTCTTGTGACTTGACCACGATTATGTGACCCCCCCTGGCACCAAAGCTGGATCCGCCCTTGTACGGCCTCTAGGTCAGTTGCCATCAACATTTCCAGTAATTATGAAATGTTGAAGATTGTGGCTTTCTTTCCTGGCTTTGTGATTTAAAATAAGCTTTATGAAATGGCAAAATTTCAGTAATGATAGATGGAAAAAAAAGCAAATCAGTTATAGAAATAATATGTTGTAATAATCATTAAAATCAGTCCACGCGTTTAATATCTACAGCGCAACAAAGGATACAACATAATTATACATAAACACAATATACTGTTTTACATCGCACACTCGGGATAGCAAGAAAACATATCGTATCATATATCACATATCTAGATGTATGATAGATAGTATGATATATACCAAGAACTCGGTAATGTGCTATTATGGGCTTTATGCTGTTATGTCAAATTTAGCAACTATAGACCGGAATACACCTTAGCAATTTTTTTTAGATTTTTCCTAATGATATTTACAAAATTATCATGACACACATGATATTTTATGTATGTATAGAATTTTAGGTATTTTTTTTCTTAAATAACTTTACGTTTTGAATAAAAGGAATTAATATGAATAACAGTGAACATTCCCCAAAAAATTGCTTACATTTAATACATCAATGACTTCAATAATCCCACTAGTTAAAACATATTTGATAAAATCAAAAAATCTTTTCTCCTGTAAAATTTTGATTTTTCGATTACCGAGTTATTGCTTGGGGGGATCGATATATATTTGTGTTTCTATAAAAAACTTGTTTGTCAATAATGTATTGATATTACATATTGATAAAGTTGAAAATTTCATCATAAATATGAATAATATACCTACATCCATTGATAATTGTTTATTTTGATTCGGAAATCTAAAAAAAATAACAGTAGATAAATCACGCTATCTAACTGCGTATCATTTTCTTTTTCCTGGGGGAAAAATCATTAAATGATTCATACTCTCTGGGTGGAGTGGAAGGGATTGTCAGATTTCTACTAACTAGAAACTCGCACAATCGTCAACTTTTTTGTATAAATATAACCAGCAATAATATGACTGATATGGCTGATAGTGATGTCTTCAAGTGTATTTATGAGCAGAACATAGCTGATAAGTTTCCAGAGATGACAATGGAGTCCTTTTTAAAAGTGGTTAAGTTTAGTCACAAGTCAGGAAAGAGAGATGCATTGACATGTAACTATGTCATCTAAGTCCCAGCTAAGATACGTAAAGCCCTTATATGTCAAGAAAGGCTTTTTATAAACTGGACATCTTGCCCCGTCAGAGATTTCACCCTGGTTACTAGGTGCTATAAATGCCAACAATACGGTCATGCAGCAAAGACTTGCCGAGAGGTCAATTCTTCATGAGGTCACTGCGGAGAAGCTGGACACTCAATGTCCGAGTGCAGAAAAAAGAAGAAACCCCGAAACGTGCAACGTGCTCGCGCTTCAAAAAGCCCAATACCCATAAAACTGGAGATAATGAGTGCCCTGCTAGGAAAATAGCAGAATACAGATACATCAACACTATCGACTATGAGGGCACGTAGAGCATCATACTCTATGTCAGACTTCCGCGTTGATACACCTGTTGCTGACACAGCTATCACTGGTGTATGTGTTTGTGTGCTACTAATCGATTTGTTGCTGTCTCAGCACATTTGTTACCCACTAGCTGCAATAATCAAAATAAGCAAGAGTTTGTTTTTTGAGTTCGACCTAGTTTGTTATTGTTTCTGCTGACGCATTCGTTTGCCCATGATGTAGTTTTTAAGTAATAGTATTTAAGTTATTTCGATTTATTGTAACAAAATATAAGATTATTTTTTCCATTATGAATTTGTTAAATATTGTTTCAAACATCTGTTCTCTTTAAATTATAATGTTTGTTGGAGCTCCTTTCGCCTGTGATACAGGATTAATCCTAAGGCATTATCATTGTAAGATTTACATAGTTTAATTAAGTTTAATTTTGTACTTTACCTAATACGATTATTGAATAAAGATTTAATTATTTATTTTATTTATAATATTTTATGTTTAGATTTTTTGTATTTGCCTACTAACATAGATTATAAGTATTCATTGTTACTAACCATTATGGATCTTGGTATTTGATAAATAAATAAATTGAAATTGAAAGAAGCGGGCATTTTTTTTGTAATTTTGAAAATCTGAAGACATACGAGGTATTGAATAAAAAAAGTCCAAACTAGTTACCTATCTTAATAATTTATGAAACATTAAACCCCCAGGGTACTATGTACCGATGTCTATCGCTGAGAAAGTTAAGGTTAAACCTGGCTTAAGTAATTAACATTATATAATAGCCCGCTAGCTACATAGCTATCACTGTTATAGTGAATGTATGTATCCTATCGTAATGTAATGGGCTTATGGCGTCGATGGTAGTCGATCAGACACAGGAATCATAAACAACAATATTAAAAGTAACTTACATAGACCTTGTACATTTTATCACGCCTGTATTCCTCAGAGGATTAGGTAAGTAGTTGTATAAACCCAACCAGATTTCATCAGGTTCAGGGAGTCTTTGTTTCGCGATAGCTACAACTAGGGGATCGTTAAGAGGGTATTGGATACTTCCAGAAGTTCTATGCAAGTGAAGCACGTTTGCCGTACTCATAGAGCGCCACATCATCGCTTTCCTTCAAGTGAAATCTACTGCCGGAGTCCGTGTTTTTTGATAGTACCAACTTGCTGCATTGGACTCGATCGAGCGCAGAGCTAAAAGGCTTATACTTAGGCGACGAGGTGCTGGTGGACAAGCTTCATAGCCTGGCTCATCGGCGAATCGTTGCTTGCCTGTCGGTTTTCTACAGATTATACTTCGAGGAGTGTGCGCAGGAGCTCCATGACCTGATTCCTCCATCTCCATTTCACTACCAGACGCACGGCTGGGTACCACCCACACTTGGTAGATATGATATGATATATATCCCTGCCACTTATGACCTTTCAGCCTTTAAAGCACGAGTAAATAGGCATCTTCTGGGCTCACTCGTCCCATCTTAGACCTCATCTATCGCTTACCATCAGGCGAGATCGAAGTCAAGTGGGCTCATCAGTAGTAAAAAAAAAAGCTATCACCTGAGGGTCTTTAAGTCAAGAGTGTAAAGGTTACTCTTACGTAAGCGTGTTTCATCTTCGACCACATCATCGCTTACCATCGGTAATCAACGTGAGCCTAACATCAATAAAAAAAGTGATATTGTGGTTAATTGTAGCTTTTGTATGTCCCGTTATTTATAAAGGGCCAACCTATTGCCATAGGCCAAGGTCTAAAAACTAAATACCTAACACATTTTACCGATGCCAATGCAAAAATCCAGCCCTGGACTTCGTACTCAGCGGTCGCACTCGCAAAGACTACATCAAAAACCACAAAGTTATTATATCCTTATCGTTTAACATAGTTCTCGTAAAGGATTAACAGATTTATCGGACATAGCATGCACGGAACATAGCAATAAATATGAATTACCTAATAGTTATTGCACGTTGTAAATATTTTAGATCTATCGATACGTTTGATGATCACGTTCAAGTGAAAATGGAGATATCACTCCGTTAGAGTCTGGTTTGAACCAAGGACGAGCTGTAGATATCGAGTGTCAAATCACTGAGTCCCTTAAACGCCTAAGTTGAGCTACACGATAACTGACTCCAGGGACGGCGGATTTGGAGCCGTCCGCTGCCCCCTATAACACGAGACACAAGATGGCGGCGCGTTTTGTTCAACCCGTGTCTCACTTAGAAATAACGGGGGGAGCCAAACACCTTACTCCCCCCTCTTGACCAGATGGCCCAGTCGGAGGCCCCATTGAATGGTACTTAATTGTTTTCACAGCCCCAGATGCAAGTGTACGAGAGAACACGAGGAGGTTTCAGTTAGTAAGAGTCTGCCAGACCCTATCGCCCGCTTCAGATTTCCTCAAAAAATGCGGTACGGATCACAATTTTTTGATAAATCTAGATATATAATGATAATCATGGTTTTTATAATTCTAAAGTGACATATACAAGCGGACAACCATACCTACTGCGGGCGCAATGTGGGCAAATTCCTTTGTAGTGGCACCTGTAGTCAATTGCTATGCGTTAGACTGTTTTTTCTTCATGGTAGGCTCGCGTTTGGTTGAAGATGAAGTACGCTAATCTAGAACTACCTAACCTATTCAAGACCTTCAAGTTTTCCGGCCTCAGGACTCCGGCAGGAAATTCCACTATGTAGCGGTACGCACAGTGATTTAGCTTGGTGACTGAGAGCTTGAAAGCTCTCTAAGTCAAAATATCTATAACGGCTAAAGTCTCAGAGATAGTTAATCATGAATAATCTTTAGTATCTACATCTTATACCTTACCTATACTTACCTACCTTAAGGCTTGGTACCTCTACAAAGTCCGTCCAATAATTTGTTTGGTGAGAGCACGTTCTCACCAAGTATGTCACGAGTTCACGACGACAGATTGTCGTGTCGTTTGTATCTTCGTGGTTTGTGTATTTAAATGGAGGTGTTCGGAGGAAGACAATTTTTTCTGTGCCTATAGATTCCGAAGATGCAAACAGGTATTGACTACGGTTGCCCATCGACTAATGAATCGTCACGATATAGTGGGATTGCGCCCTAAGTCGTTCGGGGGTTTGCTCTACCCGTTTCAGCAAAACAAGCACAAACCCATCCTTCTTTCAAAAATCAAATTATAAAAATCTCTATTTTTCTCCAACATTATTTATTACTATAATGTTATGACAGCTTTTATATGTTTGAGTGTATAGATTATTAATTACCTTTGTATTAAAGTAAATAGGTAGTAGGCTACACCACGGACGACCCTCGTACGGTACGTACCCTCAAGGGATGGTTTCGAAAGTAATATCGAAATCGTCCCAACGATCTTTGTAAAAGATCGCTTCTAGCGATAAAACTGTCCGTTGACTTGTAATACACTTTTAACCTGAAACATACATTTTAACTCACTAGAAATTATGCGGACGGAGGACTTAAATTTGACGAAATTACTTTACACAGAGGAGTGCATTAGCTAATATTTTAATAATAAAATGGGTGGAAAATACTGATATCGTATGGAGTTGCCTATTCTTCTTCCCCTCAGAACATATTTTCACCATATTTTTGTTTAGCTAAGGCATTCAGGAACCTACCTAAGCGCGAGAACAGGGGTATTTTAAACGACTCGATTGAAAAACAGAGTTTTCAGTACCATGTAATTTTCTACGCATAATTTTATGTCCGTAAGGATTGAGGAGCCACATCAGATTTTTTAAATCTGATTTCACCATTATTTAGCAGCAATGTAGCTTATTTTGCAGGCCGAATTCTAGATTTAGCAGCAAAATATATCACTAGTTATTTTAATGCAAAAGTGGCTCCTCAATCTAAACGTCTGAATTGAGGAGCCACCTGGAACTCGTTAAGTAATAGATGAATATTTATGAAAATTTTGTATCATTTAGTAGTAATTTTGCATATTACCGTCTAAAAATTTAGCTTCTGTAGCGCTAAAATGTAAGAAGTTACAATACTTTTAATATGGCTCCTCAATCTAAACTCAAGAGGTGAATTTCTATTGGATTTGAGCGATCAATTAATATATTCGACATAATGATCATTTAGCAGGTGTTGTGTTTGTTTTTGCAGTATAGGAATAAAATAGTAAAACAGAGTAAATTTTGTATATGAACGCATTTTCTTTGGCTCCTCAATCCTGATGTTCTAATTATATATGTTTGACTGTAGCCATCTGAGATCTCAACGGAATCTAAAGCCAGAGATACTAACATTTAGCAGAAATGTCTGCAAAATATATCTGCACAGTTCAGCAATGTATATATTTTGGGGGTACCAACAAATTAATATTTCACTTACGTACCCACAATAATATTTATTTAGTAACAAAACATTCATCAGCGGTGAAGTATTCTCGTTTGTACATGAATAATGTTCATGTACGAAATAAATAATTAACTGAAAAATAAAATTGACAACAACAAAACAACCAAACTGTGTGTTAATATAGTCTATCAAACATAGTTTCATATGAACTGAATGGTTGTGCTATGCGAACTATTATGTTTTACGTCAAGGTTTTTGTTGCACAAATTGAGCCTGAATTATAATCGTTAAGTAGAGTAAGAATATTAATCATTTATTAAGCCAAAGTTGGAGAATTTTGGAACACTCCGTCTGCACCATAAGAGGATTGAGTGTTCTAAATAAACCTAAATAAATAGCTAAAATAAATTGAATATTTGTGAATAGTTTTCAAAAATTCAATACAATTATTCCACATAAAAATGTTAACCATATATCTAGTATATATGTTGAAACATGAGTTACAGTATTTTCTCAAACTAGCAGATTGAGTGTTCTAGATAACTGACCATGACTTTCTCACCATAGGTTTCACAATTTTTTTTATCTTCACCATGAAGTTTTCACAATTATTTCTTAAATTCTTTCTAGATTTCGTAAAAATATATTTAACTTTTAAAAAGGAGCACTCGATCCACACGCACACATTTAATCTGTTATTAAAATATAAATTTAATAAATTACTTATCCTGGTTTCATAAATACGAGTATAATATGGTCACCCTACACACTGAATTTACAAGAAAATAGTTAAGTATTGTTTTTTCAGAATCCAAAATATATACATTGCTGAACTGTGCAGATATATTTAGCAGACATTTCTGCTAAATGTTAGTATCTCTGGCTTTATATTCCGTTGAGATCTCAGGTGGCTACAGTCAAACATATATAATTAGAACGTCAGGATTGAGGAGCCAAAGAAAATGCGTTAATATACAAAATTTACTCTGTTTTACTATTTTATTCCTATACTGCAAAAACAAACACAGCACCTGCTAAATGATCATTATATCGAATATATTAATTGATCGCTCACATCCAATAGAAATTCACCTCTTATGTTTAGATTGAGGAGCCATATTAAAAGTATTGTAATTTCTTTCATTTTAGCGCTACAGAAGCTAAATTTTTAGACGGTAATATGCAAAATTACTACTAAATGATACAAAATTTACATAAATATTCATCTATTACTTAACGAGTTCCAGGTGGCTCCTCAATTCAGACGTTTAGATTGAGGAGCCACTTTTGCATTAAAATAACTAGTGTTATATTTTGCTGCTAAATCTAGAATTCAGCCTGCAAAATAAGCTACATTGCTGCTAAATAATGGTGAGATCATATTTAAAAAATCTGATGTGGCTCCTCAATCCTTACGGACATATAATTTTTACACACAAACTTTCCTCAAGAAAATTCCTCACTAACAGTAAAAGTACATCGAAATCGGTTGAGTAGTTAAAAGCTTAATATTGGTACTGGGAATGACAGAGTTGGATAGCGATTGTAATTTTCACTTTGGAATGATTGGACTCAGCATGCTTGCGAAAACCGTATCTAAATACTAATAGGGGTTACTAATTTAATTAATATACTTTCATTGTGCGTACGGCTAACGAGTGGAATTCCCTGCCGGAATCTGTGTTTCCCGATAGCTATAACCTGGGGTTCTTTAAGTCAAAGAAATAATCAATGAAATGGTTTATTTTTAGACGTAAACAAACTAACATAGAATCTCGACCATTAGAACATGTAGGTAAACGAAATGCCGATGACATTTTATCAAAACAATACGTCCATATCTCTAGATTGTATTTATTAATCTTTTTCCGACATTATTCTTCCTTCTTCGATTATTATCTGTGCAAATTTAATGACAGCCCAATTAAAAAATATAAACCCTTACCATAAACATTATAAGGCTTATTTTTTAATGTATTTCAGATTTTTGATAGCAATATCTTTGTTGACAATTTGTTAACTTGTTTCTATAAAAGTAATTGATCGGTTTTTGATGGCATGACAGTAATACACAGCTTAGACTGTTTAAGAGTCTGTCCCAACCACAACCAAACCCACAGTGCGGACTTAGTGAAAATAAAGTGTTTATTTTTAAATATTTCATTTTTTCGTACATCAATATCAATTTCAAAAATGATCGGTGAGTTATTTCTTTTTTTAAATAGAGTAACTTTTTTAATCCCTTGATTATTTTGGTATTGTTTTTTGAACATGCTATTTATACATTAGTTTAAATTTCTGTATTTAAATTTTTTACTCTTATTTCTTAGTTTTCAATTCTTAATATCATTTCTACGAGAGGGAACGGGGCATTAGCGGTTGTCACAAATTTTAGAATTTTTGGTCTTAGGACAATTACCTAAAGTTTTCTACCTATTTTGGTTCGCAAGTCTGAATAGTAACCACTGAGCCATCACTGCTGTCTTATTTTAATAATTCATATTCATAGCTTGAATTTGGTTCACAGTTTATTCATATAGGTAAACAGTTCAACCTACATCAGTGTGCACCCGCCGTGCAATATCTAAGTACATCAGATAAAATGTTATTTAGGTACCTACTAAAGAGACTTAATTGATGACTTAGGTTTTTCATGTTTTCTATTAATGTCCTTTGTTATATAAAACTATAAACATAAATCTATTAAGAGACTTTAAAAACATACAAAAATTGATTTAGATTTCTACACAATTGTGTTGTTAAATGTTTATTTTTTTAATAGGTAACTTAAAAAAATATGACATAATAAATAGTGTTCAAAAAGATACTCAAAACATGTGTTTTGAATAATTAATTAGCTAAATGAGACTGATGGTAGTTTGCTTCCGGTAGACTTAATTATCAATCAAATCATATCAAAAATATTTTATTTCTCATTAGCTGCATATAAAATAATAAAAATAATTTGATAAATCTAAAAAACCCGACTACTTAGCATGCAAAAAACAAGCACGATTTCTTAAAAAAAAAGTGACAAGCAAGCGGGACCTAGCCCACTTTTATAATTATACCTACCAGTGGCGAAGGGTGAATTTTCATAAAAGGTAAGCCGGACCAAAAAATGGTTACCTTCCTCAAGTGTGATGCGTGAATTCTAGGAACTGTGGTCCTGTGGCTGACTTCGAAATCTTGTAACTTCGTAAATAATTATTTTTTTAATTGAAAATAATAGATTACTATTTATATATTCATAATTATATAAAATAATAGACTAATATTTGCCATATTTCAAAAGGGAAGCCGGTAGGAATCGAGTTGTATGGAGCCTTCGCCACTGATACCTACTTAGCTGCTGCCCGTAACTTCGTTCGCGTGGGAGAATTTCCCGCATAAATCGCGATCCCATGGGAATTCCGGGATAAAAAGTAGCCTATGTGTTATTCCAGGATGTCAACTATCTACTTACCAAATTTCATTAAAATCCATCCAGTAGGTCCGGAGATTAGCGTGTACAAACAGACAAACAGACAGACTTTTTTATTTTTTTTTGACATCCCGCCTCAATTATTATTTTTGTATAAAATTTAGATGTACAGACACACATTTTTTACTGTTTTATTATATGTATAGATAGGCTTACATAGGCAAAACGTCAGAAGCTCGTGCATGGTTCATATAGGTCGTTTTTTTGGAGAATTATCAGCAAGAAACTCCACGTTTACTCTTTTCAAAACAAATTGATTTTCACAATATCGCATTACCTAATACAGTTTGTATAGGTAGGAGAGAACCTACAATGAAAAACCTACTAATCAAAAACAAATCTAAGAGTCTACAGTGTTCTCGCATTCACATTATAAATGAGCTCTATAAAATAACAAGATTAAATTTCATTAATGATGGATGGAAAATGAAGCAATGTATGTCACCGTAAAATTGCAAAAACCGTTATATTATAATATATCTATCTCACGATATCGTAATCTATGGATCAATTGTGATCCGTACCATACCTACTGCTTACAATTTAACGCATTATTTTTTGATAGATTATAATATATCTATCTCACGAGATTTTAATCTATCGATCAATTGTGATCCGTACCATACTGCTTGCAATTTAATGCATTATTTTTTGATAGATTATAATCCATCAAAGTGAAACCGTAAATTGTGCAAGATACATAGATATACTCTTTATTGTGCACCATAACAGAATTAAATAAGGACTTAAAAACTACAAATAATAGTAAATATCCCGTTTTAGGTTCTTATGTTACCTTGTGGCAGTTATTTAGTTCCTATTTATCCATGATCAGGGTTACAGCGATTAAATTAGAAAATTACTTCTGATCGATATGAAAACTGTTGATTGTGGAGGCTAAATGTTTTGTCAAGTACTTAACATGGTTGTAGAAATGTACTGATAGTCCTGGAGTAATCGAGGTAAAATATAATTCTTCCTGCGTAGGTTTATATGAATCAGTGTTTCAGGCTATCACTTTACATCGATACTTACTTTAAATATAAATAGATTAAATATAGAAATACGGGTAGTTAGAAACCGACTAAGGCTAAGTAGCATGATGATACTAAGAATAGATGAAATTTTAAATGTGTCCACAGTAATGCGATTAAAAAAAACTAGAAAACAAAAGTGGGCCAGTACGGACATCATTTAGATAATAATCTATTGGTTATCTGTGCTAATCCGTCTGCTGAATATTACTCGACCATAGAGAAAGGTTAATGACCTTAACACTTAGGACTATCAAAGGGTTACATGAAAGTACTCTGTGGGGTTAATGGGTTATGCCGGATAAATATGACGAATCGGCCCCCAAATGAAACCCAGAACCTATAATCGTAAGTTATGTTTTAATATCTACTTAATGTTTATTATTGTGTGTCATCTCGCAAGTCAACCTCTGAGGTTGTCGTGTGCTTAACCGGACTTGCTTGCCAGGGCTTATTAAATAAAAAAAGTAATTTAATAAATGTAAAAAATCCAACTGCTCAACTGAAATGCAAGAAACGAAACGTTTTCATTTAAAGTGACAAGCAAGCAGGACCCCATTTTTTAAATTATATGTTCAATTGGGTCCTGCTGCCTGCTAGTCACTTTTTAGGGATACGGACCTCGGATTAGGGCGTCGCAGGGGGAGGGCAGCTAGGGACAGGCTGGCTCGGATCATTATTATTGAGGGAATGTACTTGATATTCAAACATAATTTGGCTATGTTACATTACGCGACCAGCTTTCGCTTTCACCTTCATAATATATGGGAAAAATACCCGTGACTATTACTTATTCAAAGTAATACAATTATATTTTTCAATAATTAATTATTAAGCTAGAGATTATCCGACTAGTCTTGATGGTTGTTACGGGACCATACCCGCATGAGATCAGGACGGGTGTCGTGCTTAAATTAACCTGTGTGTGCCCGACAATTATGTATTCCGAAGGCGACAGCCACGTCTATTGGCGGTGCCCAGTAGTAGGACCAATCTACTGGGTAAAGCCCCTATAACGCGCATCTTGCGTGTACTCAATGACGTAGCAGACAGCATTGATCTTTTTACTTGTTATGGTAAATAATAAAACTGTAATTATGGCCACACTATTGAATTAGGAAATTCCTGTAATGATAGTGATGTTGAGTTAATAAATAAATAAAATAAATATTTGATCAATTATTCAATGAAATCATTAGCCTGGTCGGTGTTTTAGATAAAGCGACTGCTTATCTGGCCGTCAGAACCCAGTTCCTGGGTAACACGATACCTCTTGCAAGATCGGTGTCAGATTTTCTGGATTCTGACTACCCTTAACGACTGTAAAGATGTACAAACGACAGCCGGGACCTACGGGTTAACGTGCTTTCCGAAGCACATGCATCTTGACATGTTAACCCAATCCTCCCCACCCCTATTTTTAGGACACTAAATTTTTTCGCTGTAAAAAATGTTTCCGTAATTTTTTCAAATTGATCATTTTTGATGCATCAAGAAGAGCATTATGTTCTGATTCTATACTATATACCGTAAAAGAAAAAAACAATAGCAAGTTCAAAGTACATAAAACTGATTCTAAAACCTTTACCAGATATATAATAAACAAAAACAAAATAGAATTTGGGAACTTATGAGATACGTTCAAAATAAGCCATACTATAAATATGACACCGGGAACATTTCTATACAAATTGCCACGAAATCGAGTTGGATCTTTTTGAAAAAAAAAAAAAAAACAATTATTTTTTCTTAACGTATTAAGAACTTAATTTAAGGATTTGATCGAAAAATTTCAATTTTTTCGATGCTTGAGAAGTAATGGGTTAAGATTACCCATCCACGGAACGACCTTGGCAAGCGTTGCTTAACCTTCGAGATCGATGCGTGTGACTGTTATTTAGCCTCGAGCTCCTATATTAAAATTCAAAGAATCGATGTGAAAAAATTTTGATCGATGGCAAACGAATAGACTATTCGATAAAAATAAAACAAAGTATGGAAATAGCAAATACTTTTAATATCAACTACTTATTATCTTCACGTCGATGCACTCGCCACCTTCCATTTCGAAGTCCTGTGGTCTGGTCTTACCTGAAAAGAGAAGAAATTATAAATAACTAGCTTATTTTTCTATTTTCGTTACAAATTTCATCCAAATCAGTGTCGTGTTTTAGCTGCGAAAGCGTAACAGACAGACAGACTTTCGCATTTATAATATTACAAGTTTCTGCCCGCGACTTCGATCGCGTGGGTTTTGTATTTATGGGTAATAATGTGTTATTCCAAGACATCAACTATTTACATACCAGATTTTATTCAGATCCGTTCAGTAGTTTTTGCATGACATTTTAGCCTTTTCTCAACTACGTTTGGGCCGACCCCAACATAGTTTCCTGCCGATTTCCAGTCTAACTGGACAAATGTGAAAGATGTCTTAATGGCAGCCGGGACCAAGGCCTTAGTGTGCTTTCCAAGGTATGGGGGTATCACACCGTCTAATCCAGGGCTCCTACTGAGAAATTCCTTACAGAAACACCCATTAGCACTTTTTGCCAGAACCTTTTTAATCAAACCTGTGACCTAGGCTCAGCAGTCACGCTTCTGAGCACTCAACCAACAAGCCAGTCACATACAAATAAATAAAAAAAGATTGTATGTGCCTCACGGCTGTGTTTCTTCTTTGGTTTGCTTTCCGCACTTAGTCTCTCCATGAGACCATTGTGTGTGAATTTTTTTGTATTTATAATAGATAGAAGAATTATTAAAAATAACTTACCAGTTATTGGTTCCCCATCAAAATAGAATTTAAGTCTTTCTATTGGAGTTTCTAAATGCTCGGCACATTTCATCATGGCCTGTGAAAGTTTATCTTCAGGCCGTAATGTGGTTTCAAACGGTTTCTTCCTATTTTCACATTGGAATTTGAGTTTAAGACCAGTATTTCCTTCTTCTTTATTCTTTTCCTGTGTTAATTTTGTTATGCTTTGGTTGACGATACCTCCTTCTATGAACTTTGCTATATTATAATTTATAGAGTCTGGAGTATCATCAATTTTGAGAAATTTATTATTATAAGTGAACAATAATTTATCATTACTTACCCCTTCTTTTTTAGTGAAATAATCAAAAATTGGTGTGAGTTTTTGATACTTTCTAATCTTAAATTTTGCTATATCTATATTCTGCCAGTACACTTTGACAGACATTTCTTCGTTATCGTCATTTAGAGGATCCTCGTCTTCGATGATCTGGATGTCATTTGTTACAGATCTGCTTGAAAACAACTGTTGGTTATCCGACTGGTCGGGGTACTCATCTGTATTGCCAACACTATATGTTGGATAATGTTGGGAAGAATTTGAAGCTGATGAGTTTGTTGTTGGTCGAAATATCTGATTAAATAAAGCAAATAAATCTCCCTGGGTACATCCACGTCCTCGGGCCCACCTTCCAGAGGGTCTACTTCTTCTTGAGCGTTTTCGGCCTCTTTCACTAGTCCCTCTCGAGACATTGATAGACTCATTGTCTTCGATAGAGTCATTAATTTGTAGCACTGATGTGTTTGTGTCTATATCATGCTCAGGGGCTAAAGAACTTGTCCTACGTCTAGTAGAATTAGACGTCCTTCGTCTAGAAGCCCTCGTTTTCTGCTCAACGGGCTCAATAGCCTCACTACCCGCCTTTCGTTTGTTACTACGTCCCTGACCACGGCCTCTCGGTTTTACTTTACTATTGTTAGCAATTATGGCATCCAAGGTAAGTTCATCATTGTCCGTGCTATTTAAAGTCGTATTTAAATCTTCTACGATGATTTCTGGAGTATTTTCAACGTTTCTTGATAATGTTTCACTAGTTTTTGCAACTTCGGGTTTGTCTTTCAAAACCACGGTATCAATTGCTTCTTTTACTATTGTGCTTTTAATTTTTTGTAGTTTTTGAGCAATATTACCGTAACAATCATCCTCAGAGTCTGAGGAAGACATAATTGTTAGTAAATGTCACCAAATTCACAAAAATATTACAGTATTAGTAAACAGAAAACACTTGAGACTTTGAGAGTAAATTAGTAAAATTTAAACATTTGACATACGTAGTGTTGTCCTATAATGCATGGTTGCATACTGAGCGTTCTTTGTTGCAAAAATTATCGATGATAATATATCATTCCGTAATTTGAAAAGTATGAAATTATTATATCGCTGGATCGGCTAACTATCATGGTGATAGCAAAATGGTAAAGACACTTTTTAACAACGTGTATTAAATAGGCACGTTATTATGATAATGATCATGAAAGCAACATGATTAACAAATTGATATAAAAATATTACAGGTCTTGATGTGCTGATTACACTATTTTCCCAAATGTCATGTTTCTCATCATAACGAAAAACAAGTTTTTTTTTTTTAATTTGATTTATCGATATTGAATTTCGTTGAAGGGACAATCACTAGTTACCAGATTCGTCAAAAATGCGTTTTGTTGCTTGTAGTGGTTCTATAAAACCCACCCAAATTCTTTCAAAGAAAAATAGTCATAAACCTATCTTAAAGTATTTGTAGCCCTATAAAATAAAACTCGTTAACCACATAATATTTAATTTAAATACTGACGCACAGATATTAAATTCAAATTCCGAAACATCAGTTCACAAAATGTAGATGTTCATCCATAGAAAAAAATAAGTTAATTAATGTTAAAACTAAGCATACAGATAGACTAGTGAATTAATAAGCCTTACTATCTCAGTTGAAATTATTCTGATGACTGTTTACTTTTGCAAAAATTAAACGCGAAGTAAGGATGCGTTCATTGGAAAATTTATTGATAGTTACGCATTATCATAAACTGTTCACAGTGATTTATACGTCGTGTAATATCAAGCTTTGTCAGTATGAATACCTACGGATATTTTCATCGGGAATATTTGAGAAACCTGCAAATAGTAGCTGTAAATGTTTGAACGCATTTGTTTCTAAATGAACATTGCTTTAGGTACCTACCTATACATAATAGGTAGGTACTATATATTTCTATAATCGATCGGCTTCGTTCGTTCGTTTGATAAAAGAACATAAACCATCTATCGTCGGTTGTTATGTCATTTTTAATCCTTTAGCAATCAAATGAGACATACTAAACTTTATAACCCATGGCATAGAATAATAATTAGACATTAAATGAAATCAAACCATTCACTTTATTGTTTCCTTGAGATTATAAAGATTAAAATCTGATAAATGACATAGTCTTTTTTTAATTCTTTTTTTTTTTATTTGGGGTTTTTATCAACAAGGATACGTCAACCCCATTGTACCTTATCCTATATTTTTACATTACTATAATACACACACTATACTTATAACTATACTATATTTTTACTACAATGTACAATTAACTTGCAGCTATTAAGAAACGGGAAAGGGAATCACTAGCTAGGATTCTGCACTAAGCCACAAATTATGCGTCGAGTTCTTTCTGTTTTTGGGTATGCCAAAATATCTATAATAAGTCCAACATCCCTAACCCCTAACCCCTCACCAATCCCATTTTTGTTCTTTACACATTCCATCAGCAAATTTTGCACATCTTTGATTTTATTGCAAGCTTCACAATTAGGCGAAACAGCCTTTCGCATTAAGAAGGCAAATTTTGCTGATGGAAAGTGGCCAGAACGAAGCCTTAGCGCTAACTTAACATAACTTCTAAATGACATAGTAAAAGATTAATAAACTGCTTTTATTTATTGTATTTGATTATCTACACCTAGGGATAAATAATTATGTTGTTATAAATCAATACCTAAATTATGGGTCGAAAAAATTTTTTTTTTAATGATGGGAAATGATGTACCTAGTAACTGCCTCCTAATCTGGGCGAAGCGTGAGAATGTGCCAGACAGAGTTACCAACTCCTAAAAAAACCCTAACATCAAGAAGAAATACCCCTAAATAACCCTAAATGGTAAGAGATGGTAAGAGCCTCTAAACGCCGATATATCTCTGAAAATGTCCTCAACTCTTCACCGGCTGATATATGGAAGTTTCTCAAATCACTCGGCATAACAAAGTCTTCCTCTAATGTTATTTCTTCAAACGTGTCCTTGAGTGATTTAAATAAGCACTTTTCATCTTCCGCCATGCTTGCGGTTGCTATTAAAAACCAAACTATTCTTGAGATTACTTCCACGCCAATCTTACCTCCCGATTCTTTCTCTCTTTCTCCTGTGACCGACTCTGAGATCCTCAAGACTTTCTATGCTATTAAGTCCAAGGCTGTTGGCTGTGATGGTGTCAGCAGATCTATGCTATCCCTCATTATTAAAAGTATTCTTCCTATTATTACACACGTTATCAATGCCTCCCTGCAGACTGGGGTATTTCCCACAATCTGGCGTAAGGCTTTCATAATCCCTCTCCCAAAAATATCCAACCCCAGCCTGCTAAATCACTACAGACCTATCTCCATTCTTCCTTTCCTATCTAAGATTCTGGAAGCAGTTGTTCTTAAGCAAATATCTTCCTTTGTGTTTGGGAATAATCTGGTATCCCCTTTCCAATCAGGTTTTCGGCCTGGCCACAGCACAGCCACAGCTTTGCTTAAGGTTACAGAAGATGTAAGGAATGGTCTGGAGAATTCGAGATTAACGGTATTAGTTTTAATTGATTTCTCCAATGCTTTCAATACCGTTGATCACGACATCCTCCTGGCCATTCTGTCACACATTGGGGTATCTTCATTGGCACAAGATTGGTTCTCATCTTATCTTCGTGGTCGCCAGCAAGCGGTTCGTGCTGATCAGATTTTTTCTGAGTGGTGCACCCTGAAAACTGGCGTCCCACAAGGCGGCATACTCTCTCCACTTTTATTTTCCCTTTTCATAAACTCTATTACCACTATCCTCAAATGCTCTTACCATTTGTACGCTGATGACCTACAGCTCTACGCGCAAGCTGACGTTGACAACCTGGACAACTGCATCTCATTGCTGAATGCTGATCTTCTGGCTATCAGTGATTGGTCAAGCAGGTTTGGTGTTACTGTCAATGTCAGTAAGTGTCAGGCTATCCTGATCGGTAGCTCATATTTTCTGCGAAACTTGGACACCAGCCTACTTCTCCCGCTTAACTTCAACAATACTGTCATCCCTCTCTCGCCGCACGTAAAAGACTTAGGCCTATATATTGACGACAGGTTAAGTTGGAATAAGCAGATTGCACAGGTTAGCCAGAGGGTAACATTCACACTGCGATCTCTCTATAGATTCAAGCATTTCCTTCCTTGTAGCACTAAAACCACATTGGTCCAATCACTTGTGCTTCCTATCATTGATTATGCTGATGTTTGCTATTCTGATCTTTCCCAAGAACTTCTTAACAAACTGGATCGACTTCTCAACAACTGTATTCGTTTCATTTTTGGTCTTCGAAAATATGATTGATGTGTATCCGGAAACAATATTGGAGTAATATTTGATAAAGTGGCAACACTTTCTCTTCCGCTCCATGCTTGCTATGTACCCATGTTGTGTGCGAATAAAAAAGTAAAGTTTTTATTACAAGTTGGTATTTACATTCATTGGACACCCATACTTATGTTCCTGAGGGCCAGGGCACCACAAGGTGTGAAGACACCACAATGATCACATTTCTTCCTTCCGTTCTCAGCTTAAATGGTTGCCTATCCGTCAAAGGAGATCCCTCAGATCCCTCTGTATGCTCTTCACTATTATGAACGATCCTTGTGCTCCTGTTTACTTAAAACAAAATTTTAAATTGTTGGGCAGTTCTCATGATCTTAACCTTCGCGCATCCAAAAACTTACTTCTTCACATTCCTTCTCACCGCACCGGGTTTCTATCTAAATCTTACGCTATTTCTACTATTAAACTCTGGAATTTGCTACCCCTTGACATCAAGAAGGCTGAGTCAAAATTTTCTTTTAAGCGTAAAATTAAAAACCACTACTTAAGGGGTTGTTATTCTTAGTTTGTCATAATTATTTTGAGCTCTCTTATTCAGAAAGAATATTATAAAGCACCGTATCTATTAGTTTGTCATTTTAGCATATATGTGTATTTTATTAGTATTATTATATATTAGTATTATATTCATTCCATTTTCTCGTACACCTACCACAGTGTGCTTTTTTAACCCAAAGGTTGACTGGTAGAGAATGCCTTGCTGCATTAAGTCCGCCCATGTAACACAATTGTACATAAAGTTTAAATAAATAAATAAATAAATGCAATATTCAAAAGCTCCAAAAAAAACCGTTTCTTGTTACTATTCAAGGCTAATGTTTAAATGAGTTTTCTGTTTTATTAAGCTAAATAAATTATAACTTAATTTTAATTACTTTTTTGATAGAATTTACTTAATTAACAATCCACATCATCAATTATTGTAAATAAATCGCTTAAATCCCGACTTAGCGCGTTTCATTTGAAATTTCGGAATTCTTAAAGTCATAGGTACCTACATGTTACTGTAACATGTTGTTGTAACTGTAACATTTTTGGAGATTGAGTAAACCTAACGCAAGATCCACCATCACGTTTTAAAATGAATCGTGTCATCATCAAGCTTTGCAGCATTTCAAGGGACAATCGGTTTCGTAATTTGTTTTTCACTATATTTGCATATCGAAAAAGCGCGTTCAACGCTAGCATGTGAAAATGGTACAGTCACTAATGCAAGTGCAAATTTTGAAATATTCTCAAAACGTTTTGGTTAGTCAATTATGTGATGCTTGAAAAAATATTTATGCCCCTAAAAATAGCCCTAAAATTTTTTGGGCTCTAAAAATCCCAATATGCATAATTCCACCCAAAATTTGGGGCTAAAAGCCCTAAGTTGGGAAGCCTGGTGCCAGACTTTTACTGACTAAAACCGATCCGTATTCCGTCATTTGCCCTTCGTGTTCCGAGGCCGCGGTAACTCTTTCGAAAATTCCGCAATTCCAGCAGGCAACGGCCCCCTAGTGGGCCCCGCTAAGCCGTAGACAACTAACAATTGCTCTATAAACCTAATAGATAATAGATAGAACCAATAGATAATAGGTAGATAGGAACTTGCGAACAGCGACGGTCGCTTTTGCAAGACAACTTAATATTCGACACTTTTTATTTTGCGAGCTTAGGATACAGAAAGAACGTATTTTAAGTTTGCGAGTATCTTTAAAGTCATTTGTAGTTAGTGTTAGGAATAGTGTTGCCCAAACGAGAGTCTCGCAAGAGTCTTGCAATTAGCGATTATCCTATTGCTATTTATTAAACGGTAGTTGAGATCTCAGAACAATGTAACAGACTTCTGTTACATTGTTCTGAGATCAAGACTCTTGCGAGACTCTCGTTTGGGCAACACTAGTTAGGAATGTATTAAAAATTAAAAAGTTTGATGGGTATCTAGACTATAAATAAAATGAATAAATATTGTCTTCGATTTGAAGGATTTTAACGTAGGAATTCGGTGTCACGTCAAGATCTATTCTCTATTCCTAGATTATTGAAAAAAGAAAAACAAAAATTAACGAGTAACGAAGATCTTATGATGAATTTCGATACAGTTTAATGCAGTTGGAGGAATCAATCTATGATTTAACAAAAGCTACTAACTGACCGACTTTTTGAATGAAAGAACCCTCTATTGGAACTTTTTGCTCGTTTTCTTGCAATCGTGTTTATGAACGAATAGAAAACTGCATCTTTTTCTTTACTGTATGACAGATACAGATCCATAATTCATATTTTAAGTATGTACCAAGGAACTTGTACCTAAACTGGAATGCGGACGCGAAGCTCAAATCCGTTCCGAAGAGTATACCCTCGAAGGACCTAGCTATCTCTTTCTAGTAGTGTGGATATCAATTCGCGATAAACGTACGGACAATTTTATTTGATGCAATATTTGCAGGTTTTTTTAAGACACTTATTATTAACCTTACAAATGATGTATTTCTGTTACCGCTATAACAAAAAATACTAAAAATTAATTAAAATAAATATTTAAGGGAGACTCCCATACAACAGTTGTGATTTTTTTGGCGCTTATTATAGGTAATGGTTCCGTACCACTCTTTACCTACCTATAAAAATACCCTTCATGCGCGAGTCCGACTCGTACTTGGCCGGTTTTTTTTTTAACAATGTATTAAATAGAAATAAATAAATAAATTCAATTATGAATACAAAGGTCTGTATCGGTCTGTTCACGGTTAAATCACAGAGCCGCTTTCGAAAAAATTTGGCATGGAGATAGTTTAAAACCCTGGGAACTATATAGGGTTCTTTCTATCACAGATTTTTGAACAGTTGCTCGGTAGCGCGATATAACAGAATTCCACGCGGGCGAAAAGCTAGTTCTCAATATATATCTGAGGAACTTATATTGAGCGCGCTAATTTCTATAATAAACGCTTCGTTATGCAGACTAAATGCAAAATTGGTTTTCTTAAGCAGACTTTATTGCGTTGAATTATAAACTTTCAAAGTGGTTAAGACCCATGATACAAATACAATTATTGCAGATTGAATTAATAACAGAATCACCAGCTGGCAATTCTTCGAAGGCTTGGCCTTGATAGGCAGTGGTATAGACGTCCAAACAAACGTGCATTAATTGGTAATCTACGTTTATTCGACACTTGTACGGTCAGAACCAGTAGACTAAAAATAAAATGATGCAGTGTTTATATATGACGGAGAGACAGCCTCGTATGTTTTTTCCAAAAGTGTGACGTTAACTCAGCTGACGTCACGAATCTTGTCTTGGTGATCACTCGTGTTTGATTTTCAAATAAAAGCACTTGTTAATGTTACCAGAGACTCGTTTATTCAACTGACAGCGTAACGACTTTACAGAGAGGTCCGCACTGTCCAGCAGCTCGAACAAGAATGAATCTGAATTTGAATCTAGCGCTCACAGTGCGGCCTTATATAGAGGGATTGTCACACATGTACCCACATTTTCTAGTTAAATATTAAACTACTTAAATTACAATGCTTTCAGTTGGAACATGTTAAACGTTAATTTCACATCTTAAAAATCAATTAATAGTTTGTAAAACAATCAAATTATTAATCTTTAAACATTTCAATTATTTTAATAGACAAATGATTGTATTTGCGCCGATATATATAATTAAAACTACTAAAACCCTTCATGAAAAACGATGATTATAAATAGAAAGAATAACATAAGAGATATAATTTATTCGTGTATATATTTATTTAGGTTAACCTACAATTGTTTACACTATACATTTGTATGAAACAGTCATATTATATTTATAAGTGTAACAATTAATTACAGACTAACACCACATGTGCTATTTAAGGTTAGAAAACAATATTATTAACATACATAATTCTGAACATAAAGGAGGCAGATCGAATGACAATTATAAGGCTATTATTATTAGGTTGGTTCTACATTTTCTAGTTCCTCATATGTTGCAGCTGCAGGTTTGTTACAAGATTGGCTTGACACACAACCCTAAAAAATTTATTACACTATTATTAGTTAAAAGTATGGAAATAATCTTTAAATTATGAATTATTATCAATATTTGTCGACATTAACTAACTGAAGTGGATAAAAGTTAAGTAATTAAGTTATAAGTAATTATTAATATAATAAACTACACTTGTAAGCAAGTTTGCGTAGCTGAGTTTTTGGCCAAAATGATATAAAATATTTTTGCCATCAATTTGCTAAGCAAAAGTAAATAAATCAACTAAAATGTCGACTTTTATGCTTATTAATTTGACTCCTTTCATAACATTCACTTACCAGATCTTTGAATGTGCACAGTACAGGTTGTATATTCTTTTCTTTAGTGGGTTTCAATATTATAGTACTTAAAACATTTATTTGTTTCGCTTTAACTGGAATCTAAAATAATAATAGATTGATGAGAACAAAATTTTAGTAGATATTAATGGGTAAGATAGATTCAAAATGAAAATTCATCTTGTTATGCTCATATTCTATTTCGGAACGGTGATCTTCATGTCATTTGTAAAGATTGATAACTTACTTTAGGGAAAATGGATGCAATTGCATCATTTGATCTTGTTTCGAAATGCAATATTTCTTCGGGCTTGAAATGGCGGCTACAAATTTTGGAACCGTTTCTGACCTTTTTCTGTGTAGAACACTGAGCCACCGGCCTCGAAGATCATCATTTTTAGGAAAGCTTAAAATAACAATAAATAATAAATAATGAGAAGAAAGAAAAATAATAAATAAGAAGAATAAAAAGAAGAACATCCACTTTTACATTGAAAACATAGTCACCCTAAATGCAATTTGTAAACAAAGTCACAAAACTTACTTAAAAAAGGAAATTCCAGACCCGGGGTACCCTTCACTCTTGCAATTAACCACAAAACACGTTCTTACCATGGTTACAGTATCTTGCACTTTAATATTACGAAAACTCACAAAATTAAATATAATGCAAATTTACAAACATACAGATGTCAAGTAAACGTCAGACGGCAACGTAGTAATTGCCATGTATAGTATAATATATCACTACTAATTGTTACAAATTCCATTTTTTTTTTTGTTTTAAACATCTTGTGTTTGCATGGTAAAATAACTATAATTTTCATTAATATGCATACAGTAATAATGGTAATTCATTTTAAAGATAGAATTCCAAAGAAGTTTAAAACTAGGTATTATTACTACAACAGACAGGTCGAAAAAATTACCATTGAAATAAATATTTTTAATCTGACACACAGAAGAAAGGGACACAGTCCACACACGCACTGTCTCGCTCGGAACGAAAAGTTCCTTCAGTTTTATGCGTGCAAGTTTATACTCTATTGTTTAACAGCTAAGAAAGACTTTCTGTATTCTTTGAATCATTCGTAAGCAATCCAGTTAGTAGGTAGAAGATCCTTGGTATGTACACACTTTTATTATAAAAAAACAAGATGTGTAGTCTGTCCGTCTGTCATCAGATTTTTAAAACATATTGGTCTTGTATTTTTCACTTTATCAAACCAACAAAAATTACTAAATGGAGTGGAATTCCCTGCTAGTCTATATTTCCTGATAGTATTACCTAGGGGTCTTTAAGTCAAGAGTGAATAGGTTTTTTCTAGTTAGGAGTGCTTCATCTTAGATCCCATCATCCCTTACTAGAGTGAGATAGTGATCAAACGCGAGCTTAAAATAATAAAAAAACGGGTTGCACTCCGGGAGTGCCGGCAGAAGTGAAAACTTGAATATTACCGTTGTGCATTTTTGATATTTTGGAATGTTTAGGGAATAATTTTGCACGAATTGCTTTAATTATCAGTATAAAAGTACTATCATTTATGTGGTAGAATACAATATTTATTTATTGCGCTATCGTACACAAACATAACAATTTATATTACATTAAAAAGTTTGCGCAGGCATACATTTTCGCCGCGCCGTAGAAAGAGAGGTGGATTATTGGATACTTCCTCTCCTACGCCACGCCGGCTGTCTACTCTCCGTCCGTCTTACGAATTTTCGATCAGGTCACGTGTCCTGACGCGAGTTTAACATTTTTTACCCATTACAAAAAAAGTGCACAAAGCCGCCAAAGGAGTTTTCACTTAAAAAAAATCTGAGACAATTACCTAGCAATAAAGTTGCGGAGTGAGGGTTCGATACACATTCCTAGAGATTCTGTGCGGCTAAAGTGTGGATAGTGGCCCTTCCGGGGTTGCGGAGATGTTCTAACGAGCTACCGTGGCTCCAAAACGCAATGGCAACTGAAGGCGCAGGGTAGGATTAGTCAATTAAAGTCTGACACTCCCTTTCGCTCCAACCAGAACAGGAGAAGTCATTTCGATGGCCTAGAAGACAAATGTGCTAATTACAAAATTTTGTTGATGTAATATTTTAAAATCTTTAAAATGCATTATAAAAGCATTAAAATCTCACATTATCAAAATTTTGTAATTAGTACATTTGTCTTCTAGGCCATCGATTTAATGATTTTTCTCTCGCGAAAAAGTTTTGACAGTGGTGTGTGATTCGCTTACGTTGCCATTGTCACGTTCATTTACTAGATCGTGCGCAGATGATAGCGACAGTTAATTTGTAATCGTGTCCAATCAATAATGATGTAAATAAATTTACTTAAGTCATATAACAATGGTGAAAAAATATTACCTACAATCAATTCCCCGAACAATCCAATCAAGAACTCGCAACTCGCAGCACAGTTTAGTCGCCCGCTCAATCACTAGGTACGCCGATCGTGTCGTCATATTGAACAAAGTAACTTACCCACTTCAGGTTTCGTGGAATACAATATAGGTACTTTTATTTTGTAAATATGGGAAATACATAAATAATTGTAAGTCTAATGATACATTAAATTATTCATTAAAAAAATTACAATTTTGAAGGGTGAATACCAATAGCTTATTGGCTAACGTGATGAACTTGGAGCGAGAGGTCGCGGTCGAACCCCACCCATTACATTAATGCCGTGAACAGACACAAGTATATTTATCTTAGTTGGAGGGGTTAACAAGATTACTTGTAATGTATGTAACTCACATTTCTAGTAATCTTTAAAAAAAATCTGTCAAAACCTAGGTTATAATTAATACTGTAGTACGTTTAATCTGTTAATGATTTTCGAAAGCTATTCTTAAATTGCACCGTTATTTAACCTTTCCAATTGTTCGACCCCAAGCCCAGCCAACGGTAACTGGTATGTCGAACTGTCCGCGATTACGCGGAGCCCTACGTTGTGGTAGGCTCTTAGGCCTTATTTCAATAAACAAAATGTACCACTAACCTGAGTGCTGGGGACGCCAACTTCGACCTTCCAAGGTCACGCTCCAAGTGTGGTTTGTATGTAATGAGGGTGAGTAATTGAAAGGTGTGATGTAAGTCAAGTGTTGTAGAACGTTCCCAAGGCGCCGATCTCCAGATGGCGCGGTCACAACAACATCACACCAAACTCGTTTCCAGCAAGCGCGCGCTACGCGTGGTAGACCATAAGGCGATGTGTTCCGAGAAATATCACTGGATTCTTGTTAATCCGAGACTACAAAGTTCAATCACTCACTGAACACAATTAATCTGTTCATATCTCGTGAGATCCAATACGATTTACAGCAAATTCCGCGTGCCGGCCGACCGACGACAAGGCGGCGTATAATTCAACAAAATCCCGGGGTTTTCAACAAATGGGGAATACACTTCAACCAACAAATAATTCGCGACCCAATTATCGGTCTCAACAGGCGAATTCAACAATATTTTACCAATTACAATCAAATCAAAGTCCCAAACGTGCGGACATTTTTCCAACAAGCAAAGTCAATCTGTCAAGAGTCAAGAAGTTATGTCAAGTGCAACGTCAAAGACAATAGAATGTTGCCACACCAAAAAGAGCGTTCAAAATTACATTTGGGACGCAACATCTACCCCCCCCGGACGGGCCTACCCGTCCGCTAATCAATTGGAAGTCTTGACAAGGTTGCAAATTCAACACAGCTTCAATGCGGCCAAATACCGTAGCTAGTTCCTCTAAGGTGAGAACGGTGTCTCCCAACAATCTCCGCCAGCGTCCCTTTGCCGCTTTCACCGCGGCCCCAAAAATACCCCCCCAATGGGGGGCAGGCTGGCGGGTCAAACAACCAAGTGACCCCTCGGCGGGCCAAACTATTACCAATATCAACCTGGCTCTCATTAAGGAAGGCGTATAGCTCCTTCAAATAGTTACTTGTACCCTTGTAATTCGTACCGCAATCAGACCTAATCAACGAAGGTAACCCACGGCGAGACACAAATCTTTCCCAAGTCGCCTCAAAGGCCTCTGTCGAGAGGGAGGTTACCAGCTTCAAATGTACTGCCTTGGTTGACAGGCAGACAAACACACAAATAAGCCCCAACAATCCTGCTATTACGAAGGGTGGACGTCTTCAACAAAGGGGGACCAACAAAATCCGTTACGACGCCAGCAAAGGGCCTCGCCTCATTGACGCGATCAGCCGACAAAATCCAAAATTCTCGCTGCAGAATGGCCAACAGCGCATTGCAACCGGCATGCGAGTTCTTAGTGTGACGATCAGTCACCAACAATTGTACCAAGTTCAGTTACAACAAGGGCAGGAGCACCAATTTTAGGGTAAGGACAACTCACAAGGGTGACCTCAAACCAGGTCCTTCCCTCAACAGTGGTGTCAGCCGGTTCGCCAATTCCCCAAATCTTGCCTGAAAGGTCGTTCACCTTCAGGCCAACCTGTCCCGCTAACCAAGAAGACAAAAGGCAACCCCGGACTCCCGTCTCCAAAATGGCACAGACCACAATCGAGTCACCCAAGGGTCCCCAGACCGTGACCGAGGCCGTTGGCAACAAAACCGTCTTGATCGGGGGGTTCCTTTAGCGGGGCAGGCGTCAATCTCTTAGTGATGTCTGGGCGGCGACCGATCGCCGCTTCCAGGCTGCCTTCGTTCACGACGAGGCCAACAATCAAACCATTCGTCCGCGCGGTGTCCCAAGCCGCTCGCCATCACTGGAGGGGCATATCCCACCGAATGCCCGAATGGCGGAGGCCGCGACTCCAGCGGGGGACGTTCCGCCAACGGAGGGGAAAGGCAGCGGCGCCGACCCGGCCACTGCTGCCTGGCAGCCAATGCGCGTTCTCCCTGACGAGGGAAGACCAAATGGCGCTCGTGGGGCTCCCGTTCAACTTGCGCGGGGGGTGGAGAGCGGCGTACGGAATCGCGGGTCTCAGCCCGGTGCTCGTCTCCGGGGTACCCCCCCCTGCGCGAACCCCCCTCAGAAGCTGGTCTGCTGGAGCGGTTCGCGTTGGCGCACAAAATCTCCAAGTGGGACCCATCACAAATTCTACACGGGCGGGGGTCGGGGCAGTCCCGATGGAAGTGGGCCCCCAAGCACGAAAAGCACAAACGGCGTGCGTTGACAATACGGCGGCGGGCACTTACGTGCAAATTCAAAAAATCCGGGCAACGCGCCATGACATGCCCCGTTGCCTTACAAAAGTCACAATGATGAGGACTCCGGGCACCATCAAAACGGGGGGCGGGGCGAACATCAACAGGCCCCCTAGCCCGAGGACTCCGGGCGCCAGCCAAACGGGGGGCGGGGCGATCATCAACAGGCCCCCTAGCCCGAGGACTCCGGGCGCCAGCAAAACGGGGGGCGGGGCGATCAACAACAGGCCCCCTAGCCCGAGGACTCCGGGCGCCAGCAAAACGGGGGGCGGGGCGATCATCAACAGGCCCCCTAGCCCGAGGACTCCGGGCGCCAGCAAAACGAGGGGCGGGGCGATCATCAACAGGCCCCCTAGCCCGCGGACTCCGGGCGCCAGCAAAACGGGGGGCGGGGGGAACATCAACAGGCCCCCGGGCCCTAGTCCGTCCCTGGTCTCTGGGCTGAGAAGGTAGTGGGGGCGACCCCGTAGCGCCACGAGTGTTATCCGCAAACCGACACTCGTCTTCCAAAAATTTGAGGAGGTCGTCAAAGGGGGGAAGATGGGTGGCACCATCCCCACCATACTCCTGCTCAAAACGTGACCTCAACTCCGCGGGGAGCAACTGCAGCACTATGTGCACCAACAAGTAGGACCAATGTTCTACCGGTAACTCCAAGCGTCTCAAAGCGTTGGTCGCTGAAACCAACGGGTTCAGCAAGTCAGTGCGCAACGTCGACGTGCTGACAATGGCCGGTAGCCCCAAAATCTGGTCGATGT
Organism: Tholera decimalis; assembly: GCA_943138885.2. Taxonomy (NCBI): domain Eukaryota; kingdom Metazoa; phylum Arthropoda; class Insecta; order Lepidoptera; family Noctuidae; genus Tholera; species Tholera decimalis. The sequence goes on along the minus strand of OW964578.2, from coordinate 21,500,157 downwards.
GCACATCAGCCAGGCAGCGCTTGTTCTGATACCGTCGGGAGAGAAGCTCCAGAGCGGTCGGGTAAGAGGAATCCGTCACCGGCAAGTGCTGCACCAAGGCTCTGGCTTCGCCCTCCAGGACAGACAACAAATAGGCCAGCTTCTGGGCAGGTCCGAGGTCCAAACGTGCATCGACAAGACTCTCAAAGAGATCTAGGAAGCCCAGCCAGTGGTCCAAGCGACCGTCAAAATGTGGCAGCTCCAGGGTGGGCAGCCTACTCAATAGTCCAGGGCCTGCAACAACAGGGGTCTGCGGCTTGGCCGCATCAGGCACCCGGCTCCTCAAGATTTCCCGCGCTCGTAGACATATGACATCCCCCAGGTGGATAATCTGGTCATAGTCACCCAAAATCTTATCGCGGGCTGTCTGATCCATCACCCCCAAATCCACGTCCATGATGTACTCGTTGAAGCGCGTGAGCGCAGCATCAGCTGACTTGATCCTCTCAATCACTTGCCCATACCGAGCAAGGGTGAGCTCCTCCAATTCCACACGGTCAACAGTTGCAGCTGCCGATGTGAACCATCTCAACTGTGAGGTCAATCCCGCAGCAGCCTCCCTGACTGCCCTTAATGAGGCCATTGCAACAATCAAATATTAATGCAAACAACAATCAACAACCAACAATCAAATATTAAACAAACAGCAATGACTTGTTAGCCGACCAAATAGTTTCAACAAAATAAAAATTCAAATTCAATTATTTCAAGTCCCAATCCGACCCTGTACTTATTCCAAGTGTGAATCTAGCTTGCTAAGGATGGCTAGTTACAAAATAAATAACAATTGAATGTATAATACAATGCTGGACCAACCTCAAATTAAACATCAATAAGCACAACAATTGACTGTATAATATTGAGCCGGAGAATCTCTAACAAAACTCCAATAATTACTATAAATGCAATAACCAATACACACAATTCAAGTCCTATGTTGTTAGACTATGTGTAATTATTATTTAGATAACCTTTCAAATTCAGATCAATGACATTCAATTATTAATTGCCACAAATACCAAACAACTTTTACAACAATATACCAACTTATGTACCAAATTATGTACCAAATTATACCAAATTATACCAATAATTCCTAATTTCACAAATAAATCCTACCTGTCAATGCAATGAAAGAGGCTACAGTACAAATCACAATACAAACTACAAGTACTATTTGAGCCCGGCTGACAAGGCAATATATTCAAACTTATCAAGTTATAAGTTGTGTTAAGTAATTAAACTCAAGTTTTAAGTTTTCAACAATATTCAAAACTTCCAATTAAACCAGTGGATCTTATTATTATAAGAGCCGCGCTTCTGCTACCAATTTTATATTAAACCACGCTCTGCATACCAATTTGTTCGACCCCAAGCCCAGCCAACGGTAACTGGTATGTCGAACTGTCCGCGATTACGCGGAGCCCTACGTTGTGGTAGGCTCTTAGGCCTTATTTCAATAAACAAAATGTACCACTAACCTGAGTGCTGGGGACGCCAACTTCGACCTTCCAAGGTCACGCTCCAAGTGTGGTTTGTATGTAATGAGGGTGAGTAATTGAAAGGTGTGATGTAAGTCAAGTGTTGTAGAACGTTCCCAAGGCGCCGATCTCCAGATGGCGCGGTCACAACAGCATCACACCTAACTCGTTTCCAGCAAGCGCGCGCTACGCGTGGTAGACCATAAGGCGATGTGTTCCGAGAAATATCACTGGATTCTTGTTAATCCGAGACTACAAAGTTCAATCACTCACTGAACACAATTAATCTGTTCATATCTCGTGAGATCCAATACGATTTACAGCAAATTCCGCGTGCCGGCCGACCGACGACAAGGCGGCGTATAATTCAACAAAATCCCGGGGTTTTCAACAAATGGGGAATACACTTCAACCAACAAATAATTCGCGACCCAATTATCGGTCTCAACAGGCGAATTCAACAATATTTTACCAATTACAATCAAATCAAAGTCCCAAACGTGCGGACATTTTTCCAACAAGCAAAGTCAATCTGTCAAGAGTCAAGAAGTTATGTCAAGTGCAACGTCAAAGACAATAGAATGTTGCCACACCAAAAAGAGCGTTCAAAATTACATTTGGGACGCAACACCAATAGTTTGTATTTACCAAGAATCAGGTTGTATAATATGACGCGTATGTTTTGTTATTTACAATCTGTTTACGAAATCTAGGAAACTAATAGAGCGAGTATACCAATTTATTGATAAGATTCAATGTTATAATAATCAATACATCTATTTTAATAGACTTACATTAAAAGATAAGTATCTTTAGATGTGGTAAATGAAGGTACTTTTATTGGGTTCTACGAGTATTACCTACCTCGCGGGTTTTCCAACAACATCCTAGAAAAGTTGGATGTTTGTTACTATTTAACGCTATAACTACTGAACGGATCTGAATGAAATTTGTAAGTAGATAGTTGACATCCTGTAATAACACATAAGCTTTCCCAACACAGTTGGGAAAAGTCTAAGAAGATGATGGCGATGAACAATTTTCTTAGGCTCAATTTACACCGCCGCGGAATGGAATGGAATGAAAGCGTCAATTTCGCCTCATGACGCTTGAAGTCGCGCAAATTCGCTGGAATGCTCGAGTATTCTCGCGCATTCCAGTGAATTCGCGCGACTGCGCTATGAGGGACGTTCAGTCTAGATCTATTAAGTTGGCACCGCACTGCTTTGACCTACCCAACTGACTCCCCGTTCGAGCCACTTCCCGCGGATTCCACAGACGGCGCCGACGCGAGCTAGGGGAATTCTCGAGAATGCGCGAGGATTCCCCGGAAGACGCACTTTTTGGCTCCTATTTAGTTTGTACCTATGTTGTACGATTGACAAAGTTCATTATGATATGTACAATTTCGTTGCAAAAAGTCGCTTTCATTCCATTCCGCGGCGGTGTAAATTGAGCCTTACGGTCTATGTTAGTAAATAGTAAAAAAAAAAAATACTATTTTCCTGTATCGATCCCGACCTAGTGTGTCTGTATAGGGCAGTACTTACGGGATACAATCATTTGCAAAATGCTGTCGTCAAATTGCCGCGCATTCTCTGAAAGAGTGACGCCATTTCTTGCGCATTATAGCGTGGAACCCATCAAAGGTTTCGAATTCTTTGATAAAATATCGTTTCCTTTTGCAATTAAGATTTGGTTTTCAACTACTTTTAATGTAAGTACTTATTCATAGGTAGGTACATTTCACGTGGATCGATAAATATCTCGCATTAATTTGTACATAAAAATGGCGGCAAAACTTAATAAAGGTCGATCGATCAACCGAAGTACATTATACATTTAAATATTTTACATTATCTAAATAGATCAACGAATTCTTTTTGATTGTATAATTAATGCATTGGGCAAGACGGATTTATATAAATAATTAGATAAGGGTAAGAACCCATAGTTTATTTATTTTGAAGCGCTAATAGTCTAATGGGTAAGGTGTCAGGCTTGTGATCGACTGGTCGCGGGTTCGAAACCCCACCCATTACACTATTCTGTGCAATATAAATCAAATATAAATCTGTGCAATGTACATCAAATTTGTGGTAAATAAACTTATTTATTATTGTTATTGGTGTGAACCCACTCCAGTCTCAAGTATATTTAGCCTAGTTGGAGGGGTTAACAAGTTTGCTAGTAATGTGAATCCTACATTTTTATAACAATAAAACAATATTATTAAAACGAGATCGGCTTTTTCACATTTCTCAAAACGTAGACAAAAAATAAGGCGTAGGAAACAATAATCTATAGATAAATAAAAATCAACACACGGTTGGCGCATCGGTTGAGCGATTAGCACTGACTTGCGTGTCGCGGCTTCGGCACCCGCTTAGGTCTGTTTGTAATAAATGCAATAACAAAACAGGAAAAATGCCCGGTGTAGGATACGTTTTACTAAAAAAAAACCCAGGCTACCTACATATTTACTTCCTCGTCACACCACATCAATTCGTATTGCAGTCGCTAATCACTATAGTGTATTGTATTAATACGCCAGGACATTGTTAATAGGAGAGAAGACCTGGTGACCTGAAATACAGGCGGGGGGGGGACACTACCAGTATCCATAGAAACGGAAAAACATTTATTCGGAGATAAATACATACAACAACATACAATAGAAAATAACAAACATAAAAAATACCACTAAAAATTTCGCTGCGCATTTCCACATTAAAATGTTTACCAACTCAGCAAGCTGGGTAAAAGACACCCAGTGCTGTTTTTCAGTTGGCACCCATCAGTGACACACGGACGAGGGTAAATAAAATAAAGTGATGTTAAAAAATGTGTAGTGTTTCAAATACATAAATAAAATAATATCGTGTTACGTGCTAAAAATAGTACCTACAAGAATAGCAGTAGGAGTATGAAGTAGGATTAGCTATCAGGAAATACAGACTAAAAGCCGTTTTATTCACAGGACAACTTCTGACCAGTATGCTGCTTCTGAATGTGGCTTTGGCGGCGGAGATTCCTCAGAAGAACACCACTGACTCCAATTTCAAGGCCTTCGAAGGTGTAGATCCTAATACGCTTAGCTGCGACCCCGCAGGACAGGTGAGTAAAATTTAGAAATTTCCAGATCTTGTGACTTACATATGTGGTGGAGTCGATTGACCCTCGCGTTTCTCCCGCGTCTATCCTGATCCCGTGGGAATTCCGGGATAAAAAGTAGCTATTATGCTGCCCTAAGAGCTCCTCTAACTGCCAGTGAATGTTCCATTAAAATCGGCTGAGTGTTTCAGAGATAAGATCTGACTAATAGAAATACAGACAGAAAACATTTAAAAAAATGTTTGTTTGCGGTTTAGTATCGTGTAAGCATTTGAGAAAGCCCATTTAAATTTATTTGTATCTATAGATATGTAGGTACTGATACTGAACAGTCGTTTTATACTTAATTTCGGCTTCGACAAAGTTGTGACAAATGTTATTCTTTTTCAACAGATCTTCTTACTGCTGCCTCACTTCACTGACTGCTCGAAATTCTTCATGTGCGCTCACGGAGAAGAGGTTGAATTCTCCTGTCCAGGAGGACTGATCTTCGATTTCAAACTACAGGTGTGTTCTTAACTGCCTTCTAAGTTTGCGTCATCCTCTTAGCGTGTCATGGCGCCATCGTTACATTTTTTTATTTTTAATAGGCTCGTTTTTGAACACCATCTCACCAGATGGTAAGTGATGATGTGGTCGAAGATGGAGCACGCTTACCTAGAAGTAACCTATTCACTCTTGACTTAAAGACCCCCTGGTTATAGCTATCGGGAAACACAGACTCCGGCAAACCCTTTCGCACAAAACATTTTGGGAATACTTTCATTGTGCGTACAGCTAAGGTGTGGAGTTCCCTGCCGGAATCTATGTTCCCTGATAGCTATAATCTGGGAGTCTTTACGTCGAGTGTGAATAGGCAACTTCTAAGCTAGCATGCTTCATCTTCGACCACATCATCAGGTGAGATGATGGTCGGAGGCGGGTCCATAGATGCTATTCGATGGGAATTTCAGGATATAAACTAGCCTCTATATCCTCCCCTATAGATCAATCAAAGTCCCATTACAATCGGTTTAGCCGTCCCATAGATTAACCCGAACAAACAGAAAGACAGACAGTTTTTTAAAGTTTGTCTCTGGTCTAGTAACGATAAACACCTGAGGAAACACAGTTATTTTGAGATCTCTGGCAGACACTTTATTTTTAAGATACGCCATATACTGTATTTTGCTATACTTTATCATAGATATTGTGGAATTGGCTCAATGTTATGTTATGTTATGTTATTTTCTGCATCAGACCTGCAACTGGGCGTGGGCTACTACCTGCACACTGAGGGACCCTAAAGACGAAGATGAAGGCTCTGGAGACGAAGCTGACAACCTTATCGGCATCTTCAATGATGTACTGGAACATCAACCCGTTGGTAAGGAATCCTATATCTACAAAAAACCTGAATAAGGCCTGGTATACTTTCGCTAACAGTGTGAATAGTTCTAGGCCTAGTGTAATAGGCCGCGTCGGTCAGTGATGGTCGACAACTAGACTTGCCGTTCGGGCCGCGTCGGTCAGTGCTGCCCGGCGTTTAATATCTCCATAATTAATAAATTTATGACTTAAGTTGACTTTTGTTAATGAAAACATACATTTGGACATTAGATATAAGTATCTAATTTTTTTTATGAGGTTGGCTTCCCGTCAAACTAATAATTAAAAAACATTTGGTCAAAATTTGGATAGAACTATGATTATTGCTTGGCCTAAAGGGAAAGCTGACTGTCGGTCAGCACTGACCGCGTTGGCGTTCAACGTGTTAAGCAACATTTGCCGAGATTCCTTAGTGCCTCGTAATGCACGCTAAGGCACAATTTACACCGCCGCGGAATGGAATGGAAGCGACTTTTTGCAACGAAATTGGCCATAGCATAATGAACTTTATGTCAATTGTATAACATACAAACTAAAAGGAGCCAAGAATTCTCGAGAATGCGCGAGGATTCCGCGGAAGACGCGCGACCTCCTTTTGGCTCCTATTTAGTTTGTATGTTATACAATTGACATAGAGTTCATTATGCTATGTACAATTTCGAATTCGATCGCTTCCATTCCATTCCGCGGCGGTGTAAATTGAGGCTAAGCCGTTGGGTTGCTCCAGGCTGTCATTTGGTCATCTTTGACACTCGTTACGGTAGTCGAAACTAGAAAGACACTGGTCTTGCCAAGAGGTATCGTGTTAGCCTGGTACTGGATTGTGGAGTTCAGATATGCAGGTGCTTCTGCTCCAATATAAAAAACACTAGTACTTAGCTGCACCCGATTAGATTAGAAGATGACACTTTAAGGGCCTATACTACCTCAGCGCTTCTCACTCTTTATCTCGCTCGCACACTACTGGCCGCGGTCACGCGAGCAAGCGAGACAGGGTGGCAAGGAAAGGACTCCAAGACACCAATAATTTAGTTTATTTCTTTTTACGGTGAAAATAATGGTAATTTAAAAAAGTAAATAACATAAGACCTGCTTTATAGTTAGTTCAATTAATATGCAAAGTTTCATTATCTAATTTGAAGTTATTTTTGAATACCAGCGGTTTATTATTCGGTTTGGAGGTAACTTTCGAATTTTTTTTTATCAAGAAAATTTTATGGAATCGTGTTTTTGTCAAACATAGTACCTAACATTAATCCTCAAATTTACCATATATTTATTTCAAAATTATTGCTGCATTATTTTCGACATAACGGAGGATCATGCTAAGCCATTTGAGGTAGTATAGGCTCTTAAGATTTTGTTTCCCTTGCAGATACCGTAGCGAGCGTTCGGCCGATCTCTCCCGTACAAAGCGGTTACAACGGCATCATCAATTGCGCAAGAGCTGATCAGGCAGCGAGACAGGTGCCTTACAGGTAAGTGACATGCCTGTACTAAACTGTTATACAGGACCTCAAAGCAGTTGTCCCATCGTCGACGATGAACGAGAAACGAGTATAGCTAGAAATTTGAAACGTGCAGCGAGAAGCGAGCGTGTAGTTACGATAGTTTTGTCGCTGGGTTATAAGCGAGTGTGCGAGTGTGACAGACGATTACTCGCTAGTTGGTCCGTTGGACCGCTAGTTGGTCTCTGGGCGTGAGTTCTGACCGCCAAGCGAGCATCGCTGAGCGAGTATTATCTTTGACAGCTCTTGTCGCTCAGCGACAAAACTAGTGAAGCGAGTCGTCGCAGGCAGTGTGAACAGTCAGAGAACAACTATTAATATATGCATCTCTTTCGTTTACACGGAATGTATATTTTATTGTGCGTTTCTTGAGCGAGAAAATCGCCGATAATTAGTCGTTTTCTCGCCGGCATCGGCAGTCGGACAACTGCCTATCGAGGCCAATACAAGAGCTGTGCACAGAGCCGGATCCTGAGGCCAGAGGCCCTAAGGCAATGGCATTCTCGGGGCCTCTTTTCTTACTTTGACTGACCAAATTGTGTGTGAACTGAGGAAACGCACATTAAGGGCTGTGGTTTTTAATATATTTGTTTACTTATTCCCAGATTTGTTCTAAAATTGTTTTAATTCTACTACTAAATCTAACGATTTGTATTTTGTGAGATAACAGTGAGGTCCCTAAGTTCACACGCATATCAAATTCTCGTTCGAAGAAACATGTTTTCTTGGTGCGTGTACTGGGCCTGGGCCCCTAGTAGATGCGGGGCCCCTAGGCATTTGCCTACTCCGTCTAATGGTTAATCTGGCCCTGGCTGTGCAGGCAGCTGCATACTGGTGCTAAGAGTTTCGAGCATCGACTCGAAAAGAAAAAGAAGTTATACTAAAGATCTTTACTGCTCTGCTTTTCTGCTATTCACTACGTTATCCTTGTATTACAAATATACAAAAGAGCAAGGTGTTAAATAGGGCAAACTAATGCTAGTAGTTACTCATTACATGGGTCACATTTTACTCGAGCTAGTTACAAGAGCTGACTATCTCGTTGGTGGAGTGGTCGCAACTGGTGGGTTCGCTGCCCGGGTCTCGGAATATTGGGTTTGAGAAATTTCTATGTAGTAGCACAGAGTTTGGAAATTGGCGGTGTCATCGGCGGTCCCATCTGTCATTTAGATATCTTTGAAAGTCTTTACAGGTAGTCAGAAGCCAGGAAATCTGAAATTGGTATAACCAAGGTGTTCAAGACTGCAATAGGCCCAGTGCAACGGTAACTGGGGTGTCCCAAACTTGTCCGCGATACGCGGATTCTAAACGTTGCTTAATAATGATAACAAGGTTACACAATGGCCTGCCTCTACTAGGCTTCGGCCTACAACAATAAAAACAAAAATGTACCACTAACCTGAGTGCTGGGGACGCCAAGTTCGACCTTCAAAGGTCACGCCCTAAGTGTGGTTTGTATGTAAAATGAGGGTGAGTAATTGAAAGGTGTGATGTAAGTCAAGTGTTGTAGAACGTTCCCAAGGCGCCGATCTCCAGATGGCGCGGTCACAACAGCATCACACCTAACTCGTTTCCAGCAAGCGCGCGCTACGCGTGGTAGGCAATAAGGCGATATGTTCCAAGAAATATCACTGGATTCTTGTTAATCCGAGCTTACAAAGTTCAATCAATCACTGAACACAATTAATCTGTTCATATCTCGTGAGATCCAATACGATTTACAACAAATTCCGCGTGCCGGCCGACCGACGACAAGGCGGCGTATAATTCAACAATATCCCGGGGTCTTCAACAAATGGGGAATACACTTCAACCAACAAATAATTCGCGACCCAATTATCGGTCTCAACAGGCGAATTCAACAATATTTTACCAATTACAATCAAATCAAAGTCCCAAACGTGCGAACATTTTTCCAACAAGCAAAGTCAATCTGTCAAGTCAAAAGAGGTTATGTCAAGTCCACAGATAATTAATGTTGCCGGCCAAAAGGTGCGTTCTGTTTCACGTCGGACCGAACACAAGGTATATCGATTCCGTACCCAGCTAACATAGTTGGAAAAGGGCTGAACAGTTGATGACGATCTAGCAAGTAGTCTGTAACAGAATATTTTTGTAAGAACCCATGTATTTATGAATTATTTTGCTCTTTCACAGTGGTGACTGCCAAAGGTACTGGAAATGTGTGGCGGGAGTACCACAGATAGCTTTCTGTTCCGATGGCCTTTTCTTCAACGACCAGACCCAGCAGTGTGACTTCGAAGCGAATTCCAAGTGTGTACTATCACAAGAAGACGAACTAAAAACTGAATTCATAAAATACGAGCAATAATATTTGACCCTGCAGACTTCTGATGACCTTTAGGGTGTAATGCAGACTTCAAGCGTGTAAACATGATTTTGATATCTTTCAGCATTCATTGGGTATTGTTTTAACTAAATATTTATTTAAATTTTTGTATTCAAAATCTCGTTCAAAATACAGTTTTGTTAAATTGTTTTTCGTTGGTTTAATCTGTTGGATGTCAAAATAATGTAACGGCTTCATTTTCATCATTAATAAATTAATGCTTGCTGGTTCAAGCATTTACATTTCTATTGAATATCATTTAATAAGTGTATCGAGTCTCATTATGCTCTAACAAACGTATTAACTGTGCATCTCTGCAATGAGTATTATTAGTCATAAGATAATGTGTAAGTAATTTTGCAGAGTGCAGAGTTTTCCGCTGAGTTAATGGATAAACACCCGGTTTTGATAAGCTTGATGAGTTTATGCAAAGTCTGCTGTTAAATCTAATGTCAAGTGGTTTGATTAGCTCTACTTTTTGTTGAAGTGACCAAAATCTCAGCATTTAACATTTGGGTTTTTCGGCTATTAATTTTGACATTTATTCATCGTTCTTGAAATTGGCTGTTGACTTGTAATCATAGTCATTCCGTAACCTGAAACTTGTAAAATACAGATTTTTATATCATGTTTTTATTAAGTATAAGTATTTCATTGTATATTTAAGTATTTGTTTTACCCCAGATTGTACAGTATGATATTTAAATTAATGTATATAAAAAAAATGTTTTATAAAAGAAATGAGATATAAAATAAAATATTATTGAAATGTTTTAGTTTGATTTATTCAGTTGAATAGAATGAAACCTACGTAGGTACATACAATCAACCCATACCGGGACCACTGAAAATGTGTGGTGCTTACTTTAGCCACTAAATAAGGCCACAATGGTCTTTATTTTATTCCTTTTTCTTAAACAAATCAGCAGCTGGTTTGTCTGTCTTCTCAAAAGCATAGTAGGGATGATCCTGCCAGAAACTTGGAAACACCACTCTGTAGTCCTTATTGAATTTGCCTGTAAAAACATTGAAATTAGAACTTAAGTAATGTATGATTCATTTTAAAAATTTAACAGACTCAGCAGAGAGACTTCCATGAGTAATGTCAAATCTTAAGATAACCCAACAAATTTCAAAATCTTCTATAATTATCCATATTAACGGTTACGATTAATTAACAATACTAGTGTTGTAGTGTCCTTTGCATAAAGTATTATAAACAACTAGCTTCTGCGCGCGACTTCGTCCGCGTAGAAGTCGAAAATATTCCACGGGAAAGATAATGTATAGCCTATCGCACTCAGGGATAATGCAGCTACATGTAAGCGAAAGAATTTTCAAAATCGGTTCGGTAGTTTCAGACATTACCCCCTACATACAAACTTACAAATTTTACCTCTTTATAATATTATTAGTATTAGTATAGATATAAAGAAAATGGTATATATATATATATATATATATACTACATTACTACTTTTAGCTACAGTTTAAAAAAAAGCATATTAGCTACCGGCTCTGTAAGTATTTGTGTGCGTTTGTGTGCGTGTACCTATATGTGTGTGTGTATGAGTGTAAGTGTGTAAACTCACTTAAAGTCTCCATTTCTTCTTTAGTAAGTTCGAAGTCAAACACGTTAATGTTCTCCTCAATCCTGTTCTTCTTCACCGACTTGGGGATAGGAACTACTCCTCTTTGCACCTGGAAAATTGTTTTTATATTATATATATATAATATAATATAATATTTATTTATTTTCTCAAGAACGAACACAGTACAATGTCACATGGCACATTACATAGAGACTGGTGTCTGTTGAAGGTAAAACCTGTATTACAGATCACCAGGCTTACCCTCCGTCGGACAATTTTTACATATGACCTGTATTAAATGAACATGATATTAATACAATATGAAATAAAACATTAATGAAACGATTGGTAATAACAATAAGAAAAATATATAGGAAAAACAATTATTATAACTAAAGCTAAGCGGTTGGTAGGTTAACGTTCAGTAGAGAATATGTGAATGTGTGTGGAGAGGAGTGTGTGAGGGTGTGTGTGTGTGTGTGTGAGTGAGTGCGCGCGAGCGCGTGTTTGTGTTTGGTGTGCATGTGATAGATTTTTATGGTATTGTTAGTGAATTTATGTTATTGTAAGGGTTTCAATAAAGATTCTGTTGTATCGTAATCAGTACCTTGAAGCCAAGAACAAACTTTCCTCTTGCACTCTGCCCGAGTAAGAGGATATATCAACAGTTGTTTATTAATCTTATTATACAAGTATGGGGCCAGAAAACCGTAGAACTTATGTGCTAGACTGCTCTTAAGTCTAGTGGTCGTGCAAACAGCATCGGATCTTCTTTTATTAGACAGGTTTTTGTGGTCATAGGAAAGTTCCGAGTGCTTCCTGGTTACTGTTCCTAAGATGAAAAGTTGCCGAACCGTCAGTACCTTACAGCGTTGATATAGATCAAAGGTTGGGTATCGTATGGGGAGGGAAGAACTTACTTTTAGAATAGCTCTTTGGGCTCTCTCTAACTTCAGAAGGTACGTTTTAGCAGCACCACCCCAAGAAGTTATGCAATAAGTCAGTACGGATTGGCACAGTGCTAGATAAACCATTTTAATTATTGAAGAGTCGGCAATATGTCGAAGAGATTTAAATATATAAATAAGTTTACGTATTCTAGGAACTAGGGCCTCGATATGTGGTTGGAAATTTAGTTTATTGTCAATTATGACGCCTAAATATTTGACAGTGTTCGATTTTGATAAACGCGTACAGTTACATGAATTATTAAATGGTGCATTGCAATTGTGTGAAATTATTGTAAGGTTTGATTGGTCCTGATTTCTAAGTGTATAGGTCATGAACTTGGTTTTGTCTACATTTAGTGTGAGGATGTTATCATTCAGCCAACTGGATACTTGATTAAACCCTTTTTGAGCGTAATTAAAAACCTCTTCCCAAGTATCTCCATAGAAAAGTAGGGCAGTGTCATCAGCGAATGTAATTATTTTCCCATTGGTCAGGTTTGTGTTACATAAGTTATTAATGTACACCAAAAACAATGTCGGGCCAAGAATACTGCCTTGTGGGACGCCATATTTAATAGGCAGTTCTTCACTTATCCAACCATCCACTTTTACTACCTGTGTTCTTCCCTTGAGATAATCTTCAAACAATTCCAAAGGTAGACCTCTAATTCCCAGATGTTCTAGTTTGTTAATTAGGATGGGGATAGATACTGTGTCAAATGCTTTGGCTAAATCGAGATAAATAGCCATTACCCTTTTCCTATCATCCAGCTTAGAAATTATAAATTCTGTTAATTGATGAACAGCATCTGATGTTGATTTTTGTGTCCGAAATCCAAATTGAGATGGGGAAAGAAGATTATTTGTTTCCAGGAACTTTACTAGTCTACTGTTCATCAGACGTTCCAGTATTTTAGACATTGCTGGCAGGATAGAAACAGGTCTATAATTGCTGACACAGCATCTATCTCCACTCTTGAAAATGGGCACAATTTGTGATTTTTTAAAAGCAGAAGGGAACACACCCGTGGCAAAAGATAAATTACAAATGAATGTTAACGGCGGGACAATGACGTCTGTGAATTGTTTTAAGAAATTTCCTGAGATGTAATCAACTCCCACTGCACAGTCATTTTTAAGGTTAGCAATTAAAGATTTTACTTCGAGTTCGTCTGTAGGTAAAAATACCATGGATTTATCGTTAGAGTACGTGGAATTACTATTGTAGTGTGATATCTGAGTTTTATTAAGAGTAATTTTTTCAGCTAATGATTGGCCAACACTAGCGAAGAATGTGTTTATGTCGTTGACTGAGGTTATGGGACTGTTAGGGCAAATTAATTGTGTTGGTTTATCTTTTATTTTTGAAGTATGAGTGATATTTTTAACTGTTTCCCACAATTTTTTGCTGTTTTTGCCGGCTTTGTCAATCATATCTTTTTCATAGTTTATTTTAGTCTTCTTCAGAATATTATTACAAAAAATCCTGTATCTTCGGTATGTGCATTGAAAAACTTCATTTTCGGGATATTTTTTTGTTTTTATATAAAGTTTGTCACGGTTCCTCATACACCTTAGGAGGCCTTTTGTTATCCAGGGCTTTAAAATTCTTTTTCGTCCGGTGTTATCAATTCTAACAGTATTTCTATCTAATGCTTGCGAGAGCGATGCTGTGAAAAAATTTGTAGCTTGATTTACATCGGTCATGTTATATATAGAACTGAAATCAATACTTCTCACGCTTTCATTCACTCCCTCGTAATTAACGCGACCAATGGTTCTTTTTAGAGTTTGCTTGGCCTCAGTGTCCAAGTACAGTACAACCGAATCATGATCCGTAATAGATGTATGAACAACATAGCAATGCGCAGTCAGCCTTGTTCTCAATAATACATGATCTAAGCATGTGCGACTATGAGTAGGGATTGTATGAGCTGGGAGCATGCCATGAAACGCAATCATATCGAGATAAGTAGAAGATCTATTGTCAAGAGTATTAAGGGAAATATCAATATTGATATCACCAACTATGATTACATTCTTAAATGAAGAGTATTTACGTAGGCAAGTATCTAGTGATATTAAGAAGTTATCTATATTCCTATAGCTTGGTGGGCGATAAATAGCTATTAGGATGGTGTCCTGATTGATTTTTAATACGAGAATGTTTGCATCTGAGGACTCTGGTTCCTCAATCGTGTAAGGATCAGAGTTTTTGCAGTAAATAACGACACCTTCATTTTGTGTTTTGTTATTTTTTGTAGAGAAACACCTGTAACCGTCGATAAAAGGAATGCTAGAATTGCGTGCTAACCAACACTCTGTCAGTACAATAATATCCCACTCAACATTTGATCTATTTAATAACGTTTCAAAACTTGACAAGTTGCAGTGAATACTGCGTATATTTTGTACCATAATCTTTAATGTCGTTTTAGGATTTTGTAATAAGTTTTTACAATCCTCTATTTCACATGTTGCTGACTGAGCTACAGTGACATTATCTAAATCATTATTAAAATTAATAGTAAACTCAGCCATTACTTAATATATTTTGGATCAATGTGTGCTCTAATATTCTCCAGTTTATATGTATTGTTTTGTCTTTTCTAGCCTCGCTTACGGACACCATAGCATTATTATTAATTAAACCCAATACGTAATAAAAAATCTGTTTGTCGTATACAAGATGTGTGTGTGTGTGTTTGTAGATGTGTGAGGAATGTAAGTGATTGTAGCGCGTATCGTGTAAGTAAAGTTGTTCAGATATGTGTTTATCAAACCAGACCAACATCATGAGTTGATTAAAAGATAAACATACTTTTAAGGGATATAAATTAAAAAATATAAATTTAAGAACATAAAGCATACAAAATCTGTTTAGGCAGCACACAAAAATTATTATCATAAATAAATCTAGTCAGATATTTAGTTCAGCTCTTGACTTAACTAAATCAGCTTCTGAATTGATACGTAGTGAACGCTCTCCTTCTCTTTTGCGAATAAAGATCTTACCGCCAGCTGTCCAACAAAACTTGTACTCATTGGTTTTCGCGAAGTCACGTGCAAGGAAAAACAGTCTTCTAGTTTTCGGTGAAAGGTGTTCAGCGATATAAATATTCTTTGGTGGTCCACTAATACGTAAATGAGATGTATTCAATTTGTTATTTTTATGCTGGTTGTTAAACTGTTTGCAGTGTTCCAATACGCTTTCCTTGGTTAGGACCGAGGTGAATTCAACGATGATAGGCTTGTAGTTATCTGTCTTGGTATTAACTCGAAAAACATCTCGTACACTGATGGCTTGAACGGGCAAATTTATTGCAATACCGACTTGGTTAATTAAATCTAGAAGGTCTTGTTTGGATTCCTTTGGTTTAGGTGGAATATTTTTAATCTCAATGCAAGAATATTTTTGAGCCTTCTCTAAAAAGTCGATTCTATTTTCTAACATCTGTATATGTATATGTAAAATAAAATTAGGAGCTGATAAAATATCTTCCAGTATAGCCTCATCGTGAGCAGTGGTGGCTCAGTGGTTACGGGCCAGACTTGCGAGTTGTAAGTCGTGGATTCGAACCCAGCCAATCACATTTTTTTTAATAAAGATTACTAGCAATATGGGTAGAATTCACATTACCCTACCACCTAAGCTAAATATGCTTGTGTCTGGAGTGGGTTCACGTCAATAGTGTAATGGGTGGGGTTAGAACTTGCGACCTCTCGATCACAAGTCCGACACCTTATCCATTAGGCTATTGACGCTTCATAACACTTTGTACATCACACCATTGCTCTCAAAAACGGTGAAAGAAAATACCGTAAGAAAACCGGCATGTCTTAGGACCAAAAATACGAATACGAAAAATACGAATACCAAAAATACAAATACGAAAAATACGAATACCAAAAATATGAATACATCCACCAACACGCACTTGCCAGCGTGGTGTAGTCTTGTGCCTGCTCGGTCATTTTGGAGATCGCTCCGTACCAGTTCATTTCGGACAGTGAACTAGTTCATTCTATTAGCTCTAACAGCTCTATTCGGTCTTCGCTCTCGGCGGTCCTTAACTCTTAGAGCACAGCGCGGACCACAGAGCAAATACGCTCTTTAAGTAGGTACTATCAAAGACATCGTATTTATTTATCTCTGCATTACCACAGCGTAAACAGCTGACATAATATTAGGATTATGTATAATTCAAACAGAGATATTTTTTACCATTCAAATGTGAATCTGAAACGGTTCTCATTCATTCAGACACAGAATGAATTCGTATGACGTTTCTGTCAACCAATCAGTGACTGTATTTCATTTCTCGTTCGCACATTACGATCGCACGGTTTAGAATGTACGAGTACGAAAAGAGCTATTAGACCTATTAGACCGATTACAAGCCAGCGTTCGGAAACGGTTCTTTTAGTACAGTGTAGATTCGGCTCCTATTTGTTCATCGTTCACGTACTACACAAGACTAGCGTGGTGGATTATGGCCCATTCCTATAGTATATAGGAGTCATGTGTTCCTGAAGTGGAAACGTTTCAGGCTGATTATGTATCCTCATAGTCTTGAAGAATGTTCTCTCACAGAGAAGCTTCGTATACTGATTGTTTCTAAAGAAACTGAACAATATCAAGTGTTTTGATTTCCAAGTTTCTGAGCAGTGTAGAGTCGAGCATTGCATAGATCAACATATTTATTGATATTTTTAAATTCAATTTGTTTTCTTTAGTACATATACAGTATGTTAACTAACAGAGGGCGTTCCCGTTAACCCGCAATAGTATAGCATCCATACATGCTAAAAAAATATTACAATTCGAAAACAAAATGCTTTTATTTTTTTTATACTAAAATATTCACTAAAAATGTTAAATTGATACGTAAAAGAAACACTCTGTACACGCGTACGCATTCATAAATAAATTGCGACGTTGCCATCCTTCAAGTACGCGTGTACAGAGTGTTTCTTTTACGTATCAATTTAACATTTTTAGTGAATAATTTAATATAAAAAAAAACATTTTGTTTTCAAATTGTTAAGTTTTTTAGACTTTTTGGTCGACTGATCGAACGCCAGACCTCATGCCCAGCACTCGCGCTTGAGACCATAACGGCCCATTCACGACTTCGGTCTTAGCGGCGTGCGGCGCGGCATGCGTCGCGGCGGCGGCAAGCGGTGCGTTTTACACGCCACGTACCCTCAATAGCGGCAAGCGGCAGCGGCCGAGGTGGACGTATTTAGGTAGTCAGAACGTGCTCAAAATTATGGCGTTATCAAAATTATCCCTTCTGTGTTTAGAAAGCAGTATATTTTCAACCGACGACAAACAAGGAGGAGGTTATCAAGTCGACGCCTATATATATTTTTTATGTCTGATCAAAAAATGCATGTATGAAAACAAGATATTCTTAATATGAGAGAAGGAGTGCACGAACTGAATAAAGATCGATATTTAAATGACGAATTTCGTGACCTATACGAAGATTACAGAAAATATCCGGATAAGTTTTATGAGTACACAAGAATGAGTGTGGAAACATTTGATTATATTCTGCAGCATATAGACGTATATTTAAAACAGCACATCACATGGGTTGTAATCTAATCCAGAAAAATTGTTTCTCGCCTCGGTATACATTACCGCCACAAAATCGTCTAAAATATTTTTTCTTTATAAGTTCGCCGCCGAGTCCGTCACACACACCTACACCGCTATCCGCGCCGCCCTGTTTCGTGGCGTCGCACTCATGTACATTTGATCTCGCCGCTCCCCGCACCGCGCGCCGCTGCAGCGAATCGCTCCGACAAAACCGCGCGCGTTGTCGCTATGAGCGGCGACTCGTGGCGTGCTTCATACATTTTCATACTTTTGTTCTTACCGCTCGCCGCCCCGCGCTTAGCCGCCGCTCACCGTGGCAAGGTCGTGAATGGGCCGTAAGATGAACGCTACATTGGGCAACTAACGCGCTTTTTGGTGGCGAGTTTCAAATTACAATTTAAAAGATTTTTTATTTTTAGCACGTAGCACGATATTACACCTTTCAACATTATTTTATTTAAGTATTTAATACACTACACATTCATTAACATTAGTTTATTTACCCTCATCCGTGTGTCACTGCTGGGTGCCAACTGAAAACCAGCGCTGGGTGTCTTTCGCCCAGCAAATGCTGAGTTTCGGTGTAGCCATACTCAGCAAAATACTTAGTGTTATTTTTTTAGTTTCTAATTTTCTATTGTTTGTTGTTTATCACCGAATACAAAAAAAAAACATTTTTTTCAATTTCAATTTCAATTCAATTTTCAATTTCAACGAGAAAACACATTTTTGATTGATTGATTGAATACTTACCAAATATCTCAAAACTATTTGCGGCGTTGTTTTTCCGTACTTCTTGGCGAGTTCCATCAGAATGGGGTCGTTGGCTCTTGGTGCTGGGGGTTTAGACTCCTGGCTAAATAGGGATCCGAAGGGGGTGTACGCCATCACCACTATGTCCTGACTCTTGCAGTAGTCTAGTAGCTTGTTCTGGGCTAGATTGAGGTTCACCTGTGGGATGGAAACCAATTTTATAGTTAATAATACTGTAGCGACATAGATCTCGCAACATAATACAAACTAAACGATAGAAATCCTGTATCGCGCAAGCACTTTCTGTATTCTAAGTTCTCAAATAATCGCAATAATCCGAGTAAAAGTATGAAATTGCCGTTTTGTAGTGAAAGATGCTTTAAATTGACTTAAAACCTTCATGTTGTGAGAGTTTTTGTACTTAAACGGAGGATATTTGACCCTGCATTGAAGCACAGTAGCTAAATAGAGCCTGTGGAAAATTATGAAAATAGATAAAATATCCTAAATTTACTTTTTGTACAGACTAAGTTTAATCATCATTTAGGCTTTTTTCTTTTTTTTTTTTAACTTGGTAAAATCCGCATGCCCGCGCCTACGGTGGCCGGAGATCGTCGGCCGACGTCTGACGCCATGTGTGTGTACCACTGCGGGTGGGCTGGAGGGAGGACGCTATCCTCTCCCTCACGCGGCCCGCCTCCTCCTTCAATAGCATGACTGCTTCGCAGAAGGAGGCGACCGCTTCCCACTCCGTCTCGCCCCGCTGCATGGCCTCGACCAATGCCGGGCGCGAGAGGTCTCCGCCTATCGCCGCCGTGAGGACACGTCGGTGCTCTGCCCAAGCGGGGCAGTCTTGCACCGTATGCTCTACTGTGTCCTCAGGGCGATCCTCGCAGTGGTGACACCCAGGCGTTTCTTCCTTCCTCATCAGACACAGGTACCTCCCGAAACTTCCGTGTCCGGTGAGGACCTGCGTCATGCGGTAGGTCAGGACGCCGTGACGCCGATCTAGCCACTCCTCAAAGAGGGGTCTTACCGCCGCAATTGCGGCGTGCCCGATCATCATTTAGGCTATGGTAAATTTATGATCGTATTGTCTTCTCCACTTTGTATATAAATATACAGTATGTTAACTAACAGAGGGCGTTCCCGTTAACCCGCAATAGTATAGCATCCATATATGCTAAAAAATATTACCATTCGAAAACAAAATGTTTTTTAGGTAATATTAAAATATACACTAAAAATGTTAAATTGATACGTATAAGAAACACTCTGTACACGCGTACTTGAAGGACGGCAACATCGCAATTTATTTATGAATGCGTATAAACATCATAAACTTTGCAGTTATGATATTTACGCAAAAAAAATACAGAATAACAAAGAGTGACAGGATTCCATCCTATACTCGTATCTCTCATAGTATCTCTGCTCATGTTCCACATGAAATACGCCAAAGCTTCGATATTATTCCGTCAATAGAAAATGTTTATCATGCCTACCTACCTACCTACTTATTATAACTATGCTTATTATACCGAGTTTTTATGTTATGCTTCAGACATAATTTAATAATTTAGTTTCGTAGTTCATAAGTTAAATACTAAGTAGATACAAATTTGTTTAAGAAATCTTAGATAATATTTCAGCACTAGAGTGAGTTTACACCTGAGATACATTGTTCAGAGTTGATACGACAGAGGGGCATTAAATTACACTACGTATACTATACGTGTTTAGTGTTAATTTGATATGAACAGTTAAAAAATAAAAAGAGCCAATTTTTTTTTCAAACAAGCTAAATAGCTTACAAATCAGAGTAAAACGCAACCACCCTATGTAAATAAATGTGACTGACCTTAAATACCTAGGTAACAAAGTGGCAACGTAGCGCGGCGTGTGTTATCTCTTGTCTTGGTCAGATTTATCGCTTTAAGGTGCATCTCATTAAAATCATTTGCGACTAAACTACTTCTCCTATTTAATTGATTTTTGGTACAAAGCTTGAAAATGGTACCTAGTTTACGCAGTTTAAAGGAAAGCCCCTCGGTCATATCAACTCTGTATAACCTAGTTCAGATAGAAAATATTTATTATATAGTTTTAGTTCTAAGGCCCTAATAGAAATACTTTGTACAAATTTTTTCTCAATAATTTTCAATTTCAATTATATTTTTAGCTCTTATAGTTTTTTCTCTATATTGATGGGTGTTACTCTTTCACGCAAAAACTACTGAACGGATCTAAATGAAATTTGATAAGTAGATAGTGGCCATTCTGGAATAACACATAAGCTACTTTTTATCCCGGTATTTCCACGGGATCGGGATTTATGCGGAAAAACCCTCCCACGCGAACGAAGTCGCGGGCATATGAATTTTTAAGCAAAATTATATTTTCAATACACTTCCTAAAAAACTGGCTCTTATCGCACTACGATTAGGTTCAATATGCAATGTATTTCACACTCGTGAATTTTTTTAATTTTTTTTTGCACTCACGAGGGTTTACCGTTCCAGATTTTGCCACAGATAATATGAAACAACTATTCAATTCCTTATATTCGACGGTGATTGTACTTTTTTCACAGCAGAGGCGCATGTTTAAGGCCTTATATTAAATGAAAATGAAAATTGTGTTTATGAACAGCATGTCAGAAATAAACATTATTATTTATAAAATAATTTTGCTTTTATCAACAAATTATCATTTATTTGTGTTCTAAATAGAAAAAAAATTACTGGCTGTTTTGCGGCTTTATACCTTTGCTTCTCCTTTAACCCGCGAAGGTAAAGCGCGGGGAAAAAGTAAATTAAATCTTATTCATTTGTGTTTTTTGCGTGAGTATGTCGAATGTAAGTTTTGATGAGAACAATTAAGATGCTACGCCACTAGATATTGTGATTGAGGCTCAAAATACTTGCGATAGCCTGTTGCCATCTAAATGGAAGCTAAAATATATGGCAACTTTACATAATTTTCTTCATGGAAAAATAATTTTCATTTTATTATTTTATTTCTTCGAAAATGTATTGAAAAACGTCGTTTGATACACGTGGACATTTGTTACTGCAGTACTCGGCTCCATAACTCCCTCGCCTTGCGGCTCGGGCGTAACTCCGCCTCGGCCGCAATAACAAACTTTCTCCATTCGTATCAAAATGTACTATTGTGCTAGTAGTCGCGCGAGGCTAGGCTCCCGTGGACTTAATCATGATGAAAACATAACCCTCCTTTTTTGCAGTCGGGTAAAAAGTAACCTATAAGCTCAAGCTTCAACTTACTTTAATACCAAATTTCATCTAAATCCACCCAGTGCTTTCGAAGATTAGCGTGTTTAAACAAACAAACAAACAAACTTTTCCGCTTTTTAATATATATATAGATAATAGGCTCGTGTTTCACCACTATCTCACCTAATGGTAAGCGATGATGTGGTCGAAGATAAAGACTCGATCTCTTATCTAAAGTTAATTTAAACATTCCGACTAAAACTCGGTCTAACCTACCTTTACGGGTACCATTAAGCTCAACTAAGGACTTGGTTGAGCCCTGTCTGTAAATGAGTTCTGTCTATACAGACAGAACTCATTTATTGTGCGTGCAAGCAGGGTGTAAGCAGCACGATTTTGACCCGTTTACAACAGTGTGATTGCAGCCAGAAGACACCAAAGACTTCATTTTTCAAAAAAATAATAATATCTTTACTACTATTTAGCTATTTAGTCATATTGAATACTGTAAGATATGGTTTATATTCAGATTATATATATTAAGTGTTCACTGTAAGATTTTCCTGCCTCTAAACATTTTTTTCATTTGAGGACTTTTAATTGGCTCATCGTCTAGTCTACTATACTATATAACGTGTAATGGAAACCCCATATCTATCCAAAAGGGCTAAAGGCTAACATCTGGTATGGAGTCTCTATGCACAGTTACAGCTCAAAATAAGTGACTCACAGAATTGACCCCAAATTATTGGTTTCATATGTTTTTTGAATACCAGTAATAACAAACGTGTCACAGCACTATGAGGGTTAATAACTTTCCACGTCACTTGCCAATAAAACGATAATTCTCTTCGTTCTTCTTAATTTGAAAAATTCGGTCTCTGGTATCAAGGTATTGAAATTTCTAATATGCTCCACACATGTACACATAGGATTAGAAAACCCTTGCCATATCGTTTATCGTTTAGTTTCATAAAAAAAAGCCGTGCTACGTACTTGGTATAAATTACACGTTGTAGGTATACAGGGTTATTTGTAAAACACCGAAAACCTCTCAGGACTATGTTACTAACATCATAATCAACTGTTCTATGACTTTTAAAAATTCATCATATTTTAGTTCACCAGATTTTCATACAAAAATAAAAATAATTAAATTGAACGCCCTAAATGTTACTAAGTCTATTCGAAGCAAAAGAAAGTGATACTATAAATAGTTTTCTTTTGCTTCGCATAGACCTCGTAACAATTAGGACGTTTTATTTAAATATTTTTATTTTTGTATGAAAATCTGTTGAACTAAAATATGACGAATTTTTAAAAGTCATAGGACAAAAGTTGTTGATTATGATGTTAGTAACATAGTCCTGAGAGGTTTTCGGTGTTTTACAATTAACCCTGTATATTAAGTGCTCACAGTAAGATTTTCCTGCCTCTAAACATGAGAACTTTTAATTGGCTCATCGTGTACTATACTATATATTTCCTATGTTTAATAGTTGTTAGTCCTCCATACTTCTTAAATAAATAAATAAATATAATAACTCCTTATAATATTATAGTCTAAATAAGCTATCTTAGTCTCCATCTACTCACCTCAACCTGAAGTACAGAAGGTTTGACCTCACAGCTGGACAGCAATCTCTCAATCATGCTCACATTGAAGTTGGAGATACCGATGGACTTGGCTAGGCCCAACTTCTTGGCTTCCTCCATGGCTTTCCAGGTGTCTACGTAGTCTATGATGTCAAAACCGCTGTGATCTGGCTGTGAAAAGAAAAAATATTTATTAAATACTAGCTTTTGCCCGCAACTTCGTACGCGTGGGAGGTTTTTCCCGCGTAATTCCCGATCCCGTCGGAATTTCGGGATACAAACTACCCTATGTCCTTTCCAGGGTCCTAAACTATTCCCATGCGATATTTCATCTTAATCGGTTTAGCGGTTTAGGCGTGAAAAGGTAACATACAGACAGACAGAGTTACTTTCGCATTTATAATATTAGTATGGATTTTTTTAACCCTTGTGTTACCATCCGGGTACCTATCGGCGTAGATTTTGTTGGTTTTTTTATTTGCTTCAAATTGAAAATAATCTTCTCTAATCTTGATTCTCTATCGTAATTTGTTTAAAAAATTAAAAAAATATATATAATAACTAGCTTTTGCCCGCGACTTCGCCCGCGTTAATTTACACTTTGTCAATAATTCTTGTTGTCAATCGGTACACCTTTTTGGGTTGTTAAAAATGCATATAATATTTAAAAAGAACCATTACCAGGGTCCATCTATACTCAAAAACAGACAGACAGTATTCGATTTACCTATATATTTATGTCTCTGAGACTAATATTATACTTACGTATGTGTTTACTATAAATTAATCTGCAAGTATAGACTAATACCTAGATATGATACGAGTATAGGTACAAAAGTAGATAAAAGTGTAAGTACCTACCTACTTAAAAATATAGAAACTATTCGTATATTAACATGATTGGTTAAAATTTAAGCGACACGGTTGGCGTAACTGTTGACTGGTGCATGACGTGCGTTCGACCCCAGCCCTAAACAAAGATTTGTATAGCCTACATGCAGTTGTGTAGATTAAAAAAATGTAATGAGCGGTTCTTTACATCCTTATGGGATGATTTCCAGGATAAAGACTATCCTATATCTTTTCCAGGGTTTAAAACTATCTCCATACCAAATTTCATCCAAATCGGTTTAGCGGTTAAGTGTATTATGTGTGTGGGGAGGGTGGGGACATAATTGATTCCCTATACGAAAATCCAACACTATGTTTACATCCTTTAGGGATGATTTCATCATCATCTAAAAACTATGCTATGTCTTTCCCAGGGTCCTAAACTCTTCCTATACCAAATTTAAAAATCAAATTTTATTTAGCTTTTGCCAGCGGCTGCGTCCGCGTGCAATTCGGAAACTATCCCACGGAAACCTTATATCAAAATAAAAACAATCCTATGCCTTTCCCAAGCTCCTAAACTATTCCCATGCCAAATTTCATGTAAATCGGTTCAGCGGTTTAGGCGTGAAAAGGTAACAGACAGACAGACAGAGTTACTTTCGCATTTATAATATTAGTAAGTATGAATTTTTTTAACCCTTGTGTTACCATCCGTGTACCTATCGGCGTACGTTTTGTTGATTTTTTTTTTTGCAGAATGCATTAGAAAATACCTTCTCTAATCACCATAATTTGACCGATTCTCTATCGTGATTTGTTTACAAAATTAAAAAAAAATATATAATAATATAGTATTAATTCAGCCTATGATTTCCCAATACTGAGACGTACTGGTCTCTTTTCTATGAGAGGGAATGACCCGTAATGCATCAAGCGGGTCCAGTGCGAGTTCTCCCAGAGTTTCAGATTCACCCAGAGTGAGAGAGTTATTTGATGATTTTCCTAACGAAAAAAAAAGTTATTTCAAAAATCTAAAAAACCCGACTGCTCAACTGAAATGCAAGAACAAGCACAAAAGTGACAAGCGAGCGGGACCCAATAGAACATTTTTTTTAACGGGATGGTAAGCCTGCTTGTCAGTTTTATAGATTTTTGAAATAATTTTTCAACTTTTTAGTTAAAATATTAATTTTTTTTTTGTTTTCCGGTCGTGTATTGGTATTGGCACCCCACCGAATTCAGAAAGTGAAAGAGCTAAGTCCATATTTTTAAACTTTCTCTTTGTATTATTTTTGCTAGTATACCTTTTTGAAATCCTTGTATAAAGCCCTTTAATTTGATACCCATATTGTAGTGTTGAAAAAAAAATTCACTTTGTATAATGGCTTCGCACAGCCGCCATGTTTTATTTTTTCAAATGTCACCTATCTGAGAACACTCGTCCGCTACTTGTAAGACGAATCTAACAATACCTCAATTATGTTAATCCATTCAGCGGTTCTGGAGATATGAGGTAATAAAGAATATTACATACATACATACATACAAGATACGCACGAAAAACATAACTCTTCCTTTGCAGTCGGGTAAAAAAGGTTGATAAATGTCGCATGTCTTGGGATTTTTAGGACCTATGACATGGCTGTTACCTAACAGTGTTTCCTTTCTCTGTTTTAAGAGCAGTGGTCATAATGAAAATTACACATAATAATGTGTCTGACCGAGTTCGAGCCCATATCCTGCAACTTGCAAGTCAGACCCTGAGGTAGGCAACGCATGACGACATCCGTCTGAGGATATGTGACAATTTTTAGATCGTGTCATAGTATCATGTTACCCAGTATAGGTATAGGAGTCGGTTTTCAGACTAACTGGATGCAGCTGAGTCTAGTGTTTTACATGGAGCGACTGCCTATCTGACCTCCACAACCCAGTAACTGGGTAACAGGATACCCCTTGGTCAGACCAGAGTCAGATCTTCAGGCTTCTGACTTCCCGTAACGACTGTCAGAGACGTTCAAATGACAGCCAACGACCTCTGTATTCCTCGTAATTCCATCATATAAGTAGGTAAATTGCGCCATATTAAAAACAGGCAGATTATTGATTATATCTATCTTTTTCAAAATATGGCGCAATTTGTATTGAAAATAACAAAGGCATAAAATTCGACGCCATTTTACAATTTCAAAATTCGAACGTGGTTCGAATACCTTTCTATTTTTGAGCTAATGAATCAATACACAAGGAAAATAATGCAGATAAATAATTAAAAAAAAACAAGACATGTCATGTAAACGATCATTATCAATTTAATTAAACATCGTTTTAAAACGATGTAATCGGCGTCGGTTATTTTGTAACACAATGATTAGAAAATTAAAAACATTGTTAATTTTATAATTTTCATGCGTATCAATTTCGTTTTCATCAATTATTTTTGTCTTATAATTACTATACAGGTTGGATTTTTATGCTAGCGAAGGATGAGGCTAAACGCTTGAAGGAGAGACTCTCTCTTCTTTACGCCCCAACCGCTCCTCAGCCACCGTAGGCGCGGGCTTGTGGACGGCGAGCAGGGGTAGCTCAACGTCCGGTAAGGACCAGGCCCGGGTCATTAGTCATTATTCAATATATAATAAAATAAAAAATAAAATAAATAAATAAATATATAGTTTTGGGAGAACTTATAACCTGTTCTATATTATATGACTTTTTGTTAGACGCGTTCTTAGATTTTGAAAAGAAAAAAAATAATTTCAGCGAAATAGCCTATTTTTTATTCATGATAGGCGTTTGACCACTATCTCAATTGATGGTAAGCGATGATGTGGTCGAAGATGCAGCACGCTTACCTAGAAGTAACCTATTCACTCTTGACCCCTAGGTTACAGTTAAGTTTTCCATGAATTGAGTTAAGATTACACGGACAAATAGAAATGTAGAGACAAAATTCTTTAAATGAAGTTAAAATTATGCGATTTCGTTTATAAATCGTAAAGTTTAAAACAGTCATGTTTTAAAAGAGCAACCGCTGATACGGACTTCGTTAATAGAGCTCGCAGGTTCGAACCCCACCCATAACACTACACCCAGTGAACACCCAGATACAAGCATATTTAGCTTAGTTAAAGGGATATTAAGAAAAGCAGGAGATAGAACAGAGAATAGGAACCAAAGTTGGTGTACCTATATAATTTTCGTTTCTATGTAATTTTCAAATTGTTTAGAATACGAGTGGGGTTGATCACGCGACATTTCGGTGGAGTTTTTGATACAATTTTGGAATTCTTGACGATCGAAAAGTATGGCTTATTTATTTTATTTCAAAGAACAACCGAAACCGAAATAACACTATCTATATTAGTCTAATAAAACAAAAAAAAAACTTTAAGCGCGCTAATCTTCGATAGTGCTGGGTGGATTTGGATGAAATTTGGTATAGAAGTAGCGTGAAACTTGAGGAAGGTTATAGGCTTTTTACCTTTTTTTATAGTTAATAGATTTGCGTTTGACTATAATCTCACCTGATGTTAAGCGATGATGTGTTCGAAGATGAAGCACGCTTACCTAGAAGTAACCTATTCACTCTTGACTTAAAGACTCACATGTTATAGCTATCAGGAAACACAGACTCCGGCAGGGAATTCCACTCCTTAGCCGTACGCACAATGAAAGTATTCCCAAAACGTTTCGTGCGTATGGGTGGGATGTCCACCGTGTAACGACGGCGCATCGCCGTTTGTCTTGGAGTCCGATTATGGAACGGGCTTGGTGGAATAAGACTGTGCAATTCCATCGCACACTCCCCGAAATGTAACCGATAGAAAACTGATAGGCTTGCAACACGCCGCCGATGTTCAAGGCTCTGGAGCTTTGTCTTGACCAGTTTATCGTTGCCGATGAGCCTTTTGGCTCGTTGAATAAATATATATATAATAGTTGATGATCTGACCGCAAAATAAAAGTGTTTATATGTTTTTCTCGAGTGAATATAAAAACCTCTTCGCAAAAAATGCATTATGCGTACCGCTCTTATTGGTCACAGCGTGATTTTATATAGCCTATACCTAAGCCTCTCTCGATAAATGAACTATCCAACACAAAAATATTTTTTCATTTCAAACCGTTAGTTCTTATGATTAGCCCGTTCAACAATAAATAAACAAAAAACTCTTAAGTTTTAAATAATATTAGTATAGATATTTTTTTTAATATTACTATTAATATGGGTAGAATTCACATTAGGTACTAGCAATCCTGTTAACTCCTCCAACTAAGCTAAATATGCTTGTATCTGGAGTGGGTTCACGGCAATAGTGTAATGGATGGGGTTAGAACTTGCGACCTCTCGATCAAAAGACCGACACCATATCCATTGGGCTATTGCTGCTAAAAATTACAGTCGATAAAAAAAACATCAAAAGGTTTAAGGTAGATCTTCTAAGAACGTTTACTGTAGCTATATTTATTGCATCAACTATTGCCGGCTTTAAAAAGCCGTCCTGTATAATGTAATCGACAAATCTAGAATCTCGACATACCATCTTTAATATTTTTTAAATGATATTAGCCATACAGGTCAGATAATATCGAGACATCCGTGACGTTAAGTAATTTCGTACGTGCGTACTACGTGTCTAGCCATTTGCGGTTACGTGGTAGGCCACTGCGACTGTTTTATTTGAAAATAAAAGATACCGTCTCTGAGAAAATCTGAATCCAAAACATGACATTCATCTTGATTCCTTGAGGTTTAAAAGCCAAAATCTCTGGTCTTTTAATAAAGGTCTTTTAATAAGAACTATTTTTGTTTAAATCAATATACAATTTTTTTTTTTTATTGTATTAAAAAAGCAAGTATCTTATAATTATGAAAAAAAAAAAATTATGTCTGATAAATGTCCACCACGACCACGTTACTGAGGTTGATTCTTTCATCAGTGTTTAAGCATATTTTTGACATAATGGTGGGACTATTTCATAAATATCTTCATGAATTAAGAGTTTTAAGGCTGCAAGCGATTCGACTGATACCGTAGAGACCACAGAAATCTTAATTATTAAGATTTCTGTGGTATAGACTCTGTCTTTAGCTTAATCCCATAAAAATAATCCACCGGTATTAAATCACATGATCGAGCAGGCCACTTAACAGCTGAATTTCGTGAAATTATGCGAGCGGGAAATTTGGTTTGCAATAAATTCATTGTTTCGGTGACTTTAGGTATGGCTTGTGGCACCTTCTTGTTGAAACCACACCGATATTTATTTATTTATTTAAACTTTATGTACAAAGGTGGCACACGCGCGGACATAATGCAGCAAAGCATTCTCTACCACTTTGTGGCAGATGTACGAGAAAATGGAATGAAATAATATATATATACAACGTGTAACGGAAATCCCATATCTATCCAAAGGGCTGAAGACAACATCTGGTATGGAGTCTCTATGCACAGTTTCAGCACAAAATAACAGACTCAAAGAATTGATACCAAATTATTGGTTTCATATATTTCTTGAATACCAATCATAACAAACGTGTCACAGCACTACGAGGGTCAATAATTTTCCACGTCACTTGCCAATAACACGATAATTCTTTTCGTTCTTCTTAAGAAAAATTCGGTCAAATTCGGTCTCTGGTATTGGAATTTGTAATAAGTTCTACACACGTAGACTTAGGATTACAAAACCCTTTTTTTTTTTTCTCTTTATTTTTTATAGAGGGTTTGATAACAATGACCATGCCACCCTCGTAGGGTCTTTCTTTACATTTACCTACGCTTAATACCTACATTAACAATTTTATAAAGATCTTTGGCGCTCTCTGATAATGGAAACGCCAGACTACTAGTGTAAATTCCCATATTATTGGGACACAAACATCTTTTTTGCAAATACTCGTTTCTTTCAGCTTCGTTCCGGAAACATTCCGCCAAAATATGAGTGACATCTTCTACGTTATCACATTCTGAACAGTTGGGTGACTCAGTCTTCCTCATTAAGAAAGCAAAGCTATTTAAAGGAATGTGTCCAGAACGAAGTCTAAACGCGGTTACAATTTCATGTCGGGACATCTCTGTGCCACCAAACCATGGACTGCGGGTAAGGCTGGGCTGAATGATCTTGTACCAAATCCCTTTAAACAGTGACCTCTCATCATGGTATTCTTTCCACAGTACCATACACTGGTCTCGTACTCTAAACAAGAGGTCACTAAATAAGGGCTGCCATATCGTTTGTTATCATCCAAAGAAGCCATGCACTTGGTATGTATATACCCTTTAAATTACACGTTGTATATGTAATACTAATAAAATACAATATCAACAGACGGTTCCACAAGTCATACAGTAATTTCATGAAACAATCGCCACCTATAACCGTGTTCGTGGTGGACATTTACGAGATATAATTTTCATTAATAATTGCCACACCTTATCTACTTTGTTTAATACAATAAAATTTTTACTCGTTGTCATCAAAATTTGTCATATTATGCCCTATCATGCCCTATCCAATGACTCCAAATGGGAGTGAGGTGGAGAGTGATCTTTCGTTGCCGGTCATAATCAAATCTATGGTTGGGAGCGAGAGGTCTTGGCAAGCAGTGGCCGATTTCGCAGAGCGGGTCATGGTGGCAAAAGAAGCGGCAGAGGGGGAGAGGGAGACGTCCTCAAATGTACCGAGCCGCGTTCGAAGGACTGGGCGACAGAGGCGGGCTGACAATGCCCTCTTCCGTCCCCCGTAATGTGGCCTGTGGATGTCAGACTTGGGTAAGTCTGGCATCCGATCATATAGGCCCGAGCAGGTGTCGCGTAGTGATTCCGCGCGCCTTTCTAAAATTATGACAGGGTGAGGAGATGCTCACTCCTCCTCTCATCTGAGATGGGGTAAGCGACCGTCAAATGGCACTGCTGGGGTAATTGTGGAGAATGCTAACGTGTCTCCGCACCCCAGTTAGAAGTAACGAAGAGAAGCACCATGTGGTTTTAGTCAGTAAGAGCCTGACAGACCCCTCCGTCAATTCCAAGGCGGAGGACATCCATGACGATTTCCACACGCAAAAAAGGTACCAAATAGGAGCAATACTGACCCAGAAGTTACAATTACGACTTACGAGTTGTGAGTTGTGTTCGCAACCTGGGACCATACCATGAAGTGTTACAACGTGAGTCGTTCGAGCGAGAAAGAGGGATGGAGCTATACAACGTGTAATGGAAACCCTATATCTATCCACGAGGGCTGAAGACCACATCTGGTATGGAGAATCTATGCACAGTTTCAGCTCAAAATAAGTGACTCAAAAAATTGATACCAAATTATCGGTTTCATATGTTTCTTGAATGCCAATCATAACAGACCTGTCACAGCACTACGAGGGTTAATAACTTTCCACGTGACTTGGCAATAAGCATGCAATAACACGATAATTCTCTTCGTTCTTCTTAATTTGAATGATTCGGTCTCTGGTATCAATGTATTGAAATTTCTAATAAGTTCCACACATGTAGACATAGGATTACAAAACCTTTGTTATCATCCAAAGAAGCTGTGCACTTGATATGTATATACCCTTTAAGTTACACGTTGTATAGCGTGCATAGCTTTAACCCTCTTTCTCGCTCGAACGACTCACGTTTTAACACGTCATAGTATGGCCCCTGGGCTCATTTGTGGAATATTCACCATATCACCACTGTTCTCAAAACGGCGAAGGAAAACATCCTGAAAGAATCGGTATATCCTTTTTTTTTTTAACGTGGTAAAATTATCAAATAAGTCCTCCCACTCCGGGCAGGGTGGGAGGGACTGTCAGACTTTTACTGACTAAAATCCACGGTGTTCCTTCAATAACCCTTTACATACCGGGGCCACGGTAACGGGATGAGTCCCACGACCCCGGCAGGCTTCGGCCCTCTGCAGAGGGGGCCTCGTCATGTTGCTGACGCTCTTTGAGGCGCGCGTGGAACACAACGCGCCGTCGACCCGGGCATGGTCCATGGTCGGACAGCGAGTTGCCCTTTACTCGCTGTCCGCATGCCCGCGCCTACGGTGGCCGGAGATCGTCGGCCGACGTCCGACGCCGTGGGCGTCTACCACTGCGGCTGGGCTGGAGGGAGGACACCCTCCTCTCCCTCACGCGGCCCGCCTCCTCCTTCGGAAGCATGACTGCTTCGCAGAAGGAGGCGACCGCTTCCCACTCCCTCTCGCCCCGCAGCATGGCCTCGACCAATGCCGGGCGCGAGAGGTCTCCGCCTATCGCCGCCGTGAGGACACGTCGGTGCTCTGCCCAGGCGGGGCAGTCTTGCACCGTGTGCTCTACGGTGTCCTCAGGGCGACCCTCGCAGTGGTGACACCCAGGCGTTTCCTCCTTTCCCATCAGATACAGGTACCTCCCGAAACTTCCGTGTCCGGTGAGGACCTGCGTCATGCGGTAGGTCAGGACGCCGTGACGCCGATCTAGCCACTCCTCAAAGAGGGAATCGGTATGTCCTAGGACCAAAATCCGAACACATGGGATGTCCACTATCCCGCATTTGGGTGAATTACGGCATTTTTCCTCTCATAGAGAGAGACTGTCGAATCTTTGTAAGCTGATTAAGTTAAGTAGTCGCACGAAGCTTCGCTCCCGTGGACTTTGTTACGATAAAAACATAACCTCCTTCTTTTGCATTCGAGTAAAAAGTACTTCATCAAGCTTTAAGCTATTTGTATACCAAATTCCATCCATATCCACCCAGTACTTTCAAAAGATTAGCGTGTTTAAACAAACAAACTTTTCTACAATTTTTTATGATTTTACAAGTGCTCTATGTACTAATCAATATAGGTAATTACAATGTATACATAATGGACGAATGAACGGATGAACGACCTCTATAAATAACACAGGTACCACCTAGCATAGGGGTCATTGATCAAATATACTGTGCTCCTGTAAGTCCTACAATGTAAACAGCTGTGCATAATCTGTCATTTACATTGGAAAATAAATTATTCGATTGTATAAAATTTGTTATTGTTTACTTAGTAGTTACTTTTAAACAAAAACAATAACAATTAATTAAGCACAAACTCATCCTTCTTTCGAAAAACATCGTCAAAGATTTCTATCTCTCTCCTTAATTTTTTATTATTAGTATCTGTCTCAGCTTTTTATATGTACATAATGTATATGTATAGAGTATTTAGTTTATTACTTATGTATATAAATAGTACACCGTGGATTACCCACGTATTTATTTGCTCCTTCCGTGTCCAATCCATCGAAAGGTTGTCGATAAAAGGTCGATTTTAGCGATAAGACCGTCCACATTGTATCACCCTTTTTAGTTGTTAAGTCCTTATTTAATTCTGTTATGGTCTACAATAAAGTGTGTATCAGCTATCTATCTTGTTTTTATGTTATCAATTCCGGTTCTTCTCCAAAGGAAACGACCGATTTCGACCTTGCACTGACTTCTGACGTTTTTTGAATGCCCATGTATGCCTATGTGAAATAAAATAATTTTGATTTTGAATTATTCTCGTATTAACGAACATAATTCAAAATCGAAATTATATCCTATAATTGGCGACTGTAAAGTTTAATATGATTTGACCAGTACGAATTGTATGGACTTTAAAATAGAGTTCAATCTTTGAGTTTGTTTCGGTGTTTCTTCTCAGCGTAGTCTGTTAGGAAACACCGGCCTCGACTAGGTACGTGTAAAAGTGTTATTTATAAACAACTAGCAGTTGCTTGTGACTTCGTTCGCGTGGGAAGTTTTTCCCGTGTAAATACCGATGCCGTGGGAATTTTGCAATTTTCCGTCTTAGCGAGCATCTACGTACTAAAAGGAACCCCCATGCAAAATTTGAGAGCCCTACTACTTGTAGTTTCTGAGATTTCGTGATTAATCAGTGAGTGGTATTTAGCTTTTATATATACTTATAGATTTGTAAAATAAAATATCATTACATCATTTAATTTCAACCCCGTGTGGTACATACGAACCAAAAGGGTTGAAATTAAATTCTTAGGTTAGGTATAACTCAATTTTCAGGTATACACATAAGAAATTAGTTTGAGTTTGAGTCATACTCAATTGTTATCTAAATATATATAACTCAAAGGTGACTGACTGACTGACTGACATAGTGATCTATCAACGCACAGCCCAAACCACTGGACGGATCGGGCTGAAATTTGGCATGCAGGTAGATGTTATGACGTAGGCATGCGCTAAGAAAGGATTTTGCGAAATTCCCACGGGATCGGGATTTACACGGGAAAAACTTCCAACGCGGGCGAAGCCGCTGGCACAAGCTAGTGTAAAATATAATCTAGCGACCAATCGCAGACACAATGACATTGTGTCTGCGATTTGTCCAAACACCTCTTGTCATGTCCATCGAGCGCTGCCACCTGCGCCTTGCAGGACTTTAACAAGGTCAATCATCAAAGAGCTGTGCAGGTAGCTGCATATTGGTATAAGGATGTTTGAGCATCGACTTGAAAATAAGACCTAAGAATTGCTGTACCTAGAAGCTGTAGGTAAACCCGGGAGACGCTTCAGGCGTATGGCAAGCCGATCTCCGTCCTCCGTAGGCGCGGGCTTGCGGACGGCGAGCAAGGGTAGCTCACCGTCCGGTAAGGACCAGGCCCGGGTCGAAAGCACGTCGTGTTCTACGCGCGCCTCAAAGAGCAGTCAGCAGCACTGACGGGGCCCGACAAGGCCATTATCTGTCGGGGTGCGGGAATGTTCTAACTAGATACCGTGGCCTCGTAAGGGCAGTTGAAGGCGCAGGGTGGGTTTTTAGTCAGTAGAAGTCTGACACTCTCTTCCGCTCCAACTAGAGCGGGAGGAGACATTTGTTGATTTTCTCACCGAAAAAAAGGGGTAAACTCTAAGCAAAAATAAACAAGTTCAAACTACATACCTTGAAAGAAACAGGGCTGTGTATGAGGTACAGGTCTACGTAGGTCATGTTGAGGCGAGCCAGCGAGTTCCTCAGTGAAGAGACCACGTCTCGAGCTTCATGGGACGGAAGCTGTAAGGAAATGGATACAATTACAATATCTTATCATTATCATGTTCTTATTGAAAGAACTTTTTTCACACTAATTTCGTGTCTGATGTATAACAATGGTTTAAAAAATATTTGGATGAATTTCGATCTCTAGCGACATCATGAAATCTTGGAACATCATTATCATGTTCTTATTGAAAGTACTTTTTTCACACTAATTTTGTTTTTGATGTATAATAATGGTTTAAAAAATATATGGATGAATTTCGACCTCTAGCGACATCATGAAATCATGGAACGTTCTTATATTCACTATTACTAAAGTAGCTTTTAGCTTCTGCCCGCGGTTTTGTTCACAAATCGTTCATTCATTCGTTCATTCATGTGGATGAAAGTTTGCTTGAATTCAGTGCCGTAATCTCATCTTCGACCACATCATCACTTACCATCAGGTGAGATGGTGGTCAAACGCGAACCTATTATTAATAAAAAAAGGTAATTTTTAGAGTTTACATCCATTACAAACAAACAAAATATCTAAACGTTCCTCTATATAATATTATTATATTTAGGTACCTACTTGCTTTGACTTTACATAAACACAAAAAAAGAAACCCAAAAGGCACTGGTTCGTGGCACTTACTTTGGTCACAACGAAGACATGTTCTCTGGGCACTCCAGAAGCTCTGACTCCAGTACCGACTTGATCCTCATTTTCGTAAGCGGCTGCAGTGTCTATCATTCTGTCAACATAGCATCACACGCTTTGCATTCATGTAGTTTACAAATTGTTATAAATAGTTAGGAATATAGGTTTCATACATGTATAGGTAACGCCAAATAACTTGGCAAGTCGTTCAATGCGCAGAAGTCGATTTTTAGGTGTCAGCGGTTGTCAGCGGGAGGCGATTGGCGCGTCAGTAGTTCTCGTTCAATTTGCTTCCGAATACACTTACGTACACGAAAGTTGTACCCTTTGTTTTTGTTACGAGTTGTTTGTAAATTGTAAATTTATTTTTTGTTACCTTGATTACAATGCCAGGACCAAATACCGTTTTACGCAGACTATTAAAACGTCAGAAAGAACAGTTAGACACTATAGTTAAGGAAGATTGAAATTCCGAATTCGTCACTGTCTTTAGGACACCGGGAAAAAAGAAGAATAAAAGGGGTAGCAGTTTTATTAACTAATTGTGCCGACGAGAACATATTATTTTTAATGATTTTTTAAATACATTTTTTTCACTTTCAAATGTATTTATGTATTATATCTATTTTATTTATAACTAGCTTTTGCCCGCGATTTCGTTCGCGTGGGAGGTGTTTCCCGCGTATATCTTGATCCCGTGGGAATTCCGGGATAAAAAGTAACCTATGTGTTATTCCAGGCAGTCAACTATCCACTCACCAAATTTCATTCAGATCCGTTCAGTAGTTTTTGCGTGAAAGAGTAACAAACATCCATCCATCCTCACAAACTTTCGCATTTATAATATTAGTAGGATACCGAATTAACGAATGAATTCCTTTTCTTTCTTTAACATTCTTCTGAAAAGATATGATTAAAAATAAATGATGGCAATAACCATAGAAAATGGCACGCAGTAAAAGTGACTACTTTTTTCTTCCACTAAGTGCACGATGCGCGAACTTACCCCCACTACACCAAAACCTTGCCAAGTTATTTGGCGTCATCTATACCCTGCTATAATAAACAAACTACTTAAACAAGAATACTAAATTTAACATGAAATAAATTTCACAATTAATTGGTCAAATTTGGATTGATAAATTTAAATAAAATAAATTAAAACTTCGATAAAAATAGTCAATTATAGTAGGTCAAGATCGTCGGTGCTGTGTGTATTGTGTACAGGTACGAATTTCAATGTCAAAGTTTACTTGTCGTCAAAGAATTCCTTAGAGTGTAATGTGATTTTAAAGGTCCTGAATGGAACCTAGTTATTTTAGAGCTTGGTAACGCTTTTTCATTTTTGCTTTGGCGTCTAACACTGCGATGTTGTGGGTTTCTTTGTCTACACTATTTCCCCAAACCACGATACCATAATTAAACCCGGAGTAGCGAAAGCATAATTTGCTTTTAGAGCAGTTTTAAAATCGGTAAATCTTTTAAGCTCCTGCAACCCGTATATAAAGCTAGCTAGTTTGTTTGCCAATGTGTCTATATGGGCTTTCCAGTTTATATTGGTTTTTATAGTTAAACCTAACAGCTTAAGCTCGCTTATGCATTTTATTTTATGTTCTTGTATGAGTAATTTATATCCAATTTGGGTTTTTGGTATCTATATTGCATTACTTTTATTTATTTCCAAGTTATGATCTTTTAACCATGCCATTATTTTGTAGAGCTTATCGTCGAGACTAAGTTTAGGTTTCTTTATCGGTATAAGGAAAAACTATGGAGATATCGTCAGCAAATAAAATACTATGAGCGTCAATTTATTTAGGGAGGTCATTAATATAAACTAAAATGAATAAGCATACTAAAACGCTGCCTTGTGGTATTGACATTATTGTTTTTGCTTTTTAGATCTTACACTTGAAATGTTCTAGTGTGTGGGTCATTATGTTCTATCTCTACGCATTGTGCCCTATTTTCTAGGTACGAGCAGAACCACTTGTGTGTTTTTCCTCTAAGACCTATTACGTATAATATAACCATCAGGTGAGCCTATCAATAATAAAAAAATAGCGAAGTACTCGAAAGAAATTTAAATGCACGCAAAAGAATATAGTTACGAAATAGTTTTTTAAATATCTTTATAAATGACGAAGGTATAGTTTTAAAGTTGATATTAGAACGAGAAGTCCTATGTACTCAAATATTATAATTATGCTTATCTTAATGTATTTTACTGTGTAAAATGTAAAAACGTTGCAATTTATTTATGAATGCGTACGCGTGTACAGAGTGTTTCTTTTACGTATCAGTTTAACATTTTTAGTGAATATTTTAATATTAAAAAAAATAAAAACATTTTGTTTTCGAATGGTAATATTTTTTTAGCATGTATGGATGCTATACTATTGCGGGTTAACGGGAAAGCCCTCTGTTAGTTAACATACTGTATATGATAGAGATCCAGTTCCTCATACCTGTATCCAGCTTTTAACGCCCAAGTGACTGGATATTCAACTTCATGTTCATCGACAGGTTTCTGGCCGTTCTGTAAAAATAAGATTTGTTTTATTTTTAAAATGCAACATTTTTGCAGTAAGGAAATAAAACTATAAATACTCGTAAAAAAACTATCATTGTGGGTAGAATTCACATTACTAGCAATCTTTTTAACCCTTCCAACTAAGCTAAATATGCTTGTGTCTGGAAAGAGTTCACGGCAATACTGTATTGGGTGGGGTTCTAACCCGCGACCTTTCCTTCAAAAGTCTGACACCTTAGCTATTAAACTTCGGTTAAATATTGCATTTTACCTCATCAAAACCCAAGAAGGTCCCGAGTCCCAATGCTGGTATAGCGTTGCCATCATTCAGAGGTATTCTGAACGCTTTTCCGCCATCTTTTTCGTCGCACAACTGAAATAAAAAAATATAATTATAGTCTCACAAGCATGCAAGCACGACTGCTGAGCACGACGACTTGGGTTCGATTTCCGGGTCGGGCAAAAATTGCTATTACGTTTTCTATAAGAAATAGCTCAGTAGTAACTCGGAGTTTGGAAGGCGGCAGTGTGATATCTGCGAGCTTCGGAAAATATGTAAGTCTTTGGTTCCTGCCATCATTTGGAGATCTTTGACAGTCGTTATGGGTATTAAGAAGAAAACAAGTCAAAGTAACCCTGTTCCAGTCTTACTGCCAGTCGTTCTACACTAGCCAACTGTGGTACAATTTTTTTTTTTTAAGAATTTGTTCGCGTTTGACCACCATCTCACCTGATGGTAAGTGATGATGTGGTCGAAGATGGAGCACGCTTACCTAAAAGTAACCTATTCACTCTTGACTTAAAGACTCCTAGGTTATAGCTATCGGGAAACACAGACTTCGGCAGGGAATTCCACTCCTTAGCCGTACGCACAATGAAGGTATTCCCAAAACGTTTTGTGCGTATGGGTGGGATGTCCACCATGTAACGATGGCGCTTCGCCGTTTGTCTCGTAGTCCGATGATGGAACGGTCTTGGTGGAATTTGACTGTGTTATTCCATCGCACACTCCCCGAAATGTAACCGATAGAAAACCGATAGACTTGCAACTCGTCGTCGATGTTCAAGACTCTGGAGCTTTGACTCGACCAGTCCATCGTTGCCAATGAGTCTCTTGGCCCGCTTCTCGATAGACTCAAGCGCGTCCAGTTGGTATTTAGCAGATCCATCCCAAAGATCCCAAATACACCAATATAATAGTATATAATATAATAATGCTTTCCGGGCCATGCTCAACTTGCCCTGGCGGTGTAGTGCGACTGACATGTTCGCTGAAAGCAGGGTTACCGACTTCTTTGCGCTAATGAAGAAGTTCAAAACATCGTTTTGTTTACGAGTGGGAAGTATGTAATAATCTATACTAATATTATAAAGCTGAAGAGTTTGTTTGTTTGTTTGTTTGCTTGAACGCGCTAATCTCAGGAACTACGATTCTGATTTGAAAAATTCTTTCAGTGTTAGATAGCCCATTTATCGAGGAAGGCTATAGGCTATATATCATCACGCTAAGACCAATAGGAGCGGAGCACTAATGAAGAATGTTTCTAAATCGGGGGATTTTATTTCCACGCGGAGGTTGTCGCGGGCGGAAGCTAGTAATCTTATAAAGACTGTGTTTCGTACCGTACTTGTGCAGAGGGAAACAAAATAAATCCAACCAATTTAATGGTGGTGAATTTGTTTTGCCTCTCCCGGTCTGAATAGATTAATATGATTTTGTTTTATTATTTTGTTTTGTTTATTTCTATAGTATAACGTATATATTTTTACTAGCTTCCGCCCGCGACTTCGTCCGCGTGGAAAAAAAATCCCCCGATTTTGAAACATTCTTCATTAGTTCTCCGCTCCTATTGGTCTTAGCGTGATGATATATAGCCTATAGCCTTTAGCGCCCAGAAGTGCTGCTCACATTGCGCCGCGTAGACGTAAAGTGAAATTTTTAAAACCAACTAAAAAAAATTTACGTTATAAAGACAATCATATGTCTGAACTAAAGAAATTAGTTTTTCTTCCGTATTAACGTAATAAAAATATCTGACAGT
This sequence comes from Tholera decimalis, assembly GCA_943138885.2. Taxonomy (NCBI): domain Eukaryota; kingdom Metazoa; phylum Arthropoda; class Insecta; order Lepidoptera; family Noctuidae; genus Tholera; species Tholera decimalis. The sequence goes on along the minus strand of OW964578.2, from coordinate 21,459,482 downwards.
GGTTTAGTCAAGGGGTATCGTGTTACCCAGTTACTGGGTTATGGAGGTCAGATAGGCAGTCGCTCCATGTGAAACACTTCTACTCAGCTGCATCCAGTTATACTGGAAGCAGACCGCGACATAGTTTGGAAAAAGCACATGATAATGATATCCTCTAAGGTACGATTCAGACCAACCGGCTCGCGTCGCGCCGCATCGGAACGAAGCCGTACGCGTGCCGCGGTAGCCGAACGCGTCCGTCGGAGCCGTACCGCTACCGCGGTTTGCGTACGGCTGCCGCAGTAGCCGTACGCGTGCTGCGGCAGCCGACAGCGTCCGCTGGAATCCGTACGCACTCCAACAAGCGCCCAGAAGTGCTGCTCACATTGCGCCGCGTAGACGTAAAGTGAAATTTTTAAAACCAACTAAAAAAAATTTACGTTATAAAGACAATCATATGTCTGAACTAAAGAAATTAGTTTTTCTTCCGTATCCATTTTTGACTTTAATATGTTAACTGTCGCTTGAAGAACCCAACTTGAATGATTCGCTAGTTGCTGCACCGTAATCTCCGTTTGTATTCCACGACGCACGGCCGACCGGCTCCGAACGGACCCGACGGCAGCCGATTGGATGCCGACGGCGCCGTTCGGAGCTGGTCGGCCGTCGCGACAGCCGAACGCATTCTGCGACACGTCGCCACGCGTCGCGGGATGCCGACGGAGGTAACTATGCGTAAGTTGCATGCAAATATGAACTGTAATTACTGTTGATACATTTTAATGTTCTTTACCGCATTGTAAAATGCCGCCCGGGCCGGCCCGATGCGAACCGGTTGGTCTGAATGTCTGAATCGTACCTAAGACATTCATTGAAATCAATCAATCAAGTCTATCGGTTTTCTATCGGTTACATTTTGGGGAGTGTGCGATGGAATTACACAATCTAATTCCGCCAAGCCCGTTCCATCATCGGACTACAAGACAAATGGTGATGCGCCATCGTTACATGATGGATATCCCACCCATACGCAATAAACGTTTTGGGAATACTTTCATTGTGCGTACGGCTAAGGAGTGGAATTCCCTGCCGGAGTCTGTGTTTCCTGATCTCTATAACCTGGGAGTCTTTAAGACAAGAGTGAATTGGTTACTTCTAGGCAAGCGTGCTCCATCTTCGACCACATCATCACTTACCATTAGGTGAGATGGTGGTCAAACGCGAGCCTATTATCAATAAAAAAAAATAATTAAATAATGTAAACGGCTATTTTGTTCAAAATTAAACACTTGTTATGAATAACGTATTTTTATTTTGATAAGGATTACCATGATTTGATAGTATATGATTATAAAATCACCTTTGCAAATAATATATTATTTTAGAACTAATTTTATATTACTATAAAAAGGTCATAGTATACATAGCATACCTTAATAGATATACATGTACTATTTCAGACATTTTTTTAGAACTTTACAAGAAGAATAATTCCGTGATACATGAATTTTTGCGTAACTATAACCATTTCCGCTCCTATTGTTTGTAGCGTATTGTTCTATAGCCTTTGTTACTCGGCGGTAACGTAGCTTTATATTGGTGAAAGAATTGTTGAAATCGGTTCAATAGTTTTAGAGTTATAAAGAAATAGCACTATATAAAAACCGGTCAAGTGCAAGTCGGACTCGCGCACGGAGAAATTCGTACCATTTTCTATAAAAACGGTAAAAAGTTATGTCTGTTGTATGGGAGCCGCCCTTAAATATTTGTTTTATTTTAAATTAATTATTTATTTTTAAAGTGAAAATATATCTAAATATTCTCTGTGAATATTTCAAGCGTCTACCCTGTTGACGTTATCAATATCGAACAAAAACGAGCAAAAAAGATCACGTTTGTTGTATGGAAGCCCTCTTAAATATTTATTTTATTCTGTTTTTAGTATTTGTTGTTATAGCGGCAACAGAAATACATCATCTGTGAAAATTTCAATTCTCTATCACGGTTCATGAGATACAGCCTGGTGACAGACAGGCGGACGCACAGCGGAGTCTTAGTAATAGGGTCCCGTTTTACCCTTTACAAACATAAGCAGCCTGTATAATGTTCTCACTGGTGGGTTTTATAGTCTTTGACTGGGTCGTAGCTTTAAAAAATGAATGAATTTGTGTACTATTTAAATATGCAATAGTTAGTCTTACTATTTACTGTCTATCTATCAGCATAGTTATTATCCATTAAAGGTCTATACTACCTCAGCGCTTCTCACTCTTTATCTCGCTCGCACACTACTGGCCGCGGTCACGCGAGCAAGCGAGACAGGGTGGCAGGGAAAAGACTCCAAGACACCGATAATTTCGTTTTTTTTACGGTTACAATAATGGTAATTAAAAAAAAGGAAATAACATAAGACCTGCTTTATAGTTCAATTATTAATATGCAAAGTTTCATTATCTAATTTGAAGTTATTTTTTAATACCAGCGGTTTATTGTTCGATTTGGAGGTAACTTTGGATTTTTTTTCTATCGAGAAAATTTTATGGAATCGTGTTTTCGTCAAACATAGTACTTAATATTAATCCTCAACTTTACCATATATTTATTTCAAAATTATTGCTGCAGTATTTTCGACATAACGGAGGATCATGCTAAGCCATTTGAGGTAGTATACGCCCTTAACTAGCACTTCACCTGCGAGCTCGTCCGAGCCAATTTCGAAATATTTTATAGCCTATAACACTCATCAATAATGCACCTCGGATCATTCGTTCCGGAGATAGCCCCCTACATACAAGCTTACAAACAAAAGTCCTCCTAAATCTCTTTATAATACAAGGTGTCTCAAAAGAAAGCTTAAATAAATATATATTTAGCTTGCTGTGTGAACGTAATGATTAGGAGGGACGCAGGTTATATCGTCGCTGTAGAATGATAACCTCGTATGTCCAGAAATACAAACTTCACAGGAAATGAAAAAAAAATGGTTAATTTTGTCAATGTTTAAAATATTTTTATGTGCTTTTGTCTCATGTTTTGAATGATAAAAAGGACTTATTTATGTTATTAACCAATGCGTTACATAACTGGATTATGCCAGAGAAATGATATAAGAGGTTTTCTGTTCTTTATCTACGTAGTTTTTGTTTAAACGCCCATGTCTCTATAGATAAGAGGTTTTCATTTTACTCCATAAATGGCACTTGTAGTCATATACTGGGTTCACAGTTTCACCGTATTATAAAATACGTAGTTTTCATACAATTTTTACAAAAAAAAGGAATACATGATTTTTTGACATACGAGGTATTCATTCTACAGCGACGATATGTCAATTGGTAGCCTGGCTCTTGGGAATTCAGTCGCTATGTGAGTGTTGTCAACGCGAATTTAACAAAAAGGTGACTCATGGCTAACGCAAATATAAAATTTCTTTGAAACAACTTGTATTTGAACAGATTACCGAACACTCTGTATAAGTAATAGAAAAGATTAATTTAAAATATTTAGTTATTTAAACTTACCGCTCCAGCAACAATAGTAAGTAAAATCAAAACAAACGTCATCTTCTAAGCTTGAACAAAATTAAACTGATCCATTCTCTAGATACATACTCACTGATCATTCAAATAGGCTAACACTTACATTCACAACCAATTTGAACCTTATCACTCAAGACACATGATTTAAAATGAAAAACAAGGCAATGTAACTTTTAGTTTAAAAGCTCTAGTGTCGTCGGGTTTTGAACTTTGTTCTCGAGTTATTAAAGGTGAAATTAAAAAGTCTGTGGTGTTACAAAGGATTGATTAGCTATAGGTTAACAACATTACTTTGAGCACGTCATTATGAAGTTGTTCGTTATTTATTTTAATTAACAGAACGGCCAATTAATTGAAGCTTTAATTAATTTTGACTTTTGATCGAGAGGTCACGGGTTCGAACCCCAGCCATTGTGAGCCCACATCATATTTAAGATAGTAGTAGTCGGTGTCTTTAGTTTTGTATTTTTGGCACCAACTTCCGAAATTAAAGTTATTTTCACTTCGCAGTGTTTTTTTGAAGTCGGTTTAATTTTTTGGTAAAATGTTTTTATTTCACTCTTTTTAGTTGGTTGATTTTTAATTTACCTAGTTACAAAAGCCCAAATGTCAACTACTACTTATAACCTTTTACAAAATATTGCTTTTCCCAATGCTGGGTCATTAATTGTTGAGGAGTTCTCCTGGTACTTCACCATATGCATGGTGACGAGCATATTATACTCAATAACCATATTCAAGTAATCGAAGCGGAGCCCATGAAATACTTATTATTCCTATCTACATACTACATGAGTTATTCCAGTGGCCATCTGTGGTCTTCATCATCAGGTCCACTTCAAAATGGTGCTTTTCAAATACAACTACACGAGTTACTATAAAAAATACTGAAATCACTATAGGTGTGCCTATAATATTTGAAGAGTTCCCTCGATTTCTCCAGGATCCCATCATCAAATCCTGACTTGGAGACAATGGGACCAACTTCAAAGTATACCCTTACAAAAAAAATATTATTGATAACCTCCTCCGTTTTTTTTCGTCGGTTAAATATTTAGCGTCATCTTACCTTAATTAAAGGTGTAAATGTACACATCTTATTAAATTTCTCAAAATGAAATGCCGCCAGCGCTACAATTAAAGTGGTCATACTATAGCAATTCTGTTGTCATGAATCAAGGTAAACTAGTACTACATTACGTGATGGAGTTATTAACATGGTACAAAAACTATCAACGTTTATTGTTATCGACTTACATAAATATTTTGCTTCTGGTTTGCGTATTATAGCGATAGTTCTTAGAGCAAATTTTATGTTATTTTTTTATCATAGACAAGTTATTTTTCCGCATTTATCTCTACCGTGTTCATTCGCAAAAAATCATCAAACGACTCCTTCCGCTTTTGGTGCTGTGTCAGACTTTTACTGACTAAAAACCTACTCTGTTCCTTCAGTTACTCTTACGTTTTGGGGCCGCACACAGAAATCAAAAATACATTTTATCTATGGGGCCGCAGTATATTGAGACGGGCGTGGAAAGCGACGCGCCGTCAACTCATGCCTGGTCCTTACCGGACGGTGAGATTTCCTATTCGCCGTCTGCAAGCCCGCACCTGCGGTGGCCGTCATGCGTCGCTTCACGTAAAATACTAATACTAATTTGTCTCTCGATTGACTGGTATAACCTAATGTAGTTTGGAAAAAGCAACCATATCGCAAGCTCCTCGAAGTCAAATCAAATAAAAAATATTTTATCATACAGGCCTACTAGCTGCGCACGTTTTATAAGTGCCCATGACTTATAAAACGTCAAAGCTAGTGCACGGTTCGCATTGGTCGTTTCGTATTGAAAAGTAACGTCAAGAAACCCCATGGTCACTCGTTTCAAAACTTTATTGATTTTCACAATAAGTACCATAATACGAACCCCGTCAGGCAGATTACTTTGTGTAATTATATCATCAAAACTGCTCTAAAATTGATGAAACATCGCAAGTACACTGCCGGCCAAAAGTTTGAGACAACTAATAAAAAAAACTTTTGTTGTTAGTCAATATTTTCAAAATATTGGTAATAAAAAGTAATCTGCACACCTGCATATTCTATGGTTTATAAAAATTACCTAAAAGCTGATTCTTTTGTATTTAAAATAAGGAAAGGGCAATAAGCAACCATTGTATCCAAACTTCAATGTCAGCCGAAGAAGATCTAGTCCGATAATTGATTGTAAAAAATGTATTGCCATGATGAAATGAAAGTATTGTCAGTAGCGGTAATGATACCGCTACTGACAATACTTTCATTTTACATCAACTTAAAAATAATTTTGAGTGGTATGTGATGGGGCAGATGTTACCACATCTGCATATAATTTTGAGATTGGTGGATGTAGTTTCGACGCTTCAGCATACGACACGCAGCTATGGGCCATATAATGCTTAATTGATTTTTGTCTTTCAAATTCTGGGCATTTTTTATTGATGGCGTAGTGAATGCCACCGCAAAGACAGCATTTACTATTACTCTCGTCTTCAATACTGCAAGTGTCAGCAGAATGCTTCTCCCCACACTTGAAGCACTGAGGGTTCGACCTGCATTGTACCTTTGTATGGCCATGGTATGGTATGGCCTTTGTATGGTACAATGCGATTGTTCTAAATTCTTAAAATATTTTTTAATGTTTATTTTAACCCGATATTTTCATGGTTATCTACGAATATCCGCAGTTAGTCTGATTTTGTGATTCCTACAGTCAAAACGTCTCTAAAATGGGAAAAGTTCACGAAATTTGTATTAAACGCGATCTGCCATCGTTGTTCTCCATAATGCAATCTCACGTTCAAATTTGCAGAAGGCAAATCTGAACGTGAGATTGCATCTCAACTCAAGTTATAGAAGACTTGTGTTCATCGTACTATTGCGCGGTACAAAGAAACTGGCAGTAATCAAGATCGTCCGTGCTCCGGAAGACCAAGAGCTACGCCTTCTAGTGAAGACAAGTTTATTGTGGTAACCAGCAAGCGGAATAGACGCCCAACGCCAAGTTGTTTGGTCGCGTTGCTATTCGAAAACCTCTTCTAAAACCGTAGAATAAGAAAAGACGGATGCAATAGGCCCTAGCCCATCGAGACTGAACTGAAGAAGATTTTTCAAAAAGTACTTTGGAGTGACGAATCTAAATTTGAAATATTCGGTTCAAAAAGAAGTTTCGTTCACCGTTCCGCCGAAGAAAAGATGATGCCACAGTGTGTAGTCCCAACTGTCAAGCATGGTGGTGGATCTGTTATGGTCTGAGGTTGTTTCTCAGGCTATGGAACTGGAAATCTGGTCCAAATTACAGGAATTATGAAAAAGGAGCAGTATAAAGAAATTTTGGACAAAAATGTTATTCCCTCCGGGCTGAAGTTAATTCATTTTACAACAAGATAATGATCCAAAGCATAGTTTAAAATTATATAGGGACTATTTAGACAAGAAATAGTCAGAAAAAGTGTTGAAAAACATGACATGGCCACCCCAAAGCCCCGATCTTAACCCTATAGAGCTTTTGTGGGCTTGACCGAAACGTTCGTAAACAATGTCCTTCTTCACAGCAGGCCATATGGAATGCATTAGAAGAAAGCTGGAGGAATATCTCGCAAGAGACCATAAATAAATTAATTGCTCGCATGCCAAGGTTACAGCATACCTACAGGTCATAAAATGTAAAGGAGATTATTTTGATGAAAAATGTGTATGAAATCTCTTGTGTATTTTTTTTAAACATTGTATTCATTAAGACTTCATGTAATTTTTAATTTTAAATCTTGTGTGCAACATGAAAATAAAAACTGATTTTCAAAAAGTTTTAAAAATATTGAGTTTTATTTTTTTTTCTCAATTTTTTATAGTGGTCTCAAACTTTGACCAGCAGTGTATATAGATAGATATAATCTTTATTGTACACCATAACAGAATTAAATAAGGACTAAACAACTACAAAGTGTGTTACAATGGGTGGTTTTATCGCTAAAAGCGATAATATATAGACAACCATTGGATGCATTTACCTTTAGAACAAAATAAATACGTAGGTTTCTTTCCAATTATATTCAATACTTAAGTAATAAACTACATATTCAATACATATATGTAAAAACTGAGACATATACTAATAGTAGCAAATTTAGAAGAGAGACAGAGTTCTTTTGCCATGTTTTTGACAGTGCTTGTCTTGCTGACACGGGAAGAGTATTCCACAGTCGTACTGCTTGAGCTGCGACTTACCAAAAAAATTGGTGGAGGGACTCGGTACTTCTAGCCTCAAGTTTCCCGATGAAAATATCAAACTTACCAACTGAAAAATCACGTTGACGCAAAATAATTCAAGTTTCTATCATATATATATTGTGTCTGTATTGATTTCAAAGAATAGACAAACTAGCATTTTTTATTTCTATCTTTATTTAAATTTTCTTCAAGGCTTCTGGTCCCTGCTATCAATATTGAAATCAAATTGGTCCTAGATTACAAAATTTACTGAGGTTAATCACCTTGAACGGATGGATGTATTCTTGGTTTATTGGTTTAAAGAACTCGCCCTACAGGTCTTGTACATGATAATTGCTTCAACTATTATTATTGTTTTGTAGTTCATTGATCTTTACGGATTTGTTGAGCAACATGACGTAATGCGTTATGTACGCACTTATAGGAGACTTAACATTCACACACACTCACAACATACACATATAAACACACATCAAGGTCATTTAGTTCAGTTTAGTTTTATTTGGAACTTTTAAGGTACCTATCAGAATGTGTTCATCCTAAATATACATATATATATATATTATTAGCCTATGCTGTCCCACTGCTGGGCAAACATCTCCCCTAATGGGGGCTATCGCGTGTGAGTTTGCAACTAGAGGCGCTTGTGTCGCGTGAGGTTAAAAAAAATCAAATTTTCACTGGTTTTAGCGGGCTTCGTGACATAAATTATAAATTCTTTAATTTACCTGTTGAAAAGTGGTCTCCTTCGTGAAATTATCGCAAATATGGATTATTTGGCGATGAATGTGAACGCTTTGAAAGCGGAATTAAGAAAAAAAAGGCGCAAAAATAAGCGGCCTTAAAGAGCAGTTAATTCGTTTACTGTTTACAAACTTATTTTTTGCCAAAAGAATGCTTGTTTGCCGAGGTAACAGCTATGTTTTTTCTTTTTACAGACTTCAAGACTATGACCGAAACAATAACTTTGTTGGAAACGCAGAGGAAAACATAGTATTACAAAACGATTTCGAACGAACGAGCTCTTTCTGCGTTTTCTTTTAATTTCCTTTCTCTCCTCACTGTTTTGGTTCCAAGAAAATAGACTAGGTACAACTTTTGGCTTTAATTTAGAAGCTGAAAATTTGTGAACAAAAGATTACAAAAGATTTTATTTATTTTTATTTATTTATTTTGGAACATAAAAGCATATACAAATTACTAGGATACGTTAACAGCCACATTAGTTGAGAACTGTGTCGTAGCTATTAGCGCCCACCTCCAGGCCGTTGGAAACGTTAGCGTTCCAGATTTAATAGAGCTGAAGTTAAAGCAAAAATGATGAAGAATGAAAGTACTTAACGTAAATAATAATAATTAATAATAATTTCTTAAATGGTGAATTAATTTAGAATGACAACTAATGATATAGATATTTAGTAATATTGGCAATTTAAATATTTTTGACATTAAAATTAATTTTGACAAATTTAATCATTTAACATTTTAATATGCATTTGACAATTTGACATTTTTAATAATTCTTTATTTAAGTCTGACATCAGTTATTATTCAATTTAATTTATTTTTTATTTAATACCAAAATTATACATGATTTTGCAAATATTTTAGTATTTCTTTTGTGTAATGTATTTTTTCAGTAGATTTTCACAACATATTTGTACGCCTCCTGGCATAACATAGCGCTCTTTTTATTAATATAACACCTATAAATAATTATATCTACTTTACCTATGTTAACAAATAAATAAATTTGATTTGATTTGAAAAGTTACTCAAATCAGGATGAATAAGAAAGATAATAAAATTATTTACGATTTTCTGTATTTGATTATTTGGGTAACACATGATCCTCGGGGTTGAAATGTTTTTTTTACAAACACGAGACATCAGCAGGTCGTCTCGTCACCTCTTCCTGGACCGTCGAACCTCCGGCACCCAATGTGTGGAGACTTTCGTGCAGCGATCCTCGTGCATACGGCTAACGTGATCCGCCCAATCCCATTTCAGCTTAGCAGCCTTTTTCTTTATAAAAGCCTTTTCCTAAATATAATTTAGATTATATTACAAACTGATTGAGCAAAAGTTATCTTAAGAATATTGACAATTTATAACTTTGCGTCATTATGTGAACTATGTGATACTTGCTGCGGCTGAACATTGTTTCCCAAAATATAAACTCAAGCTTAGTTTTGTGCGACACATGAATATGAAGCATATTATGTAAGATTAATCTAAGGTAAACAATTATTAATCTATAGGTATTACCTGCGACAATTTTTATTTACTTAATATTAACTGCTTCGTTAGTTTAGTCACAGTATAAAAATAATTGGTCTTAAGCGCGATTTTTAAGCATTAGACCTCGGGTTTGATTCCGAAGTAGCTCGACCGGGAATCCAACCCAAGCCCTAGGCTAGGGCCAGCCTAGGCGAGGGTTAGCCTAGGCTAGGCTAGGGCGTTTCTATAAAAATTAGGTACAGTAGTATTCCGGAGTTTGGATGTTAGCAGTGTTATACCCGCGTGCTTCGGAAAGCACTTTAAGATGTTGGTCTCTCACCTAATCTCTCTCCGGTCGTGTCGGATTATGAGAGAAAAGAAATAAAGAATGTACTTTTATACTACACCTGCTTGGAAAATACCTTGATACTTTATCAAATTTACGGTAGAAAGTACGTCATTGCATATCGAACAAATATGCGGGCAGAAAACGCATCTGAGCGGGAGAGAAAAGTGTATGAAAATCCATTTCTTACGTGGTTTTTCTTTTTTAATTTTGGGTAAGACTATGCGCCGGTAACCTAAATATCAAAAGCCAAAAAGTTTTTACAGTGAGTTTTTATCTCCAAGTTCGCAAAATGACACTGGCCACTAGCTGTGTGTTGGATGGTGTCGGGCTAGCAGTGCGACCCTGCGGCGGCAGGATAAACAATTTGAAAAAAGAACATGTGAAAATTGCAGACGCCATTGGCGCCATTTGTGAAAACAGTGTTACATTAAGCTTCACTAACTGCAACAATTTCAATATAAATTTCAATTAGTAAAGATTTGGTTTTTTATTTTCCTCGTAGGTGTAGTATAAAGCACTATGTATCACTCGAGAGAAAGTGAGATTCCCGATCTCGGGTGTTTTAAAGCCCTCGCCTACGGCTCGGGCTTCAAACGACACCCTCGACGGTAATCGGTCACTTTCTCCTCTCGGTGAACAATGTACTATTTCACTTCAGTAGCTCAGACATGTAGGTTTGGCTGCCTGAAATCAGTGAGCAAAATGCGATTTTGCAGTGAGACAAAGTAACTTTTTAACTTTTGTTTTCAGAAAACCACGAATTCAGCCGTGGGTTAATCATACAATTCAAAACATTCACATTCTATCTCTTTGCCGTCATTAGAAAGAGAGAGAAACAAAGACCAGCCTTTTCGCAGTTCTGATTTTGAATTCGACTTCAAAGACAAATACGTTCGGAATTTCGTACTAACTAAAGAAATTTTGCAAAATAGTTATTTGTGCAACAAGAGAGCAAAGTCGTTTTTTGCTGCGAGTGCTAATTTTGAATCCTGAGCAAGCGAAGGATTCAGCGGTTGAATCACGAGCGTAGCGAGTGAATCTAAAGTTGAATCCTGAGTGTGGCGAGGGATTCAAAGGCACGAGATGCAAAAAACGTTGCTCTCGTGTAACACACATAACTTTTCACTTCAGCAGCGAGAACACTTTAGTAGATAAAATAATAAACAGGAATACATTGAAATAAGTATTTATTGTGACTCAAAATAATTAACATATAATGTAGATAAAGGTACCAAATTCAATAAAATGAAACATTTTAAAAGTTAAAAAAATAGTTACTGCAATTCTGCAAATTAAAAGTAACAGATTTATTTGGCAACGTTATAGTTGCATTGAGTTGAGTTTGATTATCTGGGGTTAAGGTTTCTGTTCCGGTGGCAGATTGAGAAGGAACAACGGTAAACGTTGGTGACTCTGATCGGCTTTCTGTATAAGTACACTGTACGTCGTTGGAAGTGGATGGGCGTGAGACCAAGGATCCGAGGTCGAATTCAGACTTATTGTTTCCACTATACGCTTACAGATTTTCTACTTATTTTCTATTGAGTCTTCAATATAGCCTTCTGCAACCGTATTGGACACAGTATTTTAACACCGGAAGAGTTAAAACAACAAGTTACTAATGCAGAATTAAGTTTCCTACCTGAGAAATCTCACGAGAAATATCTGAAAGCCTACCATGTCTTCAATGAGTGGAGACTTAAAAAGGGTGCAAGCAGTTTTTCAGAGACGGTGTTGCTATCTATCTTATCTTTTAGATTTATCACAGACGAAAGCGATCATCTACAATGTGGAGTATTTACTCAATGTTGAAAGCTACTTTAAAAACAAAACATAGCGTGCATATTGAAACATACGCAAAACTCGTATCTTTTCTAAAAAGAATGTCAGTTGGGCTTAAGGCTAAAAAGTCCAAAATTTTCACGGCCCCTAACATAGAAAAATTTGTTAATGAAGCTCCGGACTGCAATTTTCTTGCCGCTGAAGTAAGTGGTACCTACCTATTAATCTAACATAGATTTATAGGTACCACTTACTTTAGCGGCACTTACTTTAGTTATTAAAATTTGTGTGTAGACTGTATGTAAAGGTACTTACTGCCTACTACTAATTTTTGGAGGCGCAATTAATCCTAATCTGGCTTAGCAATACTGTTAAAATATTTATTACGATATGTAAAGAATGCTGTAAATGTTAATTATGTAATATTTTAATTACAGGTTGTACTGATCATAGGAATTAGTGGAGCGTGTCGCAATAACGCTATACAGCTAAAAGTTAATAATATCGAAAAGCATTCAGATAAATTACTGTTAGTAAAAATGAAAAATACGACGAGTTGCAAGTCTATCGGTTTTCTATCGGTTACATTTCGGGGAGTGTGCGATGGAATTACACAATCTAATTCCGCCAAGCCCGTTCCATCATCGGACTACAAGACAAACGGCGATGCGCCATCGTTACATGGTGGACATCCCACCCATTTGCACAAAACGTTTTGGGAATACTTTCATTGTGCGTACGGCTAAGGAGTGGAATTCCCTGCCGAAGTCTGTGTTTCCCGATCGCTATAACCTGGGAGTCTTTAAGTCAAGAGTGAATAGGTTACTTCTAGGCAAGCGTGCTCCATCTTCGACCACATCGTCACTTGCCATCAGGTGATGGTGGTCAAACGCGAGCCAATAAACTACCAAACCAATAAAATAAAAATAAACGAAGACAAGCCTTGACACGTCTTTTGTCTTACTCGATGAATATGTAACTATTGTAGAAAAATACCAAAATTTACGTCCAGCCAATATAAAAACCGACCGATTTTTCATTCAATACCATAATAATAAATGCTCAAGACCGCCTATGGGAGTAAATAAAATAGTTGTGCTATACCGCGAGAAATTGCCACTTTCTTAAAACTGGAAGAGCTTCAGCTCTACACGGCTTTCGGAGAACTTCTGCAACGTTCTTGGCTGATTCCGGAGCCGATCTCACCACTTTAAAACGTCACGGCAGGTGGAAGTCCAATACGGTTGCAGAAGGCTATATTGAAGACTCAATAGAAAATAAGTCGAAAGTCTGTAAGCGTATAGTGGAATCAATAAGTCTCAATTCGACTTCGGATCCTTGGTCTTACCCACGCCCATCAACTTCCAACGACGTATAGTGTACTTATACAGAAAGCCGATCAGAGTCACCAACGTTGACCGTTGTTCCTTTTCAATCCTCCATTGAAACAGAAACCTTAACCCCAGATAATCAAACTCAACTCAATGCAACTATAACGATGCCAAATAAATCTGTTACTTTTAATTTTCAGAATTGCAGTAATTTTACTTTTAACTTTTAAAATGTTCCATTTTATTGAATTGGTACCTCTATCTACATTATAGGTATGTTAATTATTTTGATTCACAATAAATACTTATTTCAATCTATTCCTGTTTATTATTTTATCTCCTAAAGTGTTTTCGCTGCTGAAGTGAAAAGTTATGTGTGTTACACGAAAGCAATGTTTTTTGCACCTCGCCACACTCAAGATTCAACTTTAGAATCATTCGCTATGCTCATGATTCAATCGTTGAATCTCAAAATCAGCACTCGCAGCAAAAAACGACTTTGCTCTCTTGTTGCACAAATAACTATTACCTGCGCACATACTTGTGCACTACATTATCTCCCGCGCAGCTATCTAATCCCTGTTGAGCTTGACCGCCACCATCGTCCAAACCAGTTAGGAAGAATGAATCGATGTGTTTGTTAGATCAGAAAATGTATCTTTTAAATAAAATAGTACATGTGGACTGTGGTGTTAGCTTGTAATTATTGCTCTTATAAATGTATATCACGTACTTTTAAAGGACATATAACCTGTAAGCAATTGTAGGCTAACCTTAATAAATAAATAAATTCCAGGATGTCAACTATGTACTTACCAAATTTCATTCAGATTCGTTCAGTAGTTTTTGGGTGAAACAGTAAAAAACATCATAATATTAGTAAAAAGATAAGATATGAAAAGAAAATCACATAAAAATTAAATGAAAGACACAAAAAGGTACTGAATCCTATATTTTAATTAAATATTATAAAACAAAACAAGCATTTAGATAGTAAAAATAAAAGATCTAATCGATGTCCATATTAAGTCCATTCTTCCACACAAGATGGGACTCTGGGATATCCATTTTCTCTGGAATTTTATCGAATGGATAATTTTCATAATCTTGCCAGAAGAATGGTCGTACAGTACGGAAACCATTGTCGAATTTAGCAAGTGTCTCTAAATCATCTTTGTCTAATTCAAAGTCGAAAATGGATGCGTTTTCTAAGACTCTTGCGTTGGTCACCGTCTTTGGTATGCTGGCGATTCCACGTTGGTACTGTAAATAATAATATAAGTAAGTTAGTATGTATGAGGATATATTTTTGTGGTTCTCTGAAATTAATATGGTTTACGGTCGCTCCATGTAAAATACTAATGTTCAACTGTATCTAGTTAGACTGGAAGTCTAACTAGATACAGTCTAACTAGATCCTAATATATTTGGGAACAGGCTAAGCATTAGCTTAGACTGTACAATATATCAGTATGTCAACTTCAAGGCATTTGTGGTGCCAGCATGTTTCCTGTCTCAGGTGATGGAAGAAAGCTTTTAGCCACAGAATGTGATATTCCGCCGATTAATTTAAGTTCTTCCAACACAACAGACAGATCTGTTGCTAAGGACGCGCCACTTATTCTCATCAGCTAAAACACTACGAAATGGTAATGAGCGGGTATTTTGGGGGACTTCATGTAAATTTTGACGATCAAAAATTGCTGATTTGCAACTCGGTATGAATAAATGACTTTTGATTTATTTGTTTCTCTTGTCAAATTAATGTGACTTTTGTAGCGCCAATAATATTTTTATTCGATCTAGTTCACTCATCCCACACATACACATAACATTTTTGGGAAGACTTATTTCATCGTGCGTACAGCCACAGCTAAGGAGTGCAATTCCCTGCCGGAGACTGTTACCTGATAGCTACAACCTAGGGGTCTTTAAGTCACGACCTTTTCAAGGTTACTTCTAGGAAAGCGTGCTTCATCTTTGACCACATTATCGCTTACCATCAGGTGAGATGGTGGTCAATCGCGATCTAATAATAGCACCTGGCCAGAAGGAGCCTGCGAATGGTAGCGAAGATAGTACCGGGCAATGCCACGGTAATATTATATACAGTATTACAACTTCATACAAACGGACGAAGCGCGAGCTATACCTACGCGCCTTGATCTCGGTATGCGCTCGGTTTGCAGACAGTCGCGACCGGCGACTGTGCCGCTGTAACGAACGGACGGTGTGTTGTTTTTTAACAATAACCGCGCGATTTTTTCACTAAAAATAAGTTTTTAGTTGCATGAATTCGTCAATAACGCATCCAGAGATAACTTTTTTTAGATTACCTGGAATCTCTGAAAGGTACCTAAGAATAAAATATTAAAAAAAAAAAATCTACCAATCAAAAAACAAAACGTATTTTTATTGAACACTTCCTATTCAATTCACAAACTATTTTATTTGTTTATATAAAAAAAGTATATTTACAATCACAAAACTAAATGGAAACGCAAAGTAGGCAAATGTAATTAAAATGCTGGAGGCGAGCAGCCCTATCGCATGTTTACGTACCGCGCGGCTGTAGGCATTTATTTCTAAGATATGGCCGAGTTACAATACTGTATATAATATTACCGTGGCAATGCTCACTGAACAAATACTACCACACGATATGTATAACGGATAGACCTCTGTGCAGGGCATGCATGGAGATGGAGGAAACGATGGGAGAACACGTGCTCCTATAGTTGGTTCAAGTTAAGAAAATAGTGACGTCATCGTTGTCCGCGCATCTCGACTCTGCAAGTCGCAACAAATTATAAAGCTAAGTTCACAGTGACCAGTTGACTGCAGATCTTTTGGCAAAATAGTTGTATTTTATGCGTTATACATAAAATAATTTAATTTAAATTCAATCCTATTAAATTGGTGTGGGCCCAAAAAAAAATATGTTGGTGCCTAAATCTCAACTCCTAAAACTTAACATTCAAAATGAGTGATGTAAAAAATATATTTCTGACGCAATAACTTTAATAGATGATAATCGATGGAAGAAATGCTGCACCACGTGATACAAGAAGAAAAGCTTATGAAATTCAGACGACGTCATAGAGAACGCAGAACAAAATTCATACATAACAAATACAAATGAAGATTCTAGTGACGCTGATTAAAAAATATTACTAATTTAAGACAATGCATTTGATTTTTATCCATTAAACTTAATCTTTTGAAATATAAATTTAATTTTGCATTTTTACTCCATTGTGAAAACACCTTTACCCTGCAGTTGCACTGATGACGTCACTATTTTCTTAACGTGAACCAACTCTAGAGTGCACGGGAATCAACGACATACGGAAGACTACCTTAACGATCTTGATACAGGTCTCATTTTGATAAGAATGCAACAATTATTTTGAATAGAGGATTTTGAATAAATTACTCATTTTGAATAGATAATTCTGAATAGAACACTCATTTTGAATAGAGGATTCTGAATGCAACACTCATTTTGACTAGAGGATTCCGAATAGATGAATCTGAATATATTACTCATTTTGAATAGATGATTCTGAATAGAACACTCATTTTGAATAGAGTATTGGGGTGCCTGGATCTCCTTTGATCCAGGTACTCTAATACTCACTTACTGGCTGGATGGAGTGATGGCCGTGCAGGACTAAGTGCGGAAACCAAACTACAAAAAAGAAGAACAATGTTTCTCTTACCAGATATCTCAACGCAACTTGTGTAACAGTCTTCCCATACTTCTTTCCCATGGCCACCATAATCGGGTTGTTGATTTTGGGTTCGGGACTGTTCGGGGCAATTCGGGAAGGCACCATAGCTCCGAACGGTGTGTACGCGGTGATCAACACGTTGTTAGCTTGGCAGAAGTCTACCAGATCCTTTTGGCCGAGGTTTAAGTTGATCTGAAAGAAGGAAGCGATGGGTTTTGTTAGCCGAGTAGATACTCAATGCATTTATTACTTTTCATAATGTGAGCTTAGGTGGTAGGTACAATCGACAAAGAACAATGCTGTAAACGTCCCCACGCTTGTAGCACTTAAAAACCTATGTGAATCGCAGGGCTATAGTCATCTTATCATTTTATTGAATGACAGTGAAACTAAAAATTTCTGTCTGAAAAAGTTACAGAGACATGAATATACTGGAAGTACTAACAATACTTACGCTTTATTACATAGTAATCCGAGACCCCTAGCTTGGTAGTCGCGTTGCCGTTGTTGTCAAAAAGAATATGAAACAGCTACAAAGTTGTCACTGATTCTAGTATAATCATGTCACTGTAACTTTTTTCAGACAGTAAATTCAGTTTCACTGTCATACAATAAAATGATACGATGACTATGGCCCTTTAATTGACATAGATTTTAAAGTGCTACAAAGGTGGGGACGGTGTCCATACATTTTTGAGCATTGTCCCTATAATCATTATCCATTTTGACGATACATCGTTAAACCAAGGATTTCCCTCCTTTACAGTACATGACGCACTTAGGACGTTTTAAATATAAAGAAAGCTATGTCAATACGGGTCGGATTAATTTAAAAGCCGATAACAAGGTCGTTACCATGGAAATTTTATTATACTAACACATCTATGGATTTTTAGTTATCAGAAATAAAAATTCAATTTGAAATGTATGTTTACGCGAATGTCGACCTAATTGTATTTGAATGTCTGAAGAAAATAAGCTTATTTTGGAATTTTAATCATGGTCATGATTCAAATTTGTCGATTGTACATTATGTGTGTAAACAAGTTGTTCATAAAATAAAATATTTCGTTAAAATTTTATTTATAAATAGTTACTGACATATTTTTAGGTAGTGTTACTAAAAATATTTTTTTTTTTACTTTTTATGGGAAAAAATCTGAAACAAATGATTAAATTATATTATATAAAATTTCACCTCACCTCAACCTGGTTGGTCACAGGTGGAATCTTGCAGTTCTTGAGGAGCCTGTCCATCTGTTCCAAATTGAAGTTAGACACGCCGATAGACTTGACCAGCCCCTTGCTTAGCACGGACTCGAACCCGCGCCAGGTCTCTAAGTAGTCAATCTTCTCGTCTACGCCCTCTTCCTGTAAGGTAGAAAATTGATATATTTATTATATACTTTATTGTACACCTTGCAATATTTCATTGGATACAAAAATTAAAACTAGTGTACAATGGGCAGCCTTATCGCACAGGGCGATTTCTTACAGATAACCTTTGGATGGATAAAACTAAAGGAGATCGATTTAGGGCTGTCAGTGTACAAACATCATAATTAATATTAATTGAACATAATAATATAAAATACATACATACAATACAAAAATCATAAATATTACATGCATATATGATATAGTTAGCTAAGTAATAATAATCAGTAATAAATAGTAATATTTTAATTAATCTTATTATGCTCATTTTAATTATTTTCACTCCATTATTATAATCTGTTTTATTTTTTAATTTATTTGTCGTTTACATTTTTGAATAATAGTTTTGTGTATGTCATTGTGAGCGTGTGGTCTATGAGAACTCGAAATAAATGTACTACTTTCATTGTATTGTATTGTAATACTTTCATTGTGCGTACGGCTAAGGAGAGGAATTCCCTGCCGGAGTCTGTGTTTCTTGATAGCTATAACCAGGAGTCTTTAAGTCAAGAGTGAATAGGTTACTTTTAGGTAAGCGTGCTACATCTTCGACCACATCTACACTTACCATCAGGTGAGATGGTGGTCAAACGCGAACCCATTAAAAATATCTTTTTTTTCGTTTTAATTCAGAAAGAGTCCACTCTTGACCTCCACGTCTGATGGTAAGCGATAGATGAGGTCTACGATGGAACGAGTGAGCCCAGAAGATGCCTGTTCACTCTTGCTTTAAAGGTTGAAAGGTCACAAGTGGCAGGGAAACCAGAAGCCGGAAAGAATATAATATATAATAAGAATGAATCTGAATTTGAATCTAAGCTCACGGGTTGATATTCTAGGTTATGCAAGGATTGCCGAACTCGGTCCGTGTGGTCTTAACATGTCGAAATTCCTTCGTACCTCGGAAATCATGTTGAACCGTTGGTTTCGGCAGTCATTTGTACATCTTTGGCAGTCATTACGGGTAGTCAGAAACCAGAAAATCTGTCACCAGTTTTGTCAAAGGGTATCAAGTTAACCAGCTACCGCGTTGCAGAGAGACATTCGCTCTATTTACAACACTAGTACTTACTACTGCATCTGGTTAGCAGGGGCGTGCGCTCCTTGAATGCAGAAATGCAGTGCTTTACTTGCCATTCACAGATATTTTAATAAAACGTTCGTACGTTTTAGATGACTTTAATTTAAAAAAAAATAATAGTAAATAAATGAATAAAGAAAAAAAAGTTGGCAACCCTAGCCGCATTACCAGTGTCATAATCCTGTGCCCGCCCATGCTGGTTAGACTGCAAGCCTACCCCGACTTAGCCAAAGTATAGTCTAAGATCTGCTTGAATCTACAGGTTATTTTTTCTCTACACTATAACACATGGTTGCCTGTGAAAAAGTGCCGCAAGAAGAAGCCATCATTTGAATGAATTTCTCCCACTCCGGGTTAGTGAGCAAGGGAGACAAAATGCGCGCAAAAACGAATTACCATCAATCAAAGGTAATTTCGGCAAAATTTTGCAAGCAACCGTACTGTAATCTGTTCTATTACTATGTATCATTCATATAAATCCATTATAAATTAAAGAAACAGATGCCTGCGGATTTAAGCAGCCGGACCTCATACTAATAAATTCGATCGCGTTGTAACAAGTTTGATTTTTTTACAGCTGATGGAAACCGTAGACCTGAGTATCTGATTTAAATTTCAGGGTCTTAACAGACAGACAAGACGATAAGACGAACTAAAAGGTTATAGAGGTTCCTTTGTTTAGGGGTATTATTTTATTTATCAACGTAGTAAATGAAAAGCGTTACTCTTATCTTAAAGTGTAAATTCTCTTGCTACCAATGGAAGCCTTCATTAAGTTGGTGTGGATTTAAATATGGCGTCCATGATACGAGATACTGTTCAACACTTACGGCTGTGGATATGCTCGACCCGTGTCAGTCTTTCAAAAACATGGTAAAAGATCTTTAACTCTCTCCTTAAATTGTTATTATATAATTATGACTTAGTTTTTAATACTTTTTAATATTTTATATTGATTTTGTATCATATACCGTGGACTACTCGCATATTTATTTCCTCCTTTTGTGTCAAATCCATGCAAAAGTTGTTCTTAAAAGATGGCTTTTAGCGATAAGACTGCCATTGTATCTTTTTAGTTGTTGTCCTTATTTGTTTTCTGTTATGGTGTACAATAAAGATATATCTATCTATTCATCGTATAGTAACTCAATCAAGCGTCAGTAGTGTAATGGTTAAAGTTCGATCCCAACCCATCAAATAATTGCCGGGTTCCCTGCAATAGTTTACTCCAGACACAAGCATAGTTTGGCATACCTATTTTAGTTTAGTTGGAAGGGCTAACAGGATTGCGAGTAATGTGAATTTTACCCACATTTTTAAACAATAAAATAACTCACCGAGATGGACATCGGCCAGTGCATGAGCACCAAGTCGATGTAGTCCAGGTTCAACCGCCGCAGGGACCCTCGCACTGACACCTCCACGTCTGTCTCACGGTGGTAATGTTGCCACACCTGAAATTATGATGAATTTTCTTATTAAAACACGTTTACAGTGCGACTCGTAAGCAAGTGGTCTCGGGTTTGATTCCCGGGTCGAGCAAAAAACACTATTGGGTTTTTCTATTAGAAATTTCTCAGTAGTAGGCCGGAGTTTAGAAGTTGGTGCCCGCACGTTAAGGTACGATTCAGACCAACCGGCTCGCATCGGGCCGGGCCGGGCGGCATTTTACAATGCGCTAAAGAACATTGAAATGTATCAACAGTAATTACAGTTCATATTTGCATGCAACTTACGCATAATTACCTCCGTCGGCATCCCGCGATGCGTCGCGACGTGTCGCAGAATGCATTCGGCTGTCGCGACGGCCGACCGGCCCCGACCGGCTCCGAACGGCCCCGACCGGCTCCGAACGGCACCGTCGCGTCGTCGGCATCCAATCGGCTACCGTCGGGTCTGTTCGGAGCCGGTCGGCCGTGCGTCGTGGAATTCCTTTTTTTTTTTCTTTTCTTCACTTCCTCTAATGACGGCTCTTTCAGGCGCGCGTGGAGCCGATTTGAGCTTAGTCCTCACCGAACGGTGAGCTACGCTGCTCGCCGTCCGCAAGCCCGCGCAATATTACTTATTCCATCATTGAAATGAATTGAAATATTTATTTTGTAAATTGGTTATAAATAACACTTTTACACGTCATGTTTTTTTGCGTGTTTAGTTTAGTTAGATGAGGCCGGTATTTCCTAACTGACTGCTCTGAGAAGAAACACCGAAACAAACTCAGAGGTCAACGTCTCTTTTAAAGTCCAGACGATTTGTATTTGTATATTTGTATAAGATGTTTCATTTTTATATGGGGCTCTGGCCATAACATGTACATTTCAGCAAAGCTGGGAAACTTACCCCTGAACAGAATAAAGTATTTTTTTTTTTCATAATATCAAATAATTTTTATGTACAAAATAAAAATTTAAAATGTTTGACGTTTGTCCTAAGAGTTATGACAGCCATGACAGGTTGTAAAAATGACGTTTACTTAACCTTGTTTTGTTTTTGTTCATCAGAACTAACCCACAGAACACTATTACTTTAGCGGAGACCTGACTGACTGTTAGAGTTTGAACTTTCAAGACAACAAGCGGTTATTTTGAATTCGTTTAGAAACACATTTCAAAAATGGAGACTAAAGATTTTTGTAACCATGAAATCGTCACACTTAATTATGTTTACTCAAAAATATGTTCAAGAGAATAATAGTAATTTATTTTTAACACTACAAGAATACACACGTTTTTTAATTATCTTCTACGTAACATTGATTTGATGAGACATGATTTCAGAACGAATGAAGTCTGCAAGCAAACGAGTCGCCATGTTGAATAAAACATGGCAATAATTGAAAAACTATTATTTTTTGTACACAACAAATAAGGCTCAAATTCACTAGAGAATATTTTTTCCCAATTTGTAATATTTTTTCCTCTTTTTCGATAAATGTACATCTGATGGCCAAAAATGAAACATCTCCTTTAAGCGGATCTGTCCAGATAGTACAAGCATTTGTCAGTAATCGTGTAGATCAGGAACTCAACAATTTGACGAACAATACCAAAGTAAGGACATTTGAGTAGGCCTTATTATATCATACCAGTTTCTTACCGCGACAACTGCGTTCGTACATAGATTCAGTTTTTGTTTTAATACAAACCTTGTCTTGACAATAACATACGTAACAAAAATAATTAATTAAAAAAATCTAAAAACCCCGACTGCTCAACTGAAATGCAAGAAACAAGCACATTTTCATTTAAAAAGGTGACAAGCGGGTTTTTTAGACTTTTTTAATTCCTTTTTTTATTTTTAGCTTTTTATTTTAAACACAAATTAACGATTTTTTATACGATATAAGTCACACATTTATTTTTTATCCCCTCGTGAAGCCCTTCAGGGTTGCTTAAAATGATTTTGACGATTTTTTATTTTTGATGTTATGGATCTGGTTGTCGTTGTGGTGAAGTAAGTTAAGACAAATCGATTGAGGTAAGAATATCAAAATCTGCCCACGCGTTTGGCCTCTACAACGCCAAATAGGTACAAACATACATACATAGCCTGTGAAACGCATTACTTTCCGCAGTCGGGTAAAAAGAATCATCTACATAATTTGGTGGTATTTTACGACGATTATTTTTTAATTATATTGATTTCAGATATACCAACCTTAGTGGTAACAAAAAGTTCTTCCCTCTTCACGACGCCATCTTTGATCTTCTTCTCTATAATTTGACCGACTTCCGGTTCCACTCTGTAGAGGTGAGCCGTATCTATGTGTCTGTATCCGATGTCTATGGCGTAAGATAGAGCTTCCGTCATTTTTGGCATACCAGAGGTGTTGAATCGGAACTGAAAATGATATTAAAGTATTTATTAGTTTTGTGGTATATACGTAGGCTTACACATTACCCAAAGACTATAAAACCACTTGACCGGGCATACAGTGCCCCGACGGCCGAAAACTATAAGTCTTTTTGCTCTTATAAATTAGCTACGGTACACGAACCATTTTAGTTATGACCAAGTGTTAGACCTGTGTGCATGCTAAACAATTAACTACAAATTTTAAAATTTTGTATGCATTTTGTAACGCATAAAAATGACTTCATGCGCGTTGAAGTGGTGTGGAAAATATTCCCAGTCATCTAGATACCAAATGGATGACATAACTATTCATCAGTAATGAAATACTACGAAAATTATTTATTATTTAATCAGATTATTTGGGTGATCAAGGACACAAATGAATCGCACGTTCACGTTGATATCTTTTGGAAAAGTCTCTTTCTTTCATGAAGAAATTCTAATTCTTTTATCCCTTTCTTTCCCTTTGTATTTTTATCGTAAAAATCTGTGATGTTACCTTTAACGGCTGAATACGATATCGATAATTATAAAATTAAACTTATTTCTTTTTTAATTCAATTCAGATAGTTGTCATAAAATACCTATTAACCGACTTTAAAAAAAGAAGGAACTCTATTTTTCTTCTGTGTGACATGCATGTTTTCATTTTGGATTTACGAAGATTCCAGAATAAAAAGAAAAGTGGATAGAAAAGGTTACTAGGGAATATTGATTTTTTTAAATTGATAATAGGCTCGCGTTTGACCACCATCTCACCTGATGGTAAGTGATGGTTTGGTCGAAGATGGATCACGCTTAGCTAAAAGTAACTTAACTTACCTAAGATTTATAGTTTTGTTTTTATTGATATAATGAGAAAAGTGAAATCGTGAAAATAGGATATCGATATTCAATTTTTCTAGGCTTCAAATAGTATGACGGACTCTAATATTAATTAACTTGGGCCTTCGCATTACATAATCACTCTCGTGAGTTACTTTGTTTCCGGGGTTGCGGTAATGTTCTAACGAGATATCGCAGCCCCGGAACTTAAGGGCAGCTGAAGGAAGAGGGTTGGTTTTTAGTCAGTAGAAGTCTGATACTCCCTTCCGCTTTATCCAGAGCGAGAGAAGTCATTCGATGATTTTCCCAACCAGGAAAAAAATTTACTGAGCAAGTCTGGTAAAAAAAGTTAGATTAGTAGTAAGTTAGAATATTGTCACTACTACAACACTAAATACAACATTTAAAACAATTAATGTCGTAGGGCACGATTCCTCGGTTTCGTTTTTTTTTGGGTTATGCACTGCGTTGATTATGTGGGTATTTGTAGGTGTTTTATGAGACTCGAGCGATATCAGCTTTGCGACAGGTTTGTACGGACGGAGCGATAGTATCGCTAAAATTGAAATATTGTGATGAAAGTCGAAGCAATGACCGATTTTGCCATGGATTTACATGCATTCCTACGTCCTTGCTGATTGTTGAATGGAAAGTTACACTGCATGCGTTACAGATAACAATGCTCATCCAAAAAACTACGGATGCAACACACAATCTACAATATCTACGACCATATTTGGGCAAGTAATCTTACCTTCTCGTCCATGCCTAGCCAGGTCCCATAGCCCAGCGCTGGGATCTCCCGGCCATCGTTCAGCTTAAATGTTGGGATGTTCACCTGAAATTCAAGAGAATAGTTTGATTAGAGCTTATTCGGAGGTGTCATATATTGGTGTAGATACATCATAAGTATAAGATATAAGACGATTCGTGTCAGTGTTAAGTTCTTATTTTATACCCTTGAGGACGTATGAGCCAGCTCTTGACCTCAAACACGCCTGGTGGTGGTGGTGGAACGAGTGAGCCCAGAAGATAGAAAGAAAAATTGGCCAAGTGCGAGTCAGACTCGCCCATGAAGGTTTTCATAGTAACTACGCCAAATAACTTTGTTTTTCATAGTGTTTGTATGAATTACAAAGTTATATTTGCGGTTTTAAAAAACATGCTATATCTCCAAAAACTACTGACCCGATCTCGTTCAAACTAACTTTTGTTGAAAGTTTACATTAAGATCTACAGCATACATTTATTTTAGATTTTTCACTCCCTTATTATAGAAGTTACAGGGGGGGACCAACATTTTACCACTTTGGAAGCGTATATCTTTTAAACGATTGACTTTAAGAAAAAGTTGTTTTAGAAACTTCAATGTCATTTTTAAAGACCTGTCTAATAGATACATATGCACAAAAAGTTTTGGGAATACTTTTATTGTGTGGCTAAGGAGTGGAATTCCCTGCCGGAGTCTGTGTTTCCTGATAGCTATATCCTGGGGGTCTTTAAGTCAAGAGTAAATAGGTTAATTCTAGACAAGCGTGCTCCATCTTCGACCACATCATCACTTACCATCAGTGAGATGGTGGTCAAACGCGAGCCTATTATCAATTTAAAAAAACACTACTAAACGGATGTAAATGAAAATTGGTAAGTAAATAGTTGACATCCTGGAATAACCCATAGACTACTTTTTATCCCGGAATTCCCACGGGATCGGGATTGACGCGGGAATACCCTCCCACGTGAACGAAGTCACGGGCAAAGCCAGTAAGTAATAAAAATGCATTGAAGAGTATTAAAATGTTCCCGCAGGCCCCGATGCATGTGAGGGAGGGAAAACGGGGTGGTTTTATTTGAGTCAGTGACTCTGACAGACCTCTTTGCCCGCCCCAGGCCGGAGGATATTGATGAGGAATTGAGGCTTTTCACCTCGAGAAAAATTACAAAAAATGCATAATTTCACCCGTGCGAAGCCTCAAGTTATCAATGTATGTACCGATATGTATATAGCCCCTCCCCTGTGTCCCAATTGTAGGATTATTTTAGACTTTGCCTTACGGGTTTGCGGGAATGTTCTA
This sequence comes from Tholera decimalis, assembly GCA_943138885.2. Lineage (NCBI taxonomy): Eukaryota > Metazoa > Arthropoda > Insecta > Lepidoptera > Noctuidae > Tholera > Tholera decimalis. The sequence goes on along the minus strand of OW964578.2, from coordinate 21,433,008 downwards.
ATGAGATACCGAGAGAAACAGGGTGGGTTTTTAGTCAGTAGAGGTCTGACACTCCATTTCGCTCCACCTAGAGCGGGAGAATTCATTCGTTGATTTTCCCTCTCGGAAAAAAAGTGTGTGGAATCCAATTGCTGATTATAGTTTGACATTACAAAACTAAAATCTTATAGGTAGTAGATTATTGAATTAATATTTAAATATTCTCAACGACGATACACTTTGAACTTGACGTGATAAAGTAGTTAGTTACATAACAATAATAGTTCTCTACTCGGCTATCGTTGTACCGATAGTCGTCTCAGACAATGGCTTAATAGCCTCGAACAACACCTTAGGAGGCTTTCGTTAGGCGGCTGGATCAAGGGCTTGTTTCAGAAAGCGGTACTCCTGGACGCGGCGCGTATCGTCAGGAGGTTGTCTCTATGGAGCCCTGACCACCGGTAGCTTGGACCCTGTTCCCGATACCGGTGGGCTACTATTTTTTATATTTTTAAATGGTTTTGTTTTAGAGAATATTTAAAAATGTAATTTATGGTAAGTAAGGTATACATATGATCCATCTTTCTTGTCTTTCTTTCTTACTAATACTCATACTAATACTAATATACTATAATACTTAATTAATACTTACTTACTTACTAATACTAATATTATAAATGCGAAAGTTTGTGAGGATGGATGGATGTTTGTTACTCTTTCACGCAAAAACTACTGAACGGATCTGCATGAAATTTGGTAAGTAGATAGTTGACATTCTGGAATAACACATAGGTTACTCTTTGTCCCGAAATTCCCACAGGATCGGAATTTGCGCGAGTAAACCTTCCCACGCGTACGAAGTCGCGGGCAGAAGCTAGTAATATTATAAAGGCAAAAGTAACTCTGTCTGTGTGTTACCTTTTCACGCCTAAACTGCTGAATCGATTTAGATGAAATTTGGCATGGGAATAGTTTAAAACCCTGGGACGGACAAAGGATAGTTTTTATCCCGAAATTCCTACGGGATCGGGATTTAAGCGGGAAACCCCTTCCACGCGAACGAAGTCGCGGGCAAAAGCTAGTTAGAAATAAAGGAAAGAATCCAAACCGATTGCGACCACGACCGCCAATCTCATAATCGATTAGCCAGCTGCGCAGGAGACATTATAGTGCAAAAGTATGTCCAGGTACAGGAGCACTCTTTGTTCCTATACTCTCATAGTACGATGGGATGGCAATCCGACACGACCGGAGACAGATCATCCGCAAGACGCATGACGTGCTTGGTAGTTACATAATGTGTAGATAGATAGATGGATAGAATATACTTTATTGTACACCAAAATTTAAACACACCTATTTAACATATTTTCTTTATTAAATGGTTACAATGGCGGTCTTTTTTTATTACAAATGAGCCCGCCTTGACCTCGATCACACCTGATGGTAAGTGTAAGATGAGGTCTACGATCGAACGAGCGAGCCCAGAAAATGCCTATTCACTCTTGCTTGAAGGCGGGTCATATGTGGCAGGGAACACAGAAGCCGGTAGAGAGTTCCACACCTTGGCTGTGCGGTCTTATCGCTAAAAGCGATATCTTCCAGACAACAGGTAATTAATGTAAACAATATAGATTCATAAACTTCTATATCTTAAAACTTTTTGCAAAAAATATAACCGACTTCCATATCAAAACACTACAAACCCAAAAATAATTTTAATTTCGGTAGTCGGTGTTATTGGTTTTGTATTTTCTTTTTTTTCACACCTCACCACCTTTTTTTCTTTTTTAGTGGGTCAGTTTGTAATTAATCTAGTTACAAAAGCCAAAATGTCAACTACTTATCACCTTCACCAGCAGAGTAAACGAAAAGATCGTCAATGTAAATATTTTTTACAGACTTTTGTCTATTTTTCAGAAACGGCTTGTCCGATTTCGATAAAATTTTCATGAGACCATTTGGAAAGTATACCCTTTCCAACAAAAAAATAATTTTTCAAATCGGTTGACAAGCGACGGAGCTATGCCCGAACAAACATAAAAAAAAAAACAAACAAACATCCGAATTGAGAACCTCCTCCTTTTTTAGAAGTCGGTTAAAAATAAGTTGAGGTGTTGGAATCAATGCCATTGAGGAGCTCGTGGTTAATAACAGCCGAATGGGTATATAGCCGATATTTAAGTTTAAGTAACGCTAGCCGAGGTTTCATTTTAAAGCCTGCAATACATGTTGGCCGAGCGTTGTCGAGTGAAGGCCAATACCAACATGTAGACGGTATATTTGCCTTGTCTTGCTATCGCTCGGTGTCACTTGCCTAGTTGGCCGAGTGGAGGCCAGCGCCAACGTGTATAGAGCTCATTTGGTGCAACTTGTCTTTGCTCGTAGCTTGTGATCACTTGCCTCACTTCGGATCGGTGTCGATTTTTGGTCACAAATCAATGGCGCTCTGCGCTCGGCCAACGTGTGGGCAGCTCTACAGACCCTCTTCTACATTGGCCGTCTGTATTGGCGTTCGACGAACTTGTCGAACGTGTGAACATTATTTCTTGCCCTGTACCTATTTGCCAACGCTCGTGTTGGCCTACGCTCGGCCAACATGTATTGCATGCTTAACATATCAAGATTTCTCCGTCACTCAGAAACCAATTTAAGCCGTTGATCCTGGTTGCCATTTGTACATTTTCAACATTCGTTATTGGTTGCCAGAAGCAAGAAAACGTGACACCAGTCTTGCCAATGGATAACGAGTTACCCAGCTAATGGGTTGTCGAATTGCACCAAGCCCATTCCATTATCGGACTACAAAACAAACCGCGATGCGCCATCGTTACATGGTGGACATCCCACCCACACTCACAAAACGTTTTGGGAATACTTTCACTGTGCGTACGGCTAAGGAGGGGAATTCCCTGCTGGAGTCTGTGTTTCCTGATTGCTATATCCTGGGAGTCTGTAAGTCAAGAGTGTATAGGTTATTTCTGGGTAAGCGTGCTTCATCTTCGACCACATCATCACTTACCTTTAGGTGAGATGGTGGTCAAACGCGAGCCTATTATCAATACAAAAAAGTGAAACACTAGCTGTATCCAGTTAGACTAGTCGTCCCCAACATAGTTGGGAAATGACTAAACAGTTGATATGATGATGAAAATATACACATAATAAACAGTATGTTAACTAACAGAGGGCGTTCTCGTTAACCTGCAATAGTATAGCATCCATACATGCTAAAAAAATATTACCATTCGAAAACAAAATGTTTTTATTTTTTTTATATTAAAATATTCACTAAAAATGTTAAATTGATACGTAAAAGAAACACTCTGTACACGCGTACTTGAAGGACGGCAACGTCGCAATTTATTTATGAATGACGGGCCGCGTGTGCGGCGATCTAATTGATGTGCTTATACTATTGAGGGTTAACGGGAACGCCCTCTAGTTAGCATCTATACTAATATTATCGCACACTCAGAATGAAAGGGACCTAATTCAAAAAATAGTATTTTTTGGATTTGAGCATTAATAACTAATACAGCAGCATTGAATAAATTATATTCATATATCTCAAGTGGCAAATGTATAAGCTGTGTCTCTTTATAACTCGTAATTCAGATTCCTGTTTCCACGGCAATTCAGAGTAATGTTTCAGCCCAGTTTACATCGAAATCTGAAATTACACGAATTTAGAGTTAGGTCACTTTCATTCTAAGTGTGCGTTATAAAGCGGAAAAGTTTGTTTGCTTGAACTCAATATCTTCGAAAGTACTGGGTGGATTTGGATGAAATTTGGTATGGAAGTAGCTTGAAGCTTGAGGAAGGTTATAGGCTACTTTTTACGCGACTGCAAAAAAGGAGAGTTATGTTTTTACCGTGATAGAATCCACGGGAGCGAAGCCCCGCGTGAGTACTAGTACTGTATAAATATTTTGAACGCTTTTTAATTACGAGAAAGACCTTCCGTTGTTCAGAACATACAGTAGTAATTACTCAAATTAGCGTTCTGCAATTTAAACAGACACACCCAATAGTCGTTCTATTTTATTAAGTGGTCTCTGGGCGGCGCGGCGTAATAACTTGTTTGTAAAGACATGTTCAATTAGATTAAGAGACTACTAAGGCATTGTAGTGTCCGACAGACAGACATCGTTGTTTATGCTATTAATCAACCTTCCTAGCTTTAAACTAAGTTTTCTTTTTTTTTATTCAGGTGTGAAAATCATCAAAGGACTTCTCCTGCTCTGCGTGGAGCGGAATGGAGTGTCAGACTTCTACTGACCAAAAACCCACCCTATTTCTTCAGTTACCCTTGTGGTTCGGGTATCTCTTTAGAACATTTCCGCAAGCCTATAACTAAGTTGCAGGAAAAATGATAACCGTAAGTAATAGATTGGTTCCTATCCTATACTGGAACTTTATTTTATTTTTTCCAGTGAGAAATTCATCTAATAACTCCACCTGCTCTGGGTAGAGCGGAATCGATGTCAGACTTCTACTGACTAAAAATCCACTCTGTTCCTTCAACTTGTAGCGTTGTAGTCGATTAAACTAGAAGTCGACTACCACACTAATCTCTAATGTCTATGGTTTCACAGAGTGACAACACTTATGCAGTGAGCGGCTATTAGAGGTGTGTCGATCATTCGTTCTTCGTGACCCGGGTCGATCGCGACCCATACGGTACGTGATCGAGTCAAAATGATTCAATCATATCGATCGTTTGTTTCGCAGCCCGAATCTCGGTCATGCAATCATATTTGATCGAAAGATCGGGCTTCAAACTTCGACTCGTGACCCATATTACAGGCTCACGATCAGTGGGAATTTGAAGAATTGAAACCCCAAGCCGCGCATTATCACGCCCGCCCTTTTTATAAGAAAAACGTCTTTAGTTGTTTACTTATAATAGCTACCGTAAGATTAAAAATAGGTACTCAAAAATAATAGATAAGGTTTATTCAAGTTCATGTATCTATAATATTATAAAGAGGAAACCTTTGTATTTTTGTATGTTTGTATTGAATAAGCTCAAAAACTACTGGACCGATTTCAAAATTTCTTTTACCATTACTTAGAGAGATTCTTCCGAATCCGTATAGGCTATATTTTATCCCGGAAAAGAGATATGATTTTTCGTGGTAGTGAAAATTGTGGAGTAAGGCGTCGAAAAAACTGCCGTACGTTAACGACTCTCGCGAACGCTGCCTATATTTAATATAAACATTGCACCCGTGAGAAGCCGGGGCGGGTCGCTAGTAAAATATATAGCGAGTCGATCGTGTTTAACTGGGAACACTGAAAAAAATCCACATAAATTTCATTACCTTTTTTAAGTATCCAGATTACTATCATGACTATTCATGACATATCTTGATATCTCTCCAATATATATATAAAACTAAGTACCTAATAAATGGCACAAAAAACAAGAAGTACCTATTTAAAGTTTAAATGACGTACCTACCTGTGATAGTTTTTGGATGAAGTATTTCATTCAATTGTGAGTATGTCTTGCCTTGTCAATTATAAGTTGGCAGAAGGTAATCGAAAGAACTAAATGCCGCCAAAAATGTACAATATACGCTTTATGTCTTAAAACAAAGATTGAGTGTTTTGTGAAATGTGTATGTTACATTAAGCAGGTAACCAAACCAAACTCAAATACGTACATAAACCAAAACAAAACAGAGCGGTTCAAAAGGTCACGACACGAACTACGCTAAGTATTGATCGAATCATTTCGATCGCGATCCGCGCCCGACGGCGGCGCGGATGTGGGTCACGACCCATAGTAGAGTGAGAAAGTAATACATTTATAGCGCGCCATCTCGTTTTTGGGTCTCCGTTAGAAAGTGACAAACACATGCGCGGTAGTATTTGGTAGAAAGTGATAAACATATTTGTTGTTTGGGTCATTTTGTAAGCAGACAAAAGTGTGTTCTAAATCTTACTACGTATAGTTCAATTTTCTTTTCGATTTCGAGTACCCAAATGATCGAATCTTTTGATGCTTAAAGACTCAATCACTCACGTTCGGGTAGTGATCGAGTCAAAGTGATTCTATCAATCGTTATCGACTCACTTCTACCGGCTATAAATTCTAACCTCCGGTTCGCTGAGTTCTATTTCATCGCCTACAGTTGCAAGTAACTAATATAGAAACCGCTCTGTGCCCAAGGGTAAGTGCTCGTCGTATCTGCCATTTTCTCTCCATCTTGCCAAATCGTAATCCGCTTATTTCACCATAATCTGCTGCGTTTGTAAATTAATATAATTGCCCGGTTGTCAAGATGGCTTCCGACTGGAACATAGCTATGTTATTTCATTGTCATCTGTTTTCCACTAGTGTTGCTAAATTTGTGAAGCGTAAGCAGGCCGCAGCATCCCTTTCCTGCTGTGTCATAGCAGCTACGAGCTTAAACGCTTTGTCACGCGGTTATCTTTTATATCGTTGCACGCGGCATGCTTGCGCTTATCTATAATCTTTGTGAACCGCCGCGATGGTGAGTTTTCCATCCGTTTCCCGGGTACTGTTCTTTGGGTTCACGGCTGGGAGACGCACGCATCGCTGGCGCTCGCGATTCCTGGCACCACGCTTACGGAAGCACCCTTCGTGTTGATTCCAGGGTTTTTTTCTCCTTCTTCATTTCTACTATCAACTACCTCTACGTCCGCCGCTCGACGGGTGTCACGCTGCCTCTGTGACTGTCTGCGTGCTATTGCGTGGCCTGCCCGCATAACCTCTGCGCCCGTCTGCGCGCTATTGCGTGGCCTGCCCGCATAACCTCTGCGCCCGTCTGCGCGCGAGCTGCCTGCTACGGGGTCGGCCCGCCGGTCTGCGTGCGTCGCGGCCTGAGCCCAGGGCAGTACCTACCTCCCTTAATCCATCGACCAGTGGAGAATCTTGTGAACTGAACCCACCCCCCTTCAAAATAAATGCTGTAAACCTGTGGTCTATTAGTTTTTTTTATTCCACCTCCTAAACCACTACGCCACAAACTGTCCTTAGGTTCCGGGGCCGCGGTATCTCGTTAGAAGATTTCCGCAACCCCGGCAGGCAAAGGCCAAGACAATGCTGCTGACTGCTCTTTGAGGCGAGAGCATAAATTCATGACAGAGATCAGAGGAAGAAACTAGGAGAGCCCTACGTCAATGGACGACCTGACCTACTAAGTAAAATGAATAAAACAAAATTGGCCAAGTGCGAGTCGGACTCGCCCATGAAGGGTTCCGTAGTAACTATAATAAATATAATATACTTAATATATTTATTTGAAAACAAAAAAAGACTTACAATTTTTACAACTACGCCAAATAACTTTGTTTTTCATAGTATTTGTATGAATTACAAAGTTATATTTGCGGTTTTAGAAAATATACTGTATCTCAAAAACTGCTGACTCGATCTCGTTCAAACCAATTTTAGTTGAAAGTTTACATTAAGATCTACAACATATGGTTTTTTTAGATTTTTCACTTTATTATTATAGAAGTTAGAGGGGGGACACACACATTTTACCACTTTGGAAGCGTATATCTTTTAAACGATTAACTTTATGAAAAAGTTATTTTAGAAATCTTAATGTCATTTTTAAAGACCTGTCTATAGATACCACACACGTATAGGTTTCATGAAAGAAAATATTTTCAGTTTCAGTTCCATGTATGGGGAGCCCCCTTTATTTTAAATATTTATTAAATTTTATCCTAAAATCGGAAAGCGGTTCATAGAATACATCTACCTACCAAGTTTTACATGTATAGTCCTAATAGTTTCGGAATAAAATGGCTGTGACATACGGACGGACGGACAGACAGACAGACATGTCGAAACTATAAGGGTTCCGTTTTTTGCCATTCGGCTATGGAACCCTAAAAAGCAACACAAGTTAAACCAAAACTTGGACACCTAAGGTTATTCAAAAAAGGAAATTGCGTTTGTTGGCATAAAATAAATAAAAAAATACAATAATAACAAAAAACAATATTATCACCAAACAATATTAAACCCTAAGTATTACCACCTAACGTTAATTTTCAGCTGCAGCCCACGGATACCACACACTCGAACGTGTAATACACACGCCTAAACATTCTAGTCAAACACTACTTGAAAGAAAAAACTATAGTTTGGTTCACGTTAAGAAAATAGTGACGACATCAGTGCAACTGCAGGGGTACCGTGTAAATCCAAAACACTGTATCTTAAGATACAGTGTTTTGGATTAACAACGCTCATTCGATTTCTTTTAGCCTATTCTATCGTCCTGCATTCACACATTTTTTACTTTGTATGGAAAGTTCTGAGATATGACTATGCTAATAACACTGTATTTACTTAAAAATACAGTTTTAATATAACAAAACACGGCAACTTAAGATACCGTGTACTGCCAAAATACTTTTCGCGCGTTGCAAGATACAGTGTTTTGTCAAAACAAAATAGCATGCTTGCGCGTTGCGGGAGCGCCAATCAGGAGCGAGAACCGGCGGCAATCTCAATGGTTATTGGATGATTTGACAGAGAACGAACGGACGACTGCCGATGCCGGGAGCGGGGATCAGCTGCTGTTATATTTTTTTGTATAGAGACAGAGACTGTTTCCTTTATTTTCCAAGACTTTAAAGTTATTGTGTAGAAGAATATATGAAATCGTGTAGTTGGTCTCATTTCCATAAGATGGTTCAAGAAAATTTCTTCTGCAGAGCTAGTGCATGACATGTACATAATATAAAAATTATTACGAATTAGCTCATAAGTCAATGCCACTTCCTTATAATTCTTTCGATTTTGTACAATACATATATAACGACGTAGCTACAAAACACGGAAGTGGCTGTGACTTACTCAAAAAGATATGATCGTCTTTTCAAAACCTTGTCTTTTGCTTTGAATATCTACTTACACAGTTTATTTTTTTATGCACCTGCCATGTTATCTCTTTATCACCCATGGCTGACTGGTAGAGAATGCCTAAGGCATTAAGTCCGCCTTTGTACATTTTGTGTTGCATAAAGTTTTAATAAATAAATAAATCTAGAAGGTTTCCATATTTGCTAATTTGTTTGTATTTGTTCCTTGTTGTCTAAGTAAGGTAAATGTATTTGTTGTTACAAATACATTTCTTGAAAAGAAAGGATGCACAAAACCTTTAAAACCTTTTAGTGAAATTGCAAATGCCAAACCAATCTATTCATTCATTACCTACTAATTTTGGTGTTCTTGTCGCTAAATTAATTTTGATGATTAATTATTATGTAAGTTCATAAAATTTTATTGTCCTATTAGTTTTCTATTATCTTCCAGTTTTTATATGAAACTGTAAGACTGATTCTGTTGCCATAGTAGTTAAAAAAATATTTTACAAACTTTTTGTAAAATACCTATATACCTAATTGTGTACCTACGAGTCTTTTTAAGTTGATATTTTATTTTTAAATACATATGATAGACTCCATCTATGAAAAAATCCGACTGCAAATTCCTATGATATATTTCTAGGCCCTGTTTTATCAAGTCAATACACTGTAACTCTAACACATACAGTGTATTGTCATAACAATTTCTTCATTTGCTTCTGACGACTATTATGGCAATACAAGTTATTCACGATTATTTGTTGTGTATATTCTACTTGTATATGAAACCTAGCGGGCTAGATTACTTATAAAATTACCTTTAATTTGATACCAAACACTGAATACTTTCCAAAGTAACTTTTGGAGTAATCTTCGAAAAACCGAAAAAAACTATTATGCTCATTTTCTCAAATTTTGCTTTTTGTAGTTACAGTGTTTTGGATTGACACGGTACAGGGGTCTAAAGGTGTTTTCACAATGGAGTAAAAATTCAAAATAATTTTTATATTTCAAAATATTAATCAGTGTCACTAGAATCATCATTTGTATTTATTATGAAAGAATTTTGTTCTGCGTTCTATGACGTCGTCTGAATTTCATAAGCTTTTCTTCTTGTATCACGTGGTCGCAGCATTTCTTCCATCGATTACCATCTATTAAAGTTATTGCGTCACAAAATATTTCTTTTACATCACTCATTTTGAATGTTGAGTTTTTGGCACCAACATATTTTTTATGTTATTTTTAATGCGGAGTGGAGTGATGAACAGATATATTTAATATATATTATTATAAAATTACACATGACATGTTTTCATGGAAAAAATAGTTGCCGAGTGACCAAACAGAACGAACAGTAGCTTTTACATTTGTATCTGAAGTATATTCTCTAGATGGCCAGCGTTACACTTCCAACATTTTATTTGGGCCCACACCAATGTAATAGGATTGAATTAAATTAAATTATTTTCAACCGACGACCAAAAGAGGAGGTTATCAATTCGACGCGTATATTTTTTTTTTCTCATTTTTTTTTTTTTATGTATGATCACCGATTACTCGAAGACGGCTGAACCGATTTAGAAAATTCTTTTTTTGTTTGAAAGGGTATACCTTGGAATTGGTCCCATTGTCACCAGGTCAGGATCTGATGATGGAATCTTGGAGAAATCGAGGGAACTCTTCAAATATTATAGGCACACCTATGGCATTTTGGGTATTTCTTATAGTAACTTGTGCAGTTGCTTTCAAAAAATACCATTTGGGGAAGTGGAACTGATGATGAAGACCACAGATGGCCGCCGAACCTACTCAATAATAAGTATTTCGTGGATTGCGATTCGAATACTTGAATATGGATGTTAAGCACTTTATGTTCGTCACAATGCATATCGTGATGTAGAGCTGATGGTGAAGTACCAGGAGAACTCCTCAAAAATTAACGGCCCAGCATTGGGAAAAGCAATATTTTGTAAAAGGTTATAAGTAGTTGACATTTAGGCTCTTTTAACTAGGTAAATTAAAAATAGACCAACTAAAAAGAGTGAAATAAAAACTTTTTACCAAAAAATTAAACCGACTCCCAAAAACACTGCAAAGTGAAAAATAACTTTAATTTCGGAAGTCGGTGCCAAAAACGAAAATACAAAACTAAAGACACCGACTACCGAAATTAAAGTTATTTTTCACTTTGCAGTGTTTTTGGGAGTCGGTTTAATTTTTTGGTAAAAAGTTTTTATATTTATAACGCATAACACTGGACACTGTGAACTTAGCTTTATAATTTGTTGTGACCTAATTGGTCGAGAGGCGCGGACAACGATGACGTAATTATTGACAAACATAATGGAATTGAATCTTGAGAACAAAAGAAAACGTGGAACAGGTTAGTTGATAGTCTGTTCGTGATGATCCCGGCCTCTCCATTCGAAAGCGTACCAGTGCTTTGAATGTGCATAGGTCATCGCTACACCTCATTTTGCACACATATCTAAAACTGAATCCCTATAAATTCAATTAGGGCAATAAGAAAAATTTCTTCGCGCTAAGGCTACTACTAATACTAATACTAATTCTCCTACTAAGGTAGGAGAATTAGTATTTTTGTAAAATTCACGTACGCACTACGGACGATTCACTTCTGAAAGACACTCCATAGCGAATGAATTCTCAAGAGCCAGGCTTCCGATCGACTTTCTCCCGCGTCCCTCCTAATCATTCCGTTCACATTGTAAGCTAAACTTATAAAATATAAACTTACTTTCGAGACCTCTACCTAGCTCGTATTATAAACGAAATTAGACATCCCAAGATTATTTTTCGTTTTTTAGCGCAGTCGGGTTTTTGTTAGTTTTGAGGTCGGCGCCATTTTTTGTTAAATAGTGTTTTAAATCTGATGTTTTGTGTTCATCTTGTATGGAAGATCTTAATAAATAACCAAACTATGAAAATATTTGTATTGCAAAATAATGTTGGCAATAAAGGCTTATTATTCTAGTAAACATTTATGAAGAACTAGCCTCTGCCCGCGACTTTGTTTGCATGGGAGTGTTCCGGGATAAATAGCAGGCTATGTGTTATTCTGATGTATAACCTATATTACTGTAAAGTTTCATTCCAATGCGTTCAGTAGTTTTTGCGTGAAAGAGCAACAAATATACATACATCCTCACAAACTTTCGTTTTCATAATATTAGTAGGATAATAAATACAGATAGGTATTATCTATATACAAAGATAACATCGGAAGCGTTGTATCAAGGTCAGTAGTGACGTAACAGCAATTATGTGTTTAGACTACATCTATACTGAATATTATAAATGCGAAGACTGGCTGCCTGTTCCTTGGTCTGTCAGCACCGATTAGAATGAAATTTGGAATGAAAATAGTTGAAGACGCTGGGACGCTGGGTCAAACAAAGGTAACCTTATTAAAAAAAAATTGAAATAGGGAATGAAAATTTTATAAGTTATCTGTATTCACAGACAAACGGTGTAAACGGTTTTGTAGGGCATTGGCATTGACATATATATTACTGCGTAAGGACTGGGCGCACCGCATGTAAAAATGACGCCTCAAACTTGGTCCCAAAATGGTCTTCCTTTATCGATGTGAACTAGAACGCAATCGGCTATCTTCGGGAGCGGTCCTAAAATGCAAAAATACCAAGTTGTTCCGTGAAGGGTTGCGTGAACTACGACAAAAAGCACAATAAAAAAAATTATAACATTTCATATCTCCGGTAAGTTAAAAATATGTCATGATATCAACTTCTAACAGGTTCTGTATTCGATAAGTCTGTATGTATGTTTGTATATCCGCGAGTTTCTCAGAAACTGCCGATTTCGATCGTGTTTTCGTGGTTTAAAAGCATATTTTACAAGGAGGGTTTTAGTATATAACACATCAGGTTCTGATGAAGACATTCGGAGATAAGTGATGGAACTCTTCAATTTAAAACAGCAAATCTCTCGCGATTGCTGCCCTCACATATCTATTTACTGTTTAGCGTAATTAGCCTATTAATATCACCAAAGCTGAGGCACAGACCTTCTGAATCACGTCTGAAATATGGTTTAAGTGGGTAAAAAGTCGTGTACAGCAAACTCACTTTTTAAAAAGTAAGCGCGAACGGCATGTAGTTATCTCAAGTAACACAAACAATGATACACTAAATAGCATAAAATAAAAGTTAGCTAATCAGTACAAGAGGCTAGGCAGATGGCGGCAAAGACACTAATCATTCTAATTAAAAAAAAAATCTTTGATCCAGATTATGCAAGGCATCAGCATTTTCTTAGGAACTTTTCAAAACACAAGATAAAAAGGATTTTATTTCACATAGGCCTACATGGGCACTCCGCACTTATAAAACGTTAGAAGCTAGTGTAGGTACTGTTCGAATTGATCGGTTCCTATCAACGAGTTCCTATGGATAAGAACCGATAAGAAACTTCATGGTTACTCTTTTGAAAAAAGAATTAATATCACAATAATTATGAAGAATTAATATCACAATATATGCATTGGTATGCTTATTATTTCTGACCGAATCGAAAAAAAATTGAACAATGGTAAAATACACTTCTCATCAGAAAAATCGAAATACTTCCGTTTTTATGGTTTCTGTCCTAATTTAACACAAAAGAGTTTTCATTCCATGAAAAATATCACATGATTGTATAGCTGGCAGTTTGTAATTATTTTATAAGATAAACTCTACTTTATAATTTAGAATTTCATTTGTTTATCTTATAAATGAAATGATTCACTGTTTTGAGGCAAATGTGTGTTTAGAGTTGGAGAAGATTGGACGTAGTTACGCAAAAAAGATCCATTCCACACTTTTTCCGAAATTGAGTTATATTGATATCTTTAATATATCACCCTGAAGATGCGTTTGGTATATATAACTCAATTTCGGAAAAGATACATATACTCTTTATTGTACACCATAACAGAAGTAAATAAGGACTTAAAAAACTACAAAGGGGTGGTCTTATGGGCGGTAAAAGTGTGGATTGGATCCTTTTTGCATAACTACGTCCATTTCACCTTTGAAAACTAAAAATTAGCGCTTATCTTAAAACTTTTTGTTATGTTTTGTTTACTGTACCGTTGGGACGTCTGAATAAGTTTTTTTTTCTATAACATAAAATATGGATACTTCGCCGACAGATGCCGCCCAAGTGGTGGCATTGCTGGATTCTGAATTTAGTCAGCGTGTTGTGGTTGAAAGATTGCATTTAAGGCTTGTATTCATGCCAATAACCTTGACCATTTGGGCGGAGCTAACGACCCCTCTCCGCGCGCCACTCCGCGCAGCTCTCCGCTACCCGCATGCAACAGAAAAGAGAGGCGCGCTCGGCCCGCGCCTGCGCCGCCAGCATGCGTCGTCGCTTCGCCTAGTCTCGGCACAGAGTATCGAAATCACAGAAGGTCAAGTCATCGTGAAAGTTAAATTCATTTTTATTTGTACCGCATCAAAAGTGGTCAAATTTTGTTTTTATTTATTATCTATTGATATAGATGCACTTTGAGTATGTACTGTAGAAACTATACCTCTATTATAGATCAGCCTGGCTCGAAACATGAGGTAAATAACTTGATGTATCTTTTTAACTAAATTATATATAAATAAAAATTAATGGCTAAATGTGTTGCTAAGCGCAAAACTCAGGAATGGCTGGACCAATACGGATTATTATTTTTTTTCGAATATTCGTTATAGTCTGAGGAAGGTTTCTATTAAGAGAAAAATGGTAGGTAGGTAGGTAAGGTAGGTATGTAGGTAGGAACTTAGAGTAAGGTAGATAGGTAGTATAATTATTACTAGTGTATGTCATATTATTTGTTACATTTTTATAAACAAATAGATTATAACTAAAATTCACTGAAATTTAACTTTCTTTCAGCAAGTATTTTTATTCTTTTGGTTGGTTGAACTTCTTCATCCTCATTTATTTCTCCGTGTTCACATATATTTATTTTTAGAAATTTTGATAGCCATATAAAATCTTGTTCTATGTTTTCTTTTCGTCCTTCTTCGTTCTCGTTTTCTTCATTTTTCTCATCAATCTATTTTTCTTTCCTTAGTTCTATTTCCTTCTCTTTGTCGTTTTCTTCTTTCTCTTGTACATTATCTTAACTCTGTCTCTCTATCTCAACTGGCGACTTCGTCCGTACGAAGAGAAACCGGTGCATATCGGCTCAAGCCAGGCCTCGCTCAGACGAAGCGCACACACGCGCCTTGCTTGTAGTAGTGTACCTATCACAGCGCAGTTGTATGAAGCTTACCCTCTGTCCGTTTACTCTGTGCTATCTACTTTAAAGCCCGATTTACACTTCAACAAGTACAGTAGCGAGTTAACTTGCGTCATCGGCGAGTTAAGTTGTTATTGTAGTTTGAACGGCAAAAGCGAGTTAAGTAGTAGTACATTAACAACTTAACCGCCAATGACGCAAGTTAACTCGCTACTGTACTTGTTGAAGTGTAAATCGGGCTTTATGCGAGGTAAGTAAAGCGATAGTTTATAATGAAATATGTAGATAAAACTTTAAACTTACCTTGATAATAAATGTATACCCTTTTGTTTGTAATATTTTTTTAGACCTCTCTTCATTCGTTTCTGCTTATTCCCATGTTTTACAAACTAAATTTAAAAACTACTAAAACTGTAAAATACTATGAGTTTATAACACTAACACTACTTATAGATACATAGAATACTCTTTAACTTATAAACAAGAATCAGAAATAAAACTTTTTGACGAATCGAAAGTCGGTTCTATTTTTTGATAAAAAGTTTTATTTCACGCTTTTTAGTGGGTCAGTTTGTAATTTATCTAGTTACAAAAGCCAAAATGTCAACTACTTGTCACTTTTTACAAAATATTGCTTTTCCCGGTGCAGAGCCGTTAATTTTTGAGGAGTTCTCCTGGTACATCACCATCAGCTCTACTTCACCATATGCATTGTGACGAGCATAAAGTGCTTAACATCTATATTCAAGTAATCTAATCGCAATCCACGAAATACTTATTATTGAGTAGTTTCGATGGCCATCTGGGGTCTTCGTCATCAGTTCTACTTCCTCAAATGGTGCTTTTTAAGAGAAACTAAACAAGGTACTATAAGAAATACCCAAAACGCTATAGGTATGCCTATAATATTTGAAGAGTTCCCTCGATTTCTCCATGATTCCATCATCAGATCCAAACGTGACGACAATGGAACTAACTAGAATGTATACTCTTTCAAACAAAAAAGAATTTTCCAAATCGGTCCAGCCATCTGCGAGTAATGAAGTAACATCATAAAAAAAAGTTCAAGACGAATTGAGAACCTCCTCCGTTTTTCTAAAGTCGGTTAAAAAGTTATTCCACTATTTACAAAATTAATTTTTGCAGTAATATTTTACGATATTATTTCTCTCGATATTTTTTAGCTCTCGCAACGCGACGTAGGTCCACCTAGCAACACGATGCGCCCCGCACTGAATTTGTGGACGAGTGCGGGGGTGATGTAAACGCAGTCTTTAATTGGACGCATTTTTAATTTATTGTAATAAAAATAATACATATTTGTAAAAAGTAACAAAACCAAATCATTTTCATTTGTATTGCAAAGCAGTTGTATATTTTTTAATACTCTTTTGATAAGAAATTAAGGAGTAAAGTGGTTTCATCTCAATGATTTGGAGGTGGTTTGGCATTTTTTTTTTATTATGTGATACCGATAGAAAAATTGTGGCTAAACCAAATTACGGTTCATATCATGTAGATTACTAACAATTTTTTTCAGATGTAATTTCTCTGTAATTGCCGACGAAAAGTTGCTTCATCTGAATGCCTTTTTCAAGCTTTTTTCGAGAGAGCAGCCTTAAGCCTGTCGTCTGTTCATAGAGTCTACAAACGCTATCGGGAGACTAGTTTGTTCACGCGCTGTTCAGGATCTGGCAGGAATCGGGTCACTTCTGAGCGAGATGATCGATTTACTGTAACAACTTCTTTACGAAATCGACGCCTTAATGCTTTTCAACTGCAGCAGCAGTTTCATGTTGTACGTAGGGTGGCTGTAAGTGACTCTACAATTAGAAGAAGGTTGGAGGAACGTGGACTGGTACCGCACAAGCCAGCAAATGGGCCGAAATTAACTGCAGGCCATCGAAGAGCGCACCTTAACTTTGCACGTGAGTACCTAAATTGGTCCGACCTCCAGTGGAACAAACTCCTCTTTTTTGATGAGTGTAAAATTATACTGTATGGTAACGACGGAAGGAACAAGGTCTACAGAAGAGATGGGGAACGCTTTGCATAATGCTGCATTGAAAAAAAGGTCAGCTATGGTGGCGGTTCGTTGACGGTTTGGGGAGGAATCAGCGCCGACGATAAGACAGAGCTTGTCTTTGTGTCTGGGCCACGTCTGCCTGCACTAAACAGTCATCGGTACATCGAACAGTGTCTTGAGCTTCATGTGATGCCCTATGCACATTTTATTAGCAACGATTTCATATTCATGCACGATAATGCTAGGGCTCACACCGCGAGCGTCGTACGAGATTATGTTACCGAAGTTGGTATCTCTATTATGAAATGGCCAGCAAGAAGCCCGGACATGAATCCAATTGAACATCTATGGGATGAATTAAAGAGACGAATTCTTGCAAGAGACCCTGCCCCAGAAACACTTAGCCTGCTGCAAGTTTAGAAATAATGTTGCCCACTCTTTTGTGCAGTGTTATACCTACGATGCCGGTTTGATGAATCGTAACTTTTTACCCGACTGCGCGACGCAAAGGAAGGTAATGTGTTTCACAGTCTATGTATATATTTAAGTCTAAGTATGTAAGTGTGTAATAAATGCAATTTTCTTTCTGTCTTTGTACCTATGTGGCGTTGTACAGGCCAAACGCGTGGGCCGATTTGAATAATTCTCACGTTAATCAATTCGTCTTAACCATGCGAGTGTCACTAGAGATATGAGAGTTAATTATGAAAAATCGGCAAACTATATCAAGTGGGATATCGTGGAATAGGTCGTTTTTTTATAAAGAGAACTAGCATTGTGGGTATAATTCACACTCGTTCACATTACTAGTAATCTTGTTGACCCCTCCAACTAAGCTAAATATGCTTGTCTGGAGTGGGTTCACGGCAATAGTGAATTAGGAGGGTCTCGAACTCGTGACCTCTCGATCACAAGTCCAATACTTTAGCCATTTTTAGGTTTTTTTTCTCTATTTTTAATTTAAAGCAATCGCTTAGGATATAAAGTTTTAAAAACGGAACATTGCCATATTCAGGATGCGCTTTTTTTTTTCTTTCAAACCCATTGAGTGGGGCATCAAAATAAAGGGCTTTACGACAGATTAACAAATAAATGTGTGCTTTATTTGTAGAAACTAATTAGAAATGAAAAATCATATAAAAATACTGAAAAATCGTTTTACTAAGGAAAGAATAAAGTTGGAATGATTCCTTCTCCTTTGACTTATAATATTGTTATTTGATAACTTCATAGGCCAGCTAAAGTTGGGTTACCTTCACTTGGTGAAGGTGGTGATGATTTTATTGGCTTGACCCTGTGATGATGTTGCCGCTTATATTGTGCTAGGCTGTAATTATACATTGGGCGTTTTTTCATTGACTGGTCCAGCCCGGCACCGATACCGACAACGACGTCGGTGGACGCTTAATTCTATGAAATTGTAGGGTGCAGTGTCTCATTGGCCCGGCCCGACACCGACATTTACTGCAAGGGACGACCTTCGCTGTTTGTATTGAGCAGAGTAAGGGCACCAGAAGGCTCTACTTGTGCAGTTGGTCCTTCTAAATATGCTTCAAGTCCACAATTCCTAGCAAGAATTAAATAATCTGTGAAATCTTTAAATTATTTAAACTAAAAAGCTCAAAATAAAAAGGTAATAAAAAAAATCGCGTCTGTTCAACTGAAAGGAAAGAACAAGCACATTTTCATTTAAATAGATACAAGCAGGCGGGACCCACCCCATTTTTATAAATATACGTTATATATATATGTTCGATTGGGTTCCGCCTGCTTGTAAATTTCGAGTTATTGTGTTTTTTTATGTGTGAACTGGGCAATATAGTTGACGACATTACTGATAGGTTTATCATAAAAATAGGTGGCGATTCTGATGATTCAGAATATTAATAAGATATGGAGTCATTATCTGAATCTGATTAACGAATACCTGTAATTAATTATGTTATTAAAATACAAATACAATAAAATAAATAATCTTACATTATTAATTTTATATGTTGTCTACGTTTTAAATTAGCACTTACACATTATTTCAGGATAATGTATTATAAAAACCGATACTTGATTTTATGAAAGTTAAGTTTCGATAGCGGCACATCTCTATTTAAGAATTGCAAAAAACTGGCAATCATCGTAATGTCAACTTTGTCTCTCGAGATTAAAAAACATAGATAATATGTAAGTTCATTAAGTCGTCCAAGACCTTGATGTATACATACCTACTATTTTTATATAGGGGCAAATGATAACCACTTTCTTTTAAATAACGAATTAAGTACTATAATAAGTAACTAAATACTATAAATAAGTAATTTTAGCATCGTTCACCTTCAATTATAAATTCAATTTCAATAATTTAACTTTTTATATTATGTTTGAATTAGATTTTTGATTTGTCTGATTCAATTTTTAATTTAATTGTTATCTGACAAGTCTTTGAAATCAAAGACCCAACTGTTACAATATTGTAAAGATTAGGTAAATAGACTCCTAAAATGCAGACATACTTTGCCTTGTTTGTCTAAGACTAATGCTAAACATATTCTGATGTTTTTGATTCTAAACACGAAACTTTTGAACACTACAAATGAATAAATCAACCATCCAATTTTCAAAATAGCGCAAAATATTTTGTACTTACGCGCGCCATCTTGTAAAAGAGTTCCCGCTCAAACAATTCACAACACACTGACTAAATAATGGCGGTCGCCGGCCAGTCGTTTCGCGGTTTATAATCATAGAACCTTAGAACAACAACGCATAGAAGAGGCGTCTAGAACAAAACATGAGCGATTTCGTGTGTCCACTTTATTTTCTTTGTGTGCGTGAGCCGAATGTGTCTACGTTCTTCAAACGCACACAAATATAGCTTTCAGTGATACCATTACCAGTACCATTACCACAAAAATGGGAAAACGCACTATTATGTTGCTGGATCAAATCAAGTATTTTATGTTATGAAACTAAATAAGATGATGTTTTTCATGTAATATGACTTATATGACATATATTTACGGAAGGTAAACGAAATGAGATATCGTTTATTGCGTTTAGAATGTTTGATGTGTAATGTGTTATAATGATATTATAGAAATGTATTAATTGCTTGAAAAATCTCGTTTGATATCAATTAAAAGTATGTGTTGTATTTATGAAATAGAAAAATATTATTGAGAACATTACTTAAATGAAAAAAATCTTAATCAATAAAATTTTCATCTTTATGATGCCACTCTTCGAACTAACAGTAACTTTTAGTTATAAAACACTGTAGGTAGTAGCTGTAAATAAATATAGTTTAGTTTGACGCATACATAATTGCCGCCAAAACTATATTTTTTTAAACAAAAATAAGCACAAAAGAAATCAATATGGGTATTTTTTTCCTCACAGATAGCAACATTGAATTGTGATAAGTTAGGTTATTAGAATTTTTGTTTGATGGTCGATTTACTTAAATATAACGTATAAAATGTAAATATTTACTTGTGAAATGTAATTTGATTACACGTTTTTTGTTTTCCTGAAGGACTATGACATCCCTTTACGCTACAAACGGTAGTTTTAAATTATTTACTCGCGAGCTCTGTTCGGCAGAATGTGACCTTGAGTACTGACGGCTCGTCGAGCAAAGTTAGCCAAAAATGGCTAAGTTTTAGTTGCCTCACTTTTTGCACTCGTACTATCCTTCTATGCGTTGTTTTTCTAAGCATAGAACCATAGATTATGTAACACAGATATGCTATCAAATTCCAAATTCGAATTTCGAACGCTTGTTATCGTTTGGCGTGATATGTAATTATTATGAAGGAGTATGATTTGCAAAATATGTACCTACCTACGTATAAAAAATTCAACGTCATTTGAATTGACGTTCAGCCGAATAAAATGGTAAATATTAATTGTTAAACAAACAAGAAAGCATTTCAAAATTTGTATTTTCATTTGTGATAGAGAGACGGATCGACATATTCAATATTATGCAAAGCTTGCCAAGGTTTATTCGTGAATGGGTGACTATTTTAACATGTAGATATTACCAGCTATCATTTGTACTTTTTGGACAGTCATCACGAGAAGACATATTATATTATTATAGTTACTACGGAACCCTTCATGGGCGAGTCTGACTCGCACTTGGCCAATTTTTTTGTTTACTGTACCTTTGGGATGTCTGAATAAGTTTTTTTTTTCTATAACATGGATACTTCGCCCGCAGAAGCTGGCATTGCTGGATCCTGGACTTAGTCAGCGTGTTGTGCCTGAAAAATTGCATCTAAGCCTGTCGTCTGTTCATAGAGTCTACAAACGCTATCGGGAGACTGGTTTGTTCACGCGCTGTTCAGGATCTGGCAGGAATCGGGTCACTTCTGAGCGAGATGATCGATTTTATTTTATTTTATTTTATTTATTTGGGAAAATAAACAGTTACACACTAAAATTATACACAGACAACAATTGTAACAACTTTTTACGAAATCGACGCCTTAATGCTTTTCAACTGCAGCAGCATATTGTGTGTAGGGTGGCTGTAAGTGACTTTACAATTAGAAGAAAGTTGAAGGAATGTGGAATGGTACTGCACAAGCCCAGCAAACGGGCTAAAATTAACTGCAGGCCATCGAAGAGCGCGCCTTAACTTTGCATGTGAGCACCTAAATTAGTCATACCTCCAGTGAGGCGAAGTATCCATATGTTTTAGAAAAAAAACTTTTTCAATACACTTCCTTGAAAACTGGCTCTTATCGCACTACGATTAGGTTCAACATGCAATGTATTTCAAACTCGTGCATTTTTTTTTTTCATTTTTCACACACGAGGGATTTTTTCCTTCCAGATTTTGCCACAGATAACATTAGACAACTATTCAATTCCCTATATTCGGCGGTGATTGTTTTTATTTCACAGCAAAGAGGCACATGTTTTTAAGGCCTTATATTTAATGAAAATTAAAATTGTGTTTATGAACAGAATATCAGAAATAAACATTATTATTTATAAAATAATTTTGCTTTTATCAACAAATTAACATTTATTTGTGTTCAAAATAAAAAAAAAAACAAAAAAAAAATTAATATCAGGCTGTTTTGCGGCTTCATACCTTTGCTTCTCGTATAACCCGCGAAGGTAAAGCGCGGGGAAAAGTAAATTAAATCTTATTAATTTCTGTTTTTTGCGTGAGTATGTCGAATTTAAGTTTTAATGAGAACAATTTAGATGCTACGCCCGCGCCGCCAGATATTGTGATTGAGCTCAAAATGCTTGCGATAGCCTGTTGCTATCTAAATCGAAGCTAAAATATATGGCAACTTTGCATAATTTTCTTCAATGGAAATCAAATAAAAATGCGTCGTCATTTTCGGAGCAAGTATTTTTCTTCAAAAGTGTATTGAAAAACGTCGTTTGATACACGTGGACATTTGTTACTGCAGTACTCGGCTCCATACCCCCTCGCCTTGCGGCTCGGGCGTAACTCCGCCTCGTACGCAATAACAAACTTTCTTCACTTGTATCAAAATGTACTATTTCGCACGTCCCAAAGTTTTTGTTTTCAAAGGTGAAATGTACTCCAACTCTAAACACACATTTATAGGATAAACAATAGAAATTTTAATTTTCAATTTTTGCTTATCATTGTACTGGCCAAACTGCCAGCTATACAATCATGTGATTTTTTTCATTGAATGATGTTTTAAATTAGGACAGAAACCATAAAAACGGAAGTGTTTCCATTTTTCTGATGAGAAGTGTAGTTTTTAAAAGGATGATACACGCTACGCATAGTTATTTATGAAATAATCATTATTTTGGAAGATACAAAATTATGTTAACCAGTGTTATCAATAAACAAAATAGACAAATATTGTTGGGTAAAGTAATAACCAGCTTATTGAAACAGCCGTCGAGTGCCATGAAAATAGTATCTGTCTATTTAATCAACGCGGGATCGTTGCAGCAGAAATATCTCCTCCGTCAAAGAGTATAATAATAAAATAAAGGGTACTAAAATCTTACTATCTTACTAATAATATAAAAGCGAAAGTTTGTGAGGATGAATGTATAAATGTATGCATGTTTGTGATCACATCTTAATGTAGATAGTTGACATCCTGGAATAACACATAGGCTACTTTTTCGGGCAGAAGTTAGTAATATTATAAATGCCAAAGTTTGTGAGGATGGATGCATGTTTGTTACTCTTTTACTCAAAACCTACTAAACGGATCTAAATGAAATTTGGAATGTAAATACATGACATCCTGGAATAACACATGGGCTACTTTTTATCACGGAAATCCTACGGGTTCGGGATTTACGCGGGAAAACCTTCCCACGTGAACGTGAGTAGAAGCAAGTCTATAGCTATACTAATATTATAAAGAGATATTTGTTTGTAAGTTTGTATGTAGGGGGTAATCTTCGGAACTAATGATCCAATCACAATCATTTTTTTTTTATCTGAATATGGTACATTGTAAGGTCTTAAAAAAAATTATTCAATAGCTTCTTCACATTCTGCCATATGTGGCGTGCAATCACACGGTCAAGGTGTGCCGTGCTTGGGAGGAGCACCGCTGTGTCCTCGTGGAGGCGATCGGTGGCGGTGACCTCTCGCGCCCGGCCCTGGTTCAAACCATGGTGCGGAGCGAGAGGGAATGGGATGCAGTCGCCTCCTTCTGCGAAGCAGTCATGCTAGCGAAGGAGGAGGTCAAATGCACGAGGGAGAGGCAACTCTCTTCTTCGCGTCCCAGCCGCCGCGGGAGACGCCCCGGGCGTCGGGGATCGAGAGCCTATTTCCGGCCACCGTAGGCGCGGAACTGCGGATGGCGAGCAGGGGTCGCTCACCGTCCGGTAAGGACCAGGCCCGGGTCGGCGGCGCGTCGTGTTCCACGCGCGCCTCAAAGAGCTGTCAACACCAGTGACGGGGTCCTATAGGGCCATTGCCTGCCGGGCTTGCGAGAATGTTTTAGCGAGATACCGCGGCCCCGGTACTTAAGGGCACCTGAAGGAACAGGGTGGGTTTTTAGTCAGTAGAAGTCTCACACTCCCTTCCGCTCCACACAGAGCGGGAGAAGTCATTCGATGATTTTCCCACCGAGAGAAAAAAAAATGTGGCGTGCAAATATTGATGTTTACATAATTTATATAATTGCTCATTCTTAATGACTATAAATATAACATTAGAATTATGTCACATAAAATAATATTACAATTTCATAGGATGTCAATTCTAAAAAATCTTTCGATAATGCAGCTTACATTATTGTGGAGTGCGATTAACTATAAATTATTTCGAAATCCACGCAGACAAAGTCGCGGGCCAAGTCCTACTTTATTTATATTTTCATCCCTTATCCCTTTATCCCCCTTTTGCTACCGGTCCACCAGACGTACTACAGGATACCATCCACAGTTGCTCGATATACCATCTTGTCGTACTAAGCGCTTCTCCTCTACATTAATTGTGAGCACGGCCAAGCTGTGAAACTCTCTGCCGACTTCTGTATTCACTGCCACATATGACCTGATTTATTAAAAGCAAGAGTGAGCAGGCATTTTCTGGGCTCGCTCGTTCGATCGTAGACCTCATCTTACACTTACCATCAGGTGTAATCGGGATCAAGAGCGAGCTCTATCGTAATAAAAAAAAATTGCTTGATGAACTAATACCGAGTAAATGTTTAGTTTTCTTTCTTTCTAAAAAGTTGTGGCTGAGTTCGTGGTTAAGAAATTACAGTTGTACGGGTTAAGAAAGGCTTACCAAGGTCAAATCAGGCATGGGTAACCAATTTAACATAATCGAGTTTCTTTCGTGCCGTGAAAAGTATGATTAGCTGTTCACAGCTGTCATTTGTACATTTTGACAGTACCGGTAGTCAAAAGCCATCTGACACCAGTCTTTTCTATAGAAATCTCTATCACAAATCATCATCCGCTTAGCCTTTTAGGTCGACTTCCAGTCTAGTCTGGATGCAGCTGGGTCTTACATGGAACGACTGCCTATTTGACGTCCACAACCTAGTAGTTAGCTGTCAAACACGATACAAGATTTTCTGGCTTCTGTCTTCTCGTTATGACTGTACAAAAAGTACAAATGACAGTTGGTAATATCTACATGTTAAAATTGTTACCCATCCACGAATAAACCTTGGCAAGCATTGCATAACCTTGGATATGTCGATCCGTCTCTCTATCACTAATGAAAATACAATTTTGAAATGCTTTCTCGTTTGTTTACAAGAGGTAATTCATTATTATTC
Organism: Tholera decimalis; assembly: GCA_943138885.2. Classification (NCBI taxonomy): domain Eukaryota; kingdom Metazoa; phylum Arthropoda; class Insecta; order Lepidoptera; family Noctuidae; genus Tholera; species Tholera decimalis. The sequence goes on along the minus strand of OW964578.2, from coordinate 21,407,615 downwards.
AACAATTAATATTTACCATTTTATTCGGCTGAACGTCTATTCAAAGATGATGTTGATATTTTTATAGGTAAATATTTTGCAAATTATACTCCTTCATTAGAGTTACCAACTTATCACGCTTAAACATTATTTAACGAATTCTTTTCTTTAAGACGGCCAACGATAACAAGCGTTCGAAATTCGAATTTGATAGCATATCTGTGTTACATAATCTATGGTTCTATGTTTATAAACCGCGAAACGACCGGCCGCCGGACGGCGACCGTCATTATCCATTCAGTCAGTGTGTTGTGAATTGTTTGAGAGGGAACTCTTTTACATGATGGCGCGCGTAAGTACAAAATATTTTTCCAAAGTTTCCAAGTTGTAGTGTTCCAAAGTTTCGTGTTTAGAACCAAAAACATCAGAATATGTTTAGCATTAGTCTTAGACAAACTAGGCAAAGTATGTCTGCATTTTAGGTGTCTATTTACCTAATCTTTACAATAACAAAATACTTAGATACATACACCTACCTACCAATTTAATATTTAGTGACTGTGACAGTTGGGTCTTTGAGTTCAATATAATAGTCAGATAACAATTAAATTAAAATTAGAATCACACCAATCAAAATTTAATAAAAAAAAACATTATAAAAAGTAAAATCTTAAGTTAAATGATTGAAATTGAATTTATAATTCGACGTAAAGGATGATAAAATTACTTATTTATAGTACCTACTTATTAATTCGTTATCTATAAGGAAATGGTTATCATTTGCCCCTATATAAAATAGTAGGTATACATAACGTGACCAGACGTCCCGTTTTGAACGGGATTGTCCCTTTTTAGGGTTCCGTAGCCGAGTGGCAAAAAACGGAACCCTTATAGTTTCGATATTACTGTCCGGCTGTCCTTCCGTCCGTATGTCACAGCCATTTTATTCCAAAACTATTAAGACTATACATGTGAAATTTAGTAGGTAGATGTATTCTGTGAACCGCTTTCCGATTTTAAGAAAAAAAATAAAAAATATTTAAAATAAAGGGGGGTCCCCATACATGGAACTAGAACTGAAAATATTTTTTTTTCATGAAACATATGCGTGTGTGGTATCTATAGACAGGTCTTTAAAAATGATATAAGGGTTTCTAAAACCACTTTTTCATAAAGTCAATCGTTTAAAAGATATAAGCTTCCAAAGTGGTAAAATGTGTGTCCTCCCCCCTCTAACTTCTATAATAATGGAGTGAAAAATCTAAACAAAATATATGTCTGTAGATCTTAATGTAAACTTTCAACCAAAATTGGTTTGAACGAAATCGGGTCAGCAGTTTTTGAGATACAGCATATTTTCTAAAACCGCAAATATAACTTTGTAATTCATACAAACACTATGAAAAACAAAGTTATTTAGCTTCGTAAAAATGTAAATAAACTCGTTTTTAGAACTCTTTAAGGTGTTTTTTTATTCTTCAAATAAAATATGCATATTATATTATATTATTATAGTTACTACGGAACCCTTCATGGGCGAGTCTGACTCGCACTTGGCCAATTTTTATAGTTACAAGTCCCGGTGTCCCCGAAATGAACTCGGGAACGCAAAATTGTCCCGTTTTCTGCCGGCTTTTCAGTTCTAAAGGCGATGTTGATAAGTGAGGTGAATATAAAAAAAATTGGCCAAGTGCGAGTCGGACTCGCCCATGAAGGATTCCGTAGTAACTATGATAAATATAATATACTTAGTGTATTAATTTGAAAAAAAAAACCTTACAAATTTCTTAAAACTAGCTTATTTACAATTTTTACAACTACGCCAAATAGCTTTGTTTTTCATAGTATTTGTATGAATTACAAAGTTATATTTGCGGTTTTAGAAAATATACTGTATCTCAAAAACTGCTGACTCGATCTCGTTCAAACCAATTTAGATTGAAAGTTTACATTAAGATCTACAACATATGGCTTTTTTAGATTTTTCACTTCATTATTATAGAAGTTAGAGGGGGGAGGACACACATTTTACCACTTTGGAAGCGTATATCTTTTAAACGATTAACTTTATGAAAAAGTCATTTTAGAAACCTTAATGTCATTTTTAAAGACCTGTCTATAGATACAACACACGTATAGGTTTCATGAAAGACAATATTTTCAGTTTCAGTTCCATGTATGGGGAGCCCCCTTTATTTAAAATATTTTTTAAATTTTCTCTTATAATCGGAAAGCGGTTGACAGAATACATCTATTTACCAAGTTTTACATATATAGTCCTAATAGTTTTGGAATAAAATGGCTGTGACATACGGACGGACGGACAGACAGACAGACGGACAGACATGTCGAAACTATAAGGGTTCCGTTTTTTGCCATTCGGCTACGGAACCCTAAAAAACGTAGCAAGAGTTTCAATCGTACTTAAAATCACCTATATTAAAGCAGATTTGTTCCTCTGATAAATATAACTAAACGTTTCGGGTACCTATATATATTTTTTAATTTGGAACTTTTAAGCTGACTTTTCTGAATAAATGACTTTTAAAAAAGGTTTTTTTTCTCTAACTACCTGTTAATTGACGTAAATAAACCGTCCCGTTTGGAGTCAAAGAATTAATGGTCACGTTAGGTATACATCAAGGTCTTGGACAATTCAATGAATATAATACATACCTAATATTATCTATGGTTAATTACTCGCAGCATGCAATAATAATTATCTATTTAAACGAGGTAGGTACATATCTTTTTTGTTTTTTTTTATTGGCTTAGCATTAGCATTTAGCCAATGGAGGTACATATTGTATTTATAAACTGAATACGTTTTGTACCTAAGTAGAAAGAATTTGTTTGGTATAATAGAAAAATATTTGTTTTAGTAGAGACACACAATAACTACAATAGAAAGTAATAAACATCAAACTGACAACAAAAATTGCGCTGAGTACCTATAAGAGTTATTCCTAAGTTATGTCTAGATTTCTAGTTAAAGATATTTTAAATCATAATGTTATTTACATTTCACTCAAAATTAAAATAATATTACAAAAAATAAGGTATTCGACATTGTTGTATATCTGAATTAATAAACAAAGTTTGTAGGTAGGTACTCCGAAAATAATAGTTACTTAAGTACTACATTTTAGTCAAAACTACCACCGCTTAAAGAAAAAATCGCTGTCTCGATGTTGTGTCGTAATACTCGTAATGCAGTTAATCATCCAGTGGTACCATTTTGTTTGCAGTTGTAGGTTAACTTTTTAAACTTTTCTACATCAATAATATTTTTTTGACGAATTTATATTTCATATAATTTCGTCACATATTCAATGTCGTCATATATCGTCGACGTCATATATTTATATTTCATATAATGGAAATTGTTAGAGGAGGCCTATGTCAAGAGGCACACCGAAATTCGAGAATTCGATCTTGTGACCTTTGTTCTAACCATTACTGTTAGTGTAATTGTCTGGTTTCGGAATAAAGGCTGTTTTATTTATTATATATTTATTTATTCCCTCCTCGAGCTCTTATTACTGCTTCCATACTTCTTCTTCTTCATACGTTCTTCATCGATCGGATGAGAGTCACGATCAAATGTTGTGGCATTCCATTCCATTCCTCTTGGATTCATTTTGCAACTGGCTAAGTGTTTCTGGGGCAGGATCTCTTGCACGAATTCGTCTCTTTAATTCATCCCATAGATGTTCAATCGGATTCATGTTCAGGCTTCTTGCTGGCCATTCCATAATGGATATACCGACTTCAGTAACATAATCTCGTACGACGCTCGCGGTGTGAGCCCTAGCATTGTCGTGCATGAATATAAAACCATTTCAATAAAATGTGCATAGGGCATCACGTGAGGCTCAAGACACTGTTCGATATACCGATGACTGTTTAGTGCAGGCAGATGTGGCCCAAACATAAAGACAAGTTCAGTCTTACCGTCGGCACTGATTCCTCCCCAAACCATCCACGAACCGCCACCACAGCTGACCTTTTCTTCAATGCGGCATTGTGCAAAGCGTTCACCATCTCTTCTGTAGACCGTGTTTCTTCCGTCGTTACCATACAGCATAATTTTATACTCATCAGAAACGAGGACTTTGTTCCACTGGAGGTATGACCAATTTAGGTACTCACGCGCAAAGTTAAGGCGCGCTCTTCGGTAATCTGCAGTTAATTTCGGCCCATTTGCTGGCTTGTGCGGTGCCAGTCCACGTTCCTTCAATCTTCTTCTAATTGTAGAATCACTTACAGCCATCCTACACACAACATGAAGCTGCTGCTGCAGTTGAAAAGCATTAAGGCGTCGATTTTGTAAAGAAGTTGTTACAATAAATCGATCATCTCGCTCAGAAGTGACCCGATTCCTGCCAGATCCTGAACGGCGCGTGAACAAACCAGTCTGCCGATAGTGTTTGTAGACTCTATGAACAGGCTTAGATGCAATCTTTCAGCCACAACACGCTGACTAAGTCCAGAATCCAGCAATGCAACCACTTGGGCGACTTCTGCAGGCGAAGTATCCATATGTTTTAGAAAAAAAAAACTTTTTTTACGTCCTAAAGTCAGAGTAAACAAATAAAGAACAAAAGTTTTAAGATAAGCGCTAATTTTTAGTTTTCAAAGGTGAAATGTACTCCAACTCTAAACACACATTTGTCTCAAAACAGTGAATCATTTCATTTATAGGATAAACAAATTAAATTCTAATTTTCAAATTTCGCTTATGATTTTAATGGCCAAACTGCCAGCTATACAATCATGTGATTTTTTCATGGAATGATGTGTTAAATTAGGACAGAAACCATAAAAACGGAAGTTTTTTTTTTTGTTTGTTTATATTTTCATTCCTTATCCCTTCATCCTCTGTTTACTACCGGTTTACCAGACGTACTGCAGGATATTATCCACACTTGGTCGATATACCGTCTTGTAAGCGGTTCTCTTCTACATTAATTGTGAGCACGGCCAAAGTTTGAAATTCTCTGCCGGCTTCTGTATTCACTGCCACATATGACATATTAAAAGCAAGAGTGAGCAGGCATCCTCTTGGCTCGCTCGTTCCGTCGTAGATCTCATCTTACACTTACCATCAGATGTGATCGGGGTCAAAGCGGGCTCATTCATAATATAAAAATTTTGCTTGATGAACTAATACCGAGTAAATGTTTAGTTTTCTTTCTTTTTAAAAAGTTGTGGATGAGTTCGTGGTTAAGAAATTACAGCTGTACTGGTTAAGCAACGCTTACCGAGGTCAAATCAGGCATGGGTAACCAATTTAACATAATCGAGTTTCTTTCGTGCCGTGAAAAGTATGATTAGCTGTTCACAGCTGTCATTTGTACATTTTGACAGTACCGGTAGTCAAAAGCCATCTGACACCAGTCTTTTCTATAGTAATGTCTATCACAAATCATCATCCGCTGAGCCTTTTAGGTCGACTTCCAGTCTAGTCTGGATGCAGCTGGGTCTTACATGGAACGACTGCCTATTTGACGTCCACAACCTAGTAGTTAGCTGTCAAACACGATACAAGATTTTCTGGCTTCTGTCTTCTCGTTATGACTGTACAAAAAGTACAAATGACAGTTGGTAATATCTACATGTTAAAATTGTTACCCATCCACGAATAAACCTTGGCAAGCATTGCATAACCTTGGATATGTCGATCCGTCTCTCTATCACTAATGAAAATACAATTTTGAAATGCTTTCTCGTTTGTTTACAAGAGGTAATTCATTATTATTCAACAATTAATATTTACCATTTTATTCGGCTGAACGTCTATTCAAAGATGATGTTGATATTTTTATAGGTAAATATTTTGCAAATCATACTCCTTCTTATGAGTTACCAACATATCACGCCTAAACATTATTTAACGAATTCTTTTCTTTAAGACGGCCAACGATAACAAGCGTTCGAAATTCGAATTTGATAGCATATCTGTGTTACATAATCTATGGTTCTATGTTTATAAACCGCGAAACGACCGGCCGCCGGACGGCGACCGTCATTATCATTATCCATTCAGTCAGTGTGTTGTGAATTGTTTGAGAGGGAACTCTTTTACATGATGGCGCGCGTAAGTACAAAATATTTTTCCAAAGTTTCCAAGTTGTAGTGTTCCAAAGTTTCGTGTTTAGAACCAAAAACATCAGAATATGTTTAGCATTAGTCTTAGACAAACTAGGCAAAGTATGTCTGCATTTTAGGTGTCTATTTACCTAATCTTTACAATAACAAAATACTTAGATACATACACCTACCTACCAATTTAATATTTAGTGACTGTGACAGTTGGGTCTTTGATTTCAATATAATAGTCAGATAACAATTAAGTTAAAATTAGAATCACACCAATCAAAATTTAATAAAAAAAAAAACATTATAAAAAGTAAAATCTTAAGTTAAATGATTGAAATTGAATTTATAATTCGACGTAAAGGATGATAAAATTACTTATGTATAGTACCTACTTATTAATTCGTTATTTATAAGGAAGTGGTTATCATTTGCCCCTATATAAAATAGTAGGTATACATAACGTGACCAGACGTCAAGTTTTGAACGGGATTGTCCCTTTTTAGGGTTCCGTAGCCGAATGGCAAAAAACGGAACCCTTATAGTTTCGACATGTCTGTCCGTCTGTCTGTCTGTCCGTCCGTCCGTATGTCAATGCCATTTTATTCCAAAACTATTAAGACTATACATGTGAAACTTAGTAGGTAGATGTATTCTGTGAACCCAGGGCCGGATTAACCATTAGGCGCAGTAGTTGACGCGGGGCCTAGGGGCCCCGCGTCATCTAAGGGCCCAGGCCCAGTGCACGCACCAAGAAAACATGTTTCTTCAAACGAGAATTTGATGTGCGTGTGAACTTAGGGACCTCACTGTTATCTCACAAAATACAAATCGTTAGACTTAGTAGTAGAATTAAAACAATATTAGAACAAATTTGGGAATAAGTAAACAAATATATTAAAAACCACGCCTTTGATGTGCGTTTCAGTTCACACACGATTTGGTCAGTCAATGTAAGAAAAGGGGCCCCGAGAATGCCATTGACTTAGGGCCTCTGACAGGGTTAATCCGGCTCTGTGTGAACCGCTTTCCGATTTTAAGAAAAAAAATAAAAAATATTTAAAATAAAGGGGGGTCCCCATACATGGAACTAGAACTGAAAATATTTTTTTTCATGAAACATATGCGTGTGTGGTATCTATAGACAGGTCTTTAAAAATGATATAAAATTTCTAAAACCACTTTTTCATAAAGTCAATCGTTTAAAAGATATAAGCTTCCAAAGTGGTAAAATGTGTGTCCTCCCCCCTCTAACTTCTATAATAATGGAGTGAAAAATCTAAAAAAAATATATGTCTGTAGATCTTAATGTAAACTTTCAACCAAAATTGGTTTGAACGAAATCGGGTCAGCAGTTTTTGAGATACAGCATATTTTCTAAAACCGCAAATATAACTTTGTAATTCATACAAACACTATGAAAAACAAAGTTATTTAGCGTCGTTGTAAAAATGTAAATAAGCTAGTTTTTAGAACTCTTTAAGGTGTTTTTTTATTCGTCAAATAAAATATACATATTATATTTATATTATTATAGTTACTACGGAACCCTTCATGGGCGAGTCTGACTCGCACTTGGCCAATTTTTATAGTTACAAGTCCCGGTGTCCGAAATGAACTCTGGAACGCAAAATTGTTCCGTTTTCTGCCGGCTTTTCAGTTCTAAAGGCGATGTTGATAAGTGAGGTGAATATAAAAAAAATTGGCCAAGTGCGAGTCGGACTCGCCCATGAAGGGTTCCGTAGTAACTATGATAAATATAATATACTTAGTGTATTAATTTGAAAAAAAAAAACCTTACAAATTTCTTAAAACTAGCTTATTTACAATTTTTACAACTACGCCAAATAACTTTGTTTTTCATAGTATTTGTATGAATTACAAAGTTATATTTGCGGTTTTAGAAAATATACTGTATCTCAAAAACTGCTGACTCGATCTCGTTCAAACCAATTTAGGTTGAAAGTTTACATTAAGATCTACAACATATGGCTTTTTTAGATTTTTCGCTTCATTATTATAGAAGTTAGAGGGGGAGGACACACATTTTACCACTTTGGAAGCGTATATCTTTTAAACGATTAACTTTATGAAAAAGTCATTTTAGAAACCGTAATGTCATTTTTAAAGACCTGTCTATAGATACCACACACGTATAGGTTTCATGAAAGTAAATATTTTCAGTTTCAGTTCCATGTATGGGGAGCCCCCTTTATTTTAAATATTTTTTAAATTTTCTCTTATAATCGGAAAGCGGTTCACAGAATACATCTATTTACCAAGTTTTACATGTATAGTCCTAATAGTTTTGGAATAAAATGGCTGTGACATACGGACGGACGGACAGACAGACAGACGGACAGACATGTCGAAACTATAAGGGTTCCGTTTTTTGCCATAACCCTAAAAAACGTAGCAAGAGTTTCAATCGTACTTAAAATCACCTATATTAAAGCAGATTTGTTCCTCTGATAAATATAACTAAGTAAACGTTTCGGGTACCTATATATATTTTTTAATTTGGAACTTTTAAGCTGACTTTTCTGAATAAATGACTTTTAAAAAAGGTTTTTTTTTCTCTAACTACCTGTTAATTGACGTAAATAAACCGTCCCGTTTGAAGTCAAAGAATTAATGGTCACGTTAGGTATACATCAAGGTCTTGGACAATTCAATGAATATAATACATACCTAATATTATCTATGGTTAATTACTCGCAGCATGCAATAATAATTATCTATTTAAACGAGGTAGGTACATATCTTTTTTGTTTTTTTTTTTATTGGCTTAGCATTAGCATTTAGCCAATGGAGGTACATATTGTATTTATAAACTGAATACGTTTTGTACCTAAGTAGAAAGAATTTGTTTGGTATAATAGAAAAATATTTGTTTGAGTAGAGACACACAATAACTACAATAGAAAGTAACAAACATCAAACTGACAACAAAAATTGCGCTGAGTATAAGAGTTTTTCCTAAGTTATGTCTAGATTTCTAGTTAAGAATATTTTAAATCATAATGTTATTTACATTTCACTCAAAATTAAAATAATATTACAAAAAATAAGGTATTCGACATTGTTGTATATCTGAATTAATAAACAAAGTTTGTAGGTAGGTACTCCGAAAATAATAGTTACTTAAGTACTACATTTTAGTCAAAACTACCACCGCTTAAAGAAAAAATCGCTGTCTCGATGTTGTGTCGTAATACTCGTAATGCAGTTAATCATCCAGTGGTACGTAGGGGAAGGTGCGGCAGCTTCATACAGTTTTTATATTTCATCTTATAGAATGCTCTCGGGTATCGATATCTTTATTGATTCATCAAAAATCAATAGTCTTACTATCTGACTTTATATAAAAAACATGAAATTTGTGTAAATACATTTGTACGACTTTTTGTAACACTTGAAAGAAAAAATTAAAAATGTATGAATGTACCCCACATGCGGGGCACTTACATACAGCCTATGGGGCAGATTCATACATGTGACAAAATACACAAGTTTTGCGTGAAATGTTTATTTATTTATCAAAATCAAACTATCAAAACACAACGTTCATGAAAACAAAAGCAATATTAGTCTCTATTATCAAATAATACTTACATAATCATATAAAAAGACAAATATAGTTAGTTTTTATTTTTATGGCACCGAGGGAACTAACTTAACCTAACACACACAGCACACAGAGAGATACTTATCCAGTTCTAGAGCTGACAGCGACAAAATTCCCACTCAGAAAGGCCATGGTAGAGCGCATGAATTTGACCTTAAATTTCGTTTCCCAATGGGGTGACGACAATCTGGTCAAATTCAATGCTCTGAAAACACAGGCTTGTCTTTTCAGCGCTAAAAGGAGCCCTTTTGAATTGACCCCTACTTTTCGAAGTACATTTGTGCCAGTTACCAATCGCCTGGAGCTTTTGGGCATGGAGTTGACGTCAGACCTCAACTTCGGCTCAACCATCGAGTTCAGAGCTCAGACTGCAACAAAAAAACTGGGAATCCTACACAAGGTGAGGCAGTACTTCACGCCTGGACAGCTTCTAATTCTGTATAAAGCACAGGTCCGTTCCTGCGTGGAGTATTGCAGCCACTTGTGGGATGGCTCTGCAAAGTACCAACTTGCTACATTGGACTCGATCGAGCGCAGAGCTAAAAGGCTTATAGGCGACGAGGTGCTGGTGGACAAGCTTCATAGCCTGGCTCATCGGCGAACCGTTGCTTGCCTGTCGGTTTTCTACAGATTGTACTTCGGGGAGTGTGCGCAGGAGCTCCATGACCTGATTCCTCCATATCCCTTTCACTACCGGACTACCAGACACATGGCTGGGTACCACCCACACTTGGTTGATATACCGTCTTGTCGTACAAAGCGCTTCTCCTCCACATTTATTGTGCGCACAGCCAAGCTGTGGAATTCTCTGCCGGCTGATGTGTTCCCTGCCACTTATGACCTTTCAGCCTTTAAAGCACGAGTAAATAGGCATCTTCTGGGCTCGCTCGTCCCATCTTAGACCTCATCTATCGCTTACCATCAGGCGAGATCGAGATCAAGAAGTGGGCCCACCAGTTATAAAAAAAACAGTCTTTCTGATCAGTCAGATCACTTTTTAAATATCTACATCCTATTGCTTAATAAATTTATAAACAAACAAAAAATGGGGCACATTCATACAGTATGAATGTGCCCCGTACACTCCTGTATGAATCTACCCCATCACAAGAAAATGAAATCAAAATATTTCTAGAAAAAAAGCAAGCATATATAAAATTATTCACAGATTAATTCACACACTTGACCCTATTATCTTTTAAATAAAATAGAACTGAATAATCTAGAGGGCAGCTTTTATTAAAAAAAAGACGTTAAAGTGAGCTTATAAAAATACTTATGCCTGGCCGTATCACGTTCTGTGTCACACCGACTTGCGTTTCACACCGACTGCTTTCAAACTCCGTGAGCAACCATACACAAAAGTAAGCTACGCATACACGCATAAGTCATTCTGTTGATGTGCGCCTAACATCAGATATGTTTGGTGTATGACGGTGCCCCTTGTATGAATCTACCCCACTTTCCCCTACCATTTTGTTTGCAGTTGTAGGTTAACTTTTTAAACTTTTTTACATCAATAATATTTTTTTGACGAATTTATATTTCATATAATTTCGTCACATATTCATGATGAAGTAACAGATATCTTTTAAAGAACGTGCTTTTTTTTCTTAAATTTATCATTACATTAGCTTTTGCCTGCGGCTTCAACCGCATGGGAGATTTTTCCCGAGTAAATCCCGATTCCGTGGGAATTCCGGGTTAAAAACTGGCCTACGTGTTATTCCAGGACGTCTGTTACATTAAAGATTTTGACCCTCTAGAGGTAATGGTACAAAGAGCTCAGATGCAACGTGGTTGGTATTGAAACAATAAACGGTTTCAAACAACAAGTTTATTCAAACAAGGTAAAGTAAAATACATAAAGAGGTTATTGCCAGCCAGCTTAAAACTCAGTCGGTGGAGCTTCAGGTTGTGGGGGGATGAAGATAATACCAGTACTGTTCTATTCTACTACTTACCATTACGAAATTTATTCATGACTAGCTTTTGCCCGCGACTTCGTCCGCGTGGAATAGTTACTTTGGGCTAACGTTAAATTTAACCCCGATTTTGAAGCATTCTTCATTGGCGCTCCGCTCCTATTGGACTTAGCGTAATGATATATAGCCTATAGCCTTTCTCTATAAATTGACTATTTAATTAAAAAATATTTTTTCAATTCGAACTAGTAGTTCCTGAGATTATCGCGTTCAAACAAACAAACAAACTCTTCAGCCTTATATTATTAGTATAGGTAGCTGTTGCCCGCGACTTCATCCACGTTTCCGTCGTTTTTCGTAAAAAAAAAGTATCCTATGTCCTTCCTCACGGTTTAGTGATTTTGATGTAACAGACATATTAACTTTCGTAATTTTGTAGGGCAATATAATATGTCAATCTATAATAATACTGTTAAAAATATCGCAATACCGAACCGCCCAATATTATTGTTAATAGCTGTGCCCGCGACTCCGTCAGCGTGTGACTCCTTGTGTGTTATTAAGTTAATGTATCGGTAATATTGTTTAGATCACGTTCACATGAGGCTTAAGTACGTATAGAACGACAATACTTCAGCGCAAAGCTTCCGGGTAAACTATGTTGAAAGTTGACCCGTCCGGCACGTGAACATAAAGATTTATAGAACTGCTAACCCGGGAAAGAGCGACGTACAATTGACCATGCGAGAAACAACTGACACCGATATCTACTCCAGCAACACGAAAAGTCTGCCCTTGAGCCTTATTAATTGTCATTGCATAACACACCGATACTGGGAATTGCGTTCTTTTAAATTAGAATGGAAAATTATTTGGTATTATGGGAATTCTGGGAATAAAAGCGGTTTCTCCTGCACCGCAACCTGTTAAAATTTGAGCCTCGATTATATTTTGTTGCAACTGGGTTACTTTTAGCCGAGTTCCATTGCAAAGTTGTGGTGGTTTTAAATTTCGGAGCAGAATAATAATCAGAAAGCTTTGAACTGCTAAGCTATCGGGAGTTACACGTGTTATTGTGAGTCAACCATAAAAGCTAGATATATTCTGTCGTGGGATATTTTTTATATAATTTTAAGGAGAACATTTCCGTCATACATGATTTCTGTGTAGCTTTAACCATTAAGGTTGCACTCGCGACGGAAGCTTAAAAAATGGAGTAACTTCTCCCGTTTTCCCAACATTTCCCTTCATTGTTCTGCTCCTATTGATTGTAGCGTGATGAAAAGTATACTATAACCAGCTCAGAAGTATGAAAAATAATTGTACCAAGTTTCGTCAAAATCCGTCGAGTAGTTTTTGTTTCTATAACGGTTATACAGACAGACAGACAAAAATTTTACTGATTGCATTTTTGGCATCAGTATCGATCCCTAATCACCCCCTGATAGTTATTTTGTAAATATATTTCATGTACAGAATTTACCTCTCTACAGATTTATTATAAGTATAGATGAAGTAATGGATATATTTTGAAGTATTTTTTTTTTATTTATCATTACACTAGCTTTTGCCTCGACTTCGATCGCATGGGAGGTTTTTCCCGTATAAATTCCGATCCCGTGGGATTCCCGGGATAAAAAGTAGCCTATGTACTGAAATGAAATGAAATATTTATATTGTAAAATTGGTTATAAATAACGCTTTTACACGTCATGTTTTTTTGCGTGTTAAGTTTAGTTTAGCTAGATGAGGCCGGTGTTTCCTGACTGACTACTCTGAGAAGAAACACTGAAACAAACTCAGAGGTCAACGTCTCTTTTAAAGTCCATACAATTTGTGTTGGTCCAATCATGAAAAACATGTAGGTTCATGTCTTTGGTGCTGTTTGAGGAAATAACCACACAGATTTGAGTGGACCTGTCCAGACAATGCAAGCATTTGTCAGTTATCGTGTAGCAGTTGTTCCAGGATATCAACTACCTACTTACCAAGTTTCATTGAGATCTTTTCAGTAGTTTTTGCGTGAAAGGAAGGCAGTCGCTCCGTGAAAGACACTAATATTCAGTTGAATCCGGGAAGACTAAAAGCCGACCCAACATATTTGGGAAAAAGGCTAAACAGATTATGAGATTTTAAGGTAGTTATTTTCAGGCCACAACTGTCTGAAAATAAAGTATTTGCTCCAAAGAAGTGGTTCCCAATCCGTCTTCGCAGGAACACTAGGATTTTGTGTCTCCTCTTCAACATTCTACACAACCCGTCTTACCCTTCCTACCTGCGTGAGCGTTTTTCAACCGACGACCAAAAGAGGAGGTTATCAATTCGACGCGTATAATTTTTTTTTTTTTTTTTATGTATGATCACCAGTGATCGGTGTAGGTAGATTGAAATGGGGTCATTGATCCGAAACGTATATATTAATATGGACATTCCTCCGGAATCAGTGGATTATTAAAAAAAAACCGGAACTTATGTAGGAATTTTATTCTGCCAGAGTGGAAGGAGTCATTTGATGATTTGCCATCCTCAAAAAAAAGGTAGGAATTGTAATAAAATGCTAAAAACAAAAAAATAAAAATTAAAGCTTCGATCGGAATTAGATTGTTTTTATTATTCAACAGATAAATAATGAATTAATTTAGTTTTTATACCTTCCTTTAAATTTTGAATTGAGTAGGAATAATATCACTACCAACATTAACAATGTTTAATTGAATCCGGAAATACCGGAATTACTTTCCGGGAAAATGGCTTATCCATGTTATTCTTTCTGTGTGCATTTATGATACAAGTACCAAAAATCAATCTGCCTACTCCGATCACTGATGATCACCGAGTACTCGAAGACGGCTGAACCGATTCGGAAAATTCTTTTTTTGTTTGATAGGGTATACTTTGAAATTGGTACCATTTGTCACCAAGTCAGGATTTGATGATGGGATCTTGGAGAAATCGAGGGAACTCTTCAAATATTATAGGCACACCTATGGCGTTTTGGGTATTTCTTATAGTAACTTGTGCAGTTGCTCTCAAAAAGTACCATTTGGGGAAGTGGAACTGATGATGAAGACCACAGATGGCCGCCGAAACTACTCAATAATAAGTATTTCGTGGATTGCGATTCGATTACTTGAATATGGATATTAAGCACTTGGTGCTCGTCACAATGCATATGGTGATGTATAGCTGATGGTGAAGTACCAGGAGAACTCCTCAAAAATTAACGGCCCAGTATTGGGAAAAGCAATATTTTGTAAAATGTTATATGTAGTTGACATTTAGGCTCTTGTAACTAGGTAAATAAAAAATCAACCAACTAAAAAGAATGAAATAAAAACTTTTTACCAAAAAATTAAACCGACTCCCAAAAAACACTGCAAAGTGAAAAATAACTTTAATTTCGGAAGTCGGTGCCAAAAACGAAAATACAAAACTAAAGACACCGACTACCGAAATTAAAGTTATTTTTCACTTTGCAGTGTTTTTTGGGAGTCGGTTTAATTTTTTGGTAAAAAGTTTTTATCTTACGCTCGTTCTAGCGACGTACCGTGTAGATCACACCTTAGATCCCTCCTTAAATCTCATCCTCATAAAACTAGCTACTACTCTTATTCCTTCTCTGTCCATGCTGTAAGATTGTGGAACTCACTTCCGCCTAGCATTCGTGATTTAAAAACTATATCTCTATTCAAATGTCGATTAAAAGAGCATTACCTTTCCTCTTAACTGTGTAAATTATTTATGTATATATTTATATGTATATTACATTATGTATTTATTTAAGTATATGTTATTTTATTGCATTGTAAGTATGTGTAAGTATATTTAATATTTTAGTTTTAGACTTCACATATTCATATTTATTTCTCTTCTTGTTCTCACACACTATTCTCTACATTTCTTTTTCACTTCTCCTTTCGCAGGTCTGCTGGAAGAAATTTCTTAAGAAATAAGCAGTACCTTTGTACTCAGATATTATAATTATGTTTATCTTAATGTATTTTACTGTGTGTAGGTACATAAATAATAAAATAAATAAATAAATAAATTTATCTATTTATCATCCCGAGCTGACAGCTCGTCATGTTCCGCATGGCTCAAAGAGCATTCAACAGCAATTGTGGGACCCGATAAGGCATGCCGCGGTTGCAGGAATGTTCTGACGTGGTTTCCCAAGAACGCAAGGCCAACTGGAGAAACAGGGTGGATTATAATCAGTACAAGTCTGATCATGGCTAACGCGGAGTAACTGAAGGCACAGGATTGAGTTTTATGCGGCATTCCCTTCCGATCCACGGAGAGCTGAACTGAAGGAATCATGTAATGATTGTCCCCCTGAAACAAAAAGAAGGGTATAACATAATAATTACCTGTTGAATGTTATGAAATGTAGGTTTCTAAAATTATCGAGGTGCATTTTCAACCGACGACAAAAAGAGGAGGTTATCAATTCGACGCGTATATTTGTTTTTATTTTTTTATTTTTATTAATGTATGATCATCGATTACTCGAAGACGGCTGAACCGATTTGGAAAATTCTTTTTTTGATTGAAAGGGTATACTTCGATATTGGTCCCATTTTCATAAACGTCAGGATCTGATGATGGGATCCTGGAGAAATCGAGGGAACTCTTCAAATATTATAGGCACACCTATGTCGTTTTGGGTATTTATTACAGTAACTTGTGCAGTTGCTCTCAAAAAGTACCATTTGAGGAAGTGGAACTGATGATGAAGACCACAGATGGCCGCCGAAACTACTCAATAATAAGTATTGAGTGGATTGCGATTCGATTACTTGAATATGGATGTTACGCACTTTATGCTCGTCACAATGCATATGGTGATGTAGAGCTGATGGTGAAGTACCAGGAGAACTCCTCAACAATTAACGGCCCAGCATTGGGAAAAGCAATATTTTGTAAAAGGTTATAAGTAGTTGATAATTAGGCTCTTATAACTAGGTAAATTAAAAATAGACCAACTAAAAAGAGTGAAATAAAAACTTTTTACCAAAAAATTAAACCGACTCCCAAAAAACACTGCAAAGTGAAAAATAACTTTAATTTCGGAAGTCGGTGCCAAAAACGAAAATACAAAACTAAAGACACCGACTACCGAAATTAAAGTTATTTTTCACTTTGCAGTGTTTTTTGGGAGTCGGTTTAATTTTTTGGTAAAAAGTTTTTTTTTGTTCTCACTATTACTTAAGGCCGCTATCCCACTGGCGTTTTACAAGCGTTGGCGTCTCTCGAACGTCTGCGCAACGTCAACGCTGCGCAGACGCGACGTTGACGTCGACGTTGCGCAGACGTTCGAGAGACGCAAACGCTTAAAATGCCTAAAATTTAATTTTGTAAATTGGTTATTATAGTTGCAAATTGGTTGGTATTGTGAGGAAAAATATTGATTATTGTCTCAAACACAAGTCATTCTTGTTTTTTTTTACGTGGCCTTCTTATTAAAACTAACTTACTTTATTTTCCTGTTACGCCCGCTGTAGGTAATTATTTCAAGGACAGGGCCGAGTTGCAGTACTGCATTATCTATACATATATTACCTTCCTCATTTTATTTTAAGTACCTACTTATTTATTTAATTACCAACATTACATAATAACCTACATTACAGAATGCAAAATTTTAGATGATTGTTACTAAAACACGCAAATGTGTAATCTATACTTATAATAAATCTGTAGAGAGGTCAATTCTGTACATGAAATATATTTACAAAATAACTATCGGGGGGTGATTAGGGATTGATACTGATGCCAAAAATGCAATCAGTAAAATTGTTGTCTGTCTGTCTGTCTGTCTGTATAACCGTTATAGAAACAAAAACAACTCGACGGATTTTAACGAAACTTGGTACAATTATTTTTCATACTCCTGAGCTGGTTATAGTATACTTTTCATCACGCTACAATCAATAGGAGCAGAGCAGTGAAGGGAAATGTTGGGAAAACGGGAGAAGTTACTCCATTTTTTAAGCTTCCGTCGCGAGTGCAACCTTAATGGTTAAAGCTACACAGAAATCATTTATGACGGAAATGTTCTCCTTAAAATTATATAAAAAATATCCCACGACAACATATATCTATCTTTTATGGTTGACTCACAATAACACGTGTAACTCCCGATAGCTTAGCAGTTCGAAGCTTTCTGATTATTATTCTGCTCCGAAATTTAAAACCACCACAACTTTGCAATGGAACTCGGCTAAAAGTAACCCAGTTGCAACAAAATATAATCGAGGCTCAAATTTTAACAGGTTGCGGTGCAGGAGAAGCCGTCTTTATTCCCAGAATTCCCATAATACCAAATAATTTTCCATTCCAATTTAAAAGAACGCAATTCCCAGTATCGGTGTGTTATGCAATGACAATTAATAAGGCTCAAGGGCAGACTTTTCGTGTTGCTGGAGTAGATCTCGGTGTCAGTTGTTTCTCGCATGGTCAGTTGTACGTCGCTCTTTCCCGGGTTAGCAGTTCTAGAAATCTTTATGTTCACGTGCCGGAAGGGTCAACTTTCAACATAGTTTACCCGGAAGCTTTGCGCTGAAGTATTTTCGTTCTATAGGTACTTAAGCCTCATGTGAACGTGATCTAAACAATATTACCAATACATTAACTTAATAACACACAAGGAGTTACACGCTGACGGAGTCGCGGGCACAGCTATTAACAATAATATTGTGCGGTTCGGTATTGCTATATTTTTCAACAGTATTATAGATTGACATATTATATTTCCCTACTAAATTACGAAAGTTAATCTGCCGGTTACATCAAAATCACTGAACCGTGAGGAAGGACATAGGCTACTTTTTTTTACGAAAAGCAACGGAAACGTGGATGAAGTCGCGGGCAACAGCTATCTATACTAATAATATAAGGCTGAAGTGTTTGTTTGTTTGTTGGAACGCGATAACCTCAGGAACTACTGGTTCGAATTGAAAAAATATTTTTTAATTAAATAGTCAATTTATAGAGAAAGGCTATAGGCTATATATCATTACGCTAAGTCCAATAGGAGCGGAGCGCCAATGAAGAATGCTTCAAAATCGGGGTTAAATTTAACGTTAGCCCAAAGTAACTATTCCACGCGGACGAAGTCGCGGGCAAAAGCTAGTATATAATAAACAGCTTTTGCCCGCAACTTCGTTTTGCGTGGGAGGTTTTTCCTGCGTAAATTGAGATCCCGTGGGAATTCCGGGATAAAAAGTAGCCTATGTGTTATTCCAGGATGTCAACTATCTACTTACCAAATTTCATTGAGATCCGTTCAGTACTTAGTTTTTGTGTGATAGGGCAATAAATAATCTCACAAACTTTCGAATTTATAATATTAGTAGGACAATCTGAAATAACACAGACTTTTCGAACGGACGAAGTCGCGAGCAACATCTAATCTATAGGAGCACTAATCCATACTAACCATACTAATGTTATAAATGCGAAAGTAACTCTGTCTGTCTGTTACCTTTTCACACCTAAACCCTGAATCGATTTAGATGTTTGGCATGGGAATAATTTAGGACCCTGGGAAGGACATATGATAGTTTTTTTTATCCCGATATAAGGTTCCCGTGGGATAGTTTTCGATTGCATGCGGGCGAAGCCGCGGGAAAAAGCTAGTATTTAATAAAACTAGTATTATAAAGAGGTCAAGTTTGTTTGTTTATAGGAAGCCATATCTGGATCTACTGAACCAATTTTGAAATTTATTTGACCAATAGAAAGCTGCATTATTTAGTGTGACTTAGGCTACATTATTCGCTAAAGAAATCTCAAGTTCACGAGAGTGAAACTGCGTGCGGGACCTAGTATTACCTATACATCGTCACTTATCAAAAAACACCATTCGCTCAAAACGTTTTGGGAATACTTTCATTGTGCGTACGGCTAAGAAGTGGAATTCCCTGCCGGAATCTATGTTTCCCGATAGCTATAACCTGGGAGTCTTTAAGTCAAGAGTGAATAGGATACTTCTAGGTAAGCGTGCTCCATCTTCAACCACATCATCATAGCTAGAAGGAAACACCGACTCTGGCATGGAATTCCACCCCTTAGCTGGACGCACAATGAAAATATTCAATGCGTTCTCCCGTGGACTTCATCACCATAAAAACATCACCTCCTTTCATCATGTAACGATGGCGCATCGTCGATCGTCTTGTAGTCCGCTGATGGAACAGGCTTGGAGGAATTACTTTCTGCAATTCCATCACACACTCTCCGAAGTATAACCCATAGAAAACCAATAGACTGTAACTCGTCGCCAATGTTCAAGTGTCTGGAGCTTTGACTCGACCAGTGCATCGTTGACAATGAATCTCTCGCCCCGTTTCTCGATAGACTCAAGCGCGTCCAGTTGGTATTTGTCAGATCTATCCAAAAGATGAGAGCAGTACTCCATACACGATTGAACTTGACCTTGATCTTTCTCAAGCTTTAATAGCTTGAAGCTTGAGGAATGTTATAGGCTTCTTTCATACCACCTTATTTGTTACCATGGCTTATTTCACCATACCAAATTCCACCCAAATCTACGCAGAAATTTCGAAGTTTAGTTCGTTTAAACAAACTTTTTCACAGGAAAATATGACAAAATTTTAACGCAGACGAAATAGCGAGTAAGTGCTAATAAACCAATATGTAAAAGTAAATAATGTCTGCACTTGTGTGCAATCAACCTTGTTTATATAGATAAACCTCTCAATCAACTGATAATTATTGACAGCGTATCAATTTGAGCTCACGTATGACTGTAATCGTTTCATCAGTTATCCACGTAATCACAGTCTTTTTTTATTGAAAATAGGTTCGCGTTTGACCACTATCTCACCCGATGGTAAGTGATGATGTGATCGAAGATGGAGCACGCTTACCCAAAAGGAACCTATTCACTCTTGACTTAAAGACTCCTAGGTTGTAGCTGTCAAGAAACACAGACTCCGGCAGGGAATTCCACTCCTTAGCCGTACGTACAATGAAGGTATTCCCAAAACGTTTTGTGCGTCGATAGAAAACCGATAGACTTGCAACTTGTCGTCGGTGTTCAAGGCTCTGGAGCTTTGAGTCGACCAGTGCATCGTTGCCAATGAGTCTCTTGGCCCGTTTCTCGATAGACTCAAGCGCGTCCAGTTCCAATCGTCTTTTAAATCGATTGATTACCTAAAGATCGCATTTTGACTAATCGATAAAAAGCCAGCCCGTATAATCAAATAAATAAACAAATTATAGACCACTTTTTATCCCGGAATTCCCACGAAATCGGGATTTACGCGCTATATACCTCCCACGCGAATGAAGTCGCGGGCAAAAACTAGTTTATTCATAATATTAATGTAATGTATAGATACATTGAATCGCCGACTGTATGAATTGAATTGTATTAGTTTAGTTACAGTAGGCGATTTTGAAATTTTTCGGAGAGAAAATCTACAAAATACTCGTCCCGCTCTGGGTGGAATAGGAGGGAGTGTCACAAGTCTACTGACTAAAAACTCACCTTGTTCCTTCAGTTACCCTTACTTTCCGAGATTTCGATATCTAGTTAGAACATTACTCGCGGATTTTTTAAACCCCTCAACCACATTTGAGATATTTCTAATTATTTTCTTTTGTTTTACATACTTAGTCTGGAACAGCAAATAAAATACTTTTAATGGTCGCGGCTAGTAATAGATTTTTTAAAACTAGCTGGTTATTATTAAAATCGACTCAGCCGTTCCCGATACAAGCCCGGATAACCAGAACGACAGCCTTATGGTGAACGCAGACCTAGCCGCACCGCACGCGCCGCAGTCTTTGCATTCGAATTCTTTATATGAAGTTCTATGCAACCTCGCACACCTACCCGCGCCGCAGTCGCCGCAGTCCCTGAAACGACCGAACTCCCCTAGCCGCAGCTGATGACGTCATCCGCACGCAGCGCGGATGACGTCATTCGCATCCACGGCGCGCAGTGTTGCCAGAGTTATAAAGTAGACAGAGAATCTCTGTCAACGGTTTATAATAAAATTACTTATTCTCGTATAAATAATTACTTGCTTATTCCCTATTATAGCACCTACAGATAAAATTACACAAAAGAGCAAAATACCAATACCAAATACAGATTTTTTAAATCTTCGGATAGATAATGCTTTCAAAAATCTGGCAACACTGACGGGAACGACTGCAGCGACTGCGGCGCGGATAGATGTGCGAGGCCATTAACAAAAAGCGATGACTGCGGGGACTGTAGAGACTGCGGTGCGGCTAGGTCTGCGTTCACCATAACAGTACAAAAAAATGTTTGTGTTTTCATATCGTGTGCACTTTGTGCACTTGAGAAAGCATTTTTTTTTTTTTTTTTGTGTGTGGCATCTCGCAGGTCAACCTCTGAGGTTGTCGGCTGATTAACCGGGCTTGCCTGTGGTTGCCTTAATTAATAAATTAATTAAAGCCTCCAGCCAGGGCTTATTAAAAAACTTACAAACTAGGCGACTACACGCTAAGGGCACCACCTGCGGGGTACGGACCTCGGCTTAGGGCGTCGCAGGGGAGGGCAGCTAGGGACAGGCTGGATCATATCATTATTATTATTAATAAGGGAATTTAAAGCTTCTGGCTCAGCGTCGCGGGCTGGCTCTGGCAAGGGTCGGGGTGGACTATTACGGGGACGTCGCGGCGGGCCTCGGCGGCGAGGACGGAAGGACGGTCGGTTTTTGTGTTTGTGTGCCACTGTACTTGTTTCCCTACGGCTCTCTTGGAGCAGGGTGATTGCGTCATCGGGAGACACTAGGGTATGCCTTGGTCGGCGAATCTTAGAGATACGCGAGGGTTCGTATTGGGCGGCCGATACGATAAGGGGATTCCTATGTTGGATTGAAGTTTCAAAGAAACGCTTGGAGACGCGTTTCATGAACTGCTGGATGGTGGGCATCTTGAGGTCTACGTGAAGAAGCTCATTTCGAACATAAAAGGGCGCTCCCGTGACTCTACGGAGGAATCGGTTTTGGAGGGTCTGCATCTTGTGGAGGAGGTAGGGTTTTGCGTGTGCGAAAACAACGCAGGCGTAGGTCATGATGGGACGGATGACCGCGGTGAAAATACGCAGCTTGCACCTGAGTGATAACTTGCTGCGAGAGCTAAGAATGAAGTGGAGCCTACCTAGAGCGAAAGCGGCGCGCGAACGTGCCTGCTTTATGTGCTCAGCGAAGGAGAGGTGTCTATCGAGGACCACGCCTAAGTATTTGGCTTGCTTTTCCCAAGGGATCGGCTTGCCGTACATGGTAATCGGACGGGGGGAGTGTGGGTTTATCCGCGGTTTAGAAAAGAGGACTGCCTGGCTTTTGTCTGGATTGACTTCGATTCTCCATTTCGGGAACCACTTGGCCAGAGTGTTTGCGGAAGTTTGGAGAGTGCGAGCGATGGCATCGGGTTTAAGACCGGTATAATAGATAGCCGTATCGTCGGCGAATAGGGCTAGCTGGGTATTTTTATGCTTGGGAATATCACTAGTGAATAACGTGAAAACGAGGGGGGATAGTACGGAGCCTTGAGGAACTCCTGCGCGAATGGGATGGGGGGAGGAAAGCTCCCCCTCATTTCGATAACGAAAGGTGCGATTCGATAAAAAGTCCCGTAGGATGAGCACGAGACGGTCAGGCACGCCGAGTTGGTATAGCTTATAGATTAAGCCATTGTGCCAGACTTTGTCGAACGCTTTCGCTATGTCGAAGAATAAGGCTCCCGTTATTGCGCCCCGTTGGAAGCCGGCGCTGACGTGTTCTACGATGCGGTGGACTTGTTGGATATATGAGTGTTCGGTTCTAAATCCGAACTGCTCATTGGGTATTAGACTCTTTGCTTCGGCAAAATCTTTGAGCCGCTTATATATAAGCCTTTCATAGATTTTACCGAGGACGTTGAGTAAGCTAATGGGACGGTAGCTAGACGGGTCAGACTTGGGCTTGCCTGGTTTGGGAATACCTATGACGGTGGCCTGTTTCCAGGTTGCGGGGAACATATTATTGCTCAATGCGCCATTGAAGATGGCAGTCATTAGCACTATAAGTTGGGCGGGGAAAAGTTTGAAAACCCTATTGGTGATGCCGTCGGAGCCAGGGGCTTTTCGCGGTTGGAGACTTTTAATGATATCCTGGACCTCATCAGGAGTGATGGGGGCCAGTGGATTATCGGGATCTTCGACGGGCGGAAGGGAAGTTCTACGTTCGACTTCGGCGTTCACCATATCGAGGTGGGCTTGGTCTACTGGTTGAGAGCAGGGAGAACACTGGGACTCTAGGCTGTTGGCTAGGCATTCTGCTTTTTCAGAGTTATCGAAGGCGATACTCTTATCGGGACGAATGAGAGGAGGCATTGTGGCCTCTTCAGTGGATCGTAACTTCCTCTGAAGCTGCCAGAAGGCAAGATGGGTGGGCTCAAGTTCACTCAGCATCTTGTCTCAGCTCGCATTACGCTGCTCGGCAATGCGTTTCCTTACAGCACGCTGTAAGTTGCGCATGTGAGCTTTGTTTGCGGCGCAGGGAAAAGCGCTGTACGCACGGATGGCTACGTTCTTCTCGGTTATCAGATTCCGTACATCGTCCGGGAGTTTCCAGCGGTGGTCTTCCACTACAGGAACTTCCCTTGAACAATCGTTCAGGACGGATTGTACGTGATCTGTAAGCGAGTCGATCGCCACCGTCGTGTCAGCGACTGAGACTATGTGGTCAGGAATGGTGTCCAATTAAAGCGACGTGGTGGATTTCAGTTTTTCACTTACTTTCCTCCATTCGGTGATCAATTGGGTCGGAGGAGGTTGGGTAGGATCATGGTTACCCGAGCGGGAACCTAGGTGTAGGATAACGGGACGGTGATCCGAGTTGAGCTCGTGAAGCGCTTCTATGGAGTGTAAATGGAGGTTTACATTCTTTAGGAGCGCCACATCGAGGACCTTGGGGTTATGGTTGGGGTCGTGTGGGTAGTGGGTGGGAGTCATCGGAGCGATGACGTCATAGTTTAGGGTCGCCCCTAGGTTATACACGATTCTGCCTCTGGCATTTGTCGTGTTGCTGTTCCAAGCGGGGTGTTTTGCGTTGAGATCGCCCGCTAGTAAGACGGAGTCACTCAGGCCAAAGAGAGTCGTGAGATCGCTGGTGAGCGCGATAGGATCGTCTGAAGCAAGAGACGCGACCGATGGTGCGGGATGGTAGGCAGAGATGATGGTTATCGGAGGATGACCAGTCATGCCTAGTCGACAGGCAGAGTACTCTAGGTGAGAGAGAGGCGCGGGTGGGGTCAGAGGGATGCAGTATAACTCCTTCCTATAATAAATAAGGGTACCGCCGCCGTAGCAGCGTGTTCTGTCATTGCGAACTAGACGGTAATTCGCAATTTTGGGGTCAGCGCGGTGGGGTTTCAAAAGGGTCTCCTGTATAAGGAGGACGTGTTATTGGTGGTCGCGGAGGAATTTAGTTATTTCGGCGCGTTGGTTGAAAATGCCATTGGCGTTGAAAAAACCTAATTTGAGGGATCGAGGCCTAGTGTGGTTTGTGCGTTGGGAATCCATTGGATCAGTCCATCGCATCCATCTGGTCGAGGCCTAGCACGACATCACTGTGTGTGCTGAATATTTGGCTGTACATTGCCGTCGTAATTTTGCCGTTATTCTGCTTCTCGGCAGCCAGCAGGGCATCGCGGAGAGACCTGGCTTGGTGGGTCATAAATATTCTATAGTGGCGCAGTAGAGTCTGGCCGCAAGACTCACCGTGCGCGACGGGTGAGGGATTGGGCGGTTGTTTGGCTGCAGGAGCAGCAGTGGTTTGAGGCTCGGGTTGGGGACTGGCTGTGGCCTCTGGAGCCACGGCTATAGGCAGGATCTGCGCTGCGATGGGTATATCCATCAGTGCCTGCAAAGGTTTGGCAGTGGCCAAGGAGGGAAAGGCTTTTTCGTGGTTTAGCCTGTTCCACGGGGATGGTCTCTGAGGAGCGAGACGTTGGGGAACTTGAGAGGAAGGTGCCTCTCTTTGTTGGCGGGCGTTGGCGCGCTTCGCTAATTTAGGAGCGAGTTTGGGGGCTTTGGGACAGCCGCTGTAGTTTGCCGGGTGACCGGTCTGGCCGCAGAGAACGCAGCTGGGTGGTTCCGAACAGAGGGTTCGGTCTTTGGGCCGAGGGCAGTCCGCAGTGCTGTGCTCGCCCAGACACTTGACGCATCTGGGAGTCGCATAGCAGTTGCTCTGCGCATGGCCATACAGTTGGCAACGGTGGCATTGTCCCACTGTTGCGGTTTTGTAGGGCTTTTCACTTGAGATACCGGATAGGTGAGAAAGCACAGACAGACTTCAGTTTTATTCATAACTAGCTGACTCGCCACGACTTCGTTCGCGTGGTATCCTACCCCTACCCAACCGATACCACTACCCCTATCCTACCGATACTCTACCCATACCTTACTCTACCCAGGGGCATGCGGCGGAGTAAAAACACACAAAAATTTCTTCTTTTATAGATTTTTAGCATAGCCACAGCCACGCATCGTAGCATGGTGGCGATGCGTTGCTGTGGCTATGCTAAAAATCTATAAAAGAAGAAGTTTTTGTGAGTAATCGGTCACAAAAACTTCTTCTTTTATAGATTTTTAGCATAGCCACAGCCATGCATCGTAGCATGGTGGCGATGCGTGGCTGTGGCTATGCTAAAAATCTATAAAAGAAGAAGTTTTTGTGTGTTTTTACTCCGCCGCATGCCCTGTCATAATCCTATGCACGCGCCTGACTCTACCCCTACCCTACCCAAACACTACACTACCCCTACCCTACCCTACCAATACCGTACCCCTACCCTACCCTACCGTACCGTACCCTACCCCTACCCTACCTCTACCCTACCCTACCCCTACCCTTGAGACCTTTCCTACTTTTTTTCATAAGAACCTTCTCCTGACTAAACCAAACACAACAAAAAAAGAATCAGCCAATTCGGTCCAGCCGCTTTCGTGTTTTGCGCTTAGCAACACATTTAGCGATTCATTTTTATTATATAGATGTGTATAGACCAAAATGTCTTATATTTTACGAATGACCAATTTCGAACCGTGCCCTAACTGCTGACGTTTTGTGCATGAAAGTGCCCATGTAAGCCTATACCTATGAAATAAAACATTTTGAGTTTGAGTTTTAACATTGTACAACATTTTTTCGATCCTTCAGAAATAATAGGCACATCTATGCGTATAATTATTGTAATATTAATTCTGTTTTCAAAAGAGTAACCATGGAGTTTGTTGCCGGTTCGTATCCATAGGAACCGATAAATTCATTCAATATAAATGCGGTAGGTTTTATACTTTGTATAATATTATGTTTACATTTTTATGGAAGATTATTCTAATTACATTTTCACGTTATTTTAATATCGAGTATGCTTATGCGGGCGGCGTGGCATCCCCAAGCCGTTCTCCTCTTGTTAAAAAACAATATATATGCAATCTAAATTTAAACATTTCAAACTATGCCAGCCAGTGCGGTAGGCTGGCCGCTCGCATAGCAGACCTCCACAGTACCTACACTTATACACTAGCTTCTCACGTTTTATAAGTGTGGAGTGCCCATGTAGGCCTATCTGAAATAAAATCCTTTTACATCTCTCATATTCGGTAAGTAGGTCCTTATTACCCCCAAATGGGGCTTGTAGGTAACCAATTAGCGCTCTAGAGTAATAATGTAGCTAGAAAAGCCTTAGGGCTGCTCTTTCGAGAAAAGCTTGAAAAAAGCATTCAGATGAAGCAACTTTTCGTCGGCAATTACAGAGAAATTACATCTGAAAAAAATTGTTAGTAATCTACATGATATGAACCGTAATTTGGTTTGGCCACAATTTTTCCATCGGTATCACATAATAAGAAAAAAAAATGCCAAATCACCTCCAAATCATTGAGATGTAACCATTTTACTCCTTAATTTCTTATCAAAAGAGTATAAAATATATACTACTGCTTTGCAATACAAATAAAAATAATTTGGTTTTGTTACTTTTTACAAATATGTATTATTTTTATTACAATAAATTAAAAATGCGTCCGATTAAAGACTGCGTTTACATCACCCCCGCACTCGTCCACAAATTCAGTGCGGGGCGCATCGTGTTGCTAGGTGGACGTACGTCGCGTTGCGAGAGCTCAAGCACTACGAAATAATATCGTAAAATATTACTGCAAAAATTAATTTTGTAAATAGTGGAATAGCTTTTTAACCGACTTTAGAAAAAGGAGGAGGTTCTCAATTCATCTTGAACTTTTTTTATGATGTTACTTCATTACTCGCAGATGGCTGGACCGATTTGGAAAATTCTTTTTTGTTTGAAAGAGTATACATTCTAGTTAGTTCCATTGTCGTCACGTTTGGATCTGATGATGGAATCATGGAGAAATCGAGGGAACTCTTCAAATATTATAGGCATACCTATAGCGTTTTGGGTATTTCTTATAGTACCTTGTTTAGTTTCTCTCGAAAAGCACCATTTGAGGAAGTGGAACTGATGACGAAGACCCCAGATGGCCATCGAAACAACTCAATAATAAGTATTTCGTGGATTGCGATTAGATTACTTGAATATAGATGTTAAGCAATTTATGCTCGTCACAATGCATATGGTGAAGTAGAGCTGATAGTGATGTACCAGGAGAACTCCTCAAAAATTAACGGCTCTGCACCGGGAAAAGCAATATTTTGTAAAAGGTGATAAGTAGTTGACATTTTGGCTTTTGTAACTAGATAAATTACAAACCGACCCACTAAAAAGCGTGAAATAAAACTTATTATCAAAAAATAGAACCGACTTTCGATTCGTCAAAAAGTTTTATTTCTGATTCTTGTTTATAAGTTAAAGAGTATTCTATGTATCTATAAGTAGTGTTAGTGTTATAAACTCATAGTATTTTACAGTTTTAGTAGTGTTTAAATTTAGTTTGTAAAACATGGGAATAAGCAGAAACGAATGAAGAGAGGTCTAAAAATATTACAAACAAAAGGGTATACATTTATTATCAAGGTAAGTTTAAAGTTTTATCTACATATTTCATTATAAACTATCGCTTTACTTACCTCGCATAAAAGTAGATAGCACAGAGTAAACGGACAGAGGGTAAGCTTCATACAACTGCGCTATGATAGGTACACTACTACAAGCAAGGCGCGTGTGTGCGCTTCGTCTGAGCGAGGCCTGGCTTGAGCCGATATGCACCGGTTTCTCTTCATACGGACGAAGCCGCCAGTTGAGATAGAGAGATAGAGTTAAGATAATGTACAAGAGAAAGAAGGAAACGACAAAGAGAAGGAAATAGAACTAAGGAAAGAAAAATAGATTGATGAGAAAAATGAAGAAAACGAGAACGAAGAAGGACGAAAAGAAAACATAGAACAAGATTTTATATGGCTATCAAAATTTCTAAAAATAAATATTATGTGAACACGGAGAAATAAATGAGGATGAAGAAGTTCAACCAACCAAAAGAATAAAATTACTTGGTGAAAGAAAGTTAAATTTCAGTGAATTTTAGTTATAATCTATTTGTTTATAAAAAATGTAACAAATAATATGACATACACTAGTAATAATTATACTACCTATCTACCTTACTCTAAGTTCCTACCTACATACCTACCTTACCTACCTACCTACCATTTTTCTCTTAATAGAAACCTTCCTCAGACTATATCGAATATTCGAAAAAAAAAAATCCGTATTGGTCCAGCCATTTCTGAGTTTTGCGCTTAGCAACACATTTAGCCATTAATTTTTATTTATATATAATTTAGTTAATAAGATACATCAAGTTGTTTACCTCATGTTTCGAGCCAGGCTGATCTATAATAGAGGTATAGTTTCTACAGTACATACTCAAACTGCATCTATATCAATAGATAATAAATAAAAACAAAATTTGACCACTTTTCATGCGGTACAAATAAAAATGAATTTAACTTTCACGATGACTTGACCTTCTGTGATTTCGATACTCTGTGCCGAGACTAGGCGAAGCGACGACGCATGCTGGCGGCGCACGGTGGGCTGAAAAACGGCTTTCATAGACTTAGGCATTTTATTTTGCAAGTGCCAGTTTTTGTGCCGGATATCACTTCTATTTGTTATAACAATATACAAAAATGACACCAGAATTGATTCTGCACAAAAACGAAGGAATTATAATTTTTTTACGAAAATTTTGTATGGAGCTAGTATGAAAAATCGAAATATCTCTGAAACGGCAGCGATAACCGTAATATCCTTATAGGAGGTTTTAGTACTAATTATTTATGATTTTTTGACATACGTTACATAAAGGTTGTAGATGCCTTTTTTTTTTTTAAATCGTCAAAATATTTTTATTTATTTTTACATATTAAACGTTCCTTTTAGTGTTTAAGTTGAAGAATTCAGAGCTTTAACAACTCTTAACATAAAATAGCATCACCCCTATAGACCTGAAGGACTAGACAGAGGTGTGTAGTATCTTGTTGATCTTGTAAGATTTCCAACAATACCAAATAGTTGAATATCAGTGTCAAAGTGCCCATGCTGTCGCTTCTTTTAGAAAGATAGGGGAATGAAATTGTTAATTGATCATACCCTAAAAGTATGATTACAACATAACCGGACACATAATAATATCGACACAAAAGGAATTTTAAAACCTTGCATACGTTCAAAATACAAAATAACATATTGTGTAGTCATCTAATGAGTCTGATGACAAGTAATTAAGTAATTAGAATGATGGTTGTAGTCTTCTGATTCTAATGAGCCTATTAAGTGATTAAATGATTTGAAATATCTCGCAACAATACCAACTAAGAACTGCATTCACCTTTTTATAATTAGTGAGCTAATGTGATTTGCTAATGTTGATTAGTTCTACTATGAGTTCTACGAAATGTTTTTGACGATTATAAATTTTTATTATCATATCTTTTATAACTTTAATGAGGGTAGTTAACTAATTATTGACTTTATACAATAAAAGGGCTATAATTTTGTTCCATAATTTAGATTGTTCACAACCGTGTAACTGCTAACACTAAAACTATTTGCTTTGCGACTACAAAATCTTAGAATGGAAAGTTTAATCACCAACTTAGATTTGTTTGTTCTTCTAAAAAGTGAGTGTCCTTCATTTAATCACGAAGTATTGTTTAGTGCAATTGTGTCCCGCATAGGCGATTGCCTTTCTGCCGAAGATCAAGTAACTCTCAAAGAATTTTGCCGGAGATTCACGCGAGCTGCTTTAAACAGGTGGCAGAAATCTAAACGATTCTTTGATAAGTTTAGAAATACGTACGGAGAGTGGTTGCAAGCAAATATTGATTGGCCGAGTTGCGTGCAAACTTTAATAAATCAAGAACCAACTGTTGATGAGATACCAAGAGCACGCTCAGTCTCTCCAGAACCTTCGACATCATCGACTGTTGGAACAATGACAAAAAGGTCCCGAAAACCATTCAAAGATCTGGGAAGCAAACAGAAAAAGAGAAGATCTAGTGAGCACATAGGCGAGGATTCCTGTGAATTGGCATATGCAGCTGCAGCACGTTTAAAAGAAGAAGGTTATGAAGATATCGCATCTGTAATCAATTATATGATCAAAAATCCAGAAGCTGCCGTTAAAATCAAGGAAAGCATTAAGAAAACAGTAATATTTACACCAGAGAAAGCACTTGGATTGCTTCTTTCACTTAAGCTTTCAAAGTGGCAATATATTACGTTGCGAGAGACTGCCATTCGGGAAGGTGCTAAGGATATTTACCCATCCTACTATAAACTGCAACAAACTAAGCTTGCATGCTACCCTCCTAATCAATCAGTATCAGTTACGGATTCATCAGCTAGAATTACACTTCAAGCTTTACTTGCCATCACGGTGAAGCGGATTCTTCAAAGTCTTTCTGATAATGTGGAAAATAAGCAGTTAAAGCTGATATCGAAGTGGGGATTTGATGGTGCTTCCAATCAAAGCCGATACAAGCAGAAAATGGACGGCGAGCATGATGATTCAAGCATTTTCATGACCTCCTTGGTGCCACTGAAACTGACAGATGGAGATAATACTATATGGACAAACCCGAAACCATGCTCAACTTTTTATTGTCGTCCGGTTCAGTTCACTTTTGTAAAAGAAAGCCATGCAGTTGTCATTGATAACAAAAGAAAAATGGATGAGGAAATTGAGGCCCTTAACCCCACAGAGTGCATTAATAGTAACAGGGTGACTCATAAACTAATGATGACAATGATCGACGCAAAAGTCTGCACGTACCTTTCTGAAGCTAGATCAAATGCATCATGCTACCTGTGCTTAGCAAAACCAACAGAAATGAACCACTTAGATGCTGTAACATCAAAAACTGTGTGTTCTGACATATATGAATTTGGCCTATCATCCCTACATGCCCGTATAAATTGCATGGAATGTCTGTTACACATTGCGTACAGACTTGACTTCAAACAGTGGGCAGCAAGAAGTAATGAGCATAAAGATATGTTACAAAACAGAAAAAAAAACATTCAAAATAAATTTAAAGAGGAGCTCAATCTGTTAATTGATATAGTAAAACAAGGCTCGGGAACTACCAATGACAGGAATACCGCAAGGAAGTTTTTCGAGTTTCCCAATAAAACTGCAGCTATTACTGGGTTGGATCAAAACCTGATAAAAAGATTTGCTGTTATTTTGCAAGCAATAACATCTGGTGAGAAGATCGATGTCATCAAATTTAAAGATTTTGCTCGCAAAACAGCAGAAAAGTACGTGGAATTATACGACTGGTACTACATGTCATCAACCGTACATAAACTATTAATACACGGAGCTGACATAATCGAAAAAAATGATATTGTCCCGATTGGGACTCTCTCGGAAGAAGCCTCAGAGTCTCGAAACAAAGATTTTAGGAGGTTCCGGGAACATCATTCGCGGAAAAGAAGCAGGCAAGATTCTAATCAAGATATCCTAAATATGCTTGTTGTTTCTTCGGATCCTTTTCTAAGTGCACAAAGGCCGAAGTTAGATGCCAAAAGGAAGACAACCTTTTTTGCTGAAACTCTCGACCTAATACAGTTTCCGGAAACTGAGTTCGAGTTTGTAGGTATATCCGATCTGGATTCTGACTCGGAATTGGAGTCCGACAACGAAAGTTGTAAAGAAAATTTGTAAAATTTAATTATTTTTCTTTATGTTCTTTTGTTATTTATGTTACTTTATTGTACCAATATGTTTAGTTAATAATTTCATAAATTATAGTTTCAAATATGTATTTTGTATAATTGAATTTATTAGATATTATTTTTGTTACTTCTGTTTTATTTAAATTACCTATCAATAAAAAGTTTATATACAGTCTTTTTTTTTCACATATTCTTAATATTTGGGGAAAAAGCATGCTTCCTAACGATGTTCTTAACTTTGACACAGTTCATGGATCGTTTTGAACAGTTTCATATGTTAAAATAAATAATGTTAGTACTATAATCCCCTATAAGGATATTATTATTATTATGTGTCCGGTTATGTTGTAATCATACTTTTAGGGTATGATCAATTAACAATTTCATTCCCCTATCTTTCAAAAAGAAGCGACAGCATGGGCACTTTGACACTGATATTCAACTATTTGGTATTGTTGGAAATCTTACAAGATCAACAAGACACTACACACCTCTGTCTAGTCCTTCAAGTCTATAGGGGTGATGCTATTTTATGATAAGAGTTGTTAAAGCTCTGAATTCTTCAACTTAAACACTAAAAGGAACGTTTAAATATGTAAAAATAAATAAAATTATTTTGACGATTTAAAAAAAAAAGGCATCTACAACCATTATGTAACGTATGTCAAAAAATCATAAATAATTAGTACTATAACCCCCTATAAGGATATTACGGTTATCGCTGCCGTTTTAGAGATATTTCGATTTTTCATACTAGCTCCATACAAAATTTTCGTAAAAAAATTATAATTCCTTCGTTTCTGTGCAGAATCAATTCTGGTGTCATTTTTGTATATTGTTATAACTAATAGAAGTGATATCCGGCAAAAAAACTCGCACTTGCAAAATAAAATGCCTAAGTCTATGAAAGCCGATTTTCAGCCCACCGTGCGGCGGCGGCGCGGGCGCGGGCCGAGCGCGCCTCTCTTTTCTGTTGCATGCGGGTAGTGGAGAGCTGCGCGGAGTGGCGCGCGGAGAGGGGTCGTTAGCTCCGCCCAAATGGTCAAGGTTATTGGCATGAATACAAGCCTTAGGGCGGTAAGTAATTTAAAAAAAATCTCTTTACTCATTCAAAAAGTTCGCGTACATCTAACCAGACATCATGCATTCAGCCCAATGACAAAAGAGGTCGCTTCGCTATTCAGCCTTGTCTTCGTATGAGTATAATAGTCATCAATTTTAAATATCGAACGGCGAAGCTCAAATTTGTTCTTGAAAAAAAAAAAAAAATTAAAAAACAAAGATGAAAAAAGGCGGGAATAGAAAACTTTTACTTTAAAATGTTTTATTCTTGTAATGCCCGTTTTTTTCTACTTACCTCACAATCGAGATGTAAAGCAGAGTAGTTAGCTCGGGTGTAAGCATCAATTGCACCCTCGAACTATAGGCGCCCTCGCTGCGCTCGTGCGCCTAAATATCTCGGGCTGCAATTGATGCCTTACAGCCCTTGACTACTAATCTACTATTTATCTTGTTTTTTGAAAAGTTCCTAAGATTACCTAAAAAAATGCTGATGCCTCGCATAATCTGGATCAATGTTTTTAGGGTTCCGTAGCCGAATGGCAAAAAACGGAACCGTTATAGTTTCGTCATGTCTGTCCGTCTGTCTGTCTGTCTGTCTGTCTGTCTGTCCGTCCGTCCGACCGTATGTCACAGCCATTTTATTCCGAAACTATTAGGACTATACATGTGAAACTTGGTAGGTAGATGTATTCTGTTAACCGCTTTCCGATTTTAAGAAAAAACTTAAAAAATATTTAAAATAAAGGGGGCTCCCCATACATGGAACTAAAACTGTTTTTGTTTTTCATGATACCTTTGCGTGTGTGGTATCTATAGACAGGTCTTTAAAAATGATATAGGGGTTTCTAAACTCACTTCTTTATAAAGTCAATCGTTTAAAAGATAATAATATACTTACTCTTCCAAAGTGGTAAAATGTGTCTCCCCCCCCCCCCTCTAACTTCTATAATAATGGAGTGAAAAATCTAATAAAAATATATGTCTGTAGATCTTAATGTAAACTTTCAACCAAAATTGGTTTGAACGAGATCGGGTCAGCAGTTTTTGTGATACAGCATATTTTTTAAAACCGCAAATATAACTTTGTAATTCATACAAACACTATGAAAAACAAAGTTATTTGGCGTAGTTGTAAAAAATGTAAATAAGCTAGTTTTTAGAAATTTTTAAGGTCTTTTTTCGTCAAATAAATATACATATTATATTATTATTGTATTATCTGTGTTGCGTCTTGTATTGTTTTTTTTTAACATTTCCACTTCTGATTCCTAACATCAGAAGTGGGATAAAGAACTTAAATTGCCCACTAGATTACGTATAAAACATCCAAGGAACGAAATATACGAATACTTCTCTACCCACAAATTTTACTTTGTTATTTTTCCTTTGTTTAAAATTAGCAAGGAACATCAATGTGTCACACATTCGAATCGTGATTGTGGTATGTGGAATGATATTCAAAAGCATCGCCGCGCTAGGATAGTGTTGGCCGTGAAATTTGTATTTTGTTAGTTCGTATTAAATCGTTAGAAAGTATTGTGTATAAGTTCATCGCAATTATGTGTGTCGACACGTGGTCGCCAGTTAGATTCCTCAAGTCATTCGTTCTACGTCGTTTCCTCTGATAAATATCGCCTTGTGCTGTTTGCACCGATCAACCGGCGGAAACGAATAACAATAATAATAAAAAAAATCGGAAATCGGATGCATCACCCACGATCATCGGTGATGAGACTGTAAATCCCGCGGAAATGTGGAGGTCGAGGCTTTTTAAATGCCAAAACTCTCCACAACCGCGAGATTTGCAGTCTCAGGGAATATTTCCTTAAAGCCGATGTGGGTATGCACCGAGATGTGATTGCAGTGGACAAGGGACTCACCCCGCTGACCATGGCTAAAGAGAACTGGCACAAACCTGTTATACTTACCCCAGATGACCGCAAGGAGGTATGGAAAAGCAAGGAACTTTATGGTCGCTACTATCGGGCTCTTTATGGGTCCGACGTAGATTTGACAGCTTCCGTTGCCTGGCTACGCTTCGGGTATCTCTTCGGAGAAACTGAAGGTTTTGTCTGTGCAATTATGGACGAAGTTATCTTGACGAATAATTACCGGAGACATATTATGAAGGACGGGACGATTGACGTGTGTCGGGCATACCATCGTCCTGGTGAGTCCATCAGACATATTGTCTCCGGTTGTTCTCGTCTAGCTAACGGCGAGTACTTGCATAGACACAGCCAAGTAGCCAGAATTATCCACCAGCAACTTGCTTTGAAATACAAACTTGTCGATTCTGAGGTACCGTATTACAAGTATGTGCCCGACCCAGTTCTCGAAAATGACCATGTCACGTTGTACTGAGATCGGTCTATCATCACTGATAGGACTATTGTTGCCAATAAGCCTGATATAGTGGTGATAGACCGATTAGTGCGCCGCGCAATGATAATCGATGTTACCACCCCACATGACGAGAATCTCGTGAAAGCTGAGAAAGAGAAACACAAAGTATCTCGACTTAGCTCATGAGGTTGTTGACATGTGGGATGTGGACTCGGCTGTCATTGTGCCGATTGTCATATCAGTCAATGGGCTGATAGCCAAAAGCTTCGACGACCACCAGTCGAAGCTGGCGTTGCACAGCTGGATAAAGGGCCTGATACAGAAGGCAGTTCTCCTCGATACAGCTCGTATTGTGAGGAGGTTCCTTTCTCTGGAGACCTAATCACCGGTAGCTTGGAGCCTGCTCCCGACACCAGTGGTCTGCCATTTTTTATATTTTTAAATGTTTTTTTATTGTAAGTTTTTTATAGGAAAATATTTAAAAATGTAATTTTTGAGATATGTGTTGAATAAAGGAAATAATAATATTCCACAATTTTCACACAACGCCATCTAGTCCCAAACTAAGTAGAGCTTGTGATATGAGTACTAGACAACTGATAAACATACATATATATTTTTAAATACATACATGTTATAGATAAATTACACCCAGACAAAGAATAAATGATCGTGCTCATCACACAAACATTTGTCCTGGGTGGGAATCGAACCCACGACCTTGAGCATAGCAGTCAGGGCCACTGACCACTATACGAACAGGCCCGTCTAAATAATGTGGGTACCTAGAGAAATAAATACATCAATGGTGACCAATAGGATTGTCGTCAGTTGTACTATTTTTTTTTAGATTTTTAAACATCCTTCATCGAAGCAGTTTACTGAACTGATTACGATGTTGTTGTGATATAACATTTTTCACTTTGAATTCTCAAAATGGGAAATGCGTTGCAAATTACTTGTATTTACAAAAAAAGAAGTTTACTTGTATTTACAACTACTAGTCGAACTAATTGGGATTTACTTATACGCAAGTCTAGTTCGTAATTGCGAACGATGCAACGTCATACCGTACGGGTACGCTTTTGTTCGTTACTTTTGCACTTTCTGGTTGTCACTCGCGCTGAAAGCATCGTCAAAGGGCCGTAAGACTTATATTTTCCTAAATGGAGCTATTTGTGTTCCTACTTTTTATCGTTGTGAATATTTATGTGTTAAATTGTATAAGTGACGATTTGTGGTTAGATTCAGTGATTCGTATTTTGTTCCTTAATTTAAAATAAAGAGTTGTATTATCTGTGTTGCGTCTCGTACTGTTTTTTTAATCATTTCCACTTCTGATTCCTAACATTATATTATTATAGTTACTACGGAACCCTTCATGGGCGAGTCTGACTCGCACTTGGCCAATTTTCTTTAATTAGAATGTTTGGTGTTTTTCCGTCTTCAGCCTAGCCTCTTGTACTGATTAGCTAATTTAATCTTATCACTATAACGTACAAGGGAGGATCCAGGGGGGGTCATGGGGTCATGACCCCGCCCTGGGCTGGATCCAGGACCTAGGTGGACCACTAATTAAAATTTTTAAACATTGTTACTAGATAATACTCCAGTTTCTGTCGTTGTAAAGGAATATCGGCAGTGGATAGCCAAGTGGCAGCGGGGTCAGGAAATACAAATTATAACTTCTTGTGACTTGACCACGATTATATGACCCCACCCTCCCTGGCACCAAAGCTGGATCCGCCCTTGATAACACGTATTGATATATTAATCCAATAGATTAACTGTTCTCATTACATGAGTCCGTATGTTATAACAGATTAATATTATATTACCAATCAAACTTGATGAATTATTTCAATATATCGAGATTTGCTTATCAAATTATAAAATATTGTGTGACGCTGGGAAATTACGCACTAGTATTTTCATTCGAAACCATTTTCATAGTATATAGCACTCACCAATAATACACCTTACTACCAATGAATTTTTTTTAAATTAAATCCATACTTTGATATTATAAATGCGAAAGTAACTCTGCCTGCCATGTCTGTCTGTCTGTTACTATATCACGCCTAAACCGCTGAACCGATTAAGATGAAATTTGGTATGGGAATAGTTTAGAACCTTTTATCCCGAAGGAGTTTTTATCCCGAAATTCCCACGGGATCGGGATTTACGCGGGAAAACTCCCACGCGAACGAAGACGCGTGCCGAAGCTAGTAAGTAATAGCTATAAATTAAGGATTAATTTCACCAACGCCATTACAATAAAATAACCATTAAAACTTAGAACAAAAGACTTATTCTATGAGGTCCAAAGAAATGGAAATATCCTCTGACTCCTAAACTATGTGATTTCCTGTGACTAAGTCACTGATCATCTTGAAATAACCGGCATGTAATCCCTCTTTTACTACCGGTCTACCAGACGCACTGCAGGATACCATCCACACTTGGTCGATATACCGTCTTCTCGTACTAAGCGCTTCTCCTTTACATTTATTGTGCGCTCAATCAAGGTGCGGAACTCTCTGCCGGCTTCTGTATTCCCTGCCACATATGAACCGTCAGCCTTTAAAGCAAGAGTGAACAGGCATCTTCTGGGCTCGCTCTCATCTGAAACTTACCATGGTGTGATCGAGGTCAACAGCGGACTCATTGAAAATATTTTTTTTTTAAAAGAATGCAAAAATGCAAAGTCATGTGACATTACGTTACAACCCGCACTGGCCTTGATTAGTTATAAATGCTATTTATTTTGCAAATTAGTTAATAAGTTAACATTTACACGTCATTTTCTTCGTAAATTCAAGATAGATGAGGCCGGTTTTTCCTAACTGCCTACTGAGAGACCACGGTTGGAGCCAAGTGCATTTATATTTAAAACTAGCTGACCCACTACGACTTCGTTCGCGTGGTATCCCACCCCTACCCAACCGATACCACTACCCATACCTTACTCTACCCCTACCCTACCCTACCCTACCAATACCCTACCCCTACCCTACCCTACCGTACCGTACCCTACCCCTACTCTACCTCTACCCTATCCTATCCTACCCCTACCCTTGAGACCATTCCTACTTTTTTTTTTCGTAAGAACCTTGTCCTGACAAAGCCAAGAAAAAAAGAACCAGCCAAATCGGTCCAGCCGTTTTCGTGTTTTGCGCTTAGCAACACATTTAGCGATTCATTTTTATAAATAAAAACTTTTTACCAAAAAATTAAACCGACTCCCAAAAAACACTGCAAAGTGAAAAATAACTTTAATTTCGGTAGTCGGTGTCTTTAGTTTTGTATTTTCGGTTTTGGCACCGACTTCCTAAATTAAAGTTATTTTTCACTTTGCAGTGTTTTTTGGGAGTCGGTTTAATTTTTTCGTAAAAAGTTTTTATTTCACTATTTTTACCCGACTATGGCAAAGCCAAAGCAGGGTTATGATTTTGACAGGCTATGTATGTATGTATGTATGCATGTATGTATGTATGTATGTATGTATGTATGCATGTATGTATGTATTTATGTGTGTATGTTCATCTGTTCCCTCATAGCTCCAAAGCTGCTTATCAGAACTCGACAAATGAGGTATCGTTAGAACCGTCTTGACCGTCCGCTGAATATAGGCTACGTGAAATGTCACAAAACCCAATATGGCGCCCTCTAGGGCCCAAAAAGTGTTGTTAAAAAATAAAAATAAGATAAACACATCGTGTTTGATATCATTTGAAAGGGCGTCACATGCACATTTCCAAAACATTGCTTAAAGTTAAAGTGGCGCCCTCTAGTGGACAAAAAATCATGTGTAAAAAAATAAAAATAAGATAGATACACCGTGTTTGGTATCATTTAAAAGGGCTTCACTTGTACTTATCAAAAATATTGCTTAAATTTAACGTGGCGCCCTCTAGCGGTCAAAAAGTCATGTGTAAAAAATAAAAGTAAGATAGATATACCGTGTTGGGTATCATTTGAAAGGGCTTCACTTGAACTTATAAAAAATAAAGTAAATAGTATAGAAGCACAGTGATTTAACACCAAAATAGTTTAAATAATAAAAAGTAAAAAAACTAAAACCCGACTACGACAAAAAAATCGATGCTAAAAAGGATAAAACAAGATTTTCAGGATGCTGAAATAAACAAGGTTACTGTAAAAACAAGAACAGAACAAAAATAAAAGCCGTAGTCACACGTTATATAGGATATCAACCGTAACAAAACAATTAATAACGTGACGTGTGACTACGGCTTTTATTTTTGTTCTGTTCTTGTTTTTCCAGTAACCTTGTTTATTTCAGCATCCTAAAAATCTTGTTTCATCCTTTTTAGCATCGATTTTTTTGTCGTAGTCGGGTTTTAGTTTTTTTACTTTTTATTAGTTGGTCTATTTTTAATTTACCTAGTTACAAGAGCCTAAATGTCAACTACTTATAACCTTTTACAAAATATTGCTTTTCCTAATGCTGGGCCGTTAATTGTTGAGGAGTTCTCCTGTTACTTCACCATCAGCTCTACATCACCATATGCATTGTGACGAGCATAAAGTGCTTAAAATCCATATTCAAGTAATCGAATCGCAATCCACTCAATACTTATTATTGAGTAGTTTCGGTGGCCATCTGTGGTCTTCATCATCAGTTCCACTTTC
Source organism: Tholera decimalis (assembly GCA_943138885.2). Taxonomy (NCBI): domain Eukaryota; kingdom Metazoa; phylum Arthropoda; class Insecta; order Lepidoptera; family Noctuidae; genus Tholera; species Tholera decimalis. The sequence goes on along the minus strand of OW964578.2, from coordinate 21,366,704 downwards.
TCAAATGGTGCTTTTCGAGAGCAACTGCACAAGGTACTATAATACTTAAATACCCAAAACGCTATACGTGTGCCTATAATATTTGAAGAGCTCCCTCGATTTCTCCATGATTCCATCATCAGATCCAAACGTGACGACAATGGGACCAACTAGAAAGTATACCCTTTCAAACAAAAAAAGAATTTTCCAAATCGGTCCAGCCATCTGCGAGTTATGAATTATAATATAACATACATTAAAACAAAAAAAAAAAATAGTTCAAGACGAATTGAGAACCTCCGCCTTTTTGTTGAAGTCGGTTAAAAAGAAGGGTATCAAATAAGAAGTTAATGCTGACAAGATGTATCTACGGCAATATGTGACACCTCCGAATAACTTCTAATTAAACTATTCTCTTGCATTTCAGATCAACATCCCAACATTTAAGCTGAACGATGGCCGGGAGATCCCAGCGCTGGGCTACGGGACCTGGCTAGGCATGGACGAGAAGGTAAGATACCGTCACTTGCCCAAATATGATCGTAGATATTGTAGATTGTGTGTTGCACCCGTAGTTTTTGCAATGAGCATTGGCATCAGTTATGCATGCAGTAATACAGTATGACTTTCGATTCAACTATCGGCAAGGACGTGGGAATGGATGCTACCTTCCTTCAATGACTTGTCTGTAAATATTTATAAATATAACTTTAAAGAAAGTCAAAAGTTCTAAAGAAATACTTTCTAAATCGTACTATAAACGTGTGTACCTTTGTACAAACGCGGTCTTAATACCTAACTCACCTGGGTTTATTGAATTTACCGGGATTGACACAAAATGTGTACTTCGCAAAACTTATATTTCACAAAATAACCACTTTCTTCTTAACTTGATATCAGTATTGTTACGAGCTGGGGTTCGGGATAGAAATAAATAACGCCAATTAAACCAAAATTAACACTTTAATTAATTAAACACAAAATAAAAATTTAACACAATTATTCGCACCACAACACTTGTCACTTAACACTTAAATCGCACTGAAATTCACTAGTAAAGCTTCGATTATATCGCGTATTCGCCTTGTAACAAGACTGACTGTCCGCGTTCCTTTGCGATCTATTTATACCCAGGTCTATGAATTCTAGAACATTCTTATAAAATCGACTTACTGTATATACTGCCCAGAATATTCCAGGAAGCTACTCAAGATACACAGTACCGCTATTTGCCGCTAGATGGCGTTAGTGTCTCAAACATTCTAGATTTATATCGAAGTTTCTCGACGTACTTCACTAAGCGACTGGCGTAACAGTATCAATAAAGAAGAAAGTGCTCATTTCACCAGTCAATGTCTCTCTCTTGTCCTTAAAACTATGTTTGGTTTTGAGAAAGCTATACTGCGTGTTAACATTAAATTTTTCGTCTTTTACTTTGAATTCATTTCTTACTAACTATTAACCGAGGATCACTGTTGTTGCCCGGATTGCAAGAATGTTCTAGAGTGTTCTACCGCCCTGAAACGCAAGAGCTGCTGAAAGAACCGGGTGCCTATTTAGTCAGTAGAAGTCACACACTGACACTCTCCCGCTCCACCCACAGCGGAAGAAGTCATTCGATGATATACCCACCCGAAAAAAAATAGGATAACTGTAATTGTTTTTTTGTTTAAACAGATTAGATGTGTGGTTTAATCTGAAAAGAAATTGCTTTTTTATTTTTTTACTTTCTCTATCATTATATTACTTTTCCTTTCCTATGTGTTCTTGTTTATTATATTTTTGCATGTTTTTTTTATTTTATTTAGGATACTGCTGAGAAGAGCCCGACAAAGCCTTTTGAGGTAAGTGGTTATACCTACTTACCTCTATATAATTGCATGTAAAATGTGATTGGTGTTGCTTTGTGTACTAACTACTAAAATATAAAGGAACTATTGGTGCTTTAATAAGAAATATATATTCTTTGAACAATTATTAAAGGTTATGTTCTAATATACATTTTCATTTAATTATTTATTACAATAGTGGTAACTACATGGGCGGACTTAATGCAACAAGGCATTCTCTACCGGTAACCTTTGAGTTAAAAAATACCACAATTTGGTAGGTGTACAAGTAAATCAAATGTCATAAATAATGGAAATAATATATGTATTACTAATAAAATACGTGTATATATAAATATGCTAAAATAATATTAAACTTATAAATGGCTAATCGGCGAAGCGTTGCTATCAGACGTACTGCAGGGTACCACCATCTGCTTCTGTGTTCCCTGCAGCTTATAACGTTTTAGCCTTTAACGCAAGAGTGAACAGGCATCTTCCGAGTTCGTTCATTCACTCTTAGACCCCATCTATCGCTTACCATTAAGCTTGATCAAGATCAAGAGTGTTGGTTAGATTAATAGGTCCCTTACAGATGTTGGAAATGTCACTATTATCCTTGCATACATAGTAAGGCCTATAATATGACGATATGGTTAGCAAAGTGGCTCAAACTTCCAAGCGAGAGGCATAAGCCCAATGATGATGATTGCAAATTGCTTATTAAATCTATATTATTAATGAGTAAAGTAAAAACTTTGTTCCCCTTTTTACAAAAATGACGTGGGCAAAAGAATAAGGGCACAGCTAAAGATAATATGGTGAAGGCTATGAATCGCTAAATGTGTTGCTAAACGCAAAACTCGACAAATCTGGCCATTTTTTGAAGTGAAAACTTCTTTAGCGGCGCTGTGCACTTTTTTGTAATGGGTAAAAACTGTTAAACTCGCGTCAGGGTCACGTGACCGTGAAAATTCGTAAGACGGGCACTTTTTACTACAGTGACATCTATGTGACTTTATTGAAACTAATACAGCCCCAAATGACTTTGTTTGCCACAGTCAAAGCTACAAGCGTGCATCAATTACTTCGTTACAATAGTTATAAGAAAACTGTCTAGATGGCGCTGTGATTGAAAGAGATAAACTTTTTAACGTAATATAAATTGTCATGTTTGTGTACCATAGCGCAATAAATAAATATTGTATTCTACCACATAAATGATAGTACTTTTATACTGATAATTAAAGCAATACGTGCAAAATTATTCCCTAACCATTCCAAAATATCAAAAATGCACAACTTTAATATTCAAGTTTTCACTTCTGCCGGCACTCCCGGAGTGCAACCCGTTTTCTTTTTCATCCGAATCTATTTAAGGAAGGAAGATGGGTCCAAACATATTCTTGTGTTATCAGAGGAAGATCTAAAACACGTTGTATAGTTTTTTTCTTATTACTTAATAATCGGCTATTTTGTATTAATTTTAAAATATTAGATACCACTTTGTATTTATACTATAACTCGTACCCTAACACTGATCGTCACATAACTCGATTCCAATACACTATAATTAACTGTCAACATCTCATTAAACACTACACTCAACAAGTTAACTCATTCACTACAACATACATATATATATTACTCATAATAGCATACACTGCCTTTACACATGGTGTACCATCTATATCATCTGTATACATACTTATAATTAGCATACATCATAAGGTAATCCAACGAAACGGTTTTAACGACTTACATTTAGATGTCATTATCTTAACTGATGAATCATCACGGCTTATACTCATTAGCAATGGCCAGGTGTAGCACTAACTATTTACAATTCTATTATCAAAACGTGCGGGGTTTACGCACTAAAACCAATACGTTTTATGAAAACATATTATTATCAGGTATTGACATCTTGATGTTTACCGAGACATGGTTACATGATGGCATCTTAGACTCAGAGCTATGTAATGACATTTATGATCTGTTTAGACGTGATCGCGGCTCGTTGGGCGGTGGAGTAATGATTGCTTGTGCCTCGCGACTTCAAGCGCGCGTACGGACCGAGTGGGACCGTCCTGATCTTGAATGCATTTGGGTAACTATTCCGGCGCGAGTGCTTGGTGTACGTCGTAATTTGCACATAGCGACTGTTTACCTGCCCCCAGACCGCGCGATACCGGAACGTATTGAGTCATTAACGCAGATACTATCGGAAGTAATTGACCAGAACCCCAATGATTATTTACTTATGTCTGGCGACTTCAACTTACCTGGTGTTGAATGGACAAGTGGACAACCTGTATTGCTAAAGAAGGGCTCAGTTGAGGTACAGAACTCCGCATCTCACCTTATAAACACAATGCAATATTGTGGTTTGAATCAATATAATTTTCTCACTAATTCTCATGATCGTACTCTGGATCTAGTTTTTTCTAATTTTCCAAGCACTACTCTGAGATCACACTGTCCATTAGTACCCGAAGACACGTTTCATCCTGCATTCTTAGTCAAAACTACTGATATCTTAGTTCCTCCTTTGAAACTCAAGTTATTTCAAAAACACGTTTTTAGGCGGGGGAATTATGAAAGTATTAATAATGAATTGCTGGAGTATGATTGGGGATCAGTGTGCAATAATGCTGTTAAACTTGACCATGTGATAGAAATGTTTTACTCCGTGATTAATTCACTTATAGATAAGTTTGTTCCAAAAATCTCAGTCGGGGGTGCCCATAGCTACCCAGTCTGGTACAGCCGAAGTTTAATTAAGGTAATCAAGGAAAAGTCTAAAGCACATAGCCAGTGGAAGAAATATTCAAACTCTCATGATTACGCAACTTTCGCTCTGTTAAGAGATCGACAAAAGAAAATGCAAAAAGAGTGTCATAAAACCTATATATACAGGTCACAAGAAAACATAAAAACCGCACCTAAACAATTCTGGTCATACGTAAAATCTAGGAAAAAGAACAAAAATAATTACCCAAAATATATGACTTATAATAAAAATATACTATCTAGCGAGGCCGAAATATGTAATGCTTTTAATGATTATTTCTACAAGAATTTTAGAAGTAGGCTTGGAGCCTATATGCCTTTCTCAACTGACTATGAAACATACGGTGACACTCTACACAACCTAACTGTAGACAATGCGAGTGTCCTGAAACTCTTGCAGAATCTAGATATATCAAAGGGACCAGGAAGTGACTGTATACCCCCTCTTTTTTTCGTTAACTGTGCTAAATCTCTCTTTTTACCAATCACTTATATACTTAACAGGTGTTTCCGTGAGGGATACTGTCCATCTATATGGAAAACCGCTCATATTGTACCTATACATAAAAAAGGTTGTAGAACTTTTATAGAAAACTATCGCCCCATTTCAATATTAAATGTTTTAGGAAAAATAATGGAAAAAATTGTTCACAATTATGTCTATCCAATATTATCGAAATTAATTCCGCAACAACAACACGGGTTTATCAAAGGCCGATCTACTAACACCAATTTAGCAGTATTTATTGAGAGTGTTGGCCGAGATATGGATGGTGGTGGACAGGTGGACGTGATCTACACGGATTTCGAGAAAGCGTTCGACCGTGTGGATCATTTCATCCTTCTGCGCAAGCTGCAAGAGCTTGGGATTCGGGGTAACTTGCTTAGATGGTTTGAGTCGTACCTTAGGAATCGATCTCAAATTGTTATAATAGGTGGAGTAAGGTCTGACTGCGTAACCGTACCATCTGGTGTGCCCCAGGGCTCAACTTTGGCCCCTCTGTTGTACTCTGCCTACCTATACGATATAGGGGGGCATGTCCTGAACGCACGGTTTCTAATGTATGCTGACGACACCAAGATTTTTATGACCATTAAAAATAAGGATGACTGTGAGAAGCTACAGCAAGACTTAAATAGACTATCTGAATACTATAATATCAATAGAATAAATGTTAACGTTAACAAATGTCAGATCGTAACATTTACTAGAAAGCGAAACTTCACTAAATACAGTTATAATCTTAATGGTGGCAACATTGTACGTTGTGATGTTGTTAGGGATCTTGGTGTCGTCCTGGATTCAAAACTGTTGTTTTCGGAGCATGTGTCTCATATCGTCGGTAAGGCATACAAAAGTCTGGGATTTATTATGCGAATATGTAAATTATTTACCGATATAGATTGCATTAAAATACTATATTTTGCATTCATACGCAGTATTTTAGAATACTGCAGCTGCATCTGGAATCCACATTACTTGGTTTATATGCAGCAGATTGAATCTATACAATCTAAATTTGTAAAGTATATTAACTACCGCACTGGCTTTAAACAAAAAGATTATCTTCTATCATGTAAACATCATAACATTCTTCCTTTGCAGGACAGACGTACGATTTTGGACATGCTGTTTCTTTATAATATTTGTAGTGGAAATATAGACTGCGCTGATCTAAGTAACTTAGTTTTGAGATTGAGCACACCGTCACGACGGACTAGGCACACTCAGCTTTTCGATGTACCACATGCCAGTACAAACTACGCTCAGAATTTAGTTATTAGTAGAATACTAAGGACTTTTAACAAAAACTTCTCCCATTTGGATATATTTAACTCCAAAAAAGGTATGTTTAGGAAGCAACTTTTATCCTCTGTACATGTCGATTTACCTAATCAGATCCTAACAGAAGTAAAATAGTACGAGATTAAGTATGTACACTACATGTATGAGTATGGTACACTACAGGCATTCATCATACACCATATACCTACACACACACATACACACACACACGCGCGCACGCACCAAGACACAGTCATTTAATACTCCCCATGCACACTTCTTAATCTATACTAATATTATAAAGAGGAAACCTTTGTATTTTTGTATTTTTGTATGTTTGTATTGAATAGGCTCAAAAACTACTGGACCGATTTCAAAATTTCTTTTACCATTACTTAGAGGGATTCTTCCAAATCCGTATAGGCTATATTTTATCCCGGAAAATAGATAGGATTTTTCGTGGTAGTGAAAATTATGGAGTAAGGCGTCGAAAAAACTGCCGTACGTTAACGATTCTCGCGAACGCTGCCTATCTTTAATATAAACATTGCACCCGTGCGAAGCCGGGGCGGGTCGCTAGTACTGTATAATAATGTTAATCTTATAAAAAAAATATTTCCTACATGTTTGTTACTAGTGAATAAATTGTAAATCCGTAATTGGCTGTAAGATTAGATTTAAGTTACTATAAAACATTGTTTTAAGAGCTGTGGATTTTGTTATAAATAAATAAATAAATAAATAAATAAATATTTTTCGAATTGCGCCAGACGGTCTACGTTGTCAAAAACTTGCGTCATATGACAGTAAATAGCGAACACCGGAATTATCTTGTCCATACTTACTATTACTTTATGCTTATTAAGTAGTTATCAGTTATAAGGTAGGCCTGTCCAAGTGTCCAGACTGTGCAAGCATTTTGGTCAGTTATCGCGTATCACACCTAAGACCTTACTATACCAGATACCTAGCAACAGACAACATTGATAAAAGCGAGAGGCATTCAATTAAACCACATACAGTATACGTGCTTACGGTTAATACGAAACTATTAAAAAAAGTATCCGAGAAAAATACGATAAAACTTTTTTCAAAGAACTTAAATAGCTGAATAATCAAACACCCTTTTTAGGGTTCTGTAGCCGAATGGCAAAAAACGGAACCCTTATAGTTTCGTCATGTCTGTCTGTCTGTCTGTCCGTCCATCTGTATGTCACAGCCATTTTATTCCGAAACTATTAGAACTATACATGTGAAACTCTGTAGGTAGATGTGTTCTGTGAACCGCTTTCCGATTTTAAGAAAATAATATAAAATATTTAAAATTAAGGGGAGCCACTCATACATGAACCAAAGACTAGACATGAACAGAAACTATTTTTTTTTTCATAAAACGTGGTGGAAACGTATTTAAACGTTTTCTGTGTGGTATCTATAGAGAGTTCTTTAAAAATGATATTGAGGTTTCTAAAACCACTTTTTCATAAAGTCAACGTGTAAAAGATATACGCTTCCAAATTGGTAAAATGTGTGTCGTCGTCGTTGTGCCCCCCCCCCCCCTCTAACTTGTATAATAATGGAGAGAAAAATCTAAAAAGAAAATGTATGCCGTAGATCTTCATATAAATTTTCAACGAAAGTTGGTTTGAACGACATCGAACGTCCCGTTTTTATTTAATCTAAGAAATACATTCAAAAATTTCCTATGACTAAACTATTGCTTCTATTGATCTGATTTTTGGTAAGTAGCCTGAAAAGGATACATAATTAATGTGGTTTCATTTAACGCCTCTCGCTTTTATAAATGTCGTATAAAGTAAAACTTTATGGATTATAATAACAATCTATGTTTTGTTTGTGTTGGTAGTGGGTAAGCCTAAATATATTAGATACCACAAAATTAATAGAAACTTTAATAACATTTCCAGTTCGGATTCAGCGCCTCTGGCATGCCAAAAATGATGGAAGCTCTATCTTACGCCATAGACATCGGATACAGGCACATAGATACGGCTCACCTCTACAGAGTGGAGCCGGAAGTCGGGAAGGTCATAGAGAAGAAGATCAAAGATGGCGTCGTGAAGAGAGAAGAACTTTTTATTACTACTAAGGTTGGTATATTGTTTTATTACGGTACAAAGTTGGGGTGTATCCCACTATTTCTATTAAATATTTCTATTGATAGAAATACTGGGCCTGATTCAGACTGATTGTCCCAATATTTCTATTGCTGTTGGCTGCGACAAAAAAAAAAAACTCTGCGTCACCTCTTATGACGGCGTGCACATAGAAACTATTTATTTATATCCTCTTTAGATAAAACCTCTTGATCATAGTCAAAGAGTAAAGTAATATATAGGGAAAAGAGAGCCCTCTTACGTGATAAAATTGCAAACCTATTTGACCATACGCCATCTGTAAATTGGCCCCAAACTAATTATACTGTCTTGTTTACAGCTTCTTAAAACATTCAATTATTGTTTTATAATCTTAAACTATAGACAACGATAAAGGTTGATTTATTTTTAAAGTAATACCAGAAGGAATAATATCGTTAAACGATGAAGGAATGATGCCAATGGAAACATGTGAGGAGTACAGTCACAAACAATCATCCATATATCTGCGTAGTGACGGGGTGGCTTTTTGTGATTTGTACTGTAGAGTATGTGGTGGAGTTATATTAAAAAAAATGGCAGATTATTAATTTGTTCTCCATTTTTTTTTTTAATACAGGGAAGTCGTGTTTTAGTTTAAATCTATTCATTAAAAGTGGTAAACTTTTCAAATAACATAATTGCGTTTTTGTGTCGCAATAGAAATAATGGGATATAGTTAATTTGTAAAAAACGCTGGTCCCACCCACTTTTTCTATTTTGTATTTCCATCGAAATAGTGGGATACAGCACAAAGTTGGACTAGATATACATATATGAACAGATGGGGCATACAGAGGCGGGCCGGCACCAGTCGGGGGTTGCTTTGAAGAATGCTTAGGTGTTAAGTGTAAAGTGTGTTAAGTGTGAGTGGGAACACGGGGATGTTTTAGTCAGAACAAGGGCGGAGAAGAGATGGATAAATACATAATACTACTTTATAAGGATTTTTGCTCTTAAGTTAGTGGAATTTGAAGCATCTGTTGAGTTTTTAAAGGTATTTTACTCTCATCTACGCTAATATTGTGAAGAAAAGATGAGATGATTTGTTTGTTTGTCATGCATCATCATCTGCTTATCCTTTTCCCGCCTTTTTAGGGTTCCGTAGCCGAATGGCAAAAACGGAACCCTTATAGTTTCGTCATGTCTGTCTGTCTATCCGTCCGTCCGTATGTATGTCACAGCTATTTTATTCCGAAACTATTAGGACTATACATATGAAACTTGGTAGGGAGATGTATTCTATGAACCGCTTTCCGATTTTAAGAAATAAATAAAAAAATATTTAAAATTGACATAGAGGTTTCTAAAACTACTTTTTCATAAAGTTAATCGTTTAAAAGATATACGCTTCCAAAGTGGTAAAATCTATAATAATGGAGGGAAAACTCCAAAAAAATATATGCTACAGATGGCTATAGATCTTAATGTAAACTTTCAACGAAAATTAGTTTGAACAAGATCGAGTTAGCAGTTTTTGAGATACAGCATATTTTCTAAAACCGCAAATATAACTTTGTAATTCATACAATCACTATGAAAAACAAAGTTATTTGGCGCAGTTACTACGGAACCCTTTATGGACGAGTCTCGCACTTGGCCAATTTTTCTATGTTGGGCTCGGATTTCAATCTTACTGGATGCAGTCGAGTCTTACATGAAGCGACTGTCTCTCTGATCTCCACAACCATGAAACTGGTTAACACGACACACGTTGGCCTGACCAGTGTCCGATTTTCTGGCTTCTAACTACGACCGTCAAAAATTGAGATGAATTGAAAAAAAAAAATGCTCGACCAATGTTAGACATAAGCAAACAAATACTAGATATTATAAAATACTAGCTTTTGCCCGCGGCTTCGCCCGCTTTAATTTACACTTTTTCAATAATTATACGTAAGCTTTTTTGCCGGCGTCATCACAAAAAACTTTCATCACCTATTTTTACCCCCTTTAGGGTAAAATTTTTACAAACTTTGAATGTCGTATTTATTAATATCTAATCAAAAGTCTAAAAAATAAGTTTCAAGCTTCTAGCTTTAAAAATGACGTAATTTCAACACAAACTTTGATCCCCTACTTCAACCTCTTACAGCCCTTTTTTCGTATTAAAAAGTAGCCTATGTCCTTTCTCAGGCTCTAGACTATGTCCGTACCAAACTTCATTTAAATCGGTTCAGTAGTTTAGGCGCAATCAGCAATCTCAATCAGGCGTGATTGCGTGTCAGGTGCAATCAGCAATCATTCATCATTGCGTGTTACGCAATCACGCCTGATTGAGTAACACACAGACAGACAGAGTTACTTTCGCATTTATAATACTACTGCCGTGACATTTGAATTTCTAACTACAACTTGATAAGTCTGATAAGGCTTGATAAGTCACGAACGGTTTACTTAATCAAAAAACGGTCTTACCAAACCCCTAATATTTTTGAAAGACCTATCCAACGATGTCCCACACTATGGGAAGAACGAAAAAAAAAATTATCATCCCACTTAACATGTATGGGAGGTACCCTAAATAATTGCTTTTTCAAAATTTTATTTTACCACTTTTTTGGCGTCATTAACGTGTATACTCATGCTAAAGTACAACTTTCTAGTACCAATAGTTTTTGAGCTAAACCGCGGACAGACGGACAGACAGACGGACATGGCGAAACTATAAGGGTTCCTTGTTGACTACGGAAGCCTAAAAAAGAGGGTTATTTTTTATCGTTTAAGGTTTACGGGTAATTACATTATTTGCATTCTAATAGCTGAGGGGTTTATTGTCTTATCATCTATTGTCTTCACGAATTACAAGTAGTATTACTAGTAATACCGTGTCAGAACAGATATTATCAGCATCTAGGGCGATGAGGAAAATAAAATAATGAGAGGAATGAGAATGCCTCATTTCCCCTTTCCGCAATACGCCAGGCCATTTCTAACTATAAGGAGATCGGCTTCCAGTCTTACTAGATAGATAGATATATAGAATATACTTTAATGTACACCAAAATTTAAACACACCTATTTAGTACAAGTACCAATACCTGTTTAATAAGTTGCTTAGTACCAATATTTTAAATCAGAGTATATACGAAGCTAGTAATGCTGGCACCAGTCCTGCAGACAAGCCAGCGTTGGCCTGGCCCCTGTTGTTTAGACGAGGCCATTCATTCACGGATTTTTCTTCTGTGTGCACACGTTTGAAGTTTTAAAATAATGAATTCGCGGCAAAGTCTGTTGAAAAAGAAATGTTTAAGGAACATCTCTGCACTATTAAGAGAAGAGTTGATTGATATATTAGAAAAAAAGAAAGCGAAACGACATTGGAAAATGGCTTTTGCGATAGACCTATAACTGGAGCTTCCGCCTTGTTGCTGAAACAACTAAGATTAGAAGATCCGAGGTCGAGGGGTAAGCGGGCGGTGGTCACTGACTAGAAAAATAGACGGGCGCTCTATTCTCGCCAGCGTTGGCAGCCAGCGCTGGCTTGGCTTGAAAAACTGTTTACACAAGGCAAATAGCAAGCCAGCGCTGGCTGTCTTATTGGCAGCCAGTGTTGGCTTCGTGTAAACTATGCTTAACTGCATATCTAACCTGTTCAACCCATAGGGAAGGTAACTTGATACCCCTTAGAACGGGGTATGATTTCCCGACATCTAAATACTCATCTGTGTTCATGTGACGTGAATTGTTATCTTTATGAGTCCCGCTTATAAGCCACAATGGTTGGGAACCACTTACAATAATTAAAGACCGTAATTTCATCGTTATTTCAGGTGTGGCAACATTACCACCGCGAGGCAGACGTGGAGGTGTCAGTGCGAGGGTCTCTGCGGCGGATGAACCTGGACTACATCGACTTGGTGCTCATGCACTGGCCGATGTCTATCTCGGTGAGTTGTTTTTTTTTTTTAATAAAAACTTTTTTCCAAAAAATTAAACCGATTTCCAAAAAACCCTGCGAAGTGTAAAATAACTTTAATTTCGGTGGTCGGTGCCAAAAACGAAAATACAAAACTAAAGACACCGTTTTTATTTAACTCTTTTTAGTTGGTCGATTTGTAATTTACCTAGTTACAAAAGCCTAAATCTCAACTACTTATAACCTTTTACAAAATATTGTTTTCCCCAATGCTGGGTCGTTAATTGTTGAGGAGTTCGCCTGGTACTTCACCATCAGCTTCACTTGCATTGTGACGAGCATATTGTGCTTAATAACCATATTCAAGTAATCGAAGCGGAACCCATGAAATACTTATATATTGAGTAGATCCAGTGGCCATCTATGGTCTTCATCGTCAGGTCCACTTCACAAATGGTGTTTTTCGAATGAAACTATATAAGTTACTATAAAAAATACTCAAATCCCTATAGGTGTGTCTATAATATTTGAAGAGTTCCCTCGATTTTTCCGGGATCCCATCTTCAGATCCTTACTTGGTGACAATGGGACCAATTTCGAAGTATACCCTTACAAACAAAAAAAGAATTTTCCAAATCGGTTCAGCCGTCTTCGAGTAAGCGGTGACCATACATAAAAAAAATATACGCGTCGAATTGATAACCTCCTCCGTTTTTTTCGTCGGTTGAAAATGTGGGTAGAATTCATATTACTAGTAATCTTGTTAGCCCTGCCAACTAAGCTAAAATATGCCAAAATATGCTTGTGTCTGGAGTAAACTGTTGCGGGGAACCCAGCAATAGTTTAATGGGTTAGGATCGAACCCGCGTCCTCATGATCACAAGGCTGATACCTTAACCATTACGCTATTGACGCTTGATTGAGTTACTGTAAGATGGATAGATAGATATATCTTTATTGTACACCATAACAGAAAACAAATAAGGACTTAACAACTAAAAAGATACAATGGGCGGTCTTATCGCTAAAAGCCATCTTTTATGAACAACCTTTGGACGGATTTGACACAGAAGGAGGAAATAAATATGCGAGTTGTCCACGGTATATGATACAAAATCAATTTTAAATATTAAAAAAAAAATTCGTCATTGTTTCCATTTTAAGTTAAATGAAAGATTTTTCCGTCAAAATTTAACACCTATTTTTTATGACGGAAATCGACTCAGAAGCCGATTCTGAACCAACTACTTTCAGAAATTGCGTTTATTCTGTTACACGTATAATAAATATGTCAATTTTCTACTTTACAGCAAGAGGGCGTCGACGAGAAGATTGACTACTTAGAGACCTGGCGCGGGTTCGAGACTGTGCTAAGCAAGGGGCTGGTCAAGTCTATCGGCGTGTCCAACTTCAATTTGGAACAGATGGACAGGCTCCTCAAGAACTGCAAGGTTCCACCTGTGACCAACCAGGTTGAGGTGAGGTAGATTTTAGTTCAATAGTCCCTATGGTCTCGCTTATCTATATCTATATACAAATAAAAAAAAAATACAGTAAAAAAAGTGTGTCTGTACGTTTAAATTTTATACAAAAACTAGTATTTGCGTGTTGCGCGAGGTGCAAGCACCGGGTTGCACAATTATTTTGACTAAAGCATCGCCCCTCTAAATGAATCTGAAAAAAAAAAAATGTTCCAAGTCTCTTAATTTCCGAGATCCGCCTAAAGGGGGTGAGAAGGGGGGCAAGGGGGGCGACTTTGAAAAATGGTTTTTACTTTACCGAGCCTCCTCTATACGAATCCGTAAAAAAAAACACGGGTCTCGTAGTTTCCGAGATACGATAGGGAGGGGGGAGAAGGGGGGTGAAAAGGGGAGGTTTGGCACTTTTCCCGTAGGTTTGAGAGTTACTTGTTTACGAATCTGTCAAAATATACCCACCTCCCCATCCACCATCTGGGAGAACAATTATGTCAATGAGTCAGTCAGTCAGTGAGTCAGTGGTAATTTAGCTTTATATTATAGTACTAGTATTTGCTTGTTGCGCGAGGTGCAAGCACCTCGCGTGCTTGTGAAAAAATAAATAAAAAAAGGGTGGGGGGGTGGTGATGAGGGGGGGTTTGCACAATTATTTCGACTAAAGCATTACCCCTCTAAATGAATCTGAAAAAAAAAAATGTTCCAAGTCTCTTAATTTCCGAGATCCGCCTAAAGGGGGTGAGAAAGGGGGTGGGGGGGGGGGGCGACTTTGATAAATGGTTTTTACTTAACCGAGCCTCCTCTATACGAATCCGTAAAAAAAAATACGGGTCTCGTAGTTTCCGAGATACGATAGGGAGGGGGGAGAAGGGGGGGGGGGGAAGGGGAGGTTTGGCACTTTTCCCGTAGGTTTGAGAGTTACTTGTTTACGAATCTGTCAAAATATACCCACCTCCCCATCCACCATCTGGGAGAACAATTATGTCAATGAGTCAGTCAGTGAGTGAGTCAGTGAGTGGTAATCTGGCTTTATATAATACTAGCTTCTGCCCTCACCTCGCTTGCTTGTGAAAAAAAAAAAGGGGGGGGGGGGGTGATGGGGGAGATGGGGGGGTTTAGTATTTGCGTGTTGCACGAGGTGCAAGCACCTCGCGAGCTTGTGAAAAAAAAAAAGGGTGGGCGGGGTGATGGGGGGAGATGGGGGGGTTTAGTATTTGCGTGTTGCGCGAGGTGCAAGCACCTCGCGTGCTTGTTCAATTAAAAAATAAAAAATGCGGGGGGGGGGGGTTGCACAATTATTTCTTCTAAAGCATTGCCCCTCTAAATAAATCTGAAAAAAAAATGTTCCAAGTCTCTTAATTTCCGATATCCGCCTAAAGGAGGTGAGAAGGGGGGCCAGGGGGGCGACTTTGAAAACTGGTTTTTACTTTACCGAGCCTCCTCTATACGAATCCGTAAAAAAAAAAAATACGGGTCTCGTAGTTTCCGAGATACGATAGGGAGGGGGGAGAAGGGGGGTGAAAAGGGGAGGTTTGGCACTTTTCCCGTAGGTTTGAGAGTTACTTGTTTACGAATCTGTCAAAATATACCCACCTATATCCACCATCTGGGAGAACAATTATGTCAATGAGTGAGTGAATCAGTGAGTGGTAATTTAGCTTTATATAATTGCTAGTATTTGCGTGTTGCGTTGCGTTGTGCTTTCTTTAAAAAAAAAAAGGGGGGGTATGGGGGGGGGTTACACAATTATTTCGACTAAAGCATTGCCCCTCTAAATGAACCTGAAAAAAAAAATCCAAGTCTCTTAATTTCCGAGATCCGCCTAAAGGGGGTAAGAAGGGGGGCAAGGGGGGCGACTTTGAAAAATGGTTTTTACTTTAGCGAGCCTCCTCTATACGAATCCGTAAAAAAAAAATACGGGTCTCGTAGTTTCCGAGATACGATAGGTAGGGGGGAGAAGGGGGGTGAAAAGGGGAGGTTTGGCACTTTTCCCGTAGGTTTGAGAGTTACTTGTTTACGAATCTGGCAAAATATAACCACCTCCCCATCCACCATCTGGGAGAACAATTATGTCAATGAGTCAGTCAGTCAGTCAGTGAGTGGTAACTTAGCTTTATATAGTATAACTAGTATTTGCGCGTTGCGCGAGGTGCAAGCACCTCGCGAGCTTGCGAAAAAAAAAAAAAGGGGGGGGAGATGGGGTGGTTTAGTATTTGCGTGTTGCGCGAGGTGCAAGCACCTCGCGTGCTTGTGAAAAAAACAAAAAAAACAAAAAAAGGGGGGGTTTATGGGGGGGGGGGGCGGTTGCAGAAGTATTTTGACTAAAGCATTGCCCCTCTAGGTGAATCTGAAAAAAAAAATGTTCCAAGTCTCTTAATTTCCGAGATCCGCCTAAAGGGGGCGAGAAGGGGGGTGGGGGGGCGACTTTGATAAATGGTTTTTACTTTACCGAGCCTCTTCTATACGAATCCGTAAAAAAAAAAATACGGGTCTCGTAGTTTCCGAGATACGATAGGGGGGGGGGGAGAAGGGGGGTGAAAAGGGGAGGTTTGGCACTTTTCCCGTAGGTTTGAGAGTTACTTGTTTACGAATCTGTCAAAATATACCCACCTCCCCATCCACCATCTGGGAGAACAATATTATGTCAGTGAGTCAGTGAGTGAGTGGTAATTTAGCTTTATATAATATAACTAGTATTTGCGTGTTGCGCGAGGTGCAAGCACCTCGCGTGCTTGTGAAAAAAAAAGGGGGAGTGATGGGGGGTTTAGTATTTGCGTGTTGCGCGAGGTGCAAGCACCTCGCGTGCTAGTGAAAAAAAAATAGGGGGCAGATGGGGGGGGTTTAGTATTTGCGTGTTGCGCGAGGTGCAAGCACCTCGCGTGCTTGTGAAAAAAAAAAAAAGGGGGGGTGATGGGGGGGGGGGGGGTTGCAGAAGTATTTTGACTAAAGCATTGCCCCTCTAAATGAATCTGAAAAAAAAATGTTTCAAGTCTCTTAGATTCCGAGATCCGCCTAAAGGGGGGGAGAAGGGGGGCGGGGGGGTGGACTTTGAAAAATGGTTTTTACTTTACCGAGCCTCCTCTACACGAATCCGTAAAAAGAAAAAAATACGGGTCTCGTAGTTTCCGAGATACGATAGGGGGGGGGAGAAGGGGGGTGAAAAGGGGAGGTTTGGCACTTTTCCCGTAGGTTTGAGAGTTACTTGTTTACGAATCTGTCAAAATATACCCACCTCCCCATCCACCATCTGGGAGAACAATTATGTCAATGAGTGAGTCAGTCAGTCAGTGGTAATTTAGCTTTATATAGTATAATAACTAGTATTTGCGTGTTGCGCGAGGTGCAAGCACCTCGCGTGCTTGTGAAAAAAGAAATTGGTATTTGCGTGTTGCGCGAGGTGCAAGCACCTCGCGAGCTTGTGAAAAAAAAAAAAAAAAAAGAGGGGGGGGTGATGGGGGGGGGGGTTGCACAAGTATTTCGACTAAAGCATTGCCCCTCTAAATGAATCTGAAAAAAAAAATGTTCCAAGTCTCTTAGATTCCGAGATCCGCCTAAAGGGAGGGGAGAAGGGGGGCGGGGGGGGGACTTTGAAAAATGGTTTTTACTTTACCGAGCCTCCTCTATACGAATCCGTAAAAAAAAAAAATACGGGTCTCGTAGTTTCCGAGATACGATAGGGAGGGGGGAGAAGGGGGGGGAAAAGGGGAGGTTTGGCACTTTTCCCGTAGGTTTCAGAGTTACTTGTTTACGAATCTGTCAAAATATACCCACCTCCCCATCCACCATCTGGGAGAACAATTATGTCAGTGAGTCAGTGAGTGGTAATTTAGCTTTATATAGTATAACTAGTATTTGCGTGTTGCGCGAGGTGCAAGCACCTCGCGTGCTTGTGAAAAAAACTAAAGCATTGCCCCTCTAAATCAAGTATTTGCGTGTTGCGCGAGGTGCAAGCACCTCGCGTGCTTGTGAAAAAAAAAAAAAAAAAGAGGGGGGGGGGTGATGGGGGGGGGGTTGCACAAGTATTTCGACTAAAGCATTGCCCCTCTAAATGAATCTGAAAAAAAAAATGTTCCAAGTCTCTTAGATTCCGAGATCCGCCTAAAGGGAGGGGAGAAGGGGGGCGGGGGGGGACTTTGAAAAATGGTTTTTACTTTACCGAGCCTCCTCTATACGAATCCGTAAAAAAAAAATACGGGTCTCGTAGTTTCCGAGATACGATAGGGAGGGGGGAGAAGGGGGGGGGGGGAAAAGGGGAGGTTTGGCACTTTTCCCGTAGGTTTCAGAGTTACTTGTTTACGAATCTGTCAAAATATACCCACCTCCCCATCCACCATCTGGGAGAACAATTATGTCAGTGAGTCAGTGAGTGGTAATTTAGCTTTATATAGTATAACTAGTATTTGCGTAATGCGCGAGGTGCAAGCACCTCGCGTGCTTGAGAAAAAAAAAAAAAAAAAAGGCGGGGGTTGATGGAGGGGTTTAGTATTTGCGTGTTGCGCGAGGTGCAAGCACCTCGCGAGCTTGTGAAAAAAAAATAAAAAAAAAAAGAGGGGTGGGGGGGGGGAGATGGGGGGGGGGTTTGCACAAGTATTTCGACTTAAGCATTGCCCCTCTAAATGAATCTGAAAAAAAAAATGTTCCAAGTCTCTTAGATTCCGAGATCCGCCTAAAGGGGGGGAGAAGGGGGGCGGGGAGGGGGGACTTTGAAAAATGGTTTTTACTTTACCGAGCCTCCTCTATACGAATCCGTAAAAAGAAAAAATACGGGTCTCGTAGTTTCCGAGATACGATAGGGGGGGGGGAGAAGGGGGGGGAAAAGGGGGGGTTTGGCACTTTTCCCGTAGGTTTGAGAGTTACTTGTTTACGAATCTGTCAAAATATACCCACCTCCCCATCCACCATCTGGGAGAACAATTCTGTCAGTGAGTCAGTGAGTGGTAATTTAGCTTTATATAGTATAATAATAATAATTGAGGTGGGAAAAAATAAAAAAGAAGTGTATCTCTTTGTCTGTTTGTACACGCTAATCTCCGGACCTACTCGATGGATTAGGCTACTTTTTATCCCTGATTTCCTACGGGATCGGGATTTACGTGGGAAATCCTCCCACGCGAACGAAGTTGCGGGCAGCAGGTAGTTAATAAATAAAAAACTTTTTAGCAAAAAATAAAACCGTCTTCCATATCAATACACTACAAAGCCAAAAATAACTTTAATTTCGGTAGTCGGTGTTATTGGTTTTGTATTTTAATTTTTTTGACACCGCCTTCCGAAATTAAAGTGAAAAGTCATATGAGAACGTGTTACACGGTTTTCATATGATTTCACCGGTACGGATTGTATGGATTTGAAAAGAGACGTTGATCTCCGAGTTTGTGTCGGTGTTTCTTCTCCTGAGAATAAATTCGGAATTAACTGACTAAGGATGAGAAATCATCCAATGACTGCCTCCCGATCCGGGCGAAGCGGGAGTGTGTGTCAGACTTTTACTGACTAAAACCCATCCGTGTTCCATCATATGCCCTTCGTGTTCCGAGGCCGCGGTAACTATTTCGAACAATTCCGCAACCTCGGCAGGAACTGACTACCCTGGTAGACAGGAAACACAGTAGAATTTTAAAAAAATTAATAAACTGCTATTTATTATGTACATTATGTACGAGTGTCTCATATAAAATATCGATTAAAAAACATAATGTTAAAAAGATGAAAACCCTTACAAAAGAATGGTCTAATGATGCTTAAAAGTTTAAGCATCATTTAATAATAATAATAAGTTTATTTATCAAAATTACAATTACAGAAATAAACACAAACAGTTGACAATAAGTAACAAGAAAATATACATAATTATGTACCTACTAAAACACTTAAAATACAAATTAGAATAAAGCATCAAAAAATTGATCCTCAACGCTGTCGGCTGGCAACGTACCCAAGATACTGGCGGCATTGCCTCGTTGTATGGCAATGCTTAGCCGTTGACCAAAGAAATAGCCAGCCCAGTAGATTGATTAAGGCATTACAGTATGTTACAAAATTCATCATGTAACTTAAACCCTAGTTACACGATGTACTCGATAAATCGAACGACAATGTTTATATTTAAAACTAGTATTTGCGTGTTGCGCGAGGTGCAAGCACCTCACGTGCTTGTGAAAAAAAAAAAAATAGGGCGGGGGGTGATGGGGGGGGGGGGGGGTTGCACAATTATTTCGACTAAAGCATTGCCCCTCTAAATGAATCTGAAATAAAAATGTTCCAAGTATCTTAATTTCCGAGATCCGCCTAAAGGGGGTGAGAAGGGGGGCAAGGGGGGCGACTTTGAAAAATGGTTTTTACTTTACCGAGCCTCCTCTATACGAATCCGTAAAAAAAAATACGGGTCTCGTAGTTTCCGAGATACGATAGGGAGGGGGGAGAAGGGGGGTGAAAAGGGGAGGTTTGGCACTTTTCCCGTAGGTTTGAGAGTTTCTTTTTTACGAATCTGTCAAAATATACCCACCTCCCCATCCACCATCTGGGAGAACAATTATGTCAATGAGTCAGTGGTAATTTAGCTTTATATAGTAAAATAGTTTTATGTTAAGTTTCTATAGGTATTTAAGTGAATTTTGTATGTTCTTTTTTAGAAATAAATGTCTTTAAAGCAAACTTCAAAATCGGCTAAATAACTCACTTACAAAAACCATTGTCTCTCTTTCCAGATCAACTTAAACCTCGGCCAAAAGGATCTCGTGGACTTCTGCCAAGCTAACAACGTGTTGATCACCGCGTACTCACCATTCGGAACTATGGTGCCTTCCCGAAGTGCCCCGAACAGCCCCGAACCGAAACTGAACAACCCGACTATGGTGGCCATAGGAAAGAAATATGGGAAGACTGTTACACAAGTCACCTTGAGATATCTGGTACGGGCTTTTTTTTATGTACTTACACTGATTTCATACAACGAAAGAATAAAGTGGATATTCCCCAATTCCCTTTGAAGAACAGAAAAATCCCGTGAATTAAATAAAAAGTAATTTTCTTTTACACAATTTAAACCACTGCATGTGCGACGTTGCCATATTTACATAATATTGTTGGTCACACAGGACTGTCTATTAAAAATCCCGGGAAGATCCATATTAATATCAACATTTCGATGCAAGTACATAAATAACTCTACCTAATTCCGACCTCTGATCATGAGTAAAAGAAAAAAATACATATTTTAAGTAGCATCGGCGACGTGTTGCAAGCCTATCAGTTTTCTATCGGTTACATTTCGGGGAGTGTGCGATGGAATTGCACAGTCTTATTCCGCCAAGCCCGTTCCATCATCGGACTACGAGACAAACGGCGATGCGCCATCGGTACATGGTAGACATCCCACCCATACGCACTAAACGTTTTGGGAATACCTTTATTGTGCGTACGGCTAAGGAGTGGAATTCCCTGCCGGAGTCTGTGTTTCCTGATAGTTATAACCTGGGAGTCTTTAAGTCAAGAGTGAATAGGTTACTTCTAGACAAGCGTGCTTCATCTTCGACCACATCATCGCTTAACATCAGGTGAGATTATGGTCAAACGCAAGCCTATCAACTACCTAACCACCGTTGCTCTAAAACAGTGAAAAAAGAACATCGTAAGGAAATCGGCATATCCTAAGAGCCGAAAATCCGAAGCCATGACGTGTCATCGTATGAGATTACCAATTTCGAACCGTGGACTAAGATCTAACGATCTGATGTAGGCCTAGGCTGTAGTTTGAATTGAGTTTGAGATCCACCATTTGAGAGTTCGAGTCATCAATGAGGATGACTTTGAAATTGTGGTTGATATTAATTGATCAATGTTAGTAAATAAAACTTAATACTATGTTAGTGTAACTAAACTGCACTAGGTCTTTGTACGTTCCGGAATACCGCATCCTGTGGCCAAAAGCTTTCTTCCATCACCTGAGGCAGGAAACGGTCGTGTTGGTATGCGTACCACACATGCTTTGAAGTTGACATACTGATATATTGTACAGTCTAAGATATATTGCTTAGACTCTAAGCTAATGCTTAGCCTGTTCCCAAATATATTAGGATTGACTTCCAGTCTAACTAGATACAGTTGAACATTAGTATTTTACATGGAGCGACCGTAAACCATATTAATTTCAGAGAACCACAAAAAATATCCTCACACATACTAACTTACTTATATTATTATTTACAGTACCAACGTGGAATCGCCAGCATACCAAAGACGGTGACCAACGCAAGAGTCTTAGAAAACGCATCGATTTTCGACTTTGAATTAGACAAAGATGATTTAGAGACACTCGCTAAATTTGACAATGATTTCCGTACTGTACGACCTTTCTTCTGGCAAGATTATGAAAATTATCCATTCGATAAAATTCCACAGAAAATGGATATCCCAGAATCGCTTCTTGTATGGAAGAATGGACTGAATCTGGACATCGATTAGATTTTTGTTCTAAGTATAGATACTTAAACAAAACAGGCATGTAGACATGCCTGTTTTGTTTTATGATATTTAATTAATATATGGTATTCAGTACATTGTGTCTTTCATTTAATTTTGATGTTTTTTCCTTTTGGTTTTGATTTTCTTTTATATCTTATCTTCTTACTAATATTATAAATGCGAAAGTGTATGTACGGATGTTTGTTACTCTCGCGCAAAAACTACTGAACGAGTCTGAATGAAATTTGGTAAGTACATAGTTGACATCCTGGAATTTATTTATTTATTAAGGTTAGCCTACAATTGTTTACACGTTACATGTCCTTTAAAAGTACGTAATATACATTTATAAGTGCAACAATTACTTACAAGCTAACACCACATGTACTATTTTATTTAAAAGATACATTTTCTGATTTAACAAACACATCGATGCATAGATATTCTTCCTAATTGGTTTGGGCCACGGTCAGTGGCGTAACTATAGGGTCGCAGTCGCAGGACTGGCAAAATGCCACGGGGCCCCCGGACCGACAGGGCCCCCGCCCCGAGAGGCTGCGAGCTCAAAAGGGACCTAAATTTTTTACAAAATTTTGTTGATAATATTTTTATATAAGTAGGTACCTAGTTACTTAAAATCAATTAAAGTTATAATAAAAGATATCGAACCTAATGCGATATATTTTCACTGTTCTGCTCATTACTAAAATCTATTACTGAATAATGCAGTAAGCAAGATTATTGATATGCAACATTTTTTTGGAACGGTCAACAAAATTTATATGTTTTTTGGCTATAGTATCAAAAGATGGAATATCTTATTAAGTTTTATATCTGATAAAGAAGGGGAGTCTTCAACTTCGATAACATTAAAAATATTGAACCCTGCTAGATGGGCAGGGTGTTATGATGCCATTTTTGCTCTAAAAGTTTGGTTTGTTGAAGTCCAAAAAGCACTAACGAAAACGATTCTGTTAAATTGTAAATCGGATGAAAGCATGAGGCTCTTTCACTCATGAAGAAGATTGAGAACTACAATTTTCAAGCAAAAAAGTGGTCCATCAACCCAGAGTTTTCTAAAATTCGTCAGAGAAAAGTGAAAAGCCATTTTGACGAACTTTGCGAAGATGAGCGAACCAATGAATAAAATTGTTTCTCAATGTTTTGCCACTTTGCAAAAATTTAATGATACTGATCTATTAAATAAAGCACTTGAGTTTATTGAAATATATAAACAAGATATGTATATCTGAATCATGATAGGGAAATTCTCAGTTTTCGATCCACCCGCAGAGATGAAATAGAAAAGTCAAAATGTATAAAGGAACTTGCTAATTTATTAATAATAAAGTATCATTTTATGTCATGCAGCTTTCCTGAAGTATGTACTGCGTTAATGTTATTTCTTACAATATCTGTGACTAAAGCTAGTGCTGATAGATCATATTGAAACCAAAATTAATAAAAATGTATTTAAGAAACTCTATGGGACAAAATAGGCTAACTTGGATATTCTGTCTTTTGAAAATTCTATGGCCCGAAACTTTGTTGATGTTATTGATAATTTTGCTGAACAGATATCTCAGAGATTTTTTTTTATCAATAAATATTTTGTTTATATTAATTATTATTGTATTATTAACTTAACTCTTATTATTATACTATATAAAGCTAAATTACCACTCACTGACTCACTGACAGAATTGTTCTCCCAGATGGTGGATGGGGAGGTGGGTATATTTTGACAGATTCGTAAACAAGTAACTCTCAAACCTACGGGAAAAGTGCCAAACCCCCCCTTTTCCCCCCCCTTCTCCCCCCCCCCCCCCTATCGTATCTCGGAAACTACGAGACCCGTATTTTTTCTTTTTACGGATTCGTATAGAGGAGGCTCGGTAAAGTAAAAACCATTTTTCAAAGTCCCCCCTCCCCGCCCCCCTTCTCCCCCCCTTTAGGCGGATCTCGGAATCTAAGAGACTTGGAACATTTTTTTTTTCAGATTCATTTAGAGGGGCAATGCTTAAGTCGAAATACTTGTGCAACCCCCCCCCCCATCACCCCCCCCCCCTCTTTTTTTTTTTATTTTTTTTTCACAAGCTCGCGAGGTGCTTGCACCTCGCGCAACACGCAAATACTAAACCCCTCCATCAACCCCCGCCTTTTTTTTTTTTTTTTTCACAAGCACGCGAGGTGCTTGCACCTCGCGCAACACGCAAATACTAGTTATATTATATAAAGCTAGATTACCACTCACTGACTCACTCATTGACATAATTGTTCTCCCAGATGGTGGATGGGGAGGTGGGTATATTTTGACAGATTCGTAAACAAGTAACTCTCAAACCTACGGGAAAAGTGCCAAACCTCCCCTTTTCACCCCCCTTCTCCCCCCCTCCCTATCGTATCTCGGAAACTACGAGACCCGTGTTTTCTTTTTTTTACGGATTCGTATAGAGGAGGCTCGGTAAAGTAAAAACCATTTTTCAAAATCGCCCCCCCTTGCCCCCCTTCTCACCCCCTGTAGGCGGATCTCGGAAATTAAGAGACTTGGAACATTTTTTTTTTTCAGTTTGTTTAGAGGGGCAATGCTTTAGTCGAAACACTTGTACAACCCCCCCCCCATCTCCCCCCCATCAACCCCCCACCCCTTTTTTTTTTTTTGTTATTTTACAAGCACGCGAGATGCTTGCACCTCGTGCAACACGCAAATACTAACCCCCTCCATCACCCACCCCCTTTTTTTTTTTTTTCACAAGCACGCGAGGTGCTTGCACCTCGCGCAACACGCAAATACTAGTTATATTATATAAAGTTAGATTACCACTCACTCACTCACTCACTGACTGACTCATTGACAGAATTGTTCTCCCAGATGGTGGATGGGGAGGTGGGTATATTTTGACAGATTCGTAAACAAGTAACTCTCAAACCTACGGGAAAAGTGCCAAACCTCCCCTTTTCCCCCCCCTTCTCCCCCCCCCCTATCGTATCTCGAAAACTACGAAACCCGTATTTTTTTCTTTTTACGGATTCGTATAGAGGAGGCTCGGTAAAGTAAAAACCATTTATCAAAGTCCCCCCCCCCCGCCCCCCTTCTCCCCCCCTTTAGGCGGATCTCGGAAATTAAGAGACTTGGAATTTTTTTTTTTCAGATTCGTTTAGAGGGGCAATGCTTTAGTCGAAATACTTCTGCAACCCCCCCCCCCTATCACCCCCCCCTTGTTTTTTTTTTTTTTTTTCACAAGCACGCGAGGTGCTTGCACCTCGCGCAACATGCAAATACTAGTTATATTATATAAAGCTAAATTACCACTCACTCACTGACTGACTGACTGACTCATTGACATAATTGTTCTCCCAGATGGTGGATGGGGAGGTGTGTATATTTTGACAGATTCGTAAACAAGTAACTCTCAAATCTACGGGAAAAGTGCCAAACCTCCCCTTTTCACCCCCCTTCTCCCCCCCCCCCCTATCGTATCTCGGAAACTACGAGACCCGTATTTTTTTTTTTACGGATTCGTATAGAGGAGGCTCGGTAAAGTAAAAACCATTTTTCAAAGTCCCCCCCCCGCCCCCCTTCTCCCCCCCTTTAGGCGGATCTCGGAATCTAAGAGACTTGGAACATTTTTTTTTTTCAGATTCATTTAGAGGGGCAATGCTTTAGTCAAAATACTTCTGCAACCCCCCCCCCATCACCCCCCCTTTCTTTTTTTTTTTCACAAGCACGCGAGGTGCTTGCACCTCGCGCAACACGCAAATACTAAACCCCCCCATCACCCCCCCCATTTTTTTTTTTCACTAGCACGCGAGGTGCTTGCACCTATGATAGACCATCAAACGCAGGAGGTCGTTCGGTAAAGGATTTTGGATGGTGAAAAGAATTAAAGTAAATAACTAATTTTTTTTTCTCTTCTTTGGCAAATGAGCCGGTGTCGACTATTCTGCCAGTGTCATCTTATGACGGCTCTGTAGCGTATAGGTGGGCCGTCGAACTTTGTACTTTGTGGTAGTTGTTAATTCAGCTGCAAGGACAGACACATGGGTTATCTACTATAGATAAACTAAAATATAATATACTATAAAAATAAAATAAACTTAAACTATTATCTACACAATAACTATGTTACGCACTAACTACATTCTAATCTCGTTATCTATTATTAATTTAGACAGGAGGGTGATTAATTTAGGAGAGAAATAGGAGAGAAGTGTATGGAAGTTGGTTGGGAGAGGGATATTGCAATTGGGAAGTTTTGGATATAGATCAAAGGATCTATTGTTAATGGAGCAGGAGAAGAAAATATGGTCTAGAGTACCCTCTGCAAGGCCGCACTCGCACAGAGAGCTGTCACGGTCATGTATTTTGTGCAAGAATACTGGGCTACAAAAATGTCTGAGTCTAAGTCTGCAGAGTGACGAAACAGTCTTCTTCGACAATTTAGGAAATTTAAAAAACCAAGGTTTCCTTTGAATTTCAGGCTGTATCGACATAGTACTTGCCTTTGGTTTTGGACGTCGACTTCCATGTTTCCGTCCACAAGTTAAATAACTTTGGTGTGGCATCATTCTGCAAATCGTAGTTTTGTGCTATGTAGTGCTTTCGATCAGCCGGATTCGATGAGGCATACTTTGCTAACGAATCAGCGCACACATTGCCAACAATACCCGAGTGGCCGGGGATCCAGGCTATCTCGATATCTAAGCCGTTTGGGAGCAATCAAATAACAAGATCTTTATATCTACAATTATTTGACGATTAATTTTACTGTGAAGTTGATTTTGTTTTAAGGCCTGGATACTACTACGGGAATCTGAAAAAAAAACACTGATCTTGTTATTTGATGTGCTTCTAAAATACCAATACACTCCCCTGTAAATACTGATGCTTCTGGTGGACATTGAAATAATAAAGCAATTTTTGAATTTTGAAAATAAACTGAAACCCCTGTGCATTCGTTATCAGATAATTTAGAAGCATCAGTGAAAAATAGATTCCATCCTTCCCAATACTGCTTGGCAGCTGACTCAAAGTCATCTCTAGGGTTTTGGGAATTCTTTGAAATGCCCAATCCCAAAACAGCTTTTGGTTCGAAATCAATCGTTTCATATGCGGTGGTGAAGACTGGGAGAGTTGAGTATTGACAAATTGGTGAGGAGAGTTGTTTAAGTTCTCTGAACCTATTTATCAATAGATGAATTGTTTTATTATTCCAATAGGAAGATTTATTAAATGATAGGGCAATTTTTGTACAATTGGGAGTAAAGGATGGAACGAAAATGAAAAAACTTTAGTGAGGAAGCGATCTGTCAGGTATTGTCTCCTAAGGTGAAGAGGTGGTTCTGCACATTCTACTTGAAGCGCATTTATGGGAGTGGATTTCATGGCCCCAATGACAATTCTTAGGCATTTTGATTAGATGCTAATCAATTTCTTAAGCGGTTCTTTGTTGCAGTGCTCTAACAAAAAGCTGCAGTAATCTAAAGCACTTCTGGTCAATGCTTTATAGATCAGTTTAAGGGTGTAGGGGTGAGCATCCCACCAAACCCCAGCTAAGGCCTTGAGAACTGATATAGTTTTTCACATGTTTTTCCACGCTGTTAATGTGATCAACTCCGGTCAACCTTGAGTCTAAAGTTACTCCCAGGAACCTAGCACTATTCTTAACTGAGATGGTTTGTCCATCAATATTTATATCGATTGGGGGTACAGAACGCTTGCGGGTAAAGATGACCGCTATACTCAGACCATGATCATGAAGCCATTGGTTTAGAGAGGATAGAGAGACATTCATTGACATAGCGGCATTCTGAATGGAACTGTCACAGACCAAAAAAGCAATATAGTCAGCATACTGAAGGATTTTGCAGTTGAAGTTAAGGGATGAGGGTAAGGGGACTAAGAACAGATCCTTGAGGTAATCCTCTCCAGACAGTTCATTGTTCGGAGACAGCCCCAGGGATTCTTAATTTGATTGTGTGGTTGGAAAATATGCTACCAATAATGCGAGAAATCCTACCCGGGATTCTCAGCTCGTGCAGCTTGTGCCTGAGATTGGGGAGGAGGACTGAATCATAGGCAGCTGATATATCCAGGAAGACAGCAACCACAGACACATTCCTGCTGAGGGCCAGTCTGACCTCTGACGTGAGGATACCCACACTGTCAGCCATGCCCAGACCTTTCCTAAAGCCAAACAGTCGCTGGATGCAGTCTCCTGTTTTCAACCAACCACACACACCAATTTTTGATTGAATGTTCCAAAAGTTTTAAGAGTATGGACGATAAAGCGATAGGTCTGTATAAGCAATGATCATTAGGGTCTCTGCCTGGTTTTAATAACGGAATAACAACTTGAACCTTCCACTCTGTGGGAACGAAGCCGGATGTAAAGCAGAAATTTGCCAAATCCAGGTAATATTCGTAGTACCCACTTTAGAAATAAAGGAATAAGTGAATTCATCCACTCCTGGGGCAGAGTCTCTTAGATGGGATAGGACGGTTTTTAGTTCGTCCAAGCTAAATGGTTTGTTTATAGGGTCGCCAATGTTGTTTACATCTTCAATGCCAACACTAGCGTCTTCCATAGTTGGAACATAAGCTGGAGCGATTTTAGAGAAAAACCAATATCCCAGTTCCTCCGTGATGATTCATTCATTCGAAGAGATGGGTGCTAAACTGCTCCTAAAGTGTTTAATTTTACGCCAAACTACCGAAACCTTCGCGTTTCTTTCTTTTAAAGAATTTTCTGGACTTAGCTAATATCTGCTTGAAAGCAATGAGGTTGTCCAGGTTCATATCGTTGTTAACTTTGTTTTCAGCCTCATTCCTGGCTCTGACCATGTTAGTGCATTCCCTATCCCACCATGGGGGGAAGGAAGTCTACCGGAGTGAGGTTTTTTGGAGGGGAGGCAATCACCTGCTGTGGAGGAGACAGTGGAAGAAAAGGATAAAAACCACTCAGGGGCATTATCCTGATTAACTTTTGGCAGGGCTGATATTCTTAAATCTAAAATTTTGGAATACAGATCCCAGTCTGCTGCATTAAGTTGGTGTTTTAAAAGAGGAGGGGAAACTTTGATGGGAGTATCTTTGGAAGGGAACTCAATTATGACAGAATAGTGATCACTTCCATAGGTCATATCCAAGCGACGCCAAATGAGAAGACTAGATATATTGGGTGAACAGAATGTCAAGTCAACACAGTTATTATTCTGTCCAGGAGCAGATCTGCGTGTAGGACTACCATTGTTAATGACACAAAGATTCAGGTCATCCAGTATATCAAGTAAGCCTATGTCAAAGTTATCACAAGTATCTGATCCCTAACGATAGTGGAGACAATTAAAATTCCCCATGACCAATATTGGCCCACTTACACTGCATAACAATTTTTTTATAAAGAAAGATATTAAATTTTTGGTTGCGTAATATAGAAAGAAAAAATATTTATATCCTCAGCCTTAACATTAAGGTTATCACCAGCAAAGGTTAGAGGAATAAGGGAGAATGAAACCTATTATTATTGATGAGCGAAGCACATCTTCCATATCCATCAGGTCTGTCATTACGTACAGTGCCAAAACATGGTAGCCTGAAATTACTTCCAGGCAGAAGCCATGTCTCAACTATGCTGCAGACTAGCTATGATGGTTTAAATTTATTTATTAAAAAAGAGAGGTCAGACTTTTTGGTATTAATGCTTCTGACGTTCCATTGAAGAAATGTCAGGGGATGGAACATCCTGAATATAATTTAAAATCGATGTCAGTTTCAAGGCAACGTGGTCAGGTATTGTTTGTGTTGGACTGGCTAGTATTGACATTAACATATTAAAAAAAAACATAAACACAAACTAACTCTAAAATATTCTTTGAATTTGTCAGAGTGATCATAGACTGGCATTGGTTGTGCAATATTTGTTGGATAGGCACAGCTATTGCCAATTGGGGAGAAGGAATAGTTTTGGGAAAGTTCTTGGTGGGCTTGCTTATAGCCAGCTGAAAGCAGTATGCGAGGTTTAGGCTTTTGGAAGACCATTTGACGGTATGATTTTTGAGTAGGATGTATTGAGCTTGTTGGCTGGGACAAGTACTTATTGGTTTTTACGTTTTTATGGGTTGAAGATTTGGAGACATCAGCATATGATCTGGAAACAGGTGGGAAAACACGGCATGCCTCCACATATGAGATTGACTTCTCCGCCATAAGAGCTTTGATGCTTTTGTCGGCCCAATTCAGGACAGGAACTATAATTTGCAAAATGGTTACCAGCACACGAAACACAAAAGCTCAATTCAGGGGTGACTTCACATCCATCAGCTGGATGATCTTCGCTACACTTATAACACCTCGGATTCGAGCGACAGAGAGTGCAGGTATGGCCATATCGACAACAGTGGTAACACATAATTGTAGAGTATGTGTATCTCTCAACTGATAGAGCAGAGTAGAAGATATAAACACGTTTAGGAAGAACTTGTCCGTCAAACGTAAGTACAACAGTTTTGGTAGGCTTCCATTCCGTCACACCAGAAGAGGACACCCTACGGCTCATCCTCCTGGTCTTTATGACAGCCCCACACCCTTCTGGAACCTGGATATTTTTAATTATTTCTTCCTCAGACCATTCAACTGGTATATCCCTAATAATACCCATTATTGTTATGTTATATTGTGGAATGCTGGCAATATAATTATGCTGGATAAGAATTTTATTGTTGAGAAAGCTGTTTGCATCCTGATGCGACTTAAACTCAACCGAAACGCGATTTCTGCCAATACGTTTGATCCCATAGAGACGCATGTTATTCACGTTATTCATCGTCAAAAACATACCAAACTTAACAGGTTGTAGCACAGTACCTGATGTCTGTTCATCTTTCAGTGATACATGAAAAATGTAAGGTGAACTATCTCTCACTGTGTATAAATGTCGGCCGGTTGCACTTTTCGAAATCTTTAATTTAGTACTAGACACAGTGAGAGGTGAACCAGCAGTCCTTTTACGACTGGCGGTCTGTGTATCCATACTATGATCTTGCGTGGGTATTCCGACATCATGCGGGAGGGTAATAGTAAGACCCGGAGAAAAAACAAATAATTCATCCGGAGGGTCAGGATCAGGAGGTTTGTTAGAGCTCATTCTCGATCATTAGAGTTAAAAAATACACAAAAAAGGACAAATACAACTAACTACAAACCTTAAACCCTAAAAACACACAGAAAGAACTGTTTCGACCTGGATTCACACTAAAAAGACGCCAAAATCGAAAAAATTCTTAGCACTGATAAAAGCACGTGTTAAGCCTTCACCACTACCAACAAAAGTCGAGGCTTACCGTTGTTTACAAAGCACGAAAACAAAAATGTAACATATCAGAAGTAGACGCGATACGTGGATGCACAGAAGGTCAAGCGGCTACAAACGAAATGCTTGCAAAGCCGAAAACAGCCGAATGAAACCAGAGAAATCATGAATGCCACTTTCGGCGGGCCGAAAGGTTCGGCCGATTTGTGGCCGAAACCGAAACTTTGGTCGGACACTAATATAATTATAGATCCTGGTGTCCTGTAACACAGGCCTCAAGCCTAGCTTAGGCACCAGTCTCCCACAGTATAACTACTTACCTAAGTTATGTACCATTGGTCCAACTGTATAATGTCTTATCTTACTTCTTATCTTACTATCTTCTTATCTTACTTCTTATCTGCTTACTTCTTGTCTTACTTCTTACTAATCCTACTTCCTACTATCCTATCCTTCCTACTATCCTACTTCCTACTAATCCTACTAATCCTACTATCCTTCCTACTTCCTACTAATATTATAAATGCGAAAGTTTGTGAGGATGGATGGATGTTTGTTACTCTTTCACGCAAAAACTACTGAACGGATCTGAATGAAATTTGGTAAGTAGATAGTTGACATTCTGGAATAACACATAGGCTACTTTTTATCCCGAAATTCCCACGGGATCGGGATTTGCGCTGGAAAACCTTCCCACGCGTACGAAGTCGCGGGTAGAAGCTAGTAAATAATATATATTATACTAGCTTTTTCCCGCGACTTCGTTCGCGTGGGAGGTTTTTCTCGCGTATATCCCGATCCCGTGGGAATTCCGGGATAAAAAGTAACCTATGTGTTATTCCAGGCAGTCAGCTATCCACTCATCAAATTTCATTCAGATCCGTTCAGTAGTTTTTGCGTGAAAGAGTAACAAACATCCATCCATCCTCACA
This sequence comes from Tholera decimalis, assembly GCA_943138885.2. Lineage (NCBI taxonomy): Eukaryota > Metazoa > Arthropoda > Insecta > Lepidoptera > Noctuidae > Tholera > Tholera decimalis. Next base: position 21,334,121 of record OW964578.2, on the reverse strand, counting down.
AACTTTCGCATTTATAATATTAGTAGGAAAGTAGGAATTGTGGAAAGAAAAATAAAATTGTATTATATTATTGTACATACACGTAGGTAATCTTAGGATTACGTTCCAATTCGAAAATTTTTCAATTGGTGCATTACTTATGAGTTATGTGTGCTATCAATTATTTCGAAGTCCACGAAGACGAAGTCGCGAGTGTTCTGGTAGCCAAATAAAAAAAGCATTTAAAACTTCATGTCGTATTTCTGAATACAACGCCATCTGTCTTAATACGTATGTAGCAACAAACTAGGTTCTGAACACACATTTAATCTAGTATAGCTACTTGCCGATAGATGGTGTTTGCTAAAGTTACGTGATGTATTTAATCTATTCAACACAAGATGGCGCTGCCAATCTCAATTTTCTTAACAAGCTTGATATTATCTAGGAAATTGCCCGCTAAAGATACATATCGGAGCAAGTCGGCGAATTGTTTCATTGAATCACATTATACACTACGGAACGTATTATTATTCTCAATAATACACTCTTTATTGCATCATTTTCTTTTATTCTCGGTCTTATGCATTCCTCATTAGGCGTTTGCGTTCACGAGTAGCAATTATGACTAATTGTCATTTATTAGCGGGTGTTTCTTGAAAGAACGATACGTAATGAGACTCTAAGCAGTAATTTTGAAGCAATAGTCATGAGAAATAGCTCACTTTTTGGGTTTTATTTTATTGTTGCCTCGCGTAGGCAAAATTGGTAGGTGTGATTTCCTGTTACATTTCAAATTGGGTAGGTAGCTATAAATATGTTGTAGAGCGCCGCTTGTTTTCTACTTTAGTTAGTATCAATACTTCTTAGATCGTGGGAAACAGTTTTCTATGTATATGTACTTAAAGAATGTTTAAACGAACACTAAAGCTTTCCCCAATAGGTAATGCACGATGGGATTTTAGAGGAAATCTTTCAATGTCAGTTTTTTTTCAGTGAGCCCGATTTTACCCTCCAACACGCCTGAGGGTAAACGATAGATGAGGTGTACGAAGGAATGAGTGAGCTCAGAAGATGCCTGTTCACTTTTGCTTTAAAGGCTGATGGGTCATATGTGGTAGGGAACACAGAAACTGAAGAAGAATTCAACACATTTTGGGATCCCAGATTTATCCCGAAAATGGCCGGAGAGAGTACGAATACGGTTTTAATCCATATTACAAATCTTTATATGCCGAACACATGGGTACTATCGACCAATATGAATACGATGAGACGACTCTATCTTTAAGTACGTACTTTTCAAATCTGCTTACGATTCCTTTACGATAAATTTGCTAGGTACCGGATGAAAAGTCTCTCAAACCGGTCCTGACTAATGAGGCTGACCTGGAAGACATTAAGGTGATACGTAAAAAATAAGACATAGCTCGAGGGGCGTAGCTTAACGGAAGACGCGGGGAGCACCCCCGCTAGAATACATTGCAAACTCGAGCGCACGCTCGCGGTGAGTTTGCGATGTAGTTTGTGTGTTTTGATGTTTTAGAATAGAGAAGGCACGGAGTCGCCAAAATCAAATACATTTCTTTTTAATCTGAATTAAACTAACTTATTCATTATATTGTTAGGTATTTAGTGTTTTACTTTATTTAAGAATGACAAAAAATAATATAACGTGTGTAAATGCACAGACCGTAACAGTAAATGATCATATTGACCTAAGAAAAAGAACTACTAGTGTAGTAAACAAATTCTTACTATGATTTTATTTAATTAATTTACTTAAAATGAGTAGTAACAAAAAGTTGCTTCGAAACTACGCTTTTTAACACGCTTTTATTAGGTTGACCTGTATGTAACTAACTATGTAATGGAATCTAAGGCAACTACTTTAACCATCTTCCAAGGGTCGTAGCGTAATGAAAATTAGCAACTGTATGTAGTTCTGATGACAATACAATAATATGGTACTGTCGAACTGATCTGATGATGAAGCCGGAAGATATGAACTGGAACTTCATGATGGAAAATCGTATCATAGCTGTTTTGGATTTCTTAGAAAAGTCTTGTAATGAACTTTGACCACGATTAGGTTTCAAGGTCTGATGATGAAGCCGGAAGATAGGCAGTGGCATTCCATGATGGAATATCGTATCATTGTCGTGTTTGTACTTGTGAGAAAAGCCACGTAATGGACTTTGAACACGATCAGGTTTCAAACAGGATCAGGTTTGAGGATAACAAACCTAAAGAAAATCCGTTATCGGTTTTCTTAACCTTTTTGTCAACTTTTTGTGATGTCACTTTCAAATCCTCTGGGGTGATTGACCGTTTAATTGTTCACTACTCGTGGGAATAATATAAAAACAGAAACAGCAACACAAAGAAAACGGAGGCTACAAAAAAAAAAGGAAAAGCGCGAACAAATTTTTTGTTTTTACGTGCACTTATAAAAGCGTGTTTTTCTAGTGATTTTTAAACTATTAATTTATTATTAATTAATTAAAGATTATTCATCCAATTAAATTTTTTGATGGATATTTTCTCACGAATAAAAGTCAGAGATTTAATTAAAAATTACTAAAATCTATAACTACACTATTTTCTTGGAATACATGTCTGTCGCCTTCATTTAATATTTCATCAGAGACATTTCCCCCGCGTGTTTTATTTTCTTTGTTTGTATCCTTGCCCCTATTTTTATTAATTACATATTCTGGATCACGGATCTCTCATGTACCGAGGATCTACCAGTCATATCATTATTTTCAATCTCTATTTCATATGGTAGAGGCTCATCATCTTCACTGACCTCTAGTGAATGCACTAAATCATCGTCGCGTATTTCCCTTTCCGTGTCCAACTGGCGACATCGGTCTCGCGAAATACACACGCTTTTGTATTACTACACAATTCAACCAACCCGTGCTCAACTCGCGTCAAATGAGTACGTTTTTGCGGTCAAGCAACGTTAAAAGAGGTTTTACAAAATAGTGTGCAATTGAATTGAACACGGTTTTTTAACTGGTCTGTTCGAAACAAATCCGTACTGATTTAGCGGGGTGCGTCTCATATCATAAAAAGTTATTTGGTATATTTTCATTTCAATAACGTTCACAAGATAGTGAGTTATACCAACTGTTGATGTAATTTCTTTAGACATAACATTTATATACTCTAAAACTTATTTCGTATAACGTTATTGGATATAACGTTTATTTAATCGAAAATCATTAAGCCTATCGTTTAAAATATATAATATTGCGAGTAATTTGATTGAGCGTGCTGCGGAAGCGGCGTGACAGAAACGAATTGCTGCGAAACCGATTCCACGTCTGTTCCATGTCTGTCCTACCCCTAGAGTGTTATTTAAAAACGCGTAGGCGCGGAGGGGCGAGGCGGCCCGCGAGGTGAGGAGCAGGTGGTTTTAACACTCGCCGCCGCGGCTGAGGCTAGTCGGCGAAGCCAGCCAGCAAGCCGCAGCCGCGGTGGTGAGCGTGAAACACATCTGCGAGGATAAGCTTGCATGGGACCGCCGGAGCCCTGCAGCACCGGAGCCGTGACAGAAACTATGCCTCTAGTTTCTGTCACGGCTCCGGTGCTGCAGGGCTCCGGCGGGCCCATGGTCAGTAGAGAAGTCTCTTGGTTTAAAGAGCATCACTTTCAGTACTGCTCGTTGTCAGTTATGTTTAATTTTTAAATAATTTATAAATATTTGATATTTAATAACAGGGCTTTACCTATGAATTCGCTGTTTTGCCGTACTGGCAATTTCAAATTATAATATTAAATCATATACTGTCCTCTTAATCTGTATCATGGATACTGTGGAGTTTTTTTGCCGGTTTTTCTCCCTAGAAAACGACCAATTTCAAACCATGCACTAACTTCTGACGTATTGTAAGTGCCCATGTGGGCCTATCTGAAATAAATATGTTGAGTTTGAGTTCGATAATCATATTGTTTTGGCTAATAATTATAATTTCAAATTAATTTTATTTTATAATTTGGAATTCTTGTTTCAAAGTTTGGCATAACCGTGCCCCTTGTACCTACGGCCCACAACCTCAACGACGTTTACAAAACGAACTCTAAAAATGAATGCACCACCCGTTATTAGTTTGCTCGTGTCCGATCTGGAAATTTCGACTTGAAAAATGAACCCTTTGGTTGTTGATGACGAATTAAAGGCGATTGTGGGAGCTGATGACACCCAATCTGCGGCTGAATTAGAAGCAGCTTTCAACGCTAGTATCAAAACAATATTGGTTTACTTGCGTCAAATTGGCAAGGTGAAAAAGCTTGACGTCTGCCCCACGAATTCAGTGATCATCACCGCGAAGAACGCATCGAGACGTACCTTGCACTGCTTAACAGGCACACAAACGAAATAATCTTGTTGCCTGCGGTGAAAAATGGATCCTGTTCGACAATCGTAAGCGAAATTGATTAGATCCTGGATTAGCATCTAAACGTTTTCCTAAACGAAAACTGACCCCTAGAAAAGTGTTGGTCCCTGTTTGGTGGTCTAACCCTGGTGTAATGAGTTATCTACCAAACAGGATGAGCATTACTGCAGAACTGAACACAATTATGGAGAAGCTCGCACATCTCCAACCAGCTTTGGTCAATCGCTCGGCTCCGCTGCTCTTGCACGACAACGCGCGTCCTCATACTACACAGCAGACGGTCTACAAGTTACAAGAGCTGGTGTTGGAAGTTCTCCGCCATCTGTCGTACTCACTAGACCTTGCACCTACAGACTTCTACTTTTTCCTGAATTCTAAACTTCTCGGAAAAAAATCAACATCATAGAGGCAGTAAAAATGCCTTTGCAGAATTTGTTGCCTCCCGTCCAACTGATTTCTTCAAGAAGGGTATCAATAAGCTACCAGTGCGTTGGAAAAGATGCATCGATTGCATGGGTGATTACTTTGATAAATAGAAATAAAATATATAGAAAAAAACACGATGACTGATTTCATGAATAACGGCAATATCATTGGTAATGGCTTTCAGTATTAATATACCAGACGTACTACAGGGCACCATCCTCACTTGGTCAATATACCACTTTGTCATACTATGTAATTCTCCTCTACATTTATTGTGCGCACTTTGTCGGTCGGACTTCGGTCGGACTTCGACCCGTCTTCGAATCGGTTTGGAACTCTCTGTCGGCTTCTGTGTTCTTTTCCACATATGACCCGTCTGCCACCTTTAAAGTAAGAGTGAAAAATCTCCGGCAGATGCCTTGCCACCACGAATTTTGGCCCTGGCAACGCACTTTCTTTCTATTTCATTAAGAAAAAAGCAGAAGAAAAATATTAGTTTAGTCCTGTCAAATTAAGATATTCCATAGACAATTTTAGACTCGATTAAAAAATTGGTTACTAAAAATACGTCAATTTACGTCAGACGCTGACTAATTTGACAGAAATAAACTAATATTTTCTGTCCTTTTATAATGAAATAGTAAGAAAAAGATGCACTGAACTTTAGTTTAGTTTGTGAACAAGACAATCCGCGCCAATGTATTTCTTTTTATCTTAATAGGAAATAAACAGTTTACTGACTAATTTTTTTCCAAGAAGTTAGTAGTTAGACACTGTTGATCATCCAAATTTAAAAATTATAATGGCGACTCTAATCTTCTGTTTTCCGAATCACATGTAATATCCGAGGTCTGCTCCGGCGCTGTGATTTTGTCTCTGTAAAATAAAACTGGTATGTAAATATTAAAAAATAGGGAACCCTCATAGTTCGTCATGTCTGTCCGTGTGTCCGTTCGTATGTCACAGCCATTTTATTCCGAAGCTATTAGGACTATACATGTGAAACTTGGTAGGTAGATGTATTCTGTAAACCGCTTTCAGATTTTATAAAAAAAAATATTTAAAATAAAGGGGGGCTCACCATACATGGAACTGAAACTGAAAAATTTTTTTTTTCATGAAACCTATCTGTGTGTGGTATCTATAGACAGGTCTATAAAAATGACATAGGGGTTTCTGAAACTACTTTTTATAAAGTCAATCGTTTAAAAGATATACGCTCCCAAAGTGGTAAAATGTGTACCTCCCCCCCCCCCCCTCTAACTTCTGTAATAATGGAATGAAAATCTAAAAAAATATATGTCTGTAGATCTTAATGTATACTTTCAACCAAAATTGGTTTGAACGAGATCGGGTCAGCATTTTTTGTGATACAACATATTTTCTAAAACCGCAAATATAACTTTGTAATTCATACAAACACTATGAAAAACAAAGTTATTTGGCGTAGTTGTAAAAAATGTAAATAACTTAGTTTTAAGAAATTTGTAAGGTTTTGTTTTTCGTCAAATAAATATACATATTATATTATAATAGTTACTACGAAACCCTTCATGGGCGAGTCTGACTCGCACTTGGCCAATTATTTTCCGTCATTTTACGAGCATGATCCCTCAGGCGTTCCAAATGTCGGTTTTTAGGGTTCCGTAGCCGAATGGCAAAAAACGGAACCCTTATAGTTTCGACATGTCTGTCCGTCTGTCTGTCTGTCCGTCCGTCCGTATGTCACAGCCATTTTATTCCGAAACTATTAAGACTATACATGTAAAACTTGATAGATAGATGTATTCTGTGAACCGCTTTCCGATTTTAAGAGAAAATTTAAAAAATATTTAAAATAAAGGGGGCTCCTCATACATGGAACTGAAACTGAAAATATTTTTTTTCATGAAACCTATACGTGTGTGGTATCTATAGACAGGTCTTTAAAAATGACATTAAGGTTTCTAAAATTACTTTTTCATAAAGTTATTCGTTTAAAAGATATACGCTTCCAAAGTGGTAAAATGTGTGTCCCCCCTCTAACTTCTATAATAATGAAGTGAAAAATCTAAAAAAACCATATGTTGTAGATCTTAATGTAAACTTTCAACCAAAATTAGTTTGAACGAGATCGAGTCAACATTTTTTGAGATACAGTATATTTTCTAAAACCGCAAATATAACTTTGTAATTCATACAAACACTATGAAAAACAAAGTTATTTGGCGTAGTTGTAAAAATTGTAAATAAGCTACTTTTAAGAAATTTGTAAGGTTTTTGGTTTTTTTTTTTTTTCAAATAAATATATTAATTATATTATATTTATTATAGTTACTACGGAACCCTTCATGGGCGAGTCCAACTCGCACTTGGCCAATTTTTTCACCTTTCGTTGTCTTTTATACTTATTCCCCATATCGGTAAACTAATGTTATATATAAACATTGTTCACTTGTCAAATATAGATAAATAAAATCAGAAAACAAGACTAAACAATAACTATTTCGATAAAAAATTATAATCACGGTTGCGGGAGGAATCGACACAGGTCTATCACTGACAAAGGCCGCAGGCGAACTGGGCGGGCATAAGAAAGTGACAGAGTCTATTACTTCCACGTGCGAAAAAAAGAGAGCGCAACAATACGCTGGAACCAAAATAAAACAACGTAAGCGCCAAACCAAATAAAAATTGTTTAAAAATAAATTAAGCTATGTATCAAAAAATATTTTCAGACAGAGTTTTCAATTACCTATTATGCACATTTTGAATGCAATTTTGAAATGAAATTCCTTAGGATTTTAGAATTATAGTGAACAATAAAAAAGAATAGAGGTCTTTTCGGAATCAAATTCGACGGAGCAAATTTAACCCAATTGCGTTTTCCTTCGGTCAAAGTATTAATGAAATAGTCAATAAACATATTACCAAAAATAAAATCCATACTTGCTGGAATAGTGAAATAAATGTTGACGAAAAAACCCCTAATTTATTTTGGTATCGCCTTAAAAATGACCCAGGTTGGTCGAAGCAAAGAAAACTTGCTTAGGTGGAGATTTATTGATGACTCTGCCCGTTATTTGAGTAGGAAAATCATCATATGACTCTTGCTGCTCTGGATGGAGGGGTAAGGAGTGTCAGACTTCTACTGATTCAAAACCCACTCTGTTCCTTTTCAGTTAACCTTGCATTCCGGATCCCTGGTATCTAGTTAGAATATTCCCGCAACCCTTTTTTTTGTTTTTTTTTTTTGTCTTGGGAAAATCATCGAATGACTTTTTCCGCTCTGGGTCAAGCGGAAGGGTGTGTCAGATTTCTACTGACTAAAAACCCACCCAGTTCCTTCGGCTGCCCTAAATTCTGGGCCGAGTCCATTTAGATTTCATCGGCACGCTAAGAAGACGAATGATATTATTACTACTTTAACCACTTTCTTACGGAATGTCTTACCAAGATACTTTTGAAACGTCAATATCCTAATGGCTAAGGCGTTAGACTTGTGATCGAGAGGTCACGGGTTCGAACCCCACCCATTACACTATTGCCGTGAACTCACTCCAGACACAAGCATATTTAGCTTAGTTGGAGGGGTTAACAAGTTTGCTAATAGTATAATTCTCATTTACATTAGAAACATAAAAAACATAAACAAAAATTTTAAAAATACCGAGTCATGACAGCGTTTTTCTTTTCCAGGAAGAGAGGTCTCAAATGTACCAAAGTGAATTGTAAGTTAACTTTTTTAATTAAAAAGGGAGCTTACATAGTTAAAAAACGTGGGCAAAGAAAACATTGTCTCTGTTTTACGAGAAAATAAGACTTATTCGCCACTAGCTAAGATATTTGAGGTCTGTTTACATCGGGCGAGTTACTCGCGCGACTTCGTTTAGAAAAAAGCTTTATTGGAAGAATATAAGTATAAATTTTTTACTACTGGCTTATTAAAGTTACATGATGGCTCTTTTCTATTTTCAATACCTTTTAAAATAGAAAACTATAAAGAGTGAACAGGTTAACATTTCGCAAGAACAATAAAAACAAAAAACAAACCATCCATTATGATCGAATATCAATCAATTTCATGCTTTTAAACCGAAACAACGGAAAATCGAACTAGTTAAAATATTTATTACATTACGTAGGTATATAATAAAACTGTTTCGAAATACCTTTATAGAAAAAAAAACTAAAAAAAAAACTTTTCACGACGTACTATCCGATGCATATTAAAATATAAAATTGGTTTTCATAAAAACTTATTCAATCTCGTTCCGTTTTCAATTATTTATAACAAGGTGGCTATAGGTGTTAGCTTGTTATAAAAGTAGATTGCTATTGTGGCTATATAAAATCTGTTGTGAAAACAATAAAAAGATGGTTAGGTATATTATTATCTCGCTTTCACTAACAGCTTCACTTGTGTAAAAAACTAAAATCATCCATGAAGAAAGAACTTTCGACATTTTCTATATCCTGCATCATGATTTGCCTGTGCTGTAAATCCGTTCAACCATTAAAACGTTAATAATATTTTCAAAGTAGGAAAAAAGCACCTAAGCAGGTTTTTGCTAGTATTTATGTTAGCTTTTTTACTGTTGTTCGAAATTTAGCATATTTTTGAGGGATAAAATAGCGTCTTTTGAGGTTGCAAATGACCTATACGTGTACCATGTTGCGAAAATTCTTTAAGCAAGTTTTATGTAACTGGAATACAAAAATTCAAACTTAAATTATATTAGTAGTATGAAAAGTTACCAGAACGGTAGGTACACTTATTATTATGTAATGGAAAGAAAGCATTTTAGCTAAAACTCTTCCTCTATTTCGAAATATTTTCGAAGCATTTTTTAATAAATATTTTTTAGCGTTAACATTCAGGACAAAACATTGAGGACTTAATATGAATTTTATTAAGTGATTATTATGAATTATGAAAAAGAAAACGTAGTTAAAAATAAAATAAATTGTTATTAATTCGAACGTAGCAAGACTAACTCTTTCACGATTATGCAGTCTAAACGCAGCATCCGTCTTAAAAACACTTAAAAAAGGTGACTAATTAAAAAACTCCCTTACTTTGGGGTGCTTTTTTATTTTCCTGCCCCCTCCCTCCCTTAAGGTGGATAGGAATGCATGGGGGTGAGACAACCAGGCGATATTATGTTGCAAAATAATGGTTCCTACAATGTGTTTGATTAGGATAGGGTCTTTTTCACCCAGCAATCCGATTTCTGAGGCCATTTTTCGTCTTTAAAACGTGTTAATCTGTAGATTGAACTCGATATTTAAAGATTTGAGCCCTAGATTACACCATATTTTGGAGTTTGTTGTTACTAAACATTCGTCATTCGGTCGATCTTCACCCTTGCGCTCCGCGGCTGCGGTATCTCGTTAGAATGTCCGCAACCCCGGCAGACAATGCTCTATCGGGCCCGGCAATGCTATTTTAGGTGCGCGTGGAACACGACGCGCCGCCGACCTGGGCCTGGTCCTTACCGGCCGGTCCTTAGTTACCCCTGCTCGCCGTCCGCAGGCCCGCGTCTACGGTGGCCGGATATTGGCTATGGGAGATGGTTGGCGTGCATTGATGGTCAAAATATGGGATGTGAACACAGCTATCATAGTCGTGTTAGCCAATGACTTAGTTGCTACGAGCCTCAACCAACACCTACGGAGGCTCTCGTTAGGCTGATAGATAGAGGGCTTGCTTCAGAAAGCGATACTCCTGGACACGGCGCGAATCTTTAGAAGATTCCTCTCTCTGGAGCTTCGAACGACGGTATCTTGGAGTTTGTAAATATTCCGATGGTTTAAAGCTCCAGAGCCTTGAACACCGACGACGAGTTGCAAGTTTATCGGTTTTCTATCGGTTATATTTCGGGGAGTGTGCGATGGAATTACACAATCTAATTCCGCCAAGCCCGTTCCATCATCGTACTACGCGACAAACGGCGATGCGCCATCGTTACATGGTGAACATCCCACCTATACGCACAAAACGTTTTGGGAATACTTTCATTGTGTGTACAGCTAAGGAGTGGAATTCCCTGCCGGAGTCTGTGTTTCTCGATAGCTATAACCTAGAAGTCTTTAAGTCAAGATTGAATAGGTTACTTTTAGGTAAGCGTGCTCCATCTTCGACCACATCATCACTTACCATCAGGTGAGATAGTGGTCAAACGCGAACCTATTTTCAATTTAAAAAAAAATTGTTGATATGCATAGTCAGATACTAGAAAATTCGGTATCGTGTTACCCAGTTACTGGGTTGTGGAGGTCAGATAGGCAGTCTAGAGCAGATAGGCAGATAGCAACTGCGTCTGGTTAGACTGGAATACAACCCAGACATAGTTGGAAAAAAGCTAAGCAGATATTATGATGATTCCGAAAACACAAATTCTTATCATGTTCCGCTGCGATCAGACGCAAGCGAGCAGCGTCCTTGCTCAGCAGAGTGCGTGTCAGCACTAACAGTCTCCTGTGTGTCATTGCTCATCCTATTATTCACTTTTTGAGTCAACTACATGCACGTACATGTAATTGACTCAAAATTTTAATTTTATTTTGTTTTATAATGTTACTAACATAGTTTTAAGTCGCCTCCTTCTGCGAAGCAGTCATGCTTCCGAAGGAGGAGGCGGGCCGCGTGAGGGAGAGGATGGCGTCCTCCCTCCAGCCCAGCCGCAGTGGTAGACGCCCACGGCGTCGGACGTCGGCCGACGATCTCCGGCCACCGTAGGCGCGGGCATGCGGACAGCGAGTAAAGGGCAACTCGCTGTCCGACCATGGACCATGCCCGGGTCGACGGCGCGTTGTGTTCCACGCGCGCCTCAAAGAGCGTCAGCAATATGACGAGGCCCCCCCGTAGAGGGCCGATGCCTGCCGGGGTCGTGGGACTCATCCCATTACCGTGACCCCGGTACGTAAAAGGTTATTGAAGGAACACCGTGGATCTTAGTCAGTAAAAGTCTGACAGTCCCTCCCACCCTGCCCGGGGTGGGAGGACTTGTTTGATAATTTTACCACGATAAAAAAAAAAATAGTTTTAAGTAGTGCTACTAATGATAATTAGGTATTTATTTTATTGGTTATGGGAAGAAAATCCTGAAATAAACGATTATATTATATGATTATTATATTATACACATTTTCGTAAATAGAAGGCAACTTAATATTTATAAAAACCTAGAAAATAATTAAGCTATTAAAATGATAATTTTCTAAGAATTCTGTCTCAGCTGCTTTAGCATAATTATGTGTAATTTCATAAACGGGTTGGGCATATTACGCATCATGTCAAATTATACGAATTAGTTTTACGCTGTAGGTTCAACTTATACATAAACTTTTAATAAGGTATTAAAAGTTTATGTATAAGTTGTAACATGATAATCAGCCTGTAAAGTTTCCACTGTTGGGACACAGCTGTGTTATTCTGTAAGACCTCATTCTAAAATTCGAATCAGAATCCGCTGTGAGTTTATTGATTGGCATTCCAAAAACTCGGTTGTTAATTCGAATTTACACTAGCGCTACCCTTGCGAGCGTGTCAGCGAGTTGAACTAAAGATTTTGACAGATAAAGTATGAGATGACGTGAGAAGTGGCATTCGGTAAGATAATTCCTCTGTCACTTCGACGCTGTTTACAGAATGCAAAATCGAGGTCACTTTGAACCATAAGCGAAGTGACAGTGAATAGCTATGTGAGATGCGAGTTGTTGTTCGAATTTTACAGAATCGACGTACTGGTCTCTATGAGAGGGAATGGGCCATAATTCACCACGCGGGTCCAGTGGGTTGTGGATGTCGCATGTCGTCGACATTTTCGGTCCTAAGACATTACGGATTCATAACGTTGTTTTTCCATCACCGTTTAACCAGATTTTTTTTAATTACTGATGAGCCCACTCTTGACCTCGATATCGCCTGATGGTAAGCGATAGATGAGGTCTAAGACGGGACGAGCGAGCCCAGAAGATGCCTATTTACTCGTGCTTTAAAGGCTGAAAGGTCATAAGTGACAGGGAACACAGAAGCCGGCAGAGAATTCCACAGTTTGGCTGTGCGCACAATAAATGTGGAGGAGAAGCGCTTGGTACGACAAGACGGTATATCAACCAAGTGTGGATGGTACCCAGCTGTGCGTCTGGTAGACCGGTAGTGAAAGGGAGATGGAGGGACCAAGTCATGGAGCTCCTGCGCACACTCCCCGAAGTACAATCTGTAGAAAACCGACAGGCAAGCAACGGTTCGCCGATGAGCCAGGCTATGAAGCTTGTCCACCAGCACCTCGTCGCCTATAAGGTTTTTAGCTCTGCGCTCGATGGAGTCCAATGCAGCAAGTTAGTACTTTGCAGAGCCATCCCACAAGTGGCTGCAATACTCCACGCTGGAACGGACCCGTGCTTTATACTGTAGTGGTATGATCAAAATTACGCAAAAAAAGTACACAACTAATGTAATTAGAAGTACTACAACAAATATTGAAACAAGGACCGTCCAAACATTTTTAACGGGTTCACTATACTAGAAACACCAGCGCCATTTCATATCTACGATGTGATCGTTACATATTTTGACTTCCTGGTGACAATAAGGCTCATCGGCAACGAGGAATTGATCGAGTCAAAGCTCCAGAGCCTTGAACATTGTCGACGAGTTGCAAGTCTATCGATAACATTTCGAGGAGTGTGTGTTGGAATTGCACAATCTAACTCCACCAAGCCCTTTCCATCATCGGACTACAAGACAAACGGCGACGTTACATGGTGGGCATCCCACCCATACGCACAAAACGCTTTGGGAAAAGCTTCATTGTGCGTGCAGCTAAGGTGTGGAATTCCCTGACGAGTCTGTGTTTTGCTATTAACCTGGGGATCTTTAAATTAAGAGTGAATACCTAGGTTAGTTGCCAAGCGAGCTTCATCTTCGACCACATCATTGTTTACCATCAGATGGGATAGTGGACAATCCCGAGCCTATCATGAATAAAAAACATCTGCATTTTCCGTAATTTTTCACGCAGATTTAGGACACAGAACATGGTTTTTGTTATAGGTGCCTACGTCACGATTGTTCCCGAAGTTTTCCGACCGTTCCCGAAGATTGCGATCCGAATATGCACCGATTTTATTGACAGAAAGACTTACCTGCCGTCAGATTTATACTTATATATGTGAGTATAGGTGGCTATCAATCATTATTTGGTAGGTATCATTATAGCAATAATTAGAAGCCTTAATTATACCTAAGCCACTAATTTGGGTATAATTGCTGCTCTAGATTTAGGTATCCAACAGTCACCTACATATAGGTATTGGTTGGTATCGAATTTTCTTTAGTTTTAGAAAATAATGTTTTCGGTTTATGTCCTCTCCACGGAAAGAGACTAGACCCCAAGACTAGAATCTAAAACACTCCGAAATATGTATTTGAAGCACATTAAAGATGATTATTTTAAAATAAAATATTTGGTAGATACAATTTTTTTTTTAGAACTCACCTGTTGGTAAGTGATGATAGCTACAATTGGAGGCTTTAAGTCAAGAGAGATAATTACTTTTAGGCAAGCGTGGAGCATCTTAAACCACATCATATCACTTACCATCAAGTAAGATAGTTGTGAAACGCAAATAAATCAATTAATATAATATAATATAATATAATATTCCACAACTTTTTTCACACAACGCCATCTAGTCCCAAACTAAGCAGAGCTTGTGATATGGATACTAGACAACTGATAAACATACATATATATTTCTAAATACATACATATTATAGATAAATTACACCCAGACAAAAATTAAAAATAAATCTTCCAAAAAATGTATAAATAATTATATTTACCTACTCTCTCAACGTACATTTCACACAGTTCTTTGATAATAATTAATTAATTATTACAAATGTGTACACAATCATTTTATTCGAATACATTTTCATCTCTAGACCCATATTCATTTCCACGAACAACCAAAAACAAAATCCGGGCCACAGACAACCGAATGCCACAGTATACTAATTAAAGCCACCCAATGCTTAAAACTTAAAATGGCGGCAAGCTTGTCCTATCACAAAAAATGTTACTCAATTAAGACGCGCAAAATCACGCAGTCAATACAATGATGAACAAACAGACAGACATTACAATATAATAAACTGCCGTCGAAAATAATAAAACCAAGAGAGTATAAATAGGAAAAAAAACCTCGGGACTCCGCCTCTCTGTGGGTATGTTGAAGCCACGCCTATAGAAGGGGGGTGGGTAGACTCATTCGCCAGTCGCCAGCGATTCGCGTATAGAGTCAGCGCTCCAAACGTTAAAACCTCTTTTGTGAAAATTCAATTAACTGTCAAAATATATTTTTTATCTACATTTTTTTTTATCTACACCACTGTTCGCGCGCGATTTTGACATTTTAATTTTTAGATTTTTAAGCGCGTTCGGTTTAGTGTTTGTGTGTTTAGTGAGTGTGTGGACTGTTCAGTTTACTTTGAAAGAAAATTCTTGTAAATATGAAGGATTGTTTTAGTGTATCAAGTGGGATTTATTGAAAACGTAAGTATTTTTGTATTTTTATTAGCGTATATAATATTTATCTCCGACTCTACCATCCAAATCAGCGACAACGGTTAAAATTAAATGAAATAGCTAATCCCATAGTCTTAAAAAGTATTAAATTAATCTGTACAAAATATTTGGAAAACCTTTGCCAAAACATTATCTTCAAACCTGTCTATTTAAAATTCTGTAATAATAAATACCGGCTGATACATTAGTGTTACATAAATTAATTTATGACATATCTAATTTATGACTTCTGGTTGCGTAGGATTATTATGATATATTGATTTTTCAATTTGCAACACATTATTTTATGTAGCGTCGCATTTCAGAACGGCAAGAATGCTGAAAGTCTTAAAAATCTAGATTTTAACAGGCAATTCATTATTTGAGGAACGTATTTTTAGCATTTAAATGTACCTACAATGTTGAAATGACAGCCATTTTATACGTTGCTAAGCAATAATACGATCGGACAATTTAGCTTTAAGGAAAATGCACCTATTTCAATTCTATTTTATTTTAAGAATTACGATTAAGAAAATGATGAGAATCGTTCCGGCTGTCACCAAGTTGCATTGTAAACAGTTATAGTGACCAAAAAGAATAAATGTGGCTTCTCCACAAAAGCCATTTAACAAAAGTTGAAGTTTGAAGAATAAATAATGACACATTTGAATAATCTTCTTCTTCTTAAAAATATATATCTGTTCGTTAGTCTCGCTAAAACTCGAAAACGGCTGGACCGACTTCATTAATTTTTTTCGAAACAGATACGTTAATATATCTATACTAATATTATAAAGCGGAAAAGTTTGTTTGTTTGTTTGTTTGCTTGAACGCGATAATCTTCGAAAGTACTGGATGGATTTGGATGCAATTTGGTATGGAAGTAGCTTGAAGCTTGAGGAAGGTTATAGGCTACTTTTTACGCAACTGCAAAAAAGGAGGGTTATGTTTTACCATGATAGAATCCACGGGAGCGAAGCCCCGCGTGTGTACTAGTTATTATATAAAATTATTTTTGAAAGATACTGGAAATATCTACTTAGGTCAACATCCTACTACAATATTTATAATTTATAATAATTATTATACTACATGCACATAGGTACAAAGGCGGACTTAATGCCCGTAGGCATTCTCTACCACTCTACCAGTCAACCAAATGTTCACTACATTTGGTTGACTGGTAGAGTGGTAGAGATAGCGTGGCAGGTGCAAATTGTTTATGGGAAATTATAATTAAAGTAAATTAAAGTACGAAAAAGCAATAGAAGCTCTTTAGTGAATAGATAGATATACCTACTCTTCGAAAAGCTATCATTTAATGGAATCGAATTCGCAGTTTTTTTCTATTAGGTTTGAGCCCGAACTTCTTGATGGTAAGCGATAGATGAGGTCTACGATCGAACGAGCGAGCACAGAAGATGCCTGTTTACTCTTGCTTTAAAGGCTGACGGGTCATATGTGGTAGGGAAATCAGAAGCCGGCAGAGAGTTTCACACATTGCCGCTACGGCTGCGGAAAACTTCAAGCGCCATAGATAATTGTAGTAACCTCACTGATAATTCTATTCTCCAGCCATTTGGAGTTAGAACTCTCTGACCGTTGTGCTGTTGTGCTTACAACCTTTTCAAAGAAATTTCGAAAACATAGATACTTATAAGTAGATAGATAAATAGATAAAACGTGTATTGTTCAACAGAAGACACAACGCACAAAAGCACATTATTAACATATAATATAACACATAAATTACAGAGAAAAGAACAGAATACTTATACATACAATCAAAAATACTATAAATGAAAAAAATAAACAAAATTAAAAATGTAACACGGAAAATCGGTATGGTGTTTGTCTCTGAATTGCACCTCATTGCCATTTCCCCTGACCCAAGTGCTGACTAGAGGCATTACCCTACAACGCGTTGTGCGACGTGGCAATGCCTCCAGTATCTTGGTATGTTACCGACCGACCGCGTTGAGGACAAAATTTGATGTTTTATTTTAGTTTAGTTTGTATAAACCTCAACTTAAAAATAAAAGTATATTTAACATAAATAGGTACATATCATGAAATTAACAAGAAATATATTAAGAATAAAAAAATTACAATCTTTCCGGCTGTCATCAAACTGCATTGTTGACAAATAAATTTAAGAAAATAATTGAGACGTATTTTTAAATAACAAAATGTATTTTGAAATAACAAAAAAGGTGCTAATTTATAAAAGAGATTGTATTTTATTTTGCCGAGATACTGAAGACGAAACCGGCTTTACGATATGATTTGAAGTTTGCGTAAAATAACCATAAATTCTAGACTACAGCTTATCTAGTCTATGTCAATCTAGGTAAATATGCATACTTATTTAGATACCTTTTTGTTTATATTTCATTTTGTACAATTTAAGCATACTTAAATCCTAACATATTTAGATATAATACATTCTAATAAACGAATTACTGAGTTTCTTTGTTTGTTTATAACGCTTTCACATACAAATCGCTGACCTAATTTAGGTGAATTTTAGTGCAGAGATAGATGGGACTTTTAAAACGGGTAATGGCTACTTTAGCTAGTATTTTTTTTATATTTGTAGTAAGATTATCTATGCAAACAATTAAAATATGAATGTTTTTATCTTTTTCCTGAATGTGTTCTTAAATTATCGATCGGATTGTGATGAAACTTTGGAATCGTGTATTCTAAGGACGCGCGAGTGCGTTTCTAAACCAATTTTGTTATTTTTAAGTGAGTGAAGCCGCGGGTACAACCTAGTTACTTATAATAAAAACAAATCACATTGTCAAGCTAGTAGGGGAATGTTTCCCCAAAAGGGATAAGCAGATCGGGTCTTATTGATAGCCAATTTATACATACATAATTATATTTACCCCGATTTCAAAAATTAAACGCTGAAGCGATTCTTGGTTTGTAATACCTATCTGAAGCTAGCATAGCATAGCAATTAGATGCGCAACCTGCTTTGGTTGAGTGCGTTTTTTAGCAAGACTAACGAACACAAAATGATTTTTATATATGTATAAGAAGATAGAAGAAGAATAGAAGAAGACTTATTTCTTGTAAATTTCAACGCTACATAAGTTGTGTTGCGTTGTGTTAGTAATTCACTTGACATACTGTTCTAAATTCACACTGTCATCTTATAGTGGCCTATGTTAGACCTCGAATCTTTATATATCTCCTTCGCTAATTTCAATAAATTCGGTTAAGCGGTTTATATTTGAAAAAAAAGTAAATGCCTATGTTTGACCTTGGGCATTCAACTATTTTCATTCCTAATTTCATACAAATTGGTGCTGTGGTTTAATCGTGAAAGTGACACAGACAGACAGACTTTCGTATTTATAATATTAGTGTGGATATAGATTGAAATAAAATCCTACACAAGCAAAACAATAATAATAACAGTATAATTTATGTTAAAAAACATATGTACTCGTATTTATTAATACATTATGTTTTAACCTATTAATCATTTAAACGCATTAATTAAAATTTTAATCTATCAACATTATGTACACAGCTGTGTATTATTGGACACAATTGAACTATACATAAGTGTGTCATACAATAGGGTGCGCCAACAATAATTCGTCATAGAATGAAACTGATCTAACCCAAAAATTACTATTTTTAATTGATAGTCTCGCGTTTGAACTCAGTTTCACCTGATGGTAAGTGATGATGTGGTCGAAGATGAAGCACGCTTACCTAGAAGTAACCTATTCACTGTTGACTTAAAGACAGTTATAGCTATCAGGAAACATAGACTCCGGCAGGGTATTCAACTCCTTAGCTGTACGCACAATGAAAGTATTTCCAAAACGTTTTGTACGTATATGTGTGGGATGTCCACCATGCAACGATGGCGCATCGCCGTTTCTCTTGTAGTCCGATGATGGAACGGGCTTGGTGGAATTAGATTTTGCAATGATTGAGCAAGATTTTTTTTTGTTTTTAACCGACTTCTAAAAAAGGAGGAGGTTCTCAATTCGGATGTTTGTATTTTTTTTATGTTTGTCCGCGCAGAACTCCGTCGCTTGCCAACCGATTTAAAAAATTCTTATCTTGTTAGAAAGGGTATACTTCCCAAATGGTCCAATGAAAATTTTATTGAAATCGGACAAGCCGTTTCTGAAAAATCAGCAAAAGTCTATAAAAAATATTTACGTTGATGATCTTTTCGTTTACTCTGCATTGCGTTTTTTGTTCGCGCATAACTCAGTCATTTACGAACCGATTTGGAAAATTCACTGACTCATTAAAAAGCGCGAAAATAAAAACTTTTTTCAAAAAAATAAAACCGACTTCCATATCAAAACACAAACAAAAATAATTTTAATTTCGGAAGGCGGTGTGAAAAAAAAAAAATACAAACCCAATGACACCGACTACCGAAATTAAAATTATTTTTGGCTTTGTAGTGTTTTGATATGGAAGTCGGTTTTATTTTTTTGAAAAAAGTTTTTTTTTTTAAGTTGATAGGCTTGCGTTGGACCATAATCTCACCTGATGTTAAGCGATGATGTGGTCGAAGATGCAGCACGCTTGCCTAGAAGTAACACTCTTGACTTAAAGACTACTAAAAAGACTGTCTTTAAAAAGCAGTATTGAGAACCTATATTTAAATGTGCATATAAATAATCTCTTGTGGTTGATGCATAGACCGTCCCTTTCATCATCTCCTCAGCCTTTTTCCAACTATTTGGGAGTCAGTTTCCAGTCTAACGAGATTCAGCTGAGTACTAGTGTTTTGCATGTAGTGACTGCCTATCTGACTTCCACATCCCAGTAGCTGGATAACACGGTACTTACTTGGCTAGACGGGCGTCAGATCTTTGGCTTTTTTATATATTATTAGATAATTACTTTGCCGCTTCCACGCCGTCATCGGAGGCGGCGCAGAGATACTTTTGGCTGCAAGTTCCATTATCAGACATGGTGTTAATCCCCACTACTGTGAGGATCACCCTGAGGACACGGTGGAACACACAGTGGAGTTTTGCCCTGCTTGGGCAGAGCTCCACCGTGTCCTCGTAAGGGTGATAAGCGGCGACCTCTCGCTCCCGGCCCTGGTTCAATCCATGATCCAGAGCGAGGAGGCATGGGAAGCAGTTACCTCTTTCTGCGAAGCAGTTATGCAAGTGAAGGAGGTGGCGGGACGCGCGAGGGAGAGGCAAGTCTCAAGGCCCTCACAGTCCTTGCGCCCTAGCCGCTGCAGGCTCCGGGCGTCGGGAATCACAGGGTGACTCCCAGCCACCGTAGGCGTGGGCCTGCGGGCTGCGAGCAATGAGTAGCTCGCCGCCCGACTGAAACCAGGCCCGTGTAGACGGCGCGTCGTGTTCCACGCGCGCCTCAAAGAGTGTCAGCAAAATTGTCGGGACCCACAAGAGGGCGTTGCATTTTGGGTTGCGGAATTGTTCGAACGAGTTACCGCGGCCTCGGAACACGAAGGGCATATGATGGAACACGGCTGGGTTTTAGTCAGTAAAAGTCTGACACACCCTCCCGATTCCCTCAGATCGGGAGGCAGTCATTGGATGATTTGCCATACTTAAGAAAAAAACCCATACACACAAAACGTACAGTAGCTGGGTAACACGGACACCCCTTGGCAAGACTGAAACGGATTTTCTGGATTCTGACTACCAGTAACGACTGTCAAAGATGTACCAATGACAGCCGGGACCAACGGCTTAACGTGATAGATAGATATACTCTTTATTGTACATACACCATAACAGAATTAAATGAGGATTTAAAAACTAAAGGGTGTTACAATGGGCGGTCTTATCGCTAAAAGCGATCTTTTGCAGACAACCTTTGGATGGATTTGACACAGCAGGAGAAAATAAATACGAGGGTAGTCCATGGTGTACTATTCACTTATATACAATAAATAAGTAATAACCTACATACACACATATATACATAAAAAAACAAGCTGGGATATACTATAAAAATAGTCACAAATTAAACAGAGAGATAGAGATCTATTACCATGTTTTTGAAAGAAGGAAGGGTTTGTGCTTGTCTTACTGACACGGGAAGAGTATTCCACAGTCGTACTGCTTGAGCTGCGAACGACTTACCAAAGAAATTAAAACGTGCTTTTCCAGTCACGTAGGAACTTCGATATGTTACGATGGCTATCACGTCAAGCTTTGCTTAACCTAGAATACTCGTATGGCTATTATTATTTAGCCACGACCTCCTCTTATTAATTGTCCCTTTATCACTTGTTAATTCCAACCACTAGTAACACCTTAGGTGTTAAAAGTTAGTTTTAAACACACAAATAATACAGGATTTTAGACTTTATTTATTTAAGAAAAAGAGAAATTTATTTAACCATAATTATACAACGTGTTATTTAAAGGGTATATATATACCAAGTGCATGGCTTCTTTGGATGATAACAAACGATATGGCAAGGGTTTTGTAATCCTAAGTCTACGTGTGTAGAACTTATTACAAATTCCAATACACTGATACCAGAGACCGAATTTTTCAAATTAAGAAGAACGAAAAGAATTACCGTGTTATTGGCAAGAGACGTGGAAAGTTATTGACCCTCGTAGTGCTGTGACACGTTTGTTATGACTGGTATTCAAGAAATATATGAAACCAATAATTTGGTATCAATTCTTTGAGTCAGTTATTTTGTGCTTTGGTGGTTATCCAAAGCATACATTAAGGCTGCTCTTTCGAAAAAAGCTTGAAAAAAGCATTCAGATGAAGCAACTTTTCGTCGGCAATTACAGAGAAATTACATCTGAAAAAAATTGTTAGTAATCTACATGATATGAACCGTAATTTGGTTTGGCCACAATTTTTCCATCGGTATCACATAATAAGAAAAAAAAATGCCAAATTACCTCCAAATCATTGAGATGAAACCATTTTACTCCTTAATTTCTTATCAAAAGAGTATAAAAAATATACTACTGCTTTGCAATACAAATAAAAATAATTTGGTTTTGTTACTTTTTACAAATATGTATTATTTTTATTACAATAAATTAAAAATGCGTCCGATTAAAGACTGCGTTTACATCACCCCCGCACTCGTCCACAAATTCAGTGCGGGGCGCATCGTGTTGCTAGGTGGACGTACGTCGCGTTGCGAGAGCTCAAGCACTACGAAATAATATCGTAAAATATTACTGCAGAAATTAATTTTGTAAATAGTGGAATAGCTTTTTAACCGACTTTAGAAAAAGGAGGAGGTTCTCAATTCGTCTTGAACTTTTTTTTTATGATGT
The DNA here is from genome assembly GCA_943138885.2 of Tholera decimalis. Classification (NCBI taxonomy): domain Eukaryota; kingdom Metazoa; phylum Arthropoda; class Insecta; order Lepidoptera; family Noctuidae; genus Tholera; species Tholera decimalis. Next base: position 21,311,459 of record OW964578.2, on the reverse strand, counting down.
TACTTCATTACTCGCAGATGGCTGGACCGATTTGGAAAATTCTTTTTTGTTTGAAAGAGTATACATTCTAGTTAGTTCCATTGTCGTCACGTTTGGATCTGATGATGGAATCATGGAGAAATCGAGGGAACTCTTCAAATATTATAGGCACACCTATAGCGTTTTGGGTATTTCTTATAGTACCTTGTTTAGTTTCTCTCGAAAAGCACCATTTGAGGAAGTGGAACTGAAGACGAAGACCCCAGATGGCCATCGAAACAACTCAATAATAAGTATTTCGTGGATTGCGATTAGATTACTTGAATATAGATGTTAAACAATTTATGCTCGTCACAATGCATATGGTGAAGTAGAGCTGATAGTGATGTACCAGGAGAACTCCTCAAAAATTAACGGCTCTGCACCGGGAAAAGCAATATTTTGTAAAAGGTGATAAGTAGTTGACATTTTGGCTTTTGTAACTAGATAAATTACAAACCGACCCACTAAAAAGCGTGAAATAAAACTTATTATCAAAAAATAGAACCGACTTTCGATTCGTCAAAAAGTTTTATTTCTGATTCTTGTTTATAAGTTAAGGAGTATTCTATGTATCTATAAGTAGTGTTAGTGTTATAAACTCATAGTATTTTACAGTTTTAGTAGTGTTTAAATTTAGTTTGTAAAACATGGGAATAAGCAGAAACGAATGAAGAGAGGTCTAAAAAATATTACAAACAAAAGGGTATACATTTATTATCAAGGTAAGTTTAAAGTTTTATCTACATATTTCATTATAAACTATCGCTTTACTTACCTCGCATAAAAGTAGATAGCACAGAGTAAACGGACAGAGGGTAAGCTTCATACAACTGCGCTATGATAGGTACACTACTACAAGCAAGGCGCGTGTGTGCGCTTCGTCTGAGCGAGGCCTGGCTTGAGCCGATATGCACCGGTTTCTCTTCATACGGACGAAGCCGCCAGTTGAGATAGAGAGATAGAGTTAAGATAATGTACAAGAGAAAGAAGAAAACGACAAAGAGAAGGAAATAGAACTAAGGAAAGAAAAATAGATTGATGAGAAAAATGAAGAAAACGAGAACAAAGAAGGACGAAAAGAAAACATAGAACAAGATTTTATATGGCTATCAAAATTTCTAAAAATAAATATTATGTGAACACGGAGAAATAAATGAGGATGAAGAAGTTCAACCAACCAAAAGAATAAAAATACTTGGTGAAAGAAAGTTAAATTTCAGTGAATTTTAGTTATAATCTATTTGTTTATAAAAATGTAACAAATAATATGACATACACTAGTAATAATTATACTACCTATCTACCTTACTCTAAGTTCCTACCTACATATCTACCTTACCTACCTACCTACCATTTTTCTCTTAATAGAAACCTTCCTCAGACTATAACGAATATTCGAAAAAAAAAATCCGTATTGGTCCAGCCATTTCTGAGTTTTGCGCTTAGCAACACATTTAGCCATTAATTTTTATTTACATATAATTTAGTTAAAAAGATACATCAAGTTGTTTACCTCATGTTTCGAGCCAGGCTGATCTATAATAGAGGTATAGTTTCTACAGTACATACTCAAACTGCATCTATATCAATAGATAATAAATAAAAACAAAAATTGACCACTTTTCATGCGGTACAAATAAAAATGAATTTAACTTTCACGATGACTTGACCTTCTGTGATTTCGATACTCTGTGCCGAGACTAGGCGAAGCGACGACGCATGCTGGCGGCGCGGGCGCGGGCCGAGCGCGCCTCTCTTTTCTGTTGCATGCGGGTAGCGGAGAGCTGCGCGGAGTGGCGCGCGGAGAGGGGTCGTTAGCTCCGCCCAAATGGTCAAGGTTATTGGCATGAATACAAGCCTTAATATTTATGATTATGGTACCTAAATTCATACTAATATTATAAATGCGAATGACTGTCTGTCTGTCTGCATGGTAAATATAAACACAAAAGTCTATCTATTACGTTTTCGCGGCTAAACCACAGCACCGATTTGTATTAAATTTGGAATGTAAATAGTTGAAAATTCGGGGTCAAGCATATGCTATTTTTTTTTTTTCAAAATATCAATTCCTAAAGGGTTAAAATAGGGGATGAAAATTAGTATGAGAAATATGAACGGCTTTACCGATTTTAATCAATTTTCATTTTTTTTCCTTAAGTTAATGCGGGTGAATCCGCGGTGCACAGCTAATTTAAAATATTTTTACTCACATTAGTGTAGCTTTCGCTAAAGGCTGCCACGACAAACATTTAACAATAAACATGAAAGTATTGGTACAGACACAAAAAAGGAAAAAAAAATCTTACTAAACATTTATTTATTTATTTTATTATTTATGTACACACAGTAAAATACATTAAGATAAACATAATTATAAAATCTGAGTACAAAGGTACTGCTTATTAGCACAAACATAGCATTTACATTTTGTAAAACGTTGTACTAACTGTTAAAAAATTAAGTCTTACAAAAATATATACCTACTAGTTTCTGTCCGGAACTTTGTTTGCGTGGGCAGGCTTTCTCATGTAAATCCCGATCCCGTGGGAATTTCAGGATAAAAAGTAGCCTATGTGTTATTCTAGGACGTTAACTACCTACTTACCAAATTTCATTCAGATCCGTTCAGTAGATTTTGCAAAATTTAGGTTTTGTATAGTTTTTGCCCATGCTCACAAACTTTCGCATATAATATTAGTAAAATAAGGTTATGTCACTTTCTATGAGTTCGGATTTTCGTCCTTAAGAATATTTTAATATATTATGTTACTATATCATAAACTATGTTAGACCTTACTATATGAGTCGGAGTGTGATAAATAAATATAAAGAGCATATTTTTGCGTCGAACCGTAAAGTATACATAATTAATTACTTTGCTAGTCAATAATTAATTTAGCGATTAATAAACACTTCACACTTCTGTATCTAACAACGGTATTAAATGTTATATAGTATCTTGGATATAATGTATCAGTTGGAGATATATCAACATAAATCACATGTATGTATGTACATATGTAATACAATACTCGTATACATAGGTAGGTAATTGATAATCCTAGTTATTAATCTATCTATAATTATTCATATTTGAAAGTACTGGGTGGATTTGGATAAAATGTGGTACGTAACGTAAGTAGCTTGAAGATTGAGGAAGGTAAAAGTAACTTTTATCGTTTAAAAGTACTGCGTGAATTTTGACGCAGTACTTTCGAAGATTTTTAAAACAAACAAACAAAGTTTTCTGCTTTATAACATAAGTGTAGATAATTAATAACATTTTAGACTATATATGCATATAAACAGGTACAACTAAATGTATTTAGCAGAGAAACTAAGAAACCCTTTAATTTCTCACCCGCATAATGAGGTTGCATAAAAATACGCGCCATATTTGGTAGTCTGCCATATTGGATTTAGAATGATGATACTTAACGGTGCTTTGTCATCCAAACAAAATGTGTATCCAGGAAAATTTTCACTTAATCTCTTGATAAAAACTGTTTTCAAATACAGTTGCAAGACTTTTTTTTTCAGTGGGAACACTGTTTAATGATATCTCCTGGTCTGAGTGAGTCGAAGCGAGTGTCGAACTTCTACTATCTAGAAAGACAGACTGTTCCTTCAATAACCCTTAAGTTCCGGGGTCGCGGTATCTCGTTTCATTCATTCAACATTCCCACAACCCCAGTAGTTGCGAGACCTATTTAAATAAGACATAATAAGCTACATTTCATCAGCAGAGTTCGTTGCACTACTTCTTTACCGCACTAGGAATTACTAACGGGCGGGCGTTTTGTGGCAATAATCTTTGTTTAAAAAGTGATGCTAATTTTCAGTCATATTAAAGTAAATACCTATTGTTAGGACGTGATTCAATGGACATTAACTGAATCATAATCTAAGCTAGAAAATGCTTTCGATGATGATGAAGATGCTTCCGAAATGTGGTTCTGGAGACGGATGCTCATTATATCGTGGATAGCTAAACGAACCAACATAAGCAACTTGGAACAGCTCAATATAAAGACCCGACTATCCTCAATCTGTTACAAAGTATCCTTGGTTACTTTGGTAACATCGCCCGCGGGTACCGGACTACCTCGACAAGCTGGTCTTAGTGGGAAAGGTAGAAGGCAAAAGCCAACGTGGTCGATCCCCCGTCCGATGATGTGACCAAATAACGACCCTCACGTGACTTCCTATTGCAACCGTCCTGAAAGAAGCAGAGAACTGAGCGAAATGTCCGGATAATTGTTATCGAGTGGTCGCAGGTTCCAACCCCACCCATAATTTTGCCGTGAACTCACTCCAGACACAAGCATATTTAGCTTAGTTGGAGGGGTTAACAAGATTGCAATTTTGTTTCCCGGGTGGGAAAATCATCGAATGACTTCTCCCGCTCTAGGTGCAGCGGAAGGGAGTGTCAGACTTCTACTGACTAAAAACTCACCCTATTACTTCAGGTCAAGTTCCGGGGCCGCGGTATTTCTTTAGATCATCCCCGCAACCCCAGTAGGCTAACAAGATAGCTAGTGATGTTAATTCTATCAATTCAGCTCGTATCCTCCTCTTTACAAAAATGGAGTAGTGTTATCGCAAAAAGCTACGAAGAACTATACATAAGAGACGACCTTTACTAGTGAAGACGAGGAAGTGTCTAAGTTTTTGAGGTGTACCCCTGGCAGTCACTGGCCCTATAGGGCTCCGTCATTGCTACTGACTGCTCTTTGAGGCGCGCGTGGAACACGACGTGCCGTCGACTCGGTATAGCGTTCAGCCTTATGCTTGTATTTGTTATGGTTGTCAACTCGCGCAAATTGTTGAACCCAGCGGAAGGAAATGAATCATTGTGATGCTTATTCGATAAATTATCGCAACTTAAACTACGTACAGTCAACGGCAGAAATAAGTACGCGTACACTTGCGTAAATTTGAAAGCAATTCTCGCTCCCAACTCTGATATAATATCATCATCATCGCTTGGTCATTTCCCAAATATTTAAGGGTCAGATTTTGGTCTAACCGGGCGGTTAGACTAGAAGCACATTTATTGTGCGCACTCCTGTGCGCAGCTGTGGAATTCCCTGCCGGCTTCTGTGTTCCCTGCCACTTATGACCTTTCAACCTTTAAAGCAAGAGTGAACAGGCATCTTCTGGGCTCACTCGTCCCATCGTAGACCTCATCTATCGCTTACCATCAGGCGAGATCGTGGTCGAGAGTGGGCTCATCTATACTAATATTATAAAGAGGAAACCTTTGTATTTTTGTATGTTTGTATTGAATAGGCTCAAAAACTACTGGACCGATTTCAAAATTTCTTTTACCATTACTTAGAGGGATTCTTCCGAATCCGTATAGGCTATATTTTATCCCGGAAAATAGATAGGATTTTTCGTGGTAGTGAAAATTGTGGAGTAAGGCGTCGAAAAAACTGCCGTACGTTAACGATTCTCGCGAACGCTGCCTATATTCAATATAAACATTGCACCCGTGCGAAGCCGGGGCGGGTCGCTAGTTCTGAATAAAAAAAAAAGAAGCCGAGCCTAGTACGACCTGGCGTGTAGCGGTTCCACGCGCGCCTCAAATAGTTGTCAGCAATAGTGACGGGGCCTCATAGGGCCATTGCCTGCCGGGGTTGCGGTAATGTTCTAACGAGATACGAGACGGAACTTAAGGGCAGCTGAAGGAACAGGGTGAGTTTTTAGTCAATAGAAGTCTGACACTCGCTTCCGCTCCACCCAGAGCAGCAGAAGTCATTCGATGATTTCCCCACCCGGAAAAAAACTGAGTAATATAGTGTTTTATACAACGTGTAACGGAAAGGGTATATACATACCAAGGGCACGGCTTCTTTGGGTGATATCAAACGATATTGGAAGGGTTTTTTAATCCTATCTCCTTTCTCACGCTGACAAAAGAACACCGCCTCTACGCTAGGCTACTACATTACTAGGCGCACAGAATTACGGAAGAGATTTATCGTGATATTTGCAAGTAACGTGGAAAGTTATGACCTACGTAGTGCGGTAACACAATTGTTATGATTTCAATTTAAGAAACTTACGAAACCGAAAATTTGGTTAGAGTATTTTATTTCGAGTTGAAACCTTTCTAATATTGTTTGATATCATCCAAAGAAGCCGTGACCTTGGTATGTATATACCCTCTCCGTTCCACGTTGTATAGAGCAACTGCCTAACTGACCTACACAACCCAGTAACTGGGTAATACTACACCTTATTTATTATACCTTGGCAAGATTGTTGTCAGATTTTCTAGCGTCTAATTACCCGTTACGAGTGTCAAAGATATATATATATATATAAATGACAGCCGGACTAACGTACACGGCATAACGTACTTTTCGAGGAACGGTGGAATCTTAATGTGTTAAAATGCCACTTATCCAGTGTCACTTATCCAGTGACCGACTTAACCCAGCTCTGGCACTATATCATAAAAACTAGGAATCGCGCGGGGATTCGCTCCCGTGGATTTTAACACGATACTATAAACACTTAACTCTTAAGCTTCATTGTTCAATTTTAAATACTCTGTTGTTTGTTATCCCTAATAAAATAAAATAAAATAACCACTTTTTGCAATTGGGTCAAACGTTGCCTAAAACCTTCCTCAAGCTTCCAGCTACTTCCATACCATCCAAATTCACCCAGTTCTTTCGAAGACTAGCGTGTTCAAACAACACTGCTCTCATCTTTGGGATGGATCTGCGAAATACCAACTGGACGCGCTTGAGTCTATCGAGAAGCGGGCCAAGAGACTCATTGGCAACGATGCACTGGTCGAGTCAAAGCTCCAGAGCCTTGAACAACGACGACGAGTTGCAAGTCTATCGGTTTTCTATCGGTTACATTTCGGGGAGTGTGCGATGGAATTGCACAATCTTATTCCGTCAAGCCCGTTCCATCATCGGACTACGAGACAAACGGCGAAGCGCCATCTTTACATGGTTGTCATCCCATTCATACGCACAAAACGTTTTGGGAATACCTTCATTGTGCGTACGGCTAAGGAGTGGAATTTCCTGTCGGAGTCTATGTTTCTCGACAGCTACAACCTAGGAGTCTTTAAGTCAAGAGTGAATAGGTTACTTTTAAGTAAGCGTGCACCATCTTCGACCACATCATCACTTACCATCAGGTGAGATAGTGGTCAAACGAGAACCTATTTACAATAAAAAAAATAAAAAACTTTTCCGCTTTATAATATTAGTATAGATGAATTTTGTTCACGAAAAAATTACTGCTGTTTAAACAAAAGACTTGTACCATATTACTTTGGTTTTGAAGCAACATTGAAATTGTCACGACACTATGAAGTAAATCTCTTGTGAACTTTGCGTAATGGTCTTCATATTTATGTTCACGATTGTACGTACTCGTTTGTATGGCCAATTGTGGACTGGTGAAGTTATTATTAAGCATGCTTTTGAAATGGAAGAAGTTGTTGGTTTATTATTCGGCTGAATTATTGAACAATGGGTGTGGACGTGTTGAATTTTGGGACTCAATAATTAAAATAATATGGCGTCCTTATCCGGGATCAAAACCCGACACGAGTTTGATTCAGGCAAAAATGCGTAGTTTTTACTGAGAAGATTTCGGTATATTAGCGAGCTCATTGGACCATAAGAAGAACAGCGATGCGTCATCGTTACATGGTGGACATCCCACCCATACGCACAAAACGTTTTGGGAATACTTTCATTGTGCGTACGGCTAAGCAGTGGAATTCCCTGCTGGAGTCTGTGTTTCATGATAGCTATAACCTGGGGGTCTTTAAGTCAAGAGTAAATAGGTCACTTCTATGTCAGCGTGCTTTACCTTCGACCACATAACCGCTTCCTATCCGGCGAAATGATGGTCAAGCCAAAAACTTGCTGGCATTTAAGGAACATTTTAGGAACCGAATATCTTGTTTAGAATATTCATCTTTTAACCCCATATATGGTAAGATTTATACCATATAGGTAACCAGTATTTATTAATGGCAGTCTGGTGTGAAAAAGAAGCAATTACTTATTCTAACTAAAATATGAAAATCTTGATTTAATTATGTTAAGATTGTCTTCCTTCTACGGACCGATCTTGGTAAGCATCGCTTAACCGTAGTCGCGAGCTTTTCCATCAAATTTTATATCATAATAACGAAAACGTTTGTTATATTAACAAGTTGAGGATTATCTGCTTACTTAGCCTTTTCCGCCGGAATCGGCTTCCAGTCTAACTAGAAGAGTGTTTAGTGTTTTACATTTGTGGAGGCGATCGACGGCGGCGACCTCTCGCGCCCGGCCTTGGTTCAGACCATGGTGCGGAGCGAGAGGGAATGGGATGCAGTCGCCTCCTGCGAAGCAGTCATGCTAGCGAAGGAGGAGGCCGAACGTGCGAGGGAGAGGCAACTCTCTTCCTCACGCCCCAGCCGCTGCGGAAGACGCCCTGGGCGTCGGGGATCGCGGGCCGATCTCCAACCACCGTAGGCGCGGGCTTGCGGACGGCGAGCAGGGGTCGCTCACCGTTCGGTAAGGACCAGGCCCAGGTCGGCGGCGCGTCGTGTTCTACGCCTCAAAGAGCTGTCAGCACCGGTGATGGCCTCATAAGGCCATTGCCCGCCAGGGTTGCGGAAATATACTAACAAGATACCGCGGCACTGGAACTTAAGGGCAGCTAAGGAACAGGGTGAGTTTTTAGTCAGTAGAAGTCTGACACACCCTCCCGCACCCAGAGCGGGAGAAGTCATACGATGATTTTCCCACCCAGAAAAAAAAGTGTTAACTGCCTATCTGACCTCCACAGCCCTGTAGCTGGGTAACACGATTCCTCTCAGCGAGTCTGGTGTCAGATTTTATAGCTTCTGACTACCTGATACGACTGTTAAAGATGTACATATGACAGCCGGGACCAACGACTCAACGTGTTTTCTGAGGCACAAAGAAATCTCGATATGACAGAATAGAATAGGTCTTTATTTGCTTGGACTGTAGGTACATCAAAATTAGTTGTCAAATACGTAAAAGAATCCATGTACATTCTGCCTTAATGTGGCATGCAAATGTATTATGTTGCAAATAAAAAGGGCTATACAAAATTGATTATAGCAAATAAAATTGATTACAACAAATAAAATAAAAAACCCTAAACTACATATACACATCTAAAAATAAACTAAAATATGGCATCCAGAAATTCGTGCGCATCGCTGTCTATACTAGTAATGTGCCCAAAAGACTGGCGGCATCATTGCCACGTTGTATGGCAATGCTTAACTTATGTCCAAGGTAAAAGCCAGCCCTTGGGTCACGCAAAGTGTCAACTAGGCGTCCAGACGCCTATAGATCTTTAAATAATGTAGTAATAATGTAGTTTAGGGTTTTTTATTTAAGTAATGTTTTAGTAATTATTCGAATGTTTGAATTCAATAAATGTCCCTCATTCCAAAAAAAAACAAATAAAATTGATTACAACAAATAAAAAATATTAATGCAAATAGAAATTAATTCAAATATTACAAATTATTGTCATTTAGGAAATCTTGCACAGAATAATAACATTTATTAACAAGTAATTGTGTGAAATGTTTTTTAAATTTTTGCAACGGTAAGTTTTTAATTTTGTCAGGTATTTTATTATAGACTAGCTTTTGCCCGCAACTTCGTTCGCGTGAGAGGTTTTTCCCGCGTGAATCCAGATCCCGTGGGAATTTCGGAATAAAACGTATTCTATGTCCATCTCCTTTTTCCCTCCTGATTCTAAGCTACCTCCTTACCAATTTTCAGCCAAATCGGTTCAGCCATTCTTGAGTTATAAATAGTGTAACTAACACGACTTTCTTTTATATATATAGATTTTAGGAGCCACTAGTCATGATCTCACATCCACGGACGTATCTCGGCAAGGATTGCGTGTAATTATTATGCAAAGCGTTTCTCGCTCCGCCTTCATTGTGCGCACAGCCTAGTTGTGGAACTCTGCCGGCTTCTGTGTTCCCTGCCACTTATGACCTTTCAGCCTTTAAAGCAAGAGTGAACAGGCATATTCTGAGCTCGCTCGTTCCATCACAGACCTCATCTATTACTTAATATCAGGCGAGATCGAGGTCAATAGTGGGCTCGTCCGTAATAAAAACAAAAACAGAAATCAAGTGCAATGAGCAAATACTGAAAATAAACAAGAAACATCAACGCTTTACTTTCCAAACAGGTTGTATATCGTTTGCGGTCACTGAAGGTGAGAACAATGAATGAGAGTTCTTACCACACATTTATTTTGCAACGATTTATTTAAAGTATTATAGCTTTACCAGCAAAAAGACGTTTAATTTTCTCGCATTTTTCTTTAAAAGAGTGACAATGTGTCTTGATATTAACTTACCAAGCCATGTGACAAAAATGATGAATCTCCACACTTAATTTCTAGCCAATTAAACCCATAGTTTTAGCAGCAAATGAATCTCCCGCTTTGGGAGAAGAAAGGGAGGGATTGTCAGACTCCTACTGACTAAAAACTCACCCCTGTTCCTCCACATGCCTTTGTTTTCTGGGGCCGCGGTATATCGTTAGGAGATTGCAGCTACCCCGCAACTGAAGAAACAGATTTGGTTTTTAGTCAGAAGGGAGTGGAAAGACTCGGAAGGAGTAGGTAATATTTGTAAAATTGTGATGTCGCTCTCCTTTTAACCGACTTCAAAAAAAGGAGGAGGTTCTCAGTTCGTCTTTTACTTTTTTTAATATTAGTTTTTATTACATAAAGAATGTTTATGTATAATAAGTCTTACATACATAGTTACATTTATACATAGTTGTGCCATCCGTCTGTTAACAGAATCTCAATTCTACAACGTGTAACGGAAACCCCATATCTATCCAAAAGGACTGAAGACAACATCTGGTATGGAGTCTTTATGCAAAGTTTCAACTCAAAATAAGTGACTCACAGAATTGACCCCAAATTGTTGATTTCGTATGTTTCTTGAATACCAATAATAACAAACGTGTCACATCACTATGAGGGTCATCACTTTCCACGTCACTTGCCAATAAAACGATAATTCTCTGAAAAATTCGGCCTCTGGTATCAATGTATTGAAATTTCTAATAAGTTCCACACATGTAGACATAGGATTAGAAAACCCTTGCCATATCGTTTGTTATCATCCAAAGAAGCCGTGCACTTGGTATGTATATACCCTTTAAATTACACGTTGTATAATGCGTATTGGCTTCAAGTCTAACCGTACGGAGCTGAGTTTATTTATTTAATCTATGGCATTTTTACAATCGTTCTACGTAAATAAAATAAGTAACGTAAGTAAATTTCAATTTAGATGAAGACTTTTAAGACAGCGTAGTGTTTTTTAAGAAAGATTACACACATTATTTCATAGTTAATAATTAAGGTTACGTTAAAATTAAAACATTTAAAACGATAGAAAATAACTTGCCATTATTTAAAAAAACCCTAAGGTGCAATTAAAAAAATAAAATAAAATAGAAACTTAAATATAGCCCTTTATGTATGGTTTGTTAGAAAACCGTAAAGAATGAATATAAACACATACTTACAAGAAAACAATTTTCCGTTTCCTCCACTGATAAATAATTACTTGAGCCATTAATTGGGTGCTTCACCCTAATGTAATATTGTGTACACAAATGCTGTAATTAAGCCTAAAATGTAATTAATATGTCTTTTGTTACAATTACGCCTCATTAAGGATGTTTTTGTATTTTTATTTATTAGTTCCATTCAACACAAAAAAATATAAACCAGAGCTAATATCCACTTCTGATATTTTTCATTAATTACGCAAATGTGAGGCTTAAATTCTAGATGCTTGAGATCATCGGAAAATTTAGAGTTAAGTATTCGTACGGATTTCAATTTTTTTTTTGACAAATATTTTACTGTTCAAGGAGCTCGTTTGTAGAATGCATTATCCATAGAAGCGAGGCGTGCTCAAACGCTACCAGTGTTCAAAAGAATAGTGAAAGAGTATTATCTTTCCTTGTAGCTTTTCCCGTTCTTTCTCAACTGTGCATGTAATATTTATTAGTATATGATTTTTGTATTTTATTTTATATTATTATGTTTTAATTAAAGGTTGTCTGTAAGAGATCGGCCTGAGCGATAAGACCGCCCATTGTACACAACTCTAAATTTTTGGTTTTTAATATCCAATGTAATATTGTAAGGTGTACAGTAAAGTATACAACGTGTAATTTAAAGGGTATATACTCGTATATACCAAGTGCACAGTTTCTTTGGATGATAATAAACGATGTGGCCATGGTTTTATAATCCTATGTGAAGTGTAATAGAAATTTCAATACATTGATACCAGACTGAATTTTTCGAATTAAGAAGATTGAAAAGAATTATCGTGTTATAGGCAAGTGACGTGGAATGTTATTGACCCTCGTAGTGCTGTGACACGTTTGTTATGATTGATATTCAAGAAACATATGAAACCAATAATTTGGGGTCAATTCTGTGAGTCACTTATTTTGAGCTGAAACTTTGCATAGAGACTCCATACCAGATGTTGTCTTCAGTCCTTTTGGATAGGTATGGGATTTCCGTTACACGTTGTATATATTTATATATACTTAAGAAGCAAATGAAAACTAAATGTGGAAATTCTGCTTATTGGTGTAGAAAATAGATCCGCAATTTCTTTTTAAATGCATAGCGACTGTCAGCCGTCCTGATCTCGAGAGGAAGAGCATTCCAAAGAATTGACTGGATGTGAAAAGAAGAACAAAGTCAGAATATATCTATTGAGACTCAGATAGGCGGTGGCTCTACTACATACACTAGTAGATAGATAGATAGAATAAATATACTTTATTGTACACCAATAATTTTTTTTTTTTTAATAAATAAAAGAAAAAATAATAATAATAATAATTGAATAACACTTAAGCCAGTTAGACTGGAAACGAACCCCGACATGTTATTTGGGAAGAGTCTAGGCAGGTGATGATTTGATGATAATAGATTGTACACTAGCTTTACTTTGTGTATCCATGGAAATATTGTAAGGTGTACAATAAAATAAATCTATACTAATATTACAGCGGAAAAGTTTGTTTGTTAAACGTGCCAATCTTCGAAACTACTGAGTGGATTTGGATGAAATTTGGTATGGAAGTAGATTGAAGCTTGAGGAAGATTATAGGCTACTTTTTACCAGACTGTAAAAATGAGGGTTATGTTTCTACCGTGACAAAGTACACGGTAGTGAAGTACAGCACGGCTAAATTGGGCAGCCATTTCGATTTTAACGAAAATGCAGCTGTCATTTTAATCAGACTTATACCAACACAAACTCATCATCCCAAACAGTAGCCATGACGCAATTCTTTTGTTTAACATCTCCCAACAAGCTTACTACGGAAAACAAAGCAAGAATTTGCATAAAGTGACAATATTTCCATTTAAAATCTGTGAATAATCGTATTTCTTACGCAAATAAACTGAATTATGGTCTCAAATGTACCTACATGTAGGAGGATATTAGCGATAATGTGACATTTATAGCACCTTGTTATGTTGGTAATATATTCTTTTGTTATGCCGCTAAGTTGGTATTATCAAGTTTTTTGACAGTTGTCTGTATGTAACGAAATTTTGTTATTCTGGATACGCTCGCCCTTGACCTCGATCACGCCTGATTGTAAGTGATAGATGAGTTCTACAATATAACGAGCGAGCCCAGAAGATGCCTGTTCACTTTTGCTTCAAAGGCTGATGGGTCATATGTGGTACGGAACATAGAAGCCGGCAGAGAATTCCACACCTTAGCTGTGAAAATAATACACGTGGAGGAGAAGCGCTTAGTACGACAAGACGGTGTATCAACCCAGTGTCATTCAACGTATCGACTCAAATTGTTTAGTGTAAAATCAGGATAGATGCTCTAGTGGTATAGATGCCCCAATTACTATCGTTTAGCTGAAGAATCTTGCTATTCTATATATCTACCACGCACAGATCGTTTTGGGAATACTTTCATTGTGTGTACAGCTAAGCAGTAGAATTTCTGCCCGAGTCTGTATTTATTGATAGCTATAATCTAGGGTTCGTGAAGTCAACAGTGAATAGGTTACTTTTAGGTAAGCGCTTGACCATTATCTCACCTAATGGTAAGCGATGATCTGGTCGAAGACGAAGCACGTACTTTAGTCTAATGTCCATAATCTATAATATATGAATTCTATTCTAGGAATATAAATATGGCAATTTTTGACCTGTTGAATATTATCATGCCTAATGTCGATACAAAAACGCCTATATGTGCTATATATAAAGATATGTCGAAAGCTTTCGATTTTGTGGACCATAAAATACTGCTTCAAAAACTAAACGCCTATGGCATTCGAGGTAACATCCTGAAACTAATAAAAACATATTTATCTGGTCGCAAACAGATGACAGAAATTTACAAAGTATGTTTGAAGTCTAAGTTAAGGAAAAAATATGTGTCTTCCTACAGAGAAATTCAATTCGGTGTACCCCAGGGAAGCATCCTTGGGCCATTGCTATTTTTAATTTACATTAATGACCTCCCACGCCAAATCCATCATCGTATGGTACTGTTTGCCGACGACAGTACAGTTATCATAAAATGTGACAATAATGAAAAATATGAAAACGATATAAACAGCACAATTAAAATTATAATAAATTGGCTAATAAGTAACAATTTACAAATAAATATCCAAAAAACAAAGATAATGCATTTTTACCAAAGACTTCGTATGAATGATATAAATATTAATTATAATAGTCAAAACGTGGACAGAGTAGATGTTACAAAATTTCTAGGAATTTTAATTGACAGCCAACTGACATGGAAGGCTCAGGCAGAGGCAATTAGCAAAAAACTTAGCGCATCTGCATATGCTAACTTATATATAATGCTTTTTGTATCTACTAACAACCTACTAACATTATTTGTAATGATTTCTATGGGCCCTTAGGTCTGAAATAAAGATAATAATAATAATAATATGCACTTTATAATCTAAAGAAAAAAGTTAACATTAAAACAGTATTACTAGCATATCATAGTCTCGTCGTTTCCATTTTAAGGCTTGGGATTATATATTGGGGTAACTGTACTGAAAGAGAGAGTATTTTTAAAGCCCAAAAACGCTGCCTACGTGCAATATTTGGTTTGAAAGTTACTGACAGCTGTGTTCCAATTTTTAAAAGTCATAATTTAATAACATTTCCGTGCCTTTACATTTTAGAAATTGCTCTCTTTGTTAAATGCAATAGACATTTATTTTTAAATTTATCGGAAAACAGATGCCGAGATGTCACTTTGCGATCTCAATACCTAAACTTGTTACGCACAGGTGGTTTTAGGACAGCTTTGTTGAGAAAAAGTGTCTTTGGTATGGCACCGACTATTTTTAACCACATTCCTAACTCCATAAAAGAAGAATCAGTATGTACTTTCAAAAAGAAATTAACTGTATTTCTGTTAAGCAAATGTTACTACTCCGTATCAGATTTTCTAGCTGACAAATGTTTAGTTTAAATCAAGATTTTTGTACTTATGTTTGATGATGAACTGCATCAATGTTTGCATGCCTAAAAGGTAGAATGTACAAGGATGCTTATATGTTACTGTAACACCTTATTGTAAATACCTACATTCTGAGCAAATAAATGAATATTCTATTCTATTCTAATCTTAATACTTGTCTAATAACATAATTAAAAAATCTATAGATATTTAAGAATCCGTAAGGTGAGATAGATAGAATATACTTTATTGACCACCAATAATTGAAACACCCTTAAATAACAATACGGCTAAAATTGTCTTAAATAACAATATTGCTAAAACTTTCTTAAATAACAATATTACAAAAAAAATTCTTAAGGTAACAATATTGCTAAAGGTAGTCTTGAATCATACAACTATTTCATGATCTTTGATTTAAGCTTTGCTAGTGAATCATAATGTAAATTAAGATTTACGATATAATTCTCGAGTACAATGCTAGAGCTATTTATGACAATACGAAATCTGGCATAGGGAGAATAAGAGCCTAAAAAACTTCTTCACAATAAACACAGCGGAGTGATAGACCTATAGAGCGATGGAGTGATAGAGAAAAAGTAAAAAATTCAATTTATAATTAGACTTATACAATTGCTAATTATAAGATAACTAGAATTCACAATAATAAAAGCGGAAAAGTTATTTTGTTTGTTTGTTTGAACGCGCTTATCTTCGTAATTACTGCGTGGATTTGGATGAAATTTGAAATGGAAGTAGCTTGAAGATTAAGGAAGGTTATATGCTTCTTTTTACCTGCTCGCAAAAGAAAGAGGCTATATTTTTATCATGATGTAGTCCACGGGGTGGAAGCCCGTAACGTAAAAAAATAAGAAGTCGTTAATTGCTATTATTACTAGACAAATTACAAAAATAATTTTTCATACAAATAAGAAAGTAGTTATTTATAATTTAACCTAAGATACTAATATTAAACCTGCGAAAGTAACTCTGTCTGTCTGTGTTTTACTTGCTGAATAAATATCTACGTTTCACGCGAGCACAGAAGCGAGCAGAAGCCTAGTCATCAATAAATATTGCCATGGCAACAAAATCAAATAAAGACAGACTTATCATATAATTTAAGATGGTCGGGATGCGATCTCTGAAACTCTAGTAGTAGAGAAATCACCATAAAAAAAAATGTCTCGCATAAACGTAATATTTTGTGATATTTTTTGATGAAGTAAAACAAATATGCATGCAGCTAGTACATACTAGAAACTACTAAACATATTACCCTCCTTTGCCGGGTAAAAAGAAAACCGCAAAAAAAAGTTCTCAAATGCGCCCCACCCGACCTGTCAAAAGTTTTTAAACGTCGTGTAATTCCCGCCTCAGTCGCTAGATGGCGCTAGCATCCTGGAGCGACTCACGCGCAGGTTTTATCGTACATCTCAATGTTGGATGAGATCGTGACGCAACGATGTTAGATTTGCAAAGAGTAAGTGTTTGTTTGTTTTTTTGTTGTTTGGTGATAATTATTATATTGGGATTTAAGTTTATGTGCCTATTATGAAAGTTTTATAGTACTAACAGTAGCGCGGGGCTTCGCTCCCGTGATAAAAATCATGATAAAACATAACCCTCCTTTTTGTAGTCGGGTAAAAATAAACCTTGGTAGCCTTTAACCTTCTTCAAGCTTTAAGCTACTTTCATACCAAATGTTATCCAAATCCACCCAGTACTTTTGAATATTAGCGCAGTGAAACAAACATAATTTTCCGTTTTATAATATTAGTATAGATTTTATTGAATAAGTATTTAAGTCAAGATAGAATAGAATTGAATAGAATTTATTGAGACCATTGTTAGATTCTTTACAAATTTCCGATGATCCCCAAACTAGGCTATGCCTGTATCTTGGGAACCTAAGTTGTGGTAGACAATGTTGTGGGTGCAATAACAAAGATGATCTGAATAAAAAACATATGTGAGAACATCAAAAACTTTAGATAAAATGAGATCGACTTAAAACTAGTTAACTTAAAATTATATAAGACAAAAAATAATAATTAATTACAAAATAAACTTCATCAATTATGACAAAACAAAACAAATTTTATAGCGATGATTTTGTAGAGTAAGAAGTTTTAGGTATTTAAGTCAAGAGTTAGGTTAGGTTCTTCTAGGCAATCGTGCTCCATCTTCGACCACATCATCACTTACCATCAGGCCAGATAGTAGTCAAACGCAAACCTATCAGTCATAAAAAAAATATAAAGTTACTTGTATTTACGTTTTGATAGTATTTAGGTACCTTTGTGTAAGATGAAAAAAAAAATACTAACAGTTGCTCGCGACTTAGGTCGCTGGGAAGTTTTTCCCGTGTAAATCCCGATCCCGTGAGAATTTCACAAAATCCCGTCTTAGCGAGCATCTACGTACTAAAAGGAACCACCATGCAAAATTTGAGAGCCCTACTACTTGTAGTTACTGAGATTTCGTGATTAATCAGTGAGTGGTATTTCGCTTTTCTATATATAGATAGATTATTATTCCATTTATTTATAACTAGCTTGTGCCAGCGGCTTCGCCCGCGTGGGAAGCTTTTCCCGTGTAAATCCCGATCCCGTGGGAATTTCGCAAAATGCTTTCTTAGCGGATGCTTACGTCATAACATCTACCTGCATGCCAAATTTCAGCCCGATCCGTCCAGTGGTTAGGGCTGTGCGTTGATAGATCACTATGTCAGTCAGTCAGTCAGTCACTTTTGAGTTATATATATTTAGATTTTTATATCGGGAACAGGGTCCAAGCTGCCAGTGGTCAGGGCTCTTGAGAGCGGCACCTCTAACAATAGGCGCCGTGTCCAGGAGTAGTGTTTTCTGGATCAAACTCTTGATCCAAGGGTTGTGGAGTTCAGATAGGCAGTCTGTCATCTGGTTAGACTAGAAGCTGACCTCAATATAGTTGGAAAAAGGCTAAGAAACCGATGATAATGATGTTGTTCTAGTGATAGCGGTTATCACAATAGCCTTCTTTTATTAATCACTCATTGGCAACGATACACTGGTCGAATCAAAGCTCCAGAGCCTTGAACATCGACGAAGAGTTGCTAGTCTATCGGTTTTCTATCGGGTACATTTCGGGGAGTGTGCGATGGAATTACACAATCTAGGTAATTCTGTCGAGTCCGTTCCATCATCGGACTACAAGACAAACGGCGATGCGCCATCGTTACATGGTGGACATCCCACCTATACGCACTAAACGTTTTGGGAATACTTTCATTGTGCGTACGGCTAAGGAGTGGAATTTCCTGCCGGAGTCTGTGTTTCCCGATAGCTATAACCTAGGGGTCTTTAAGTCAAGAGTGCATAGGTTACTTTTAGGTACGCGTGGTCCATCTTCGACCACATCATCACTTACCATTAGGTGAGATGGTGGTCAAGCGTGCGCGTAAAAAAGAATCTTTATAAAATCTTTATTAAACTCAATTGCACATACAGCTGATCTGGAGGCAGTAAGCTTTATTTAAATACTAGCTTCTAACCGCGACTGGGTTCGCTTGGGAAGGACTTCCCGTGTAAATCCCGTGGGAATTCCGGGATAAAAAGTAGCCTATGTGTTATTCCAGGATTTTAACTATCTACTTACCAAATTTCATTCTGATCCGTCCAGTAGTTTTGTGTGAAAGAGCAACAAACATCTATAGGGGAGAACCTTGTACCTTGGGACACTTTTCTTTAAATCTCCATAACTTTACTTCAGATCGATCCCTGACCATAGATGTTGAAATATTTAATAACTAGCCAATAATATCACAATATTATGATGCAACAAACGACTTACTACGTTTCATTAATGAGAAAATTACAATTAAATATTTTAGTTAATTTGTCCCAAGGTACAATCATGGCTCGTACCTTTTTTTTTTTTTTTTTTTTTTTTTTTTTTTTTAGGTAGGGCCACTTGTAGATCAGCACACTAAGGCTGTGAGTCTACTTAACCGGACTTTCCTGTGGTGACCTCTAATAAATTAAAGGCCCCCAGCCAGGGCTTACAAACTAAAATATACTTAAAAACTAATGACCGCACGCTAAGGGCACTCCCTGTGGAGTACGGGCCTCGGCATAGCGGGGTCATTTTGGGAGGGCAGCAAAGGGACAGGCTGGGTCATATTATTTTCGGGAGTATTTATTGCTACTGGCTCAGCATCGCGGGCTGGCTCGTTTGGCAAAGGTCGGGGAGGATTTTCATTACAGGTACGCGGACGTCGCGATGGGCCTCGTCGGCGAGGCCGGAATAAGGAACGCGTTCTGTATATGTGTTTTCTAAGAGTGCTGGTTTCCCTACTGCTCTCTTGTCGGATGGTGGTGGGGTCGTCAGGCTCGTCTAGGATGATACGCGGGCGACGAACCCGAGAAATCTTGGAGGGTCTGTATCGGGCGGCCGATACGATCAGGGGGTTAGTGTGGGTCTCAGCAGAGGTGAAGTAACGCACTGACATGCGTTTCAACACTTGCTTTATGGTCGGGAGTTTGAGGTCTACGTGGAGATCCTCGTTCCTACAGAACCAGGGCGCGCCCGTGGCCTTTCGGAGAAAACGGTTCTGAACGACTTGCATCCTATGGATCTGGTTGGGACTGGCATGAGCAAACACCGGACAGGCATACGTCATGATAGGACGTATGCATGTCGTGTATATTCGGATTTTACATTTAAGGGAGAGCTTGCTGTGTTTATTCAGCAGGGCGTGGAGCCTACCGAGAGCGAAAGCGGCTCGCGAGCGAACCGACTTTATGTGCTCACTGAAATTCAGGAACTGGTCGAGGATCACACCTAAGTATTTGGCTCGCTTCTCCCAAGGGATTGGCTTGCCGAACATAGTGATCGGGCGTGGGGGGGTGAACTTTTTATGCTGGCGAGCCCTGCGAAACAGGACTGCTTGACTTTTGTCGGGATTTACCTCAATCCTCCATTTCCTAAACCAATCGCCTAGTGCGTTGGCTGAGGTCTGGAGGGTATGAGCGATGCTAACGGGATTATGTCCCGAGTAGTAGATGGCCGTGTCGTCGGCAAACAGGGATAACTCTACTGGGGGCTTTTTGGGGATATCGCTAGTGAATAGCGTGAAGAGTGGGGGGGAGAGCACGGCGCCCTGAGGGACGCCGGCTCTGATAGGGCGGGGAGTGGAAAGCGCTCCTTCGATACGATATCTGAAGGAGCGGTTTGACAGGAAGTCTCGAATGATGAGCACGAGACGGTCCGGCACACCTAGTTGGTAAAGCTTATAAATTAAGCCATTGTGCCAGACTTTGTCGAAAGCCTTTGCTATATCAAAGAATAGGGCCCCCGTCACCAGACCGCGTTGAAAACGGCCGCTAATGTGCTCTACGATGCGGTGGGCTTGGTGGACACTGGAATGATGGGCTCTAAAGCCAAACTGTTCGTTAGGGATTAGGCTCTTGGCCTCGACAAAGTCCTTGAGCCGATTAAGAATAATCCGCTCGTAGACCTTGCCGAGGGCGCTGAGCAGACTAATGGGTCTATAGCTAGTCGGGAGGTTCTTGGGCTTTTTGGGTTTTGGGATACCTATCACTATAGCCTCTTTCCAAGCTTGTGGAAACAAGTTGTTGGACAAGGCGCCATTGAAGATGGCAGTCAGTAGGACTAAGATCGTACGTGGGAGGAGTTTAAGTGCCCTAGTGGTCAGTCTGTCAGTCCCGGGAGCTTTCCTAGGTTTGAGTTTCTTGATGATCTCCTCCACCTCGTCCTCCGTGACGGGGGGGAGGGGAGCATCAGGGTCCTCGACAGGGGGTAGGGCAGATCTACGTTCGACCTCAGCATCCACGTGGGCAAGGTGGGCTGGGTCGACTGGTTGGGAGCTGGGAGAGCACTGTGCCTCCAGGCTGTCGGCTAGGCATTCGGCTTTGTCTTCGTCGTCGAAGGCAATGCTTTTGTCCGGGCGGATAAGGGGAGGCATTGAGGCAACCTCAGCGGCGCGCATATTCCGCTGAAGTTGCCAGAAGGCATGGTGGGTGGGTTCCAGTTCGCTCAGGGTCTTGTCCCAGCCGGCTTCACGCCACTCTCTGATGCTGTTACTTACTTTGCGCTGTAAGTACCGCATGAAAGTTTTGTTATTCTGGCAGGGGAAAGATCTGTAGGCACGGACTGCTGCGTTCTTCTCAGTCAGCAGGGCCCGTACATCGTCCGGGAGTTTCCGGCGCCAGTGCTCTGACACCGGAATCTCCTTTGAACAGTCGTTCAAGACAGATTGTACGTGCTCCGTGAGTGAGTCGATCGCAGCCGTCGTGTCGGCGGCGGACTGGATGTGGTCGGGGATCTTGTCCAGGTGAGGAGACGTGTTGGATTTCAGCAATTCGCCTACTTTCCTCCAGTCAGTGATCACCTGTGTGGGAGGGGGGCGGTTAGGGTCATAGGGACCCGATCTCGGAGTTAACTCCAAGATCACCGGTCTATGGTCAGAGTCAAGTTCGTCTACCGTCTCTAAAGAGTGCAAACGTAAGTTCACATTCTTCAGGAGGGCAATGTCGAGTACGTCGGGCAAGTGGGATGGCTCGAACGGATAATGAGTAGGCCGCATAGGACCTATGATATCTATGTGGAGAGGTGTGCAAAGGTCGTATAGTACCTTCCCACGGGGGTTGGTAATACGACTACACCATGCGGGATGTTTGGCATTGAGATCCCCCGCTATAAGGACGGAGTCACTCATGTCAAGAAGGGCTGTAAGGTCGCCTCGTAGTGAGGCGTTTATCGAAGAATTTGAATCTACGTCGCTGTGCGGTGGGAGATACGCGGATACTATTGTGATAGAGGGATGGCCCGTCATGCCTAGCCGGCAAACGGATACCTCTAAGTGGGCAAGGGGCGGCGGATCCATAGGGATGCAGTGCAGGGAGTTCCTATAATATATTAGAGTGCCACCTCTGTGGCATCTAGTCCTATCGTTCCTAACTAGCCGGTAGTTGGCTACCTTGGGATCCCTAAGGTGGGGTTTGAGGAAGGTCTCTTGGACCAGAAGGATGTCGAGACTATGATCGCGAAGGAAAGTCGCGATCTCGTCCCGTTGATTAGTGATGCCATTGGCATTGAAGTAACCTAGCTTTAGGGATCGGGGCTTTAATCTTTTACTAGCCGTGTTATACATTATGGCTGTTTAAAGAGGTTGTCAAAATGGCTTTTTACATCAGAATACTTATAGTATACCTGAATCAGGGATTCAATGCTTTTGCAGGCCACGACCTCCTTTGCCATTTGGATGGCGCGGGGGGACTGGAAGAAACTGAATGTTTTCCCAAGGATGAGGAACGCATCGAGTTCCGGCTCATCCGAGCGAGGGAGTGACTGGGGAGGAGGTGGGGGCTGAGAAGCCACAACAACCGGAGCGGAGGGCATGATGGGTTGATCCATCAGCCCAGGGACTTTCGGCCTTAGTGCCGGGAAGTTTTGGGCGTGATTCGCCGCCGTCCAAGGAGTTGGACGCTGGGGACTGAGGGTCTGGGGGAGCTCAGACGAGAGTGTAGGACACTCTCGTCCCTGGCGTGCGCTAGCGCGCGTTGCCAGTTTAGGGGCGGAGGTTTTCGGGGCTTTCGGACAGCCTCGGTAGTTGGCGGGGTGGCCGGATTGCCCGCACAGCACGCAGCTGGGCGGGTCTGGGCACTGGGACCTATCTTTTGGGCGACTGCACTCCGCGGTGCCGTGATCGCCCAGGCACTTTACGCACCGGGGTTTGCCGAAGCAATTCCGTTGCGCGTGGCCGTATAACTGGCAACGGTGGCATTGGCCTACCGTGCCACTTTTGTGTGGCTTCTCAATTAAAATTCCTGAAAGACTGCATACAGTCTTCAGCGCAAAGATGGGGTGGGGACCTTCGGAGACGGGGTGGCAAATGACGAGGACGTTGTTAGACGCCCTGCCGCCTCTGCCGTGCATACGGTGCACCTCAATCACCGGGATGTTCTGTGACTCTAGGTCGCAGACGATCTCGGTGGTGGGGATCTCACTGGGGATCCGGCAGAGGACCACCCGAACGGGTTTGCTCTCATGGAGCGTATAAGTGTGGTGGGGGATATTTCGAGCCTTGAGTAGCTTCGAAAGCGCGCGGTGGTCGTTAGCTGTCGCTAACCCTACTTTTATGCCGTTCTGAACGGCGCGGGCATTCGTGTAGGCGATGCGTTGCTCGCCACACGCTTTGGACACGTTTGTCCAAGCCCCCTTATCATGTATGAAGATGGGTGGGGGAGGGATGGTCTTGCGCACTGAGGCGCTGACGACTGGGGTTTGAGTAGGGCTGGGCCTAGTGGCCGAGGAAGTGGAGGGCTGGCTCTGCACTAAGCGTGCTGGCTCGGGAGGGGAGGGTTTCTTGGCCTTAGGGGCCTGGGTGGAGGACGAGGCCTGCGACCTCTTCTTCCTCTTTCCCTCGACGAGGATAAACTCGTCGGAGGAAGAGGTTTGATCGGAGGAGGAGTGCTCGGACTCCGCTCGCTCCGAGCGCTCAGAGTGTATGCTCTCTGCGCGCTCCGAGCGCTCGCCTTCCGAGCCCTCTTTTTCTTGTTCCTCCTCCTCAGAGTCCATTTCGACGTCTGGGGGGGAGGGGGACCTATCTGCGCTGGGCGCGGGGGTGGGACCTAAATCTGGCTGTGGGGCGGGAAACACCGCGGGGGGTAATTTTACTATCTCATCTTTATACTCCCTTTGTAGGGCGGGGTTTTCAAATAGGATCTTTCCTAATAAATCGGTAGTTAGATTTAATCGAGCCGATAGGGATTCGACTTTGGACACGAGATCCTCAATCCTGTCCTCCATATTGGAGGCGACAGAGGTGGGCATCCTAATCTCCTAACCCTAACATAAGCGCCTCGAGGAGACACGTCAAACGTGAGCTCCCCGAGCAGACGGTCCCCAAAGAGCCCTGCCCCGGAGTTTCTCCTAACACTTCGCTACCGAGAAGAGAAACCCAGACAAACTCGGTAGCTGTGTTACCGTCTGATGTGGCCTGAGGGGCCCTATTTGCCTAACCCTCCGGGTGGGAATGACCCGGAGGTGAGTTCGCTCCCTGCGGGGATAGCAGGGAGGTGTGTGCCTAATGGTGTGCCCTAAGCTTGTAATCCGGTCGCCAATCTCAATGTGCGTACCGGGCCCTATTGGGTCTAGTGCGAAGGGGTAGATACACCCAACCGACACTAGGTGTGTATGCTGTGAAGAGAACTCAGTGACTAGGTTTGACTAGGAGATCCCCCAAGGCCAAAACCTAGCACTCGACTCCAATTGACTGCTTCACCCTGAAGGGGATCAGCGGGTGCGTCGGGTCAGCACCCCCTTGGTATTGTTGACACCGTGAGGTTTCCAACCAAGGACCACGAAACTGTGGTTTTACCCTGAAGGGGCCAAACCAAATTGTTTTGACAATCTCTGTTAGAGAAGCACGATATCCTTCACCGCCTCGAAAAAGGTGGATCCGGACCAGGCGTCGTAGTCGGCGACTACGAGTGACGTCACGGCGGGCGTGACGAACGGAGCGATGACTCAGGCACGGAACGATCGAGAGCGCGGAGCGGCACGACTGTCGCGGGCGAGCGTCGGAGCAGAAGGCATGGCTCGTACCTTGGGACACTAATATTTGTACCTTGGGACACATTTTTGTGAAACTATTCTATCGCCAGATGAATTTATTTCTATCAGCTGACATAAATGTTATATATGACGGTAATTTAGGTATTAATGGGCAGCTGTTAAAAGAATTTTGTAGTAATTAAAACAATATCATCGTTACAAAGCTAATTTATAATCACTTTTTAGATAATTAGTTAAACAAACATAATAAAAAAACTTGTTCACAAACATTACTACTGGTTATTTTTAGACATAGACCGTTTTTCAAACATAAAAACAACCGCATTTCAAACAAACATAAAAATGTAAAAATAAAATAAATTGTTTATAAAAAGCAATGCCTTGGGACAGTCCCAAGGTACAAAAAATTCACTGTCCCGAGGTACAAATTTCAATTGTATAAAACAAAGTGGAGTTATAATTTCTGAATTACGGAAATCTATTGAATTGCAGTAAAATAAGTGATTACGAATATAGATAACAACTAATTGTATCATAATTAAACGACTTACCTTTAAATATTTTGATTTTAACACAGATTCAAGTGGAAATTAAAAAAAAGATCGGCCGAAAAAATCACACAGCATACCACATGTAAGCAATGACCCAAAATGGCTGACTGTACTTCATGCATTATGAATATTTATAGAAATGGTTACTAGATCTCGCTAGTTACCACTTCTCAATGCAATATTTTTGATGCAATGAGCTTGTCCCGAGGTACAAGGTGTCCCAAGGTACAAGGATCTCCCCTACATTCATTTCTCACAAATTTCCGCATTTATAACATTAGTGAGAAGATTTTTTTTGGTATTTGAAATTGGATTATGGATCAAGCATTTACAGTCAAGTCGCAAATGCCAGATTTACCACAACGTAAACATCTATCACACCCATTCAAGAATTACAGGCGTTTCCGACTATTTCCACCAACACCTAATCCCATCTTACAATTGAAAAACTAATTAAAAAACCCCAGAAGCGATTTTAAAATCATAAATCTTGTGTTCAGTAAACAAACCGACAAACTTTACAACGTCTTATAAATGTCTGTCTGTTTGTGTGTTTGTAATTTATATATTATTGTTTGGGCAAGGTTTTATTAAAGACACATCACGTTTGCCCGGTGGCGGAGTTACATAATTATTTTGTAAGTTTGTATTTTTGTGATTGACTTTTTACATGGGCGGAAAAAAATACAAATTATGTAATTCAACTAAAAATATTTAACCATGGTGGTGTAGTTGTTATGGGTTTTCAGAAGCTAGAAAAGGTATCGTATTACCCAGTTCCACAACTCACAACTTTCACACAACGCCATCTAGTCCCAAACTAAGCAGAGCTTGTGGTATGAGTACTAGACTACTGATAAACTTACATATATATTTCTAAATACATACATATTATAGATAAATTACACCCAGACAAATAACAAATGATCGTGCTCATCACATAAACATTTGTCCTAGGTGGGAATCGAACCCACGACCTTGCGCATAGCAGTCAGGGCCACTGACCACTAGACCAACGGGCCTGTTACTGGGTCGTTGAGGCAGTAGGTACTCGATGTAAAACACTAGTATTCAATTGCATCCGGCTAGATTGAATGGGGACCCCAACATACCGGGGAAAAGGCCAAACAGTTGATATATTAGTTCATAACGTCAACGTTCATAGATATAAAATCGCTAATCTTGTAAGGGCCTATGGACACCACGTTTATTAAACGCGCCGTTGACGCGCGTTTGTAGCTATACAGACGCGATACGCACGCAAGATGCTCTTCTTTGTAGGATAAAAGCGCGCCGTCGACGCGCGTTTCTAAAACTCGCGTCGACGGCTCGTTTAAAAAATTGCCCAAGTGCGAGTCAGACTCGCCCATGAGGGTTCCGTAGTAACTATAATAATATAATATAATATGTATATTTATTTGACGAATAAAAAAAAAACCTTTAAAATGTCTCGTTTAAAAAATTGCCCAAGTGCGAGTCAGACTCGCCCATGAGGGTTCCGTAGTAACTATAATAATATAATATAATATGTATATTTATTTGACGAATAAAAAAAAACCTTTAAAATGTCTTAAAACTAGCTTATTTACATTTTTACAACTACGTTAAATAACTTTGTTTTTCATAGTGTTTGTATGAATTACAAAGTTATATTTGCGGTTATAGAAAATATGCTGTTTCTCAAAAACTGCTGACTCGATTTCGTTCAAAACAATTTTGGTTGAAAGTTTACATTAAGATCTACAGACAAATATTTTTTTTAGATTTTTCACTCCATTATTATAGAAGTTAGAGGGGGAGGGGACACACATTTTACCACTTTGGAAGCTTATATCTTTTAAACGATTGACTTTATACCGATAACGATTTACTTTTTTTTTTTAGAAACCCTTATATCATTTTTAAAGACTTGTCTATAGGTACTACACACGCATAGGTTTCATGAAAAAAATATTTTCAGTTCTAGTTCCATGTATGGGGACCCCCATTTATTTTAAATTTTTTTTTATTTTTTTCTTAAAATCGGAAAGCGGTTCACAGAATACATCTACCTACTAAGTTTCACATGTGCAGTCTTTATAGTTTTGGAATAAAATGGCTGTGACATACGGACGGACGGACAGACAGACAGACGGACAGACATATCGAAACTATAAGGGTACCGTTTTTTGCCATTCGGCTACGGAACTCTATAAACGTGGTGTGCACAGGCTCTAAATAGTATTGGCACTCGATAACTTTTGAATTGTATAACGTAACGCTGAACGCTACCTCCTAAGATACAGGTTACCACCTAGTTCAGGGGATATTTCAAAAATTTCATGTGAACTATATTTTGTAAATAATATGTTCCTACAACTTGTAACTTTGTGGTGAGAAATAAACAATTTTATTTATTTATTAGTGGTATAGAGCAGTGGTGGTACAGTGGTTAAAAGAACGACGCACTATTTGTAAGCCGTGGGTTGGATTGGAACGCAGATAAGCACATTAATTTGTGTAATTTTTATCATTACTAATTCCTGCCTTTCAAAACGGTGAAGGGACGGTGAGAACATTGGCCATGCTGAAGAAAGGACTTGGCTTGTTTGTTAGATTACGGACTATATTTTATCAAAAAAGGACCCCTGTTAACTTTAGAAATGTTTAATTAAGTATTTACAGACGAAAATAAAAAGAAATTATAGGGCATCGAAAAATTCGTCAACATCGCTATCAATGGGAAAAGTGCCCAGAACACTGGCCGCATTGCCACGTTGAATGGCAATGCTGATTCTCTGTCCAAAGAAAAGGCCACCCCTCTGGTCACTTGTGGAGTCGACTAATCGGTTGCCGATGTCACGAAAGAGTCGATACGCACTCGGACCCCATGGTCCTAACGTTTCAACCCCAAACGGCACCCAATCAATTAAGCATGACTAAATTAAAAATGAGTATGTCCAAGGTAGCTTCAAATTTGCTTCAATATCAGAAAATCAATGAAAGCGTCAATAGCTTAATGGTTAAGGTGTAGGTCTTGTGATCGAAAGGTCGCGGGTTCGAATTCTACCCATTACACTATTGCCGTGAACTCGCTCCAGACACAAGCATATTTAGCTTATTTGAAGGGGTTGACAAGATTGCTAGTTCTCCTTTAAAAAAAGCTTTCTGAAAGCTATCTGAGCTGGTTTAGCCATGTCATGAGAGGATCTATTGATTGCCCAGTTAAAAGGGCCATAAATATATCTGAACAAAGTAGAGGCCGTTTTAATTCTACATTGTGGACCAACTTGACTCCTTAGCGGTGGTAGAACATACAGCTAAGGATTGGAATACCCTGCTGTAGTCTATGTATCCTATAGCTATACCTCGGGGTCTTTAAGTCAAGAGTGAATTGGTTACTTCTAGGTAAGCGTGCTGAATCTTCGACTACATCATCGCTTAGCACCAAATTTCAGTATGGAAAAAGCTGTTGGTAGAGGTTAGTTTAGTTTCAAACAACTGTCTCATTGACCTAATGGTCGCAACGCAACTATTGAGCATGTGGTCTTGGGTTCCCGGATCGGGAAAAAATGGCAGGCATTGAGTTTTTCTATTAGAAATATCGGAAACTCGAAACAATAAATGCAATGTTTTAAGTTCTTATGATTTCTTTGAATATTATTAAACTTTTCGAACCATGTAAACTCGGAATGGAATGTAAACCTAACACGATTGGCACCGTTATAATAAGGGTAGGGGAACATTGTTGTCTCCCCCACACATGTTGCGTCACGCTAATTTAAACCAACGCCTTGTATTTGGGTATTAAAATACTTTATACTGGTTCGTCGGGTAGTAATGGTGTCCAAAAAATAAAACGGAAATATTTCTGGTCGCACTGCCACGTTGTATGGGTATTTCTCTGTCTTGAAAATATTTTATTTGGTCCGTCTGACTTCTGCCGGCTTCTGTGTTCCCTGCCACTTATGACCTTTCAGCCTTTAAAGCAAGAGTGAACAGGCATCTTCTGGGCTCGCTCGTCCCATCGTATACCTCATCTATCTCTTACCATCAGGCGAGATTGAGGTTAAGAATGGGCTCATCCCGAATTAAAAACAAGATTTAAAAAATATATCATAACTTTTATTTTTTTGCCGTAAATAAAAATTTACAAAGATCTACTTAAATCTTCAAAGTTCAGCGGGCCTAGACAAAATCCATTTTCTGTAAGCGTTAACGCCAACGGAAAAATTAAATTGTATGGAGTTGACATTTACTAACACGTGACAATCACGTGACATGTGGTTAGCAAATGTCAACTCCATACAATTTAATTTTTCCGTTGGCGTTAACGCTTACAGAAAATGGATTTTGTCTAGGCCCGCAGAAGTGGGGCTGCTGACGTCACTTAGTGCTAAAAAGTATAACACGACGTCACGTAAATTGACTTAAAGGTTCAAGTCAATGTAGTCGTTACATTGACTTGGACCTTTACGTGATGTTTTTAATTAAGCGTCAAAAGAAAAAAATACTTGTCCAATACTTTTTTAAATCTTAGATAATGTACTCTATCTATATTATTATCTATAGGTATTCCGTGGAAGCACGTTAAGACCAGGCACTCTAAAATAATTTTCACGCAAGCTCCGCCCCCATGCACCCCGGTTAGGCCGTTGTGTACTAAACCCTAACGCAGCAGTAATAAAGTTGAATATTGCGTGCGCTCTTTAACCATGTTCGGGTTCGAAACTAAATGTCGTAAGTCTGAATTCTTATTTCATTTATAACTAAAGTAATAATTGATCTAGAGAAAAATATCCTATATTTGGATAATAAACTATATTTTCTTATTGTCAACACTAATTTTAGACATAAAAGCCGAGTAATCTTGTTTAAATTTTGAATAATCTTTAAAAAAGACATGATTTTCGATTAAAAAATTAATTGAGCGAAAATGTTCCAATTACGTAACTGGTCATAGACATACAAAGAAAAAGATCCAATAAATCATCTACTAATGTTCCATTTTGATTGTATGCGTGATTGTTTCAGAATATTAATTCAAAGTTGCATACAATTTAGGGAGCCTCCTCTTAAGCCGTTGGTCTCGGCTCACATTCATACATATTTGAAAGTCGTTACGGGTAGTCGGGTAGCCAGAAAATCTAACACTTGTCTTACCAAGGAGTGTCGTGTTACCCAGTTACTGGGTTGTGTAGGCCAGATACGCAGTCGCTCCATGTAAAATACATGGGAAAAAAACTAGACTGATAATATAAGTTTTTAAGCTAACATGGTCACTAACAGTACCATTAGAACTTAAAACGGGACATTCATTGTGTTGTGCGTACGGCTAAGGAGTGGAATTCCCTGCCGGAGTCTGTGTTTCCCGATAGCTATAACCTAGGAGTCTTTAAGTCAAGAGTGCATAGGTTACTTTTAGGTAAGCGTGCTCCATTTTCGACCACATCATCACTTACCATCAGGTGAGATGGTGGTCAAAAGCAAAGCTATTTTCAATAAAAAAAAAATCACCATGTGTATTTATTAAACTTTACTTACGAAACTTTCCAAATCCCGTTTTTAGACTGATGAAATAAAACAATTAATGTAAATTCACAGTTTAAATTACAATTTTCACACTCCCAAATGGTTACAGATTTACAAAAAATATTGATTAAATCATTAAAACATTCAATTAGCGAATTTGATTGCTTTATTGTATAATTAGATGGTTTTTATTGATATCCTACCATAAAATATGATGGAGTCCAATTTTGTTGTAAAACAGATTTTTATAATACTACCATGTAACTAATTGATTTTGAATTCGGGTATTAGATATGGTTTTAGGGTTCCGTACATAAAATTGGCATCCATTTTGTCATTGGGTTCATCTGTCAGTCAAAGTTCATATTTTGACGACTGTAATTTACTTGGCTTTTTTAGCAACATTTCCCTGAACTTTTCACGATACCGTTTTCAGGTGAAAGTGTATAATAGAATACCACCGCAGCTATAGAAAAATACAAATACGTGAATATATAAATCGTTTTATTTCAGATCATTATAAGATCCACATTTTGTTAGTTTATAGGCTTTCACTTCCTTAACCTATACAATTATAATAATTCGAACTAAATAGGCAAAAACGCATGGGTCTAGGTTTTTTTTATTACGGATAAACTCACTCTTGACCTCGTTCTCGCCTGATGGTAAGCGATAGATGAGGTCTGCGATGGGACGAACAAGCCCAGAAGATGCCTATTCACTCTTGCTTTAAAGGCTGAAAGGTCATACGTGGCAGGGAACACAGAAGCCGGCCAGAGAATCCCCGGCTTGGCTGTGCGCACAATAAATGTGGAGGAGAAGCGCTTGGTACGACAAGACGATATATCAGCCAAGTGTGGGTGGTACCCTGCCGTGCGTCTGGTAGACCGGTAGTGAAAGGGAGATGGAGGGATCAGCTCATGGAGCTTTTGCGTACACTCCCCGAAGTACAATCTATAGAAAACCGACAGGCAAGCCACAGTTCGCCGATGACCAAAGCTATGAAGCTTGTCCACTAGCGCCTCGTCGCCTATAAGTCTTTTAGCTCTGCGCTCGATCGAGTCCAATGCAGCAAGTTGGTATTTTGCAGAGCCATCCCACAAATGGCTACAATACTATACGCAGGACAATGTAATTAGTCTCCGTACAAACTGCCTCAACATGGAGGAGGAACTAAAAGCCGCAATAGCATTCTGGATACTGTTGGGCCTTCCTCTTATTTTTCTCAGGAGTGAGGCTGTGTTTTGCGAAAACTGGCATGAAGTCCAATAGTTCGAATTGTCATCAGTAGAACCAGTTCTATAAGCAGCAAGATTTTTATTTAAGAAAAATTTATTTAGGTGGTTACGTGATTTTGTCTGTTTTTTTTTTTACTTTTTACGTAACCCCAAAGAACTACCATCTTAACACGTTCGCTGACAGTACGTCGTAAGGCGGGAAATTAAAATAGTGCGTTATGACAGTACGTCGAGGGACGGGCCACTTATTTTTAAAGAGTACGTCGTGGAAAATCCTACTGTCGTAATGTGGTGTTAGGGTAAGTGCTCACTGTCAGCGAACGTGTTAATGCGTATGTTTGCCGGACCTGTGAGTTTGTCATGGAAAAAATCATGGGCCTGTGTCAATCTGCAAGGTTAAGCAACGCTTTCCGAGGTAGGTCCGCGGATGAGTGACCATGGTTTCAGTGCTTCAGAAAGCAGGTTAAGCAGTTAGTTTCGGTTATTATTTGTACAGACGCCAGCACATGAAGCTACCCGAAACTGTCAAATTTTCCCAATCAACCTTGAACCTAATTTCTTTAACAATAAAGATGAAAATTTATTAAAGAAATTTGACAGATTGTTG
Organism: Tholera decimalis; assembly: GCA_943138885.2. NCBI lineage: Eukaryota > Metazoa > Arthropoda > Insecta > Lepidoptera > Noctuidae > Tholera > Tholera decimalis. The sequence continues at coordinate 21,278,387 of OW964578.2, read as the reverse complement.
TAGCTTGATGTGCTGGCGTCTGTACATATTTGAAAGTTGTTATGGGTAGCCAGGAGCCAGAAAGTCTGCTCCTGCTCCAAAAATACTGCTTTTGCCAAGTGGTATTGTGTTTCCTGGCTTCTTTTTTTTTATATGTAGCTCGCGTTTGACCTAAGTGACGATGTGGTCGAAGATGGAGCACGCTAGCCTAGAAGTAACTTATTCACTCTTGACTTAATGACTACCAGGTTTTAGCTATTAGGAAGCACAGACTCCTGCAGTGAATTCCACTCCTTAGCCGTACGCACAATGAAAGTATTCCCAAAACGTTTTGTGTGTATGGGTGGGATGTCCACCATGTAACGATGGCGCATCGCCGTGTCTTGTAGTCCGATGATGGAACGGGCTTGGCGGAATTAGATTGTGTAATTCCATCGCACACTGCCCGAAATGTAACCGATTGAAAACCGATAAACTAGCAACTCGTCGTATAGGTCCCATTTCCTCTTATAGACACGAGGTTTGTGTCGCAGCAGTGGGAACTTTATGCTATAAAATATCTCGATTTTACTAAAAATTCATAGCGAAACAGCTGAAACATATTTCTTTAATAAAAACGTCATATTATTTAAAATTAGCAGCAGTAAAAACAACCTTGTTTAATAGTTATCAACAGGACATGGGCTGTATGTGGGCATTCCTTATACGTCACTTCTTAATGTTTCCACTAAACATTAGCACGGTGAACGGAAAGCAGTCGTTGTGGAAAAAAAGTTAACTGTCAAAGTGACGTTTGCATTTTTCCCGCCAATTTAAACGTCAAATGAGTCTAAGGTTGTTTGCCTTCGACCGTTATTTTCCTTTCTGAGGGCTCTGGGTGTCGCAAATAACACATTGAAATCGCATTTGGTGCGATAAAATTTTATTGTATCACGTTTTTTTTTATGTTATGTCCGTTTTCCTTTAGATAGTGGACTGAATTTAATGTATCAAGATTAAGTTTTCACACCTGTTCTATTTTAATGATCAAAATAATATAGAGATTTCTAATCAAAGATTTAAATCAAGAGATTTAAATCTTTGATTAGAAATCTCATTATTGTAATCTCTTAGGACATGTCATTGATTTTATAATTGGGTTATGAAAGCGTTATTATATTAAAAATTTGCTATCTGCACTTCTTCTTATAAAGTGTGCTAAATTTTATTGCCTTCCGACCGCGTAGTTTTTTTTATATAATTGGGCAGCGTTTGACCGCCGTCGTAAAAAGGCGAAATAGCTTCAAGTATTGTCTAATATATATATTTTAAGCTAAGAGATTGCAACTGAATCAATGCTTGTTAATTCGGAAAATTTGGGTGTGGCTTACCGATGCATACACACCAATGACCGTATAAACCTTAGAATACAGAAAGAACTTTCTTTCTGTATTCTAAGGTATAAGCATTCCTTATATCTCATACGAACTCTCCGAACTCTAAAAAGCTATTAAATAAAGGGTTTCATATAAACGAAAAAAATCCTTGAGAAAACAAAATGGCGTGACACAATACAATAAACAATTTAATTAAAATGTCCCACAAACATGTGCAAAAAGCGATACTAATGTAAATACGGCGACAGCAGCCATTTTGAAATGTCAGTAGCAATTAACTTTATAAAATGGTGTCAAGTTGTCTTTAATTCAATCTGCTTTTATCATGAATTGTGTGACAAGTAATAATAAATTATTATTCATTAATAATTGTGTCCGCCAAATAGTGAATTTTCTTGTCATTGTATTGTAGCTTTATTCAGTTAGAGTAAAGTCAAGGTCATTTAGTTTTCTATCCTTATTACCTTCTCTAAACTTTGGAAAGCAGGCTAAGGGTGTCTGCCAAAGACTATACATATAAGTCCGCCCACGTCAGACTTTGTAGGACCGATAATCTGACCGATCATCACAAATCGATTTTGTGACTGACTCATCGCACATGTCGCCGCGTTCACTTGTGGCTAGCGAGGGAGCAGAACGTCATGTACGAACCGTGTACCCGTGTACGCACGTACGAACACAAACATAATGAACACAAAATCAAACTTGAATATTTGGTGGAACATAGTTTGAATCGAGTTCGCGTACAATAAAGAACTGAAGTACGGGTATGATTAACTACTCTTCTGCCGCCCTGCCTGTACCCCGCCAAGTTCTATATAAATAGCTTCATTCCGTAACATAACACCGTCCATACAGAACATACTAATAGGATTGTCGCAAACATGTTCGACGAACAGAGTGTTCGATGTTCGTTAGTGGTACGCACGCGCGAACCAAGTTGTTGCGTATCATGCAACGCAACAAACTTATTCGTACGTGCGTACACGGCTATGGAGTACGTAGACAGAACGTTTCCATCCATACTATTTTAGTCCTTGCTAATATTATGAATGCGAATGTTTGTGAGGATGGATGCATAGATGTATGTTTTACTCTTTCACGCAAAAACTACTGAACGGATCTAAATGAAATGTTGAGTTGATAGTTGAGATCCTGAAATAATACATAGGATACTTCTTATCCTGGAATTCCCACGAGGTCGAGATTTATGCAGGAAAACACTGCCACGCGAAAATAATCTCGGGCGGAAACTAGTACCTATTATAAATGCGAATGTCTGTCTGTCTGCCTGTTACGCTTTCCCGGCTAAACCACGGCACCGATTTGGAGGTAATTTAGAACGAAAATAGTTGAAGACCCAGGGTCAAACAGAGCCTATTTCGTTTTTCATAAATCAGCCCCTAAATGGTTGAAATGGGGGATGAAAGTATGCATGAGAAATCTAAATTACTTAACCGATTTTAATAATGAATGTTTTTTTCCTCAAATAAACGCGGGGAAACCGCCAGGCACAGCTAGTTAAACAAAAATCCAACAGTTTATTGAATTCGATTCAAACAGTTTGTTTGTTCAATTGGCTTCAATCTAAGTTTTCACTAAGAAATCTTGGTGTATGTATTGGTATGATTACTGATGATTTTCAAGTTAGCAGCCATACGAATACACAACTATCACCTTTGAAATTGCGAAATCGTGATACTAAAAAGGAAAAAAAATAAAACAATTCGCTACACTTCAGATACGTAATCTTTTACCAACATAACTTTACACTCCATATGAACCTTAAGTCCATAGACATAAAGTCGAAACTCCATTAATTTTTGTTGATAAATAACATGGTTTCGTCTCGTGCTTCGACAATTTTAACTTTTCGGTTCTGAAGCTGCATAATACAGTGAGGCGTAGTACAAAAAAGGTTTTGCGAACGGCAAATGTAAGTTTGCGGTCGGATATCTGGTTGGAGCGCGTACGTTCATCGTGTGTGGTCTGGAGACGGTATGGTAGGAAAGGGACTCTACTTTAATTTTGCGATTTTTGCGAAGGGTTGTGTTTTTTCGTAGTAATTTGTTTGGTTAGGTTAAGTAAACTGTGTTTTAAACTTTTTAACATAATATCAGACGTTAATTTATAAAGTAAAAAGAACGATTGCCTCGTTGGTTGAGTGGACGCAAGCGCGTCTGCTGAGCACGAGATCTCAGGTTCGATTCCTGAGTCGGGCAAAAAGTGCTATAAAGTTTTTTTTTGTAAGGAATTTCTCAATAGTAGAGGAGTTTGGAAGTTGGCGGTGTGATAGCCCCGTGCCTCGGAATGCACGCTACTGTCCCGGCTATCATTTCGACATCTTTGACAGTTGTTTCGGGTAGATAGATAGATAAAATATACTTTATTGTACAGACGCCAGCACATCAAGCTACAACAATCTGTCAAATTTCTTTAATAGATTTTTTTTTTATTACGAATGAGTCCGCTCTTGACCTCGATCACACCTGATGGTAAGTGTAAGATGAGGTCTACGATCGAACGAGCGAGCTCAGAAAATGCCTATTCACTCTTGCTTTAAAGGCTGACGGGTCATATATGGCAGGGAACACAGAAGCCGGCAGAGAGTTCCACACCTTGGCTGTGCGCACAATGAATGTCGAAGAAAAGCGCTTAGTACGACAAGACGGTATATCGACCAAGTGTGGATGGTATCCTGCGGTACGTCTGGTTGACCGATAGTAAAAGGGGGATGAAACTTTATTGTTAAAGAAATTAGGTTCAAGGTTGATTGAGAAAATTTGACAGTTTCGGGTAGCTTCATGTGCTGGCGTCTGTACACCAATAATTGAATCACACTTAAATAACAATACTGTAAAAATTGGTTACAATGGCGGTGATACTGGTCTAGCCAGGGGGTATCGTGTTCCCCAGGTATTGGGTTGTTGAGGTCAGATAGGTAGTAGATCCATGTAAGACACTTTTGGGTATATGCAGAACAGGGTGTAAAGTCCCTCATTCCCATTGAAAAGGGAGGATCCTCCGACCGGGTGATTTGTATGTAGGCTAGTTGAGCGGTAAACTTTGCTTGCGCGATACAGGATTTCTATCGTTTAGTTTGTATGTTGCGCGACAGATGTCGCTATACACTAATACTCAGCTCCGTCCAGTTAGACTGTAAGCTGATCCTAACATTGTTGGAAAAAGACTGTAGCATACGTAGCACACCCTTCGCTTTTGAGAACCTAGAACTACATACAATGCACAAAGGAATATTATTATAAAAACTATGAATTAAATATAAAGTAAACAGACATACGAGATTCGTGCCCTGAGAGCGCGCTCACACAGTGACCACTTTTTAACTTATGTAAACATTACAAATTATATATATACACAATTCTATTTTAATAAAGAACATTCATTCCACATTCATTATTGCGACTTCACGCCTTGTCATTGCTCTCCCTAACTTATTCTCCAAAGTGCTGTCTAAAGTAAATCTCTGCTACCTTAAATATAATCTAAAAATAGTGCAAACCAAAAGCACTAAAGTAGTGCTACGACCTAGCGCTAAAAGCCTAAACAGATGATGAATTATAAAACAAAATGTGTCAAATATGTCATAATCATATCTTTCCCACTGTTGGGACATAGGTCTTTCTATAAGAAGAAATGGGCCATACGAGGGCCGAGTGCGAATTGGTGGTTGTCGCATGTCTTCCGGATTTTTCGGTCCTAAGACTTTGCCGGTTTCCTCGCGATGTTTTCCATCACTGTTTAATATACCCAAGTACAATTATTAATCAAATGACGTGTCTCAAGTAACCTAGCTTATTTTTTGTCCAATGCATAAGCATTGCCATTCAATGTTGCAATGCTGCCAGTCTTCTGGACACGTTGCCGAATGACAGGGATGGGGAAGAGTATTTTGATGCCTAAGTGTAGATTGTTATGTGCTAATATTCGTAACTAGGCTTAGTAGATTTGCCTACTTATGTAGGTATGTAAATATTTATTTACAAACTAGTTTCTGCCCATGGCTTCGTTCGCCCAAAACGTGATTTTAGCGAAATTTTTCCGCCTACTTAGATAAAAATTGTGATGTCTCGGCTAGTAAGTATGATACAAATATAATTTATAGCCTACAGCACTCACAAATAGTGCAGTTTGCTACTTATGAAAAAAGTTTTAGGATTAGATTAGATTATTAGTTCTGGAGATCAGACCTACAATCAAACTTACAAACAAATTTTACCTCTTTATAATATTATAATTTAGATTTATTACATCAACTGATGCTCCAATACGAATATAAATTCTAAGAGCTAAATCATCTCAGCTAAAAACAAATAACTTGCAATATGATTAAAGCGAGAACTAATTTGTTTTGCGCAGTAAAAATGACCGCCATTTTAAACTTTTGATTTATGTCTAATTCAATTTACAGAGTACTGGGTTAAGTGGCTTGTCAATTAATTACGACAGAATCTTTGTAAGAGTCTCCTTTAAAAGATTTGTGTTAATTAATTTACCTTTAATACCCAAAAGTCCTAGATTTAATTTTAAAGAACTCAATTTTTTTTTAGAGTTCATAGGATCACATCGTTGCTTGCCATCAGGTGAGATGAAAAAAATTAATTTTCCCTAAGTAAAAGCCTATTTTAGATCCATTAACTATATATACAACGATTTTTATAAAATCAGTTCAGCAGCTAAGGCGAGAAAGCTTTACTGATATACATACTTTGACATTTATTATTTTAGTATGGACGAAGAATCCGTTGTCGCCAGTATATCTACATCACTAACCCCGTTCGTTTTATGTTTTAACCTTAAGCTAATATCATTTAGTTTAACTACATCGTCATTAACTTAATCGCAATCGTTACCGCTAGCGCCATCAATACCGAGGAGTTTAGTCTTGGAAGACTTAATTTTACAGCATTAAACGTAAGAATGCATTGAATTATACGTTTTGTGTATGTAAAATTATTTGTAACACGGTTCCTAATTAAATTATGGAAAATGTTAGAAATTTTGTAAATTTGATTCCATAATTAAGTTTTCTACGTTGATGACCTCGTGGCTATATAAAATCAGCCGCACACACGCAACGCAGTCGAGGTCAGTCTGAGGGTAGGTTTTAGGCATTTCGAGAATACTTTCATTGTGTGTAAAGCTAAGAAGTGGAATTCCCTGCTGAAGTCTGTGTTTCCTGATAGCTATAATCTGGGGGACTTTAAATCAAGACTGAATAGGTTAATTCTAGGTAAATGTGCTTCATCTTCGACTACATCATCGCTTAGGTACCATCAGGTGAGATGATGATCAAACGCGAGCCTATAATAAACAAAAATTATTAGTAATAATAAATATAGGATGCGGGAAAGTTCTAACGAAATACTGCTGCCGGCGGGAGGGGGTAGAGCCGGATCTTGCGGAAAGGCAGCTAAAGGAACAATGTGGGTTTTTAGTCAGTAGAAGTCTGACACTCCCTTCCGCTCCACACAGAGCAGGAGGGGTCATTTGATAACTTTCCCACCGGAAAAAAATATCCCGTCTATGCAAGCTACTCATTGTCACGTTGAGTAGAGCTTCTTCCCTGTCATATCGTGTGCACCGGGTACAATGTCTCGTGTCTACCGTTGTTATCAAGATATGTTCACGTTTATCATTATTTGCGTTCACCTTAGCTTAGTGGACCTGAAGCCAGATATGCTACCTGTATGGTTTCAAGACCTGAAACATTGTAAACATACTATTTATTATATTGTTAATATTATATTGTTTGTAATTGCGGGATAATGATTGAAGATGCTGCCCTATAACCTCTTCTAATTCCCGTAAAAGTCCTACTCTATCATCCATTAAAATCAGTTCAGCCTTTCCAGAGATTAGCCCGGACAAACAGACAGATACAAAAAAAAATATGTATAAGTTTGTTTGTGTTTTAGTATCGTGTAAGTAACTATAACCACTTGAGAAAACACAGTTATTTTGAAATAACAGATAGGCATTTCAATTTAAATGATCTATACTAGAACATTATAAAGATGTATTTGTTTGTTAAAATACACAAATAAATTTTACCTATTTATAATGTATGTAAACTTTATAAAATGTATAATGTTGTATCTGTAAACGAGAACTAATGATACTTATAATTGAAAATAAATAAATAAAATAAATAAATAATAGGCTTTATTTCTCCTCACAAAATAATGACTTACATATTTATACAAAGATATTTTAAAGTAACACTTATAGTCAAAAAATTGTGGGCACCTGGTGTCCGATATAGGTGTAAGTAAACCTGTAGTACAGATCACCAGGTCCCTACCCCACTAAAACAGGTGAAGACAATGTTTAAAACATAGCGTGTGTATACAAAACAATATAAACAAATGTTTTTAAGTTGCATTATTTGTAATTGAAAAAAAAAAACTATTATAAAAAATTCCAAATCCAAGCAGACATGCTAGTAAGCACAGATAATAAAGGAAATATATTTATCCGTCTCTTGCAAACAAATTTTATATGGACTTCACTTCTTTTGACGTCAGAGGCTTAGTCAGACTTCTTTTTCTGCAAACTTTAAAGCATTTTATAACTTTGATTCTTAATAACCCTATAGTCTAGAAATACCTCACTTTATGATTCAAGCTAATTTCATTGTGCGTACTGCTAAGGACTGAAATTCCCTGCCGGAGTCTGTGTTTCCTGAACGCTATAACCTGAGAGTCTGTAAGTCAAGAGTGAATAGGTTACTTCTAGGTAAGCGTGCTCCATCTTCGACCACATCATCGCTTACCATCAGGTGAGATGGTGGTCAAACGCGAGCCTATTCAAAACTCAAAAATCAAATAAAATCAAGATATTTTATTCGTTCATAAAATTTATATATCATGTAGTGATTGGAGCCTACCGTTAAGCTAATAAAGCCTGTATTGGGAGACTCCGCTCTTCCATATCGTTTTCTTATACTAATACAAGATCACGCAAACTGTCAATGACATGACACAATCTGAATAATAATATAAAAAATAACTACATATTAGTCGCTGAGTGAGCGTGAGTGGATTTTTGGGTATGTCTCCATAGACGTACCCAAAAATCCATACCCCATGGTATGAGTGTATGAGAACCATGCCGTGTATGTTTACTTGTTGATTGAATGTAAGTAGTGCGTGTTTGTGTGTGTGTGTGGCTGTGTGAGGGTGTGTGCGTGTGTGTGTTATGTGTTTTTCTGTCATGTGCTGTGTTGAGATGATTTGGTTTTTTGTATACTTTGCTGTGTTAAGATGATTTTACTGTAGCAACGCCTCCGTATCTTCTCTATTACCAATAATAAAAAAAGACTACAAAGCTGTTTCATGAAACATTTTCATAAGTTCATTATTATCTCCTTAGGCTCTTCCCAACTACTTTAGGGTTAGATTTCAGTCTAACTAGATGCTGCTAAGTCCTAGTGTTTTACTTAGAGTGACTGCATATCTGACTTCCACATCCCAGTAGCTGGGTAACATGATACCTCTTGGCAAGTCTGCCAAACATGTACAGACACCAGCACATGAAACTGTCAAATTTTCCCAATCAACCTTGGACCTAATTTCTTTACCAATAAAGTTGAAAATCTATTAAAGAAATTTGTCAGATTGGTGTAGCTTGATGTGCTGGCGTCTGTACTATGACGTGATTTCCGAGGCACGGAGGAATCTCGATAAGATTAAGATGGTCACCCGTCCATGAACTGACCCTGGCATGCGTTGCTTAACCTTCACCTGGCTGTTATTACAGCACAGCCAAGCTGTGGAATTCTCTGCCGGCTTCTGTGTTCCCTGCCACTTATGACCTTTCAGCCTTTAAAGCAAGAGTAAATAGGCATCTTCTGGGCTCGCTCGTCACATCGTAGACCTCATCTATCGCTTACCATCAGGCGAAATCGAGGTCAAGTGCGGGCTCATCTATACTAATATTATAAAGCTGAAGAGTTTGTTTGTTTGTTTGTTTGTTTGTTTGCTTGAACGCGCTAATCTCAGGAACTACGGTTCTGATTTGAAAATTTTTTTCAGTATTAGATAGCCCATTTATCGAGGAAGGCTATAGGCTATATCATCATCACGCTAAGACCAATAGGAACGGAGCACTAATGAAGAATGTTTCAAAATCGGGGGATTTTTTTCAACGCGGACGAAGTCGTGGGCGGAAGCTAGTCCGTAATAAAAATAAAAAAACATTTTCCAAAAGCTCCTCATACATTTTCATAAGTTACAAAGCATAATTTCGTAGCATGTTTCACGAAGATCCAAATACATTTTTGCTTCGTTGAAAATTATTCATAATATCTTTAACACATCATAGCGGAATGGGATGAAACTAAACTTAGGTTGAAAACACGTTGTTAAAATATGACAAGGTAACGGCTGACTCGTGATATGGGGGCCATAATAAGATGTTGAGAGAGATTTAGACGTGAGGCAGCTTCACGCTTTTAGATTTAAGGGTTGGTGTAAATGATATTATAAATTTGAAAGTCTGTCGGTCTCGCTTTCACGGCTAAACCACAGCATTGATTTGGGTGAAATCTGGAATGAAAATACTTTCTTTTCAAAAAACCAACCCCTAAAGGGATGAAGCGAGAAATCGAAATAAAATGCTTAACCGATTTTAATGAATTTTGTTTTAATGAGAATGAAACCGCGGGGCACAATTTAAAATAAAATACTTCTTTTGCCAGATATTATGGTCTTTGTATATGATGTATACAACATCATATGATGATGTATATATATATCAGAAAGACCGTAAAGTTGTATCTATGTGGCGAATTAGTAATTACAAAACACTTTTAAACATCATCTATTTTCTTTAACTTATACTAAATTAGGCCGGTGTTTCCTAATTGACTATTCTGAAAAGAAACACCGAAACAAACTAAGAGGCCAAAGTCTCTTTTAAAGTCCATACACTTATACAATCAAATTCCGTCAAGCCCGTTCCATCATCGGACTACAAGGCAAACGGCGACGCGCCATCGTTACATGGTGGACATCCCACCCATACGCACAAAACGTTTTGAGAATACTTTCATTGTGCTAAGGAGCGGAATTTCCTGCCGGAGTTTATGTTTCCAGATAGCTACAACATAGTCTTTAAATCAAGAGTGAATAGGTTACTTCTAGGTAAGCGTGCTCCATCTTCGACCACATCATCGCTTAACATCAGGTGAGATAGTGGTCAAACGCGAAAATATTCTGAACAAAAAAAAGCAATCTGTTCTGGTCAAATCAAATAAGAAAAAATATGTAGATATACCTCTATGGTGCTCTTTTGAGGAAATATACACTCAGATTTGAGCAGACGCTACCGAATTGGTGCAGACATTTGTCAGTCATTGCTATTGATTCCCTTGTCACAAAATATGCGTCTTAAAAGGTAAGTCCAAAGTACGTGCCTACTGGTCAAATCATCCAGCCATCCATGTACGGTTATCCCCTTTTTCTGAGTTGGAAAATCATCAAAACAAATAATTAAATGACTCCTTCCTTTGTGGGTGGAGTAGAAGGGAGTGTCAGACTTCTATTGACTAAAAACCCACCCTGCTCCTTCAGCTGCCATAGCGTTCGGGGCCCGCGGTATCTCGTTGAAATATTCCCGCAACCATGGATGTCTGAGGTAGTCTTGTGCAGAGAGAAACACATCGATTTTAGTGGACCTGTACGTCGATTCTGTAAAATTCGAACAATAACTCGCATCTCACATAGCTGTTCACTGTCACTTCGCTTATGGTTCAAAGTGACCTTGATTTTGCATTCTGTAAACAGCGTCGAAGTGACGGAGGAATTACCTTACCGAATGCCACTTCTCACGTCGTCTCATACTTTATCTGTCAAAATCTTTAGTTCAACTCGCTGATACGCTCGCAAGGGTAGCGCTAGTGTAAATTCGAATTAACAACCGCGTTTTTAGAATGTCAATCAATAAACTCACATCGGATTCAGATTCGAAGTTTAGAATGAGGTCTTACAGAATAACACAGCTGTGCGAATAAACAATGTTAGTTCAGTAATTTTTACTATCCGACGTGATACGTTACTCCTGAGTTTGTTTCGGCGTTTCTTGTAAGGGTAGTCAGTTAGGAAACACAGGCCTCATCTAGTTTAACTTTACGAAAAAAATAACGTGTAAAAGTGTTATTTAATAAACGATTTGCAAAACAAAGATATCAAATGATATCTTGTGAAAATTATTCGGTTTGAGGCAAAATGCGCCTAAGGTTCTCTGTTTGACAATTCACATAGCGTGCTTTCCAAAGTATTGGCATTTAATCAACATGATGCAAGTCAGTGACCCCTGATCCCTTTTAATTTATGCATTGACTCGTAGCTCTAAATAGCAATTAGACACGCAATGTTAATAAGATACATATCGGGACTGAATTCATTGGGTAAACGACAAATTGAGGCGGAGGAAGTTTTTGAATTAATTCATGTTCGAACCGAGTCGGGAACATTACTTTGTGTAATTTATATCATCACCTAAAATCTCAAATCAGTAAAGGAAAACTTCGTGAGGAAACCAGCATATTCTAGACCGAAAATTCGATGACATATGAAATAAACCGACCCACACTGGGCTTGGACGTGTGGTGGAATACGCTCTCCGATAGAGAGGAAGCTCATGTCCCAGCAGTGGGAACGTTATAGATAGATATATTCTTTATTGTACACTATAACAGTAAAACAATAAGGACTTTACAACTAAAAAGGGTGATACAATGGGCGGTCTTATCGCTAAAAGCTATCTTTATTGTAATACATAAAATAATTTCTGCTCAATTTGTTATTGAAAATCTTGCCTTTTTCAAGACCTGAGACGCCTGGACAGCTTCTGAATCTATATAAAGCACAGGTCCATTCCTGCGTGGAGTATTGCAGCCTCTTGTGGAATGGCTCGGCAAAATACCAACTTGCCGCACTGGACTCGATCGAGCGATAGGCGACGAAGCGCTATCGGGCAAGCTTCATAGTCTGGCTCATCGGCGAACCGTTGCTTGCCTGTCGGTTTTCTATAGATTGTACTTTGGGGAGTGTGCGCAGGAGCACCATGACCTGATTCCTCCATCTCCCTTTCACTACCGGTCTACCAGACGCACGGCTGCGTACCATCCACACTTGGTTGATATACCGTCTTGTCGTACCAAGCGCTTCTCCTCCACATTTATTGTGCGCACAGCCAAGTTGTGGAATTCTCTGCCGGCTTCTGTGTTCCCTGCCACTTATGACCTTACAGCCTTTAAAGCAAGAGTAAATAGGCATCTTCTGGGCTCGCTCGTCACACCGTAGACCTCATCTATCGCTTACCATCAGGCGAGATCGAGGTCAAGAGCGGGCTCATCCGTAATTTAAAAAAAAATCCTTTGGTATAACATAAAATAATTGCTGCTCAATTTGTTATTGACAATCATGCCTTCCACAAGAATTTTAAAAATTTATTCTATATGTATACCGTATGAAGTAACAAGTTAAGTAACGCATACCGAGTCTGGTCCATGAATGGCTGACCTATCGAGATTCTTCCGTGCTTCGGTAGGGAAAGCACGTTAAACCAGCTGTCATTTTGTAATTAACCACGTGAATGGTAATTAATTCCCTAACTAGGGAGAGGATGGTGTCCTCCCTCCAGCCCAGCCGCAGTGGTAGACGCCCACGGCGTCGGACGTCGGCCGACGATCTCCGGCCACCGTAGGCGCGGGCATGCGGACAGCGAGTAAAGGGCAACTCGCTGTCCGACCATGGACCATGCCCGGGTCGACGGCGCGTCGTGTTCCACGCGCGCCTCAAAGAGCGTCAGCAATATGACGAGGCCCCCCGTAGAGGGCCGAAGCCTGCCGGGGTCGTGGGACTCATCCCGTTACCGTGACCCCGGTACGTAAAGGGTTATTGAAGGAACACCGTGGATTTTAGTCAGTAAAAGTCTGACAGTCCCTCCCACCCTGCCACACACACAATTTTACCACGCTAGAAAAAAAAAAGTCTCTAGATTTAATAAGTAGTTTTGTAAAGAACAAATAATGTGGATTCTTGGATAAAGAATTTAATTTTTAATTTTTTATTTTTATTGAAAATAGGTTCGCATTTGACCACCATCTAACCTGATGGTAAGTGATGATGTGATCGAAGATGGAGTACGCTTACCTAAAAGTAACCTATTCACTCTGGACCTAAAGACTCCTAGGTTGTAGCTGTCGGGAAACAGACTCCGGCAGGGAATTCCACTCCTTAGCCGTCCGCACAATGAAGGTATTCCCGAAACGTTTTGTGCGTATGGGTGAAATGTCCACCATGTAACGATGGCGCTTCGCCGTTTGTCTCGTAGTCCGATGATGGAACGGGTTTAGCGGAATTAGACTGTGTAATTCCATCGCACACTCCCCGAAATGTAACCGATAGAAAACCGATAGACTTGTAACTCGTCGTCGGTGTTCAAGGCTCTGGAGCTTTGACTCGACCAGTGCATCGTTGCAATTAAATTTAAAGGAAGTAAATAGAATATGAAAAAAAGTTATGGGCGCGACTTAATCACTCTGCGTAATTTTCATCACCAGGTACAGCTTTTAAAATGGAGAAGGTAAATGTGAGGATACCGGCATTTTCTCGGGCCGAAAAATCCTAAGCCATACGATATTCACTAACCCACTCTGGACCCGCGTGCTGGATAATGGCCCATTTCTTCATAGGGAAGAGGCTTATTTCCCAGCTGTAGAAACGCTATAGGCCAAATATGTTATGTTGAGCAATTTAAATTATCCGACATGTTATTTAAAATCTACGCACCTGATGAAAACCCAATTTAAAAATTTCCGGATAAGTTTTTGATTACATATTGGGGATTACATTGAATCAAACAAATAATGTTCCGTATTTCATTTCGTCTCCTAAAAATGAGCCTATAAAATTCTTGTTTTATTAATGAGTGATTTTAAAATAAAAATTGTTTGTGTTTTAGTACCGTGTTAATAACTCTAAGAACTACAACAACAACACAGACGCATAAATTTTATGTATTTATGTCTAGATTAGATTAGGAATACAAAGATACTTGATATTTCATTTAGCATAAGTATTAAGTGTCATGAGAAAGCCAATTTTAATTTGATTTTTCTCCAACAGATGGCGTAACTTCCCCAATCCAAGATGGCTGCGGTGTCCTCAGCCCACCTTCAAGACTCCAGGATCAAAATTCAAGACCACAGCGATGACGAGCCCTATTCCCCAAACACTAGAGACACAACTAGCCCAGAATACCACGACGAGGAAAAAGCGGAAGAGAGACCCATACTGTCATCCTCTTTCGCCATACACAACGTACTGAAGAAAGAAAGAGAGAGTCATAGTCCAGAAAATGTGTTCTCAACTGACAAGTTGATGCAAAGCACGCCGAATTACGAAGATTTACGAGAGGTCAACGAGAATAGCCGAACGTCAGACCTCATTGATGATGACGACGATAGAACGAACGAATCTAGAGCCGAAATTAGTATAGATGACAATTCCTGTTGCAGTGATGACACTGTGCTTTCGGTTGGCAATGAAGCGTTGCCAACCTTTGAGCAAAAAGTGCCAGAAACATCACAGAATTTGACGTCTTTCAAACACATACAGACGCATTTGAATGCGATATCACAGTTAAACCAAAATATCAATATGAATCAGCCGTTACTCCTAAGGCCAAGTCCTATTACCCCAAACCCACTAATGTTCCTTAACCAACCTCTTCTGTTCCAAAATCCCTTAATAAACCAAGTAGACTTAAAATCTGGGCTGCAAAGTCGAATGCCAGTTCCTCAAAGCAATCTAAACCTTAATCCCCAACCTTTCGGCTTAAATTTCGGTTTGAGAATGAAAACTCAGAACCAGGATTTAAGAAGAACAGACGAGAACAGAAGAATGAATTATGTGTCTCCTAAATCGCCTGAAAATGAATCTCAAAGAGATTTTATTAATCAGAATTGTCTAAAGTTCAGTATAGATAATATTTTAAAGGCTGATTTTGGGAGAAGGATAACGGATCCTCTGAATAAGAGGAAATCAAAGACCAGGGTTGAGGCTAAGATGTCTCCTGTTAAGGAGGCTTCTCCTGCTAAGCCTGAGGAACCGAGGGTGCCTGAGGTGAAGCCGGGAGAGAAGAGTGGAGCTATTGACCTATCTAAAGGAGAAGATAGTGGGAGTAGCCAAAGCTCAGCTACCGGTAAGAGATTTTTATTTTAGTTTTTATAATACATTCATTACATATAACTTATAAACTAAGCCCCACAAAACCGTAGGATGTTTGACTGAGGGGTCCGTAAGTCTCTATACCCTAATTAAAAAAAAATATAAACTAATATTGTTATTTATAGGTAGTACGTACATTTCTAAATAATATATTTTTAATTTACACACATCAATACTGTCTAGGGATATTTTGGATTTACTCAATTTACTCAAAATTTATTAAAAGTAACATACAACATGCATACATTTTTATAAAGCCCATTTATCCTGATAAATGGGCTTTAAAAATAAAAAAAACTTAAAATAAAATTTTTAAAATAAAAGTTTTTTTGCGTAAATAATATCACGTTTTGCTTGTTCCAATCTCCTCAGCAATACCCCGTTGAGTAGCCCCAGCTTGGAGCATGCCTACTGCCCTTAATATTTCCTCTCTCGTTAAATGGTGCCGCTGCATGATGTGATGCACACAATAACATTAATTCGAAATTAACCGATAACTTGTTATAACACTTAAAATTGACAAAAAATTAGCCAAAAACTACTGTAGGTAAATGAAACCTTCGGACTTCGCTACCATTATGCCGCGTATATCTTTCGTTTTTAATTTATTTTTTCAAATTCAAATTTAGAATCGTTCAAAAAGGTTTACAAAATAAGCTTTCTTTAAAAGAATATAAAACTGGCCAGTATTTTTTTTAATTTAAAAACTTTATACAAAATATCCCAGACGGTGTTGATGTGTGTATTTTTAAATCATTTTTAGTTCTTTTCAACCGATACCGTAAAAGTTTTGAAGAATGAAATACGCTCTTAAACGTATTGATTAGTTTCAATAGGCTCGTTTATGATATATTTTCTCCACTTGAATTTATTTCATAATCTCTCTTGTCTTTTCTATTCTTTGCTGCCTACTAATCCATGTTCCCTGCAGGTACCACGATGGCAGACGGCGCGATGGTCTGGCCTGCGTGGGTCTACTGTACCCGGTACAGTGATCGACCCAGTTCCGGTGAGTCACAATCAGATATTACCTCTAACAGTAACATAGCTACTACATTGGTATATTTTCTACATAGACTATCTGTCTATATATACTACTATACTGACTACTATTACTATTTGTGATAGCAAATTTGTTGCCACAAAAAAAACTATATTGATACATTTTCTGACATGTGCATTGGATACTAGACATTTAAATAATGTTTGTGATTAGTAAGTTAGTTTAACCGAGTCTCACATGATATTTATTTATTTAAACTTCATGTGCAGTAGTGGTACATGGGCGGACTTAAAGCAGCAAGGCATTCTTCACCTGTCAACCTTTGGGTTAAAAAAATACATTGAGGTAGGTGTACGAGAAAATGTTAGAAAAATATTTATTTTTATTTTTTATTGTTAGTGTTCATCAGCAGGATGCACCCTAATTATATTACAATCTAGTCTTATATATAGACTAATAAGTAATTAAAAAAATTTACTAAGAATGTGTCCAGTGGCACTTTTCTTATTGTCTCTATTAAGGGGAATACACTTCGTTATTGTGTTTATTTGGTAGCACTTTTGCACTTTACACTATTCACTATCACTAAACACTAATTCGAACGGATATTTGTGTGATCGAGAAGCTGGATTGCCTCGATGTTCACATGCTGATGAAGTCTCTTTTCATGAGCTTCCGCAAATTTTTGAATACCTTTTTCGACGACCTCAACTTTTAGGTCCCGATGGAGATCGTCGTTTCGAATGTACCAAATTTAAATATGATATTTAATTATTTAAAGTCATAATTAAGTCGGTTATTCAAACCATACTTTCCTCGCACTCATCATTCTCTCTAGGACACATGGCGCTAAGGTCCAGAAGCCATGGCGACATTATTAATGTTTATTTTTTTATGATAGGCTCGCGTTAGTCTCCAAAAAATAAGGATAGGAGATTTATTTTATTTCGCTCAATATTCGTAAATAAATACGTTTATTTATACATTTTTTTTGCTCACTCTACCCAAATGGTTCGATTTAACAGCTGTTACGTCACAATATGGCACTAAGTCGATCCTATTCTTAGTTAAAACATAGGAATGGTGATATTGTATTCATAGGAATGAATACACCAACAACAAAATTACTTATCTCCAAGCCTCTCAACTACAAATCAGAATATTAACTAAATCTCTCTGCACTAAACACATCCCTCTGGCCACAATATTCAATGTAGTAAACCCAATAATTTGATAAGTACCCCCGTGGGGTTAGTTCCGTTAGATAAGGAGGGCGGAACCCTACCCCAGAGGGTCGATTATTAACACAGCGAGGAAGATTTCACAGTTGTTTTGTTTAAGAGGAGATAGAAAGATTTGTACAATATTAACCTTTCAACTATAAATAAGATAAACACTTTTCTTAAAGAGAACTTGCAATTTTTATTATTAATAATAGGATTGCGTTTCACCACCATCTCACCTGATGGTAAGTGATGATGTGGTCGAAGATAGAGCACGCTTACCTAAAAGTAACCTATTCACTCTTGACTTACAGACCCCTAGGTTATAGCTGTCGGGAAACACAGACTCCGGCAGGGAATTCCACTCCTTAGCCGTACGCACAATGAAGGTATTCCCAAAACGTTTTGTGCGTAAGGGTGGGATGTCCACCATGTAACGATGGCGCTTCGCCGTTTGTCTCGTAGTCCGATGATGGAACGGGCTTGGAGGGATTAGATTGTGTAATTCCATCGCACACTCCCCGATATATAACCGATAGAAAACCGATAGACTTGCAACTCGTCGTCGGTGTTCAAGGCTCTGGAGCTTTGACTCGACCAGTGCATCGTTGCCAATGAGTCTCTTGGCCCGCTTCTCGATAGACTCAAGCGCGTCCAGTTGGTATTTCGCAGATCCATCCCAAAGATGAGAGCAGTGTTCCAGACACGACCGAACCTGGGCTTGATACAAATTGAGCAGCTGTTCCGGTGTGAAGTACCGTCTCACTTTGGCTAGGATTCCCAATTTTTTTGATGCTAACTGAGCCTTAGCCTCGATAAACGGGCCAAAATTGAGTGTGGAAGTTAAAGTCACCCCAAGAAGTGAGCTTCGTGAGCCGATAACCGATCATATTGAGATATGATCGGTTATCGGCACGGTTACACCACGGAAAGTAAGAGCCGGTTCGAATTGGCTCCTTTCTGCGGAGAAGAGACACGCCTGGGTCTTAGCTGCATTAAACTTGACCAGGTTGGCATCGCCCCATTCGGAGACAGCCTTCAAGGTCAAGTTCAAGCGCCCAACCATGTCCTCACGGAGAGACTGGATCTGTGACCCACCAGCTCGCGCGCTTAACACATATCTCTCAGAATCTGTGCTGTCGTCTGCATACCCAAAGGGGGATACTCATCAATCCTCCCGCTCTGCGTAGAGCAGAAAGGAGCAAACTCAAAAAACTCACAATTTTTATTTCACATAAGCCTACATGGGGCACTTACAAAACGTCAGCAGTTAGGGCACGGTTCGAAATTGGTCGCAGTCTATGGAAAAGAACCGGCAAGAAACTGCACAGTTACTCTTTTGAAATCAAAATATCATTTTTACAATGTATCCATAATACAGGTTAATTAGGTATGAGAGGACAGTATAGACCAATTAATACAGTACAATGGATTTACAAATAAAATATTGTAAAACAAATCTAAGAGTCTACAGTGTTCTCCTATCCACAAAAAGCTTTATATTATATTAAAATAAACTTGAGAAGCGACAACATTAGATTTCAATAATGAAGGATAAATTAATAATAAACATGAAACAAAAAGAAAATCTGTCAAATCGGTTGGATTATCGTAGGTAAAAATAAAAAGACTCTCACGAAAGTGGAGTTTTTAATAAACTAGTCGATAATGCAATTACAATAAGTCAGGGAAGCCACATGTGCAGAAGGAAGGAATCATCGCCAAGCAGTCATGTCTTCAACTTAGTTCCGAATTTTATAATACGCTTTTTTGATAAGGACAAGTTTGACGTGGGTTTTAAATTTTCCCTCGCTAAGTTCTGTACGTCAGACTGACTAAAAACCAACGCTGTTCGTTCAGTTGGCCTTGTGTCTGAGGTCGCGGTAACTCTTTAAGACATTACCATAACCATGGCTGGATCTAGTTAGACTGAAAGACGATCCCAATAGTTGGGAGAAGGCTACGCAAGTCATTTTAGCTTTGAGGGTTATATAATTGTCACAGAAATTATTCTATACCAATTAGGTAGGCTTTTAATACTTGATACGTATCGCAAGTCTATCGGTTTTCTAACGGTTACATTAATTCGGAGAGTGTGCATAAGAATTGCTTAGTTTATTCCACCAAGCCCGTTCCATCATCGGACTACAAGACAAACGGCGATGCGCCATCGTTACATGGTGGACATCCCACCCATCTTCTTCTTCTTCTTCTTCTCGGTTTGGTTTCCGCACTTAGTCTCTGCACGAGACCATTATGCGTGAGCCGTGTCGGCCGTCACTCCATCCAGCCAACCTCCTTCCAGAAGCAGATCAGGTCTCTCGGTCTGTTCAGGATGTCTGTAAGGGAATTCAAAGACCCGAGGGTTTGCTTTCGTATGTCAGTGATTTCCGTGCACTCTAGGAGCACGTGTGCCACCGTTTCCTCCGTCCCCATGCAGGCCCTGCATAAGGGACTGTCCGTTACACCTATTGTGTGGTAGTGTTTGTTCAGTGAGCAATGCCCGGTGATGGTCCCCGCCACCATTCGCAGGCTTTTCCTGTCCATGTGTAGGAGGCACCTGCTTAGTTTTTTGTCTAGGTTTGGCATCGCCTCCTTGGACTGCCTGCAGCCTGGTGCCAAGGACCAACATTTCTGGGCTTGAACGTGTGTGTGTTCTTTTAACCGTGTGCGCAGCTGGGTGGGGGGGAGCGGCACGATGGGCTCTGGTCCGAAAACCGTCGTGTTGGACCCCCTCCTGGCCAGTTCATCCGCCGCATCATTGCCGAGTGATCCGCTGTGCCCCTTTATCCATTGTAGTGTCACAGTGTTGCGGTTCTCGACCGCCGAGCGTTGCAGCGCGTTGTGACATTCTAGTATGAGTTTAGATGTGATATAGTTTTTCCCTAGGGATTGTAGTACTGAGGCACTGTCGGAAAGTATACGGATGCGGCTATCCGTAACTCTCCTGGCTTCCAAGGCATGGATCGCTTGGATAATACCCACACATTCCGCCTGGTATACCGTGTTGAGCTTGCCTAGCGGTCTGGATATCTTTATGTTGAGATCGTTGGAGAAGACTCCAACTCCAGTTCCAGTGTCTGTCTTTGAGCCGTCAGTGTAGATTCTAAGCTCCTTGGGTCCTGAGTTGTCCTCTGGCTCCGGCATGAGCTGTATTTGGTAATTTTTTTTGGAAGTGGTGTGTCTTTGTAATCTTATCATAGGGTGCAGTCATCAGAGGTTGTCGTTTGACAGAATCCTCCATGATGCGTGTGTGCTTGATCCTGGAGTCCCTCAAGAGTGCTCCGGATATGGCGAGTCTGAAGGCTGCCAGGGCAGCCTCTTCTCGTACTATGAGATGCAATGGTGGTAGTCCCAGCATGGCCTGTAGAGCGGCAGTGGGTGCAGTTCTCATGCTGCTGGTGATCGCCACACATGCGAGTCGTTGCAGCTTCTCGAGGTCTTTTTGTGCTGTACCTAAGTCTGTTCTGGGCCACCAGACAAGGGAGCCGTACGTGATGATTGGTCTTATAACTGTTGTGTATAGCCAGTGGGTTGTTCTGGGGCTAATGCCCCAGTTCCTGTTCAGCATACGTTTGCACTGCCACATGCAGATGCTAGCTTTCTTGGTGGTGTGTTCAATGTGTTTTGCCCAATTCAGTTGCTTATCCAAGAAGATGCCCAAATATTTGGTGTCAGCTGAGAGGCTTAAGGTGGTGCCAAAGAAACTTGGCAGCTCCAGCTCCGCTAGCTTCCTCTTTTTGGTAAAGAGTATTAGTTCGGTTTTTGTGGGGTTCACTGAGAGTTGATGCTCTCGGCACCAGTCCTCTACTATCCTTAGGGCCTGGCGCATGAGGTTGCATATGGTGTTCTCATGGCTTCCATTTATTATTATGGTTATGTCATCAGCATAGCCAACGGTAAAGTATCCTTTATCATTTAGTCTCCTGATGAGGCTGTCTGCGACCAGGTTCCATAGCAGTGGCGAGAGGACACCCCCTTGAGGGCAGCCTTTCGCCATAATGGCCCTCGTTGTGCTATTTATTGTGACTTGTACTGCTCTTTGCTTGAGCATGTTGGTGATCCAGCCACTCAGGGTTTGGTCTACACCGTGCCTGCTGAGTGCTGTATTCATACTCTGGAACGTAGTCTTGTCAAAAGCACCTTCGATATCTATGAAGACAGCTATCGAAGAGCATTTGTGGTGTATTGCGCATTCAATTTTTGATATTACGCTGTGTAGGGCAGATTCTGTTGACTTCCCCGTTGAGTAGGCGTGCTGTTGTCCGTGGAGTGGATTCTTCCAGAGAGGTCCGTCCCGAATGTGTCTGTCGCAAAGCCTCTCTAGGGTTTTCAGTAAGAAGGATGTGAGACTTATCGGCCTGTATGCTTTGGGCTGTGTGTAGTCAGTTTTGCCTGGTTTAGGTATGAAGATGACCTTCACCTCACGCCATGCTAGTGGAACGTATCTGAGTGCTATGCAGGCTTGGTATATTTCCGACAGCCAGGGTGTCAGAATATACTCACCCCATTGCAGAAGGGCTGGAAAAATGCCATCTAGTCCTGCAGATTTGTATGGCTGGAACGTTTTAATGGCCCATGCTATGCGGTCCTCAGTGATTATATCGCGGGCTCTAGACCAGTCTGTTATACTTGGGGTCTGTCTGGGTTTGCTTTCCCACGTGATGTCCTCGGAGATGCGGCAGTCCGGGAAGTGCGTCTCCAGAAGGACTTTACTGGTTTCTTGGTCTGTCTGTGTGTAGGAGTTGTCAGATTTCTTGAGTGCGCCGAGAGTACGGTCCTGATCAGTTGATAGGATTTTCTTTACTCGTGCGGCTTCACTGTTTGATTCTATGGATGCGCAGAAGTTCTGCCAAGCAGTTCTCTTGGCTATTCTGACTTGTTTTTTGAATTGGTATTGGGTTTCTTTGTATTGCTCCCAGTCTTCCAGGAGTCTAGTGTTCTTTGCTCTGTTGAATTGTTTCCGTAGTGTGTTCCTGAGCCTATCAAGTTCAGCATTCCACCAAGAGTTTCCCTTACTCCTGGTGTTAGGTGTTCTTGGTTTGCAGCTCACGTGGTATGCCTCCGTTATGCTGTTTGTTACTTTTGTCACAATTTCCTCAAGTTGTGTGGGATCAGTCAAAGGTGTCGGGTGTGATTGTCGTCTAGCCAACAAGGAGGCTAGGTGGTGTTTGTATTCTGTAACATTTGTGCGGCGCGGGTTGCGCCTTGGTATGGGTTTTACTATGTTGGTTGATAAGGTAAAGCAGATTCTCCTATGATCAGAACAGGAGGGTTCGTCAGATACGTGCCAATTAGAAATAAGGTTAGTCGCGTTTTCGGTAGCTAAAGTTAGGTCTATGATTGTTTGACCTCTGGCTGTGACCCAAGTGGGCTCTGAGCCTCGGTTAACAATGTTTAGGTTAGTGGAGAATAGATATGTGGATAGAGTCTCACCTCTGGCGTTGGATACTTCACTTCCCCAAAGCTGGTGATGAGCATTTGAGTCGGTGCAGATGATCAGGTCCAGATTCGCGTCCTCGCAGTGACGCACCAGATCAATCATCTCTATTGGTGGGCAGTTTTCGTTGTCGCCTGGCATGTATACCGAGGCTAGTACTAGATCTGGAACATTGATGTCGATCCGGAGCCTGATCGCAGTCAGGTCTCTGGAACAGAATTGATTTAGTGGGGTGATAGGTATGTCTTTTGGTGTGTATATGCAGGTGCGTGGCTTCTCTGAGTTAAATGTGTTTAGAGTGACTTTACCTCCGGTGTTTCCAAGGCCACATATTTTGTTATTTCTAATCCACTGCTCTTGTATGAGTGCGATTGTCCGTGGATTCATCTCCAGCGCTCTGCGAAGGCTAGCCGTGGCGGTCTGGCTATGCTGGAGGTTGGCCTGGATGATCTGGGTGTTTGGTGTGGGTGGTGCTGACGTTGAAGCGGAGTTAGGAGGCGTCGGATCCATCGGATACTATATCTCCCTCCTCCGTTTCTCGCCAGGTGTCGCTAGGTGAGGATGCGAGCAGCTGCGTTGTCCATCCCGGTGACGGGGGTGGCGCTGAGTCTGACTCAGCGTCGGCCATCGCAGCTTTCGCCATTTCCTCCTCCAGTATGGTCACTTCAATGTCTGTCTGTGTCGGTTCAGTGGTCACAGTCTTGTCTGAGGGTAGTTTCTTGGGGTAGAAGCGAACGTATATGGACCCAAGTAGGTACGATACACGTCGTTCCCGCCCCAAGACCTTTTCGGCTTCATCGGTCGGGATCCCCAGGGTTAGGTACGTCCCATGGTTATCCCCACCGACAGAAGTCGCCCTGTACAGTGACCACCTACCAATGTCGTACCAAGTGTTCTGACGGATCAGAACGCTCTGGAGCCGCGCTATGTCCCCATTATACCGGGGTACAAATAGCGCCGCTCGGACACGGGTAGGTATGTCAGTCTGTCGCATAACTGTTAGTGTCTGGTCAGTATTTGAAAGTCTTATCAGTGGAACATTCTGAGTCAGCCATGTCAGGGAGTGGTCGTCTTCACACCACATCTGCACAGTGCCGTCCGCTACCCGAGGGTATCCGCGGAAGGCCGGGAGTGGTTTGGACGGATCGCTGTCCATGACGAGCTCTTCGAGTTTCTTCTTTATGTCATATGCCTCCTCCGGAGTCAGGTCCCTGGAGGGGGGAGGGAAGCAGATTGCTACGGCGAGTCGCGCAGGAATATCCTTTGTGGCCCGCGCGTAGGTCCTCTGCTCCCCTTGAGCAGGCTGGACTTTCACGCGCTTCGGGTTACCCTGAAGTGCGCTCGGCGAAGCCGTGTCGTCCGGGCGGTCCCTCTTTGCCGCTCCCGAGCCGCTTGGCCCAGGTTGTGGTTCAGAGGCCCAGACGACCGACCTCACGTTGATGAGGGTTCCAGACCGTTTCCCCCTGCCTTTCGCCTTCTTCCTTCGGGGTAAGTCAGTGTCAATGTCAGGGTCTCGGGTTCGGCTTTTGGTCCCGGCGGATTCTGACGCTTCCGGACACCTTACGCGCTGAGTTTCCCCTTCGCGGATTCGGTTTTGGTCACGTGTTTCCGCGTCCGGCCGCTTTACGCGCTGGGAGGGCCCTTCGCGGATTCGCAGCTGGTCGCGTACTTGCTCTTCAGCGGCCGTCGGCGCAATGCGCTGGCTAGTGCCTTCGCAGATTGAGCGCCTCCGGTCACTGAACCCACCGGAGCTGGCCGCCTTACTTTTGACAGTGTCGTCGTCTGGGTTGTTTTTGTAACTGTTCCTAACGATGCTCTGTTGCCAGGCGCTCGCGGACAGCACAGTCTGTGTCGGTTTACCTGGCGCTTGGATAGCAGCCGTGGTGTGGAAAAAAGGCGCGTGGGTCGCAGCCGGTGTGGTGTTTATAGGCGCTGTAGTAGCAGCCGTGGTTGTGGGTATGGCTGCGATAGCAGCAGGGTTGTCGTGGGGCGCTGTAGTAGCAGCCAAAATAGTTGTTGTTGCTGCAGGAGCAGCACCAGTAGGCAGTGAATTGCCCCCTCCCAGAATACGATGGGGGCTGACCGACATGTCGGTGTGGGAGTCCCCGGCTTGGCCGGGACCCACCTGGGTAGTTTTCTTTGTTCTCTGCTTCATGGTTGATGGATTGGGCTTTTTTGGGAAAGCGAGGTTGCCCCTCCTCTGGATGGATGGAGGAAAGAAGGGAAAGGAAGGAAAGGGATGGGAGGGGGAAGGAAAGGTGTGAGGGGGATGTTTTCGACTGCACAGGGCCACATGCATCCGCCACCGTCCTGCAGGCGCGAGCTCACCGCATTACCGGCTAGTCCACTTTAACCAGCCAATATATGCAGCAAACCCGCACCAGCGAGAGACAGTAGCAGAACCATGCAGACCCGCGCAGCCGAGGAACAGGGAACATAGGAACAGGGTATTAGGTTATCCCTAGGCCTGGGATCTGGCGTAAGGGAAACTTCTCTTGTCCGGAGTCTCGTCTACAGAGACACTCCGGCAGGGGGACTACCCCCCAGGTAACCAGGTGGCGGTCCCCCAGCCGAAGCTGGGCTATCCGCAACCCGCCCACCCGCTCGGTTGCATGAGAAGAACTGCACAGCAGTCCATGCCGTCCCACCGCAAGGGTACGCATACCATCGCGTTGGGACAGCTCAGACGCCCCGAGCATCCCACCCATTCGCACTAAACGTTTTGGGCGTACAGGTACAGCTATGCTTCCCTGCCGGAGTCTGTGTTTCCTGATAGCTAGAACCTAGGGTTTTTAATTCAAAAGTGAATAGGTTACTTCTAGGCAAGCGTGCTTCATCTTCGACCACATCATCGCTTACTGTCAGGTGAGATAGTGCTCAAACGCGAGCTTAGCATCAATAAAAAATTGTCTATCCAATCCTGACGTCGTATGTTTGTCGCATTGTCGCTTCTGTAAAATAAACAGACGAATGGACCGTTGTAATAGAAAGAGGGATCATTAAACATGGTGTTACGCAGCTGATAAATATGTATACGCAACAATAGAGGGGCGGAAATCAAAATTGAATGTTAGAGATGGGATTTTGTCGATATGTTTTTTTTGTTGTTGTCGATATTTTTTGTAGCTCGACTGTAATTTGTTGAGGTTTTATTGCAACCCTGATCTATTGTAGTTTGCAGTCTGATTGATGTTAGGTAGTTTGTGCTATGTATGTTGGTACCATATCAGATCTGCTTACTCTCAAAGGAGTGAGGCACGATTTTAATTAGGTTGGTAAATTAAAATGTATAAGCTGCAAAAACCCAAAACACCTAGTATTAATGATGCATTTGAATCCGTATTATACCGTTCATATCTTTGTTAAACAAAAATATTTAGAGTTAAAAAAAATACAAAAAATAAAAACTATGATATTCTGAACTAAAAACATACATAATTATACGGCGTCATTCTTCACCAAAAAAGGAGCAAAATTTCAAGCCTATGTTTGTCAGTTATAATGTAGCTTTCTATAGGTGAAAGAATTTCAAAATCAAATCAGTACATCCAGAGATTTTTCCTATAACCTAAGTAAACTTTACTTCTTTATAATATTTTATAGATTTTAATATATCATGTAAGTCGGTCATGTCAATTGTCACGTTATACTGTTATTTATTAATAAAGAACCTTTTATTAAAACAATAACTTACTATTAAATTACTTACAACGATCGATTTGTATGTTTACACAGTGATAAAGTCAATTGAAGGCATAATCGTGAACAGTATAACTTCATACAGTCCTTAATCTATACATATAAATAAAATTGAAATGTCTGTCTGTGATCCGTCTATATATAGTATTTCTATGAAAATAAATTGCTGTTCACTAGTTTCGCTGAAACTCGAAAACGGCTGGATTTATTTGGCTAATTTTCTTTGAAATATTTGTGGTAGGTCCAGGGAAAGATTAAAAGGTGAATTTAAAAATAAAAATTGCGGTACAAAGTTCGCTGGGTGAGCTAGTTTCAAAATAAACGCCGTGTTTTGACTTACAGCATTTATTTACGCGATATTAAAACACAAAAAACTTTTAAATGTTACGTTTCAACTACTGGGACAATTCAAGGCCTCCTCTATGACAGGGATTGGGCTGTATTTGCTTTTTATTGATAATAGGTTCGTGTTTGACCACCATCTCACCTGATGGTAAGTGATGATGTGGTCGAAGATGGAGCACGCTTACCTAAAAGTAACCTATTCACTCTTGACTTAAAGACCCCCAGGTTATAGCTATCGTGAAACACTGACTCCGGCAGGGAATTCCCCTCCTTAGCCGTACGCACAATGAAAGTATTCCCAAAACCCTTTAAGATCGACCCGTGAAGTTGTTATTATTTAGCCACGAAATCCTCTTGATGTATTAGATGTAGATATAATATACTTATATTGAGTCATTTTTATACAGAAAATTGTGGGGAAAAGTGATGAGAAAAGCTAGATTAAAGTAGCTTAAACATCTCTGTGAAAGACTTCTTTGCCGAAAAATCATTGTTACAATACAATCTGCCTAGGTCATGATGCGTTTTGTATAATGAAAGTTGTTTGTTTATAGAAATTTGTTATTCCAAGAAATATTTAAGGGTCTAAAATGTGTAATGTATTATTTTAATATGATTGCACTTTATGTACCTACATTTTATTGTACGCCCTAAGGGTAGGACATAGCTATTCTCAAAACATTAAATTAACACCAGTTGTATTATGTACACTATGATTTACAATAAAGAGAAATGAATGAAAATGAAAAATGAAAACAATTAAAACGACTAAAAAAAATGAATAGTATTTAAAAGTTTATCTAATATTCCCCCTGACCGATTTCGGTCACAGCGAAGCTTAGCCAACGGTGCAGGAGATATTATAGAGCACAATAGTATGTGCGATCTCTGTTCCTTTACTCTTATAGTCCGATGAAATGACAACCCGACATGACTGAAAAGAGATCAGCCGCAGGAACAACATTCTTTAACATACAACATTCCGCCAACTTCCAAACTGCGGGCTACTACTGAGAAATTTCTAGCAGTAAAACTTATTACCACTTCTATCTAGAGATCTATTGCTCAGCAGTCGCCCTTGCCACCTATAGACCAACGACCACTAGACCGACGAGACCATCAGAAATAGTCAAAAGACTATCTACACAGAACACATACACACAAACAAACAATTGATCGGTGCGAAGAATTGATTAACGAATTCAATTCTGTTCGATTGTTGGTAATCAATTAACGTGTCTAATAGGACAAATAATGTTGGTACGTGCGTATGAGTCATTGATACGATATTTTGTGAAGGTGTGAATTATTCAATTATTAAATAATTCACTTCTAAAAGCGCGGGCGCAGCCGATGCGGCTGTGGAAAACCTCAAGCAGCGTAAATATTAACACGTTCGCTGACAGTACGTCGTTAGGCAGGAAATTAAAATAGTGCGTTATGAACTTATGACAGTAGGTACGCCGAGGGATGGGCCACTTATTTTTAAGAGTACGTCGTGGAAAATTATACTGTCGTAATGTGGTGTCAGGGTAAGTGCTCACTGTCAGCGAACGTGTTATGTAGTTGGTACTTTATTTTCGAGCCGTTTGAGTTAAAAACTCTCAGAGCTTTTACTTTGCCATACAACGTGGCAATGCCAATGCAAACGTATACGTATATGGTCAACCGTCTGAAGGGCATTTCAAATATTCCGTATTTTTCAAATTTTGTAATTTCATGTTGAAAAACCTATCAAGTATCAAGATGGTTTTAACAATGTATGGGAGATAAATTTAGACTTATGGAGAAGAAGTGGCATCAGTTCCAGTAGCTGAGTACAAATGGTAGACTCACCCAACGCCAACGGCTTAACGTGTCTCCTTACTGGAGGGAGTGTTGCTGAACATCAGCGATTACGTAACATCTATTAACCCAAACTGGACCCACATGGGGATCACGGCCCATTCTCTTAAATAGAGACGAGGACTATACCCCAGCAGTCAGTGTTCCCACTCCGGGACAGAGGAGGCTGAAATATACGTTAGTTACCGAAGAAACATCCTGTCTATTACCTGATAAAATCTCCGTTTAACCTTTCAGAACCACAAGTGTAACGCTCATAAAGTCTATATAATTATAAATCATTCCAGCGCTAATTATGATAATATCTTTATTAAAATCTCTTTGGTCCTGGGGTGAACAGACTGCATTACTAAGCGTAATATAGCTGCAAATTAGTCTAATTAGTAATCGCTATATATTAATTAATATGGTTACGGTAAGAAGATAATATCTTTACTTGCTGTTCTGTTTAAAGAATGGAACCAAGCGTTGCTTTTCAAAAATCCATACCAAACTAATACTTCAGAAAAATACCTAATGTTAAATCCGCTAAGAATTATATGATCAATCGTGCATGCAGTATGCAGCACCGTTCACACACCCGCAAATAAATATATACGCATGCGGAGGGGATGCAATGAAAACCATACCACGTGCAATTAAACCATCCTGTCTCGCCACGGAGCATCATCAGGAGATGTTGACTCGTCGACTATCGACGGCCCAGCAGTGGACGAATCATTGTTTCCTGCATGTGTATGTGTATATATTTTTGGTTGCTGCATACTGCATGCAAGATTGATCATTTAGTTCTACGGCGGAATTAACGGTTAATATTTTTCTAAAGTATTAGTTTTGCTGTTTTGTTTAAGTAATGATTGGGAGAGCAATCACTTTTACGTGTGGTATAAAAAATAATCAACTGATAAGCCTTTTCCCAACTATAATCAGGGTTGGTCTCTACATGCAGCGACTACCTATCTGACCATTAAAATACCCAGTATCTGGCTAACACGATACATCTAGGCAAGAGACTCAGGTTTTCTGGTTTTCGTCTGAGTACCTGTAACAATTGTCTTAAGCCTGCAATACATGTCGGCCGAGCGTTGTCGAGTGAAGGCCAATACCAACATGTAGACGGTATATTTGCCTTGTCTTGCTATCGCTCGGTGTCACTTGCCTAGTTGGCCGAGTGGAGGCCAGCGCCAACGTGTATAGAGCTCATTTGGTGCAACTTGTCTTCGCTCGCCGTTGCTCGTGATCACTTGCCTCACTTCGGGTTGGTGTTGGTTTTTTGGTCACAAATCAAAGGCGCTCGCTTGCGCTTGGCCAACGTGTGGGCAGCTCTACAGACCCTCTTCTACATTGGTCGTCTGCATTGGCGTTCGACGAACTTGTCGAACGTGTGGACATTATTTCTTGCCTTGTACCTATTTGCCAACGCTCGCGTTGGCCTACGCTCGGCCAACATGTATTGCAGGCTTTAGATGTACAAATAATAGCCGGGGCCAACTGTATAACGTACTTTCAGAGCACATTAAGCCTAGATAAAAACCCTTGGAAGAATCTAGTCAAACATAAAATGAAGATTATTTATTTATTTATTTTCGGAAGGCTTACATTAAAATAACAATAACATATTAAAAAGTTGCTCATTACAAGCCCTCACAGATAAATGCAAAAATATGTAATATAGACTATGTTTAAATCTTAACTAGCAAAATAAAAGTAGACAACAGCGCACCATTTGACTACACATGTTAACTTATACAATTAATTTAAGATCAGACAAACTTCCCCACCTCTGATGATAACTCACACGTCACAGTAATATAATATTCCACAGATGGTGGATTGAAAGCCGCCCTCAACATGGTTAGAACGAGGTTTTTTTTTTATAATAGGTTCGCGTTTGACCACCATCTCACCTGATTGTAAGCGATGATGTGGTCGAAGATGAAGCACGCTTACCTAAAACTAACCTATTCACTCTTGACTTAAAGACCCCTAGGTTATAGCTATCGGGAAACACAGACTCCGCCAGGGAATTCCACTCCTTAGCCGTACGCACAATGAAAGTATTCCCAAAATGTTTAGTGCGTATGGGCAGGAGGCGTGTTTTAAATTCCTGAGGCTAAGTAATTCCAGCCGCATGGGTTAAGCATCGCTAGCCGAGGATTGTCCGTAGATGAGTAGCCATTTTAACATATCCAGATTAGTCCGTGTCTCGATAAGAACGTTAACCCATTCGCTCCAGTTGTCATTAGTACTTCTTTGACAATACGGGTTCTCAGAAGCCCGTGAAATCTGACACTGTTCTTGTCAAGGGAAAGAAGAATAGACTGTATACAACGTGTAACGGAAACCCCATATCTGTCCAAAAGGACTGAAGACAACATCTGGTATGGAGTCTCTATGCAAAGTTTCAGCTCAAAATAAGTGACTCACAGGGTTGACCCCAAATTATTGGTTTCATATGTTTCTTGAATACCAGTAATAACAAACGTGTCACAGCACTATGAGGGTCATCACTTTCCACGTCACTTGCCAATAAAACGATAATTCTCTTCGTTCTTCTTAATTTGAAAAATTCGGTCTCTGGTATAAATGTATTGAAATTTCTAATATGCTCCACACATGTAGACATAGGATTACAAAACCCTTGCTATATCGTTTTTTATCATCCATAGAAGCTGTGCACTCGGTATGTATATACCCTTTAAATTACACGTTGTATAAAAGGAAGAATGAATAAAATCAGAAGTATGAGAAGGACAGACTAAGAGAAGATTATTGGAAGAGCGCAGACTTTTAGCGTGTGAAGAACATAGAAATTGAAAATGAGAAATTAGGTAAGAGGGAGGGTTAGGAGAGTTTAGCAAAGAGAAAATTAATATTATTATTATTTATTATAAATCAGACATTAAATCCATAAAGTGTTAGTAAGATAATTTATACCATGTTAGTAACAATTTGTCAATAAATAATCAATTCCATCAAATTAAAATTTAAAAATAATTAAAATTATAAAATTAAAATTACAAAATTTAAATCAAATACAATTAAATATTCCAAAATCTAATTCATGTACTTAAGACCGTCTGCTGCACTAGACCCGCCGTTATGTAAACGGTTCCAATAAAACAGGAAACTTTTTCTCTGGCGAATGGGCATCCATTTGAGCTCGGTTATGTATCTCGATACGTGGTAATACTTTTATAAATTGAATATGAACCGGGTATAGCTATTAAGAAGCCTATCGAGCTTATCTAGCAAGACCGCGTTAAAGTCAAAGTAGCACACGTCACCATAGTCGATTATAGGGAAAATTAAAGTCTGCAGTTGCTTCATTTAAAGCACCAGTAATCAGCTGTATCCGACTGAACTGAAAGCTGAACTCAACATACTTAGGAACAGGTTAAGCAGATAACAATGGTTAAGTAATCAACATGACAAAACTGCGTAAAACACTTTCAGAACTTCTAAAAATAGCTGAACCTAATTGGATACGGCCCATTTCAAATATCAAGTAAATACCAAATTATTTTAAACGCCATCTATGGTATTATTAATTTAATTAGTAGATACGCGTACCTAAATTCTTGATATAAACAGATCATTATACGTTAAAAACCATAAAAGTACATTTATCTACACGTCCAAGAAAAAAATGCGTTCAGGATTCGGCATTCTAACCAGAACTCAGCTTGCTTGTACTCATTAGCAGAATTTTGAAATTAGAACTCCGGCAGTTCGAATTAAAAACAAAATGGCGGTTTGATATTTGAAACTTTATTCCAAAGCACTAGAGGTGCGCTGCAGTCGATGATTTCAGAGGTAATCGATTGGAAATGTTGTTAATTACTCGATGTAATTTACTTGACGGTTAATTATATCATGTGAAGCCAATTAGCTGTTAGTTTAAGATGTAGTATTCTTTTTGCGTCTATGTTCTAAGTTTTTGCTTAGAAATGTTTGTTAGTTAGGTTTTGTGCAAGTTTCGCGTGATTAACTGTGTTAAGACTAGAATTAGTGCTAATTACTATATCATTATGAGTATGGGAATTAAGAAATGGACGTTGTTAATGAATCAATAGGTGATTAAATCTTTTTCATGAAAAGGTATTATAATTTGCAGCTTTATGCTTGCAAATTATAATATATTTGAAAAAAGTTATGATAAAAAATATTAGAACACGACACAAACACAAATAACCATTTCCAAATACCTAATGTTCAAGATGTGCCAGTGCAATTATGGAAAATGCGTTTAAAATTTGATTTGAAAAGTTTGTCAGAGAATTTTGAGAAAACTAGTGTACTGTATTTTTTTTCCTCACTATCCGGAAGAAATTCTGACCATGATCTTCACAAATAAAAACACCAGAATCTGCAATTTAAAATCAACAATGCTTCTCTTCACTGCCCCTGCATAAACAAAAAAGATTTATCGATATCCTCTCCCTACCTTCCGTCACCCCTAAACATATGTTTTCACGCTCAAACTAGAGATTGTTCTTAACTTACTGACTATAGTGTAGTCACTTATCGCTCCCCCAAGTGTTTATTCGATTGGATTAGTCGAATAGATGGGATAAACTAATATGTTGTTTTTATTTGTTAAAGTTGTCTTCACTTTGAGGGTGCATTTTTAAGTGGTGGTTTTAGTTGTAGGTGTAAAATCAGACGTTTAGAGCTTGAAACTGTTTCCTTACAGAGCTTTTTCTATTGACAACACGATTAGAGTAGAGGTTTAGCAATAGGATACGGCGCTGCGTGTCACGGGTTCGATTCCTATGCAGAAACAAATGTTTCATGACTTGCATGTAGTTGTTCCGGAGCTGGTATTTTGTGCAAATGCATTTCGATGTTTTTAAAGGCATCTTCCAACCAACCATTTCAATGTTTTGTATGTCAATGTAAGCAATGATTGGATGTTGAAGATGAAGCACGCTTGCCTTACTTCTAGTAACCTATTCACTCTTGACTTAACAAAAATAATAGAATATTTTATTTTTTATTAATAATAGGCTCGCGTTTCACCACCATCTTACCTGATGGTAAGCGGTTGAAAATAAAGCATTATTACCAAGAAGTAACCTATTCAATCTTGACTTAAAGACTCCTAGGTCAGGTAGGCGATCAGCAAACATAGACTCTGGCAGGGAATTCCACTCCTTAGCCTAACGCACAATGAAAGTATTCCCTAAACGTTTTGTGCGTATAGGTGGGATATCCACCATGTAACGATGGTGCATCGCCGTTTGTCTTGTAGTCCGATGATGGAATAGATTTGGTAGTATTAGATTGTGCAATTCCATCGCACACTACCCAAAATGTAACCGACAGAAAACCGATAGGCTTGCAACACGTCGCCGATGTTCAAGGCTCTGAATCTTTGTCTCGACCAGTCTTTTGTTGCCAATGAGCTTCTTGGCTCGTTTCTAGAATCTCCCTAGCTATATTGGATTCATTACAGTCTAACTAGACGCAAAAAAGCACAAAAAGTGTCCCTAGTCAATAAATTTATTGCTTTATCGATAACTCGATACCCAATCGCAGTCACAGCCCTGCTTCTAAGCATTTCATTCCAAACGATTAGTCGGTGATGTCTTCGCATTTTTTTCTTTTCAATACATCGGCAGTGTCCGTGAAAATAGTTGAACAAATTGTTTTTACACTCCACAGTTTTAGAGAAAATCGTTCACCGGTTAATGGTCTTTTAATGTTCTAAGTTTGGGAGTCGGGAGATTGGTTTGAATTAGTTGTTTGTTGAGCAAAATTGAGTGTCATTGAGATTCTTGGATATAGGTCTTGAGTTAGTCGTGATGGTTTATAGCTTGTCTTAGGGCTCAGAGTAATTAAGTACTCATCTAATAGTAAGTAGGCAATCATACAACTCATATGTAATGCATGATGTGCTTATCTGTAAGTAATTGATACACTTGTCCATAAATCTACTGAATGTTAATAATAATAATATTCCACAACCTTCACACAACGCCATCTAGTCTCAAACTAGGCAGAGCTTGTGCTATGAGTACTAGACAACTGATAAACATACATATATATTTCTAAATACATACATATTATAGATAAATTACACCCAGACAAAGAACAAATGATCGTGCTCGTCACACAAACATTTGTTCTGGGTGGGAATCGAACCCACGACCTTGCGCATAGCAGTCAGGGCCACTGACCACTAGACCAACAGGCCTGCCCCTTTATCTCATATATTTGTTTCAGGGCATTCAATTGTTGGTGAGCTAGTAAAATAAAATAAAATCTATAAGGTTACGCAACGGGAAGATTTCTCCATGCCTCAGAAAGGCTCGTCAATCCGTTGAGCCCGACTGTCAAATATTCATCTTTGACAGTCGTTACTGGGAGTCAGCGGTTAGAATTTTGACAGCAGTCTTACCAAGGGTATCGTGTTACCCAGTTACTAGGTTGTGGAGGTCAGACAGGCTGTAAAACATATAAAACACTACTCAACTGCATCCGGTTAAATTGGTAGCCGAACCTCCTGTAAAGCATTTTCCCGACATAGGGTAAATACGCCAAATGTCGGCCCCTAACGGATTTTCTGACTGGGGATCGCTCTGGCGCCATCCGTTTGCAACGAAGGATAGCTTTTGATGCGGTTTTGGATAGTTTCATATATCTATTTCATGTTTATAGGCATAAGGTTGACATTTCTATTAAAAGAAAAAAGTATTACGGTTTAGATGAGTCGAGAACGAAAAAACCCTAAAGTCGGCCATTCAAGGCCCATGGTCGGTCGCGTTTTTCCCAAATGTCGGCCGGGTATAGGATGTTTTAATTTAAGACAGTGACAAATATTATTAATATGATTTATTTTGGCAGGAGTCTAATATCACACTAAGTATACATTTGTAATTGTATTTGTTTATTACTAAAATATATTTTTCCCCTCAACAATGTTAGGAACTAAAATTATAACAAAATAAAACATCACAATAAAATAAAATACTTGTAACGTTGTTCGTGGGACGCCAAATAGTTTAATGCACGAATGGACATCCCATTACCTATTGCCCCAAGAGCTTCTTTTATTTTATTGCGATCGTATCCGCATAATTTTCTTTGCTTTCGAGAAGGCCTTGCATCTACCTGCTCTGTCATTGTAGTACCTTAAATTAAAATCATTAAGTGAAAACGAACGAGCTTTTTGTCACATGCAGGTTAATGAATCAATGAAAGTAAGTAAACTTCAAAGATTCACGACCAACCATTTATATTTTTTAAGCTAATAAATAAGGGTTTCCTAGATAGCAAGTTCCAAAGAGCAATTTATATCTATATCCCAAATTCCCAAACCATAATTAGCTACCATAAATATGTTTTCAATATTGTCAATACCTACATTAAAACTTAACTTCTTAATAATATTAATAAAATATACTTGTCATAATACATATTTAATTTTGAGAAAATAAGTATCAAACTTATTTTCTCAATATAAATTAAAAATGACTACCTACCACCCAATCAATGAAAAAATACAAAAGTAATCAGCCTGTATAGTGGCGTCCGAATTTGAGGCTGGTCGACATTACGATCTTTAATATTTCTAATGTCGGCCCCTATTTCGTGTACCTTATTTCTCGAGATTCAACTAATATCATCCCGGCCGGTATTTGGCAATTAAACGTAAAATAGATTTATTTGCCTGTAAGCTTTGCAAATTCTCTTGTTAAACCAATGGAATTGGTAGAATTGGAATTTATAAAACAGACTGCATTTACTTTAAGTCGGCCACGGCCGAGAATTGGGTTTTAAGTCAAAACTGGCGCTCTATTGACGGCCTTCTATTTTGACCTTAAAACAATACGCAAAACGTTGAAAAAACTATCTCAAAATATAGTAAAAATAACGGTTTAGTGATAATAAAGCTCAAAACAAAATAAAGAAATGTCTTATCGTAGTAATATCAATTCCCGAAGTATGTGTATTCACATCAGGTAAACTACTTTTAACGCAAACTTGACGCTTCAACGGCGCAGTCGCGACTTACGTTCAGTGTGCGAAGAGCGAGTGACGTAATCGAATAGTAACGGTTTGTACATATAGAGTATGAACTAAGGTTGTAATTCAGGTAGCAAAATTGTCACTTAATTACCTTTTGAATGAACGCAAGCTGAAAACGTATAGACGGCCGAAGATTCCCCCCCCCAATCTTCGGCCGACGTTTAGCGTATTTACCCTAGTTGGAAAAAGGCTTTACAGGTGATGTTCACACATTTAGAAGCTACAACAACTGATAAATCTTGTGGCTTTTAACTCCAAAAAGGATGAAGAGTCCGTGGAATGTCTTACCTACATGATCTCCATGCATTTATGCTTTGTAACGCGTGACTTCATTTTTATGCCTGACTAATCTTGACCTTTTAAAAGTGCCTGAAAATTACTTATTTATAATCAGCTGAAACCTCAATATCGCGTGGTACTCAATATTACCTACGCGGATTTTTGCGCGTAAATCCTAATTAAAATCAGTTTAACCGTTCCAGAGATTAGCCCGAATGAAGAAAGATAGACAAACGAAAGTATCGACGAAAAACAGATATATCTGTTTTTTTTTTTTATTATTTAAAATAGTTTCGCGTTTGTCCACTATCTCACCTGATGGTAAGTGATGATGTGGTCGAAGATGGAGCACGCTTACCTAAAAGTAACGTATTCACTCTTGACTTAAAGACTCCTAGGTTGTAGCTGTCGGGAAACACAGACTCCGGCAGGGAATTCTACTCCTTAGCCGTACGCACAATGAAGGTATTCCCAAAACGTTTTCAGTATTGTCTAAATAACTATAAGCACTTGACAAAAACACAGTTATTTTGTAACCACAGACAGAGACATCTATTATTTATATTTCTTATAGATAAAAGCTATAATTCTCCATATTTGTTGTGTGACACGTTGCTACGGGCAACGATAATATCTAACGCGTTACATTTATCTAAATCAATTTTGATTTGAAATCGCCATTAATATCACATTTTTCTATAACAAATCCACATTACAATTACGGTAGGAAACTATAATTATACCAGAACATAATGTACTTCCTAATGAGTAACTAGCTAGCTTTAATTAAGAATAGCTCATTAAAACTAATTATCAGTTCTTCCATAGGTGTGAACTAGGTGTGAACTCACACTTGGCGTGTGTAGTTGCTTGCTGTGATATATGTACTTATACGTATGTAAGTGGGTGGGTGTAATTATAGAGAGACTTATGTATTGTTGGAAAATAGGGATAGGAACGATATTTTTTTCTTGTAGATTAGATTGTTGTTTTGTTGATAGGAAAAAGCAAAAAAAAAGGCTGACGAGTAATATTTGGTAGGGAACACAGAAGCCAGCAGAGAGTCATTCCACATCTTGGCCATGTGAACAATAAAAGTGAGGGAAGAGCGCTTAGAACGACTAAACGGTATATCAAACAAGTGTAGATGGTACTCTGCAGTACCTACGTCTAGTACATCGCTAGCATAATTGTAACACTTAGTTATACTTAACATAATCAGCTCTTGACCTCAATCTCGCCTGATGGTAAGCGATAGATGAGGTATACGATGTAACGAGCGAGCCCAGAAGATTCCTGTTCACTCTTGCTTTAAAGGCTGAAGGGAAATATGTGGTAAGGAATACAGAAGCCGACAGAGAGTAATTCCACACCCTGACCGTGCAAAAAATAAAAGTGGAGAAAAAGTGGAAAGACTAAATGGTATATTAACCAAGTGTAGGTAGTGTACTCAGCAGTACCTTTTTTGTCAGGTGGGAAAATCATCGAATGACTTCTCCCGCTCTGGGTTAAGCGGAAGGGTGTGTCAGACTTCTACTGACTAAAAACCCACCCTGTTCCTTCAGCTGCCCTTAAGTTCCTCAGGCAATGGCCCTATGGGACCCCTTCCCGGGTGCTGACAGCTCCTTGAGGCACGCGCGGAACACGACGCGCCGCCGACCCGGGCCTGGCCCTTACCCGACGGTGAGCTACCCCTGCTCGCCATCTGTAAGCCCGCGCCTACGGTGGCCGAAGATCGACTCGCGGTCCCCGACGCCCGGAGCGTTTCCCGCGGCGGCTGGGGCGTGAGAAGAGAATTACCTCTCCCTCGTGCGTTCGACTCTGCAGTACCTAAGTACGTCTGTTAGACCGGGAGCATAATTGTAACATGAGTTATACATACCATAATCAGCCAAGAACGTTATCACTGCTGAAGCATAGGCCTCGCCGTGGTGGATACCACGCGGGCCCAGTGCGGATCGGTGGATTGAATGGTACGTAAATGGCGTATTCCTTAACAGTTATAAGAGTTATGGTGATGATTAAAATTATACAAAGTAATGTGTCTGCTCCCGGTTCAGTGCACCGTGTTCCACGCTTGGCTCAAGAGCAATCAGCACCATTAACGAGTTTCGGGCTCATTGGGCATGCGAGGAGATATTTTACGATTTGTCACAGAAAATAATGCCTGTATGGATTCAATTTACGGACTACAACTTGTAAGTCATGTCTATAATCACTTGGACACCATAGTTTCTTAACATAAATATACAACGTGTAATTTAAAGGGTATATACATACCAAGTACATGGCTTCTTTGGATGATAACAAACGATATGGCAAGGGTTTTGTAATCCTAAGTCTACGTGTGTAGAACTTATTACAAATTCCAATACACTGATACCAGAGACCGAATTTTTCAAATTAAGAAGAACGAAAAGAATTATCGTGTTATCGGCAAGTGACGTGGAAAGTTATTGGCCCTAGTAGTGCTGTGACACGTTTGTTATGATTGGTATTCAAGAAATATATGAAACCAATAATTTGGTATAAATTCTTTGAGTCAGTTATTTTGTGCTGAAACTGTGCATAGAGACTCCATACCAGATGTTGTCTTCAGCCCTTTTGGATAGATATGGGGTTTTCGTTACACGTTGTATAATATACTAATATTATAAAGCAGAAAAGTTTGTTTGTGTTTTTTTTTTCTTCGAAAGTACTTGGTGGTTTCGGATGAAATTGATTTAGAACGGAAAAAGCTTGAAGCATGAGGAAGGATATAGTTTTCTTTTACCCGGCTTCAAAAGAAGGACGGTTATCTTATTATCATAATAAAGTCAACGGGAGCAAAGCCCTGTGTGACGGCTAGTGCTATAGTATCCTTAAAACGTCGCCAATGGTCTTATAAATGGAAGCGAATTTATAGCCCTTTATGGGGCATAATGATAGTAATTGTGGGTCATTAATTATATTTCCCAACTGTAAAATTGAATTACTTTGATGTGAACTGAGTGGTTAAGGGTCAAGTTAGCTCACTTAGTGAATATTTTATTTTATGTCAGCTTCTTGAGGAGCTCGTGGCTCTAATATTTACAAAATTAAGCAACGCTTCAACCACGGTCGACTGGCATTTTCGTTGGTCAACGAATTGGTATTGCTATTCAACGTGGCAATTAAGACAGTATTCGGGGCAATTTTCCTATTGAAAGCGATGTTGATGAATTATTCGATGACCAATGAATTAAACAAAAATGTTGCTAGGTTCGCTTTTGACCACCATCACACCTGATCTATACTTATAATAAATCTGTAGAGAGGTAAATTCTGTACATGAAATATATTTCCAAAATAACTATCAGGGGGTGATTAAGGATCGATACTCATGCCAAAAATGCAATCAGTTAAATTTTTGTCTGTCTGTCTGTCTGTCTGTCTGTCTGTCTGTCTGTATAACCGTTATAGAAACAAAAACTACTCGACGGATTTTAACGAAACTTGGTACAATTATTTTTCATACTCCTGAGCGGGTTATAGTATACTTTTCATCACGCTACAATCAATAGGAGCAGAGCAGTGAAGGGAAATGTTGGGAAAACGGTAGAAGTTACTCCATTTTTTAAGCTTCCGTCGCGTGTGCAACCTTAATGGTTAAAGCTACACAAATCATTTCATGACATGATATAAAAAATATCCCACGACAGCATATGTCTAACTTTTATGGTTGACTCGCAATAGCACGTGTAACTCCCGATAGCTTAGCAGTTCGAAGCTTTCTGATTATAATATTTGTCTACTCTTACGTTTATAACACTCTCAGTCACCCCTAATTGAAAAAGTTAACATTATTAACTATTCCATAAAAAAATTGGCCAAGTGCGAGTCAGACTCGCCCATGAAGGGTTCCGTAGTAACTATAATATAATATGCAAATTTATTTGACGAAAAAAAAACCTTACAAATTTCTTAAAACTGGCTTTTTTACATTTTTTACAACTGCGCGGAATAAATTTGTTTTTCATAGTGTTTGTATGAATTACAAAGTTATATTTGCGGTTTTAGAAAATATGCTGTATCTCAAAAACTGCTGAACTGATTTCGTTCAAACTAATTTTGGTTGAAAGTTTATATTAAGATCTACAGACATATATTTTTTTTAGATTTTTCACTCCATTATTATAGAAGTTAGAGGTTGTGTCCGCCACACACACATTTTACCACTTTGGAAGCTTATATCTTTTAAACGATTGACTTTATGGAAAAGTGGTTTTAGAAACCCCAATGTCGTTTTTAAAGAACTGTCTATAGATACCACACATCGATTTCATGAAAAAAAATATTTTCAGGTTTAGTTCCATGTATGGGGAGCCCCCCTTTATTTTAAATATTTTTTAATTTTTTTCTCAAAATCGGAAAGCGGTTCACAGAATACATCTACCTATCAAGTTTCACATGTATAGTCCTAATAGTTTCGGAATAAAATTGCTGTGACAGACGGACGGACGGACAGACAGACCAGACGGACAGACATGTCGAAACTATAAAGAATCCGTTTTTTGCCATTCGGCTACGAAACTGTAAAAAGAATCATATAAATCGGTATAGAAACACCAAAGTTATACATGAAATACGCTTATAATAAGAAGCCATCGCGCGTGAATACTGAATCATGCTATAAGGATTATTTTTGAGAATCGGTCGCCGCGCTCGACGCGTCTCGCGGTCGAAGCGTTCTCTAGGTACTTAGCCTCATGTGAACGTGATCTAAACAATATTACCAATACATTAACTTACGCTGACGGAGTCGCGGGCACAGCTATATTGTATCATTACGCTAAGGCCAATAGGAGCAGAGCGCCAATGAAGACTGCTTCAAAATCGGGGTTAAATTTAACGTTAGCCCAAAGTAACAATTCCACGCGGACGAAGTCGCGGGCAAAAGCTAGTTGTAAATAATGATGTGGTCAAGGATGACACATGCTTACCTAGAATTAACCTATTCACTCTTGACTTAAAGATTATAGCTATCAGGAAACACAGACTCCGGCTGGGTTTTCCACTCCTTAGCTGTACGCACTATGAAAGTATTCCCAAAACATTTTGTGCGTATGGGTGGGATGTCCACCATGTTACGATGACGCAGCGCCATTCGTCTTGAAGTCTGATGATAGAACGGGCTTTGTAACACTAGTACATAATTTATCTCCTTTATTACACTTACTAGACACGTAAATATTATACTATATAAAGCTAAATTACCACTCACTGACTGACTGACTCACTCATTGACATAATTGTTCTCCCAGATGGTGGATGGGGAGGTGGGTATATTTTGACAGATTCGTAAACAAGTAACTCTGAAACATACGGGAAAAGTGCCAAACCTCCCCTTTTCACCCCCCTTCTCCCCCCTCCCTATCGTATCTCGGAAACTACGAGACCCGTATTTTTTGTTTTTTACGGATTCGTATAGAGGAAGCTCGGTAAAGTAAAAACCATTTTTCAAAGTCCCCCCCCCCGCCCCCCTTCTCCCCCCCTTTAGGCGGATCTCGGAAACTAAGAGACTTGGAACATTTTTTTTTTCAGATTCATATAGAGGGGCAATGCTTTAGTCGAAATACTTGTACAACCTCCCCCCCATCACCCTCCCCCTCCTTTTTTTTTTTTTTTTTTTTTCACAAGCACGCGAGGTGCTTGCACCTCGCGCAACACGCAAATACTTGATTTAGAGGGGCAATGCTTTAGTTTTTTTCACAAGCACGCGAGGTGCTTGCACCTCGCGCAACACGCAAATACTTGTTTTAGAGGGGCAATGCTTTAGTTTTTTTCACAAGCACGCGAGGTGCTTGCACCTCGCGCAACACGCAAATACTAGTTATACTATATAAAGCTAAATTACCACTGACTGACTGACTCACTCATTGACATAATTGTTCTCCCAGATGGTGGATGGGGAGGTGGGTATATTTTGACAGATTCGTAAACAAGTAACTCTCAAACCTACGGGAAAAGTGCCAAACCTCCCCTTTTCACCCCCCTTCTCCCCCCTCCCTATCGTATCTCGGAAACTACGAGACCCGTATTTTTTGTTTTTTACGGATTCGTATAGAGGAAGCTCGGTAAAGTAAAAACCATTTTTCAAAGTCCCCCCCCCCCGCCCCCCTTCTCCCCCCCTTTAGGCGGATCTCGGAATCTAAGAGACTTGGAACATTTTTTTTTCAGATTCATTTAGAGGGGCAATGCTTTAGTCGAAATACTTGTGCAACCCCCCCCCCATCACCCCCCCCCCTCTTTTTTTTTTTTTTTTTTTTCACAAGCACGCGAGGTGCTTGCACCTCGCACAACACGCAAATACTAAACCCCCCCATCTCCCCCCACCTTTTTTTTTTTTAGTTTTATTCACAAGCACGCGAGGTGCTTGCACCTCGCGCAACACGCAAATACTAAAACCCCCCGCATCTCCCCCATTACCCCCCCCTTTTTTTTTTTCACAAGCACGCGAGGTGCTTGCACCTCGCGCAACACGCAAATACTAAACCCCCCCCATCACCCCCCTCCATTTTTTTTATTCACAAGCA
Source organism: Tholera decimalis (assembly GCA_943138885.2). NCBI lineage: Eukaryota > Metazoa > Arthropoda > Insecta > Lepidoptera > Noctuidae > Tholera > Tholera decimalis. The sequence continues at coordinate 21,234,349 of OW964578.2, read as the reverse complement.
CGCGAGGTGCTTGCACCTCGCGCAACACGCAAATACTAGTTATACTATATAAAGCTAAATTACCACTGACTGACTGACTGACTCATTGACATAATTGTTCTCCCAGATGGTGGATGGGGAGGTGGGTATATTTTGACAGATTCGTAAACAAGTAACTCTCAAACCTACGGGAAAAGTGCCAAACCTCCCCTTTTCACCCCCCTTCTCCCCCCTCCCTATCGTATCTCGAAAACTACGAGACCCATATTTTTTGTTTTTTACGGATTCGTATAGGGGAGGCTCGGTAAAGTAAAAACCATTTTTCAGTCGCCCCCCCCGCCCCCCTTTTCACCCCCTTTAGGCGGATCTCGGAAATTAAAAGACTTGGAACATTTTTTTTTTCAGATTCATTTAGAGGGGCAATGCTTTAGTCGAAATACTTGTGCAACCCCCCCCATCTCCCCCCCCTTTTTTTGTTTTTTTTACAAGCACGCGAGGTGCTTGCACCTCGCGCAACACGCAAATACTTGATTTAGAGGGGCAATGCTTTAGTTTTTTTCACAAGCACGCGAGGTGCTTGCACCTCGCGCAACACGCAAATACTAGTTATATTATATAAAGCTAAATTACCACTCACTGACTGACTGACTGACTGACTCACTCATTGACATAATTGTTCTCCCAGATGGTGGATGGGGAGGTGGGTATATTTTGACAGATTCGTAAACAAGTAACTCTCAAACCTACGGGAAAAGTGCCAAACCTCCCCTTTTCACCCCCCTTCTTCCCCCTCCCTATCGTATCTCGGAAACTACGAGACCCGTATTTTTTGTTTTTTACGGATTCGTATAGAGGAGGCTCGGTAAAGTAAAAACCATTTTTCAAAGTCCCCCCCCCCGCCCCCCTTCTCCCCCCCTTTAGGCGGATCTCGGAATCTAAGAGACTTGGAACATTTTTTTTTTCAGATTCATTTAGAGGGGCAATGCTTTAGTCAAAATACTTGTGCAACGCCCCCCCCATCACCCCCCCCCCCTCTTTTTTTTTTTTTTTCGCAAGCTCGCGAGGTGCTTGCACCTCGCGCAACACGCAAATACCAAATTCTTTTTTCACAAGCACGCGAGGTGCTTGCACCTCGCGCAACACGCAAATACTTGATTTAGAGGGGCAATGCTTTAGTTTTTTTTCACCAGCACGCGAGGTGCTTGCACCTCGCGCAACACGCAAATACTAGTTATATTATATAAAGCTAAATTACCACTCACTGACTGACTCACTCACTCACTCATTGACATAATTGTTCTCCCAGATGGTGGATGGGGAGGTGGGTATATTTTGAAAGATTCGTAAACAAGTAACTCTCAAACCTACGGGAAAAGTGCCAAACCTCCCCTTTGCCCCCCCCCTTCTCCCCCCCCCCTATCGTATCTCGGAAACTACGAGACCCGTGTTTTTTTCTTTTTACGGATTCGTATAGAGGAGGCTCGGTAAAGTAAAAACCATTTTTCAAAGTCCCCCCCCCCGCCCCCCTTCTCCCCCCTTTAGGCGGATCTCGGAATCTAAGAGACTTGGAACATTTTTTTTTTCAGATTCATTTAGAGGGGCAGTGCTTTAGTCGAAATACTTGTGCAACACCCCCCCCATCACCCCCCCCCTCTTTTTTTTTTTTTTTTTTTCACAAGCACGCGAGGTGCTTGCACCTCGCGCAACACGCAAATACTAAACCCCCCCGTCTCCCCCCACATTTCTTTTTCACTAGCACGCGAGGTGCTTGCACCTCGCGCAACACGCAAATACTAAACCCCCCCATCGCCCCCATCACCCCCCCCCCCCTTTTTTTTTTTTTTTTTTCACTAGCACGCGATGTGCTTGCACCTCGCGCAACACGCAAATACTTGATTTAGAGGGGCAATGCTTTAGTTTTCTTCACAAGCACGCGAGGTGCTTGCACCTCGCGCAACACGCAAATACTAAACGCCCCCTATCTCCCCCATCGCCCCCCCATTATTAATATATATACCCATTACCACTGACTGACTGACTCACTCATTGACATAATTGTTCTCCCAGATGGTGGATGGGGAGGTGGGTATATTTTGAAAGATTCGTAAACAAGTAACTCTCAAACCTACGGGAAAAGTGCCAAACCTCCCCTTTTCCCCCCCCCCCCCTTCTCCCCCCCCCTATCGTAACTCGGAAACTACGAGACCCGTGTTTTTTTCTTTTTACGGATTCGTATAGAGGAGGCTCGGTAAAGTAAAAACCATTTTTCAAAGTCCCCCCCCCCGCCCCCCTTCTCCCCCCTTTAGGCGGATCTCGGAATCTAAGAGACTTGGAACATTTTTTTTTTCAGATTCATTTAGAGGGGCAGTGCTTTAGTCGAAATACTTGTGCAACACCCCCCATCACCCCCCCCCCTCTTTTTTTTTTTTTTTTTTTTCACAAGCACGCGAGGTGCTTGCACCTCGCGCAACACGCAAATACTTGATTTAGAGGGGCAATGCTTTAGTTTTTTTCACAAGCACGCGAGGTGCTTGCACCTCGCGCAACACGCAAATACTAGTTATATATATATAATAGATTTAAAACAACCAAACATTTAACAATAAAAAATAAACAGTAGTTCACTGTTATCTGAAACAGGGTCTAAGCTACGGCCGGTCAAGGCTCCAGATTGAGGAACCTCCAAACGGTACGCGCCGTGTCCAGGAGTACCGCTTTCTGGAGCAAGCTCTTAATCCAGCTGCCTATCGAGAGCCTCTTAAGGTGTTAATCGAGACAGATAGAAAATTTAGAATACAGAATTTTAACGACATTTCGGACAGATTACACCAAATTAACATGCATTCGGCTATCACATTAATTCGTTACTGTTGCTTCGGACCTAAATTAACTTACTTTCTTCGTGCTTCGCATCTTTGGCATCATCCTCACCTTTTGGAAAAAATGGACCAAATTATCCGGCATACTCTGACAGCTATTTTAAATGTGGCTATGGACGACCGAACTTGGGCACAAGCTACTCTTCTCATTCGTATGGGAGGTCTCGGCGTCCGCAAAATTTCTAGCATTAGTCTCCCGGCTTTTATATCTTCGGTCCACGGTACTGAGAAATTAATCAGGAATATTCTAGCTCCGTCACTGGTTGATTTCAATGTGCCGTGCTTCACCGAGGCTATGGACACCTGGAGAATCGCTTGCCCGAATCTAAATCCACCCGACAACCCATCATCTCAGAGGCGGTGGGATGAACCGCTTTGTAAAGCAGTTCAGAGTGACCTTATTGCCACATCTGCTTCGGCTGCAGAGCGTGCGCGCTTGCTGGCTGTGAGTGAATGGGAGTCGGGTCTCTGGCTTCATGCACTACCGTCGTCGAACATAGGCACCTTGTTCGATGATACTACTTTCCGCCTCGCTGCTTCCCTTCGATTAGGTGCTCCTTGTTGTTCTGCTCATCGCTGCCACTGCGGCGAAGTTGTCAACAGCCTCGGTCACCACGGCCTTTCATGCGGCCGCAGTGCGGGTCGCATAGCACGGCACGCGAATATTAACGACATCATCCGACGAGCTCTTGTCACTGTCGGCGTTCCAGCTGTATTAGAACCCAATGGCCTGGCACGCGACGATGGCAAAAGACCGGACGGCATGTCTTTATTTCCTTGGAAGATGGGTAGGCCTTTAGTGTGGGACGCAACTTGTGTCGATACTCTTGCGCCATCCCATCTTCCTAGCTCGTCTTGCTGTGCTGGCGCTGCCGCTGCGGCTGCTGAAAACCTCAAGCGGCGGAAATATAATAACCTTGTTGGTAGTTATATTTTCGAGCCGTTTGGGGTTGAAACCTTGGGGTCGTGGGGTCCGAGTGCTCACAGATTATTTAAAGATCTATCCAAACGCCTAGTTGACACTTCGCGTGACCCAAAGGCTGGCTTTTACCTTGGACAGCGGTTAAGCATTGCCATACAGCGTTGGCGGCATTGCCACGCGGCGTCTTTTGGGCACATTACCAGTGGACAGCGATGCGTACGAATTTCTGGACGCCATATTTTAGTTTATTTTTAGATGTATATGATTATGTAGTTTAGGGTTTTTATTTAAGTGTATATTCCATTATTGTTTAAAATAAATATATTCCCCTAAATAAAGACAGATAGATAGATAGTATATACTTTACGAGTATTATATATCAAAATTTTAACACAGGTACTTAAAAATAATGCCTAACCTATGGTTACAATAGCAGTCTTATCGCTGATTGCGATTATATGTTTTATTTACTTATTTATTATACACTTTATTGTTCACCTGAAGGTGTGTCCAAACATCGAGCGGCAATCGAGCGCGGCTGCCGCATGCAGGCCGCCGCCCTGTGTTTAGATGACTGCCGCGCAAACATTAGTCGGCTTTTTCCTAAAAAGAGCGCGGCAGAAATGTGTCCTAGAAATGCCGCGTGTTGCTGCCGCGCTCTTGCTGCTCAATGTTTGGACACACCTTAACAATATTTCTATGGATACAAAAAAAATTAAAAAAGTGTACAATGGGCGGTCTTATCGCACAGGGCGATCTCTTACAGACAACCTTTACTAATATCTTTCAGACTGGACTCGTAGCTATTAAACCATTGGTTGAAACAAAAAACCTATCAGTACAATGATTGCTAGCTTTATAATTTACTAGCTGATGCCCGTGACTTCGGGAAGTTTTTCCAGTGTAAATACGGATCCAATGGGAATTTCGCAAATTCCGTGTTTGCGAGCACCTACATCCTAAAAGGAACCCCCATGCAAAATTTGAGACCCCTAGCACTTGTTGTTCTGAGATTTCATGAGTGAGTGAATTAGTGACCTTTCGCTTTTATGTACAGACGCCAGCACATGAAGCTACCCGAAACTGTGAAATTTTCCCAATCAACCTTGAACCTAATTTCTTTAACCATAAAGTTGAAAATCTATTAAAGAAATTTGACAGATTGTTGTAGCTTGATGTGCTGGCGTCTGTACAAGGTGTAACAGATTAAGCGCAATACCTCAGACACCCCAATTAGAATATTAAATTATAAGTCTAAAACGAAATCCGTAACTAAATAAATTGAAACCAAACCTAGACATTTTTTATAAAATAGTTATCCTTAATAAACGCAATGTTAGCGGCCGACACACACACGAGCGCATTTCCTTAAATTAATGATTGTATTTTGTCATGATACTGTGGTTCCATTTTAAGTTAAATGAAAGATTTTTCCGTCAAAATTGAACACCTATTTTTTATGACGGAAATCGATTCAGAAGCCGATTCTGAACCAATTACTTTCAGGAATTGCGTTTATTCTGTTACACGTTGTATATAGATTATTAGAGCTGTATCTTAGTAGGAATCCAAAAGAAAGTCGCAAAACAGAACCCCATGATTTTACCGCCCCGCGAATGAACCCGCCACTCTTTTAGCCCCAAACAACCCTCGCTTGCAGTGAAATTTCAATTGGTATAAGTTTAGCAATTAAAAGTCAGTCAAACGTCCCGACGCGCGCCTAATAAAGCGATGTAACTAATTTGAATTGTTATTGTTTAAACTTATTTTATTAGTTAGCTACGTACAATAATTAGGTAACGGGTATCTTGTTGGAGTAGGGGACTGGGTTTGGAAGGTTCCAGATTAGTTACAAAATGATATTATTCATTTATTTACACTTCATTCATAGCTTAGTTGGAAGGGTTAGGCCCGGCGCTCATTATCGGCATCGGCAAGTAAAGGAATCCTTCGGCATTCCTACATGCAAGCGCACACTCTCGGAAACTATGTCTTGGCATGCTGCAACGTTCTTAGGGATGACGAGGCGTCCTTAAGCATGCCGCACCGTCCTCAAGCTTGCCGAAGCGTCTCAATATCGTATTTATCTTCAAAACAGTCTCAGAGTTGTTACAAGCTAGTTGCCCGAGTTGTATTTAATAAGGTGGATTGGGATCTAGTGCTCATAGTAGCTCTTGCTGAAGAAGAAGAGAAATCTAATCAATCAAGGAGAAGATTTTGGGTGAACAGCCTTTGGAAGCAACGATATACGTCCGGTGAATTCAACAATTTATTCAATGATTTGTGTTATGACGTTCGAAAATTTTATGACTACTATAGAATGAACTATGAAAATTTTGAAAGTCCGGTTCATTTGCTTCGACCTTTCATGGAGCCTCGGCGCCGGTGGCGCGGCGGGCGACGTTGTACCAAAGGATCCCGAAGTATCCCGAAGCATCCTCAAAGCTGCCGATGCAGTAGCCTCAAGCATACCGAAGCGGTATTTTTGTTACTACGTTCATGTATCATGGAAATTTCTACTTTATTGCAATGTAGTTAATGTATAATGCTTTTTATCACCTAAAATCCTTAGCCGTGCCGATGCCGATAGTGGGCGCCGGGCCTTAATAAGATTGCTAGTAATGTGATTTCTACCCACATTGCTAGATTTCTTTAAAAAAAATAGGTACAAAGGCTTAAGACTTAATGTCGTAGGCATTCTCTACAGTTAGCCAAGGGTGGTGTGGAGATAGCGTGGTAGGTGAAATTATATATTATTATTATTGATTTTGGATGTCTGTTTTAATTTGTAACACCCCTATAATTTGTAATAAGAAAGGTTATAGGTTACTTTTTACCCGACTTTAAAAGAAGGAGGTTATGTTTATATCGTAAAAAAACCCACGGAAACGACGCTCCACGTGACTGCTAGTACAATATAAAACAGAACCGAATATGTACAAAAAGAAAAGAAAAAGCGTCAAAAGAATAATGTTCTAATAATAGTTAGTATTTGAATTTCGTTATAAGCTTTAAGGATCTGAATAAAAGGCTATATTATAACTACAACCTGTATACCTACGTGTGAAACAAGTAATTTCCCGCGAATATGCCTTACGATTAATGTAGGTAATAATATCTTGTTTATAATGTAAACAACGCAGGTATGTGGTATAAAGTGAGATATGATCGGGTTATATCACATGAGAACAATCTAATACATGCGTATGTATTAGATTGTGATCGTAGGTATATACATAATGAATGGGTAGGCTTATAGTGATAATAATACTTAGTACATAATGCAGATCCGATACTATAAAACATATCCTATATTTCTTAATGCAGAATAACTGACCTTACTGATGAAATCTCTGTTCATTTATGCACAGTTGTACATAGTAATTTCGTTCATGATTTCGATCATCATTTAGAATTTAAAAAAAAAGTTTTGTTTTTATTTAATGTCATTTATTGATAACAAACATCCATCCATCCTCACAAACTATTTAGTATGAATTCGGAAATTTATAAATAACAAATTTTCTGTTTAGAGAGTCAGATTATTTTATTCGTTTTCAATAATATTTTTTAATAACATCTATGGAGTAACAATAGTTATACATATATTGGCTGGTACCAATATTTTGCACGGAGTGACTGCCTTTCGAATTTCCACAACCCAGTAAGTGGATAATTCGAGATCCCTAGACTAGACTTATGCCAGATATTCTAGCTTTCACATAACCATACAATAGATCAGAATAACCGTGACATAAACTATACATAATCACCACTAAAATAAGTCATTACAACTAAACAATAGAGCACAAATCCAGCCGCACAGACAATTCCTTACTTCGCACACCGTAACACTCGATATTGTAGTAAACAAATGTGTAATTAAAAGCGATGTTCTTGCCTCCTTACCTCTGACTTTACCTTAACGAGGGCCGCGTTCACACCGCGCCGTAACGAGATAGTTTGTTCAGATTGTATCAGGCCAGGATGGATATAAGTTAGGTGTGAGATTATCTTTATATGCATGTATATTGCATGGCTTGTATTGTTTAAAGGTTTACGGGAAATATATAGCTGTGGCTATGTATCTCGTATGTATACTGCATGTCATTTTACACCTGGTGTGTTAAGGTAAATACTATGTTTAACTGAAATAGTTTAACTATGTTTAAATAGATACAATATACTTTATTGTGCATCAAAATTGAAACACACCTAATTAACAATATTGCTTAAGCTATGGTAACAATGGCTGTCTTATCGCTTTACAAGCTTTAATTAAAGGCTAAATTAGGGCTAAATTAGTGTAACAAACACTCATCAAAACGGAAAAGTAATTAAAATATAAAATTTGTATATTTAAATTCAATCATAAGTTTGAAAGAAAATGATGGGCAACCGAGCTTATTTTGCTACACACATTATAAATTAGAAACCATTTATTTATGGCCATTTCATTATTTTTTTTAAGTCGTCCTCATAAATATTCCATGATAGATAAATGGTCATCCCAAAAAGGTCTAATTGTTACAAACAATTCGACTTTTATAAACCTAATCGATACGCAACATTGTAACAGCCACTCGACTTAAGACGTTTGACTAATAGCCTAAGTAATTACTGGGGTTATTGGCAGCGGGCACTGCTCCAAGATGGCGGCCTGTCAAATTTGACACTTACAAGTTTCGCGCCATTTGAGCGCTTGTAATCGTTAGTCTATGGTTTAAGATTATGGCTTATTGTTTTGGTGGGAAAAGATTATTACATTGTTGTCGATTTGGTGAAGATGTTGAAGAATGATTGAGTCTTGTTATTCTTTTGTTCATAGTTTTATTGGTTCATTCATTTTTTTTTTACTTTTCTACATCTAAATAAGGTACAATGGCGGACTTAATGCTTTAGTCATTCTCTACATACGCAGCGACCTCTCGCTTCCGGCCCTGGTTCAATCCATGGTCCGGAACGAGGAGGCATGGGAAGCTGTCACCTCTTTCTGCGAAGCAGTTATGCAAGTGAAGGAGGTGGCGGGACGCGCAAGGGAGAGGCGAGTCTCAAGGCGCTCACAGCCCTCGCGCCCCAGCCGCCGCAGGAGATGCTCCGGGCGTCGGGAGTCACAGGGTGACTTCCATCCAACGCAGGCGCGGGCCTGCGGGCTGCGAGCAATGGGTAGCTCGCCGCCCGACTGAAACCAGGCCCGTGTAGACAGCGCATCGTGTTCCACGAACGCCTCTAAAAGTGTCAGCAAATTGTCGGGGCCCACAAGAGGTCCGTTGCCTGCCGGGGTTGCGGAATTGTTCAAAAGAGTTACCGCAGCCTCGGAACACGAAGGGCATATGATGAAACATGGATGGGTTTTAGCCAGTAGAAGTCTGACACCCCGCTTCGCCCAGTTCGGGAGGCAGTCGTAGGATGATTTTCCACCCTCAAAAAAAGTCATTCTCTACCGGTGAACCATGACGGTTGGTGAAGAGATAACATGGGTAGCATGTGCATAAAAAACTAAGTAGGTAGATGATATTATATCTAAATATATATAACTCAAAGGTGACTGACTGACTGACTGACTGACTGATTGACTGACTGACATAGTGATCTATCAACGCACAGCCCAAACCACTGGACGGATCAGGCTGAAATTTGGCATGCAGGTAGATGTTATGACGTAGGCATCCGCTAAGAAAGGATTTTGCGAAATTCCCACGGGATCGGGATTTACACGGGAAAACCTTCCCACGCAGGCGAAGCCGCTGGCATAAGCTAGTTAAATATAAATGGTTAAAACAAGTAGAAGTTTATTGTACCTATGCCTGTTTTTCAATCAAAGGGTGTAATGAAAGTTTATCTTTCAAATTTGGTGCGAGATCATTTTTTTTTTGTCATATCTAAACAAATATATTATTAAGAAATGAGGTAATAACAAAAGTTATTAATACGTAAATAATATGTTTTTCAATCCGTTTGTAACGTAAATTTTAAATGATGATTTTTCATCATTTGTTAAGCTATTCTCAACTATACGACTTAAGACAACATCTGGTATGGAGTCTCTATGCAAAGTTTCAGCTCAAAATAAGTGACTCACAGAATTGACCCCAAATTATTGATTTCATGTTTCTTGAATACCAGTAATAACAAACGTGTCACAGCACTATGAGGGTCATCACTTTCCACGTCACTTGCCAATAAAACGACAATTCTCTTCGTTCTTCTTAATTTGAAAAATCATCCGAAGAAGCCGTGCACTTGGTATGTATATAACCTTTAAATTACACGTTGTATAGAGGTCGGCTTTCAGTTTATCCGGGTGCAGCTGAGTACTACTGTTTTTCATGGAGCAACTGCCTATTTTACATCCCAAACCCAGTAACTGGGTAACACGATTCCAGATTTTGTAGCTTCTGACTACCCGTAAAGACAAAGATGTACAAACAATAGCCGGGACTAACGACTTTACATGCTTGTCGAGGTACAGAAGAATCTTGATATACAACGTGTAATGGAAACCCCATATCAATCCAAAAGGGCTGAAGACAACATCTCGTATGGAGTCTCTATGCACAGTTTCAACACAAAATAAGTGACGAAGTGTAAGTGAAAGAATTGATACCAAATTATCGGTTTCATATGCGTCTTGAATATCTATATCTATACTAATATTATAAAGCGGAAGAGTTTGTTTGTTTGTTTGTTTGCTTGAACGCGCTAATCTTCGAAAGTACTGCGTGGATTTGGATGCAATTTGGTATGGAAGTAGCTTGAAGCTTGAGGAAGGTTATAGGCTACTTTTTACCCGACTGCAAAAAAGGAGAGTTATGCTTTAACCGTGATAGAATCCACGGGAGCGAAGCCCCGCGTGAGTACTAGTCAATCATAACAAACGTGTCGCTGCACTATGAGGATCAATAACTTTCCACGTCACTTGTCTATAACACGATAATTCTCTTCAATCTTCTTAATTTGAAAAATTCAGTCTCTGGTATTGAAATTTCTAATTAGTTCCACTCATGAAGACATATGAAAGAAGAATATCCAAAGAAGCCGTGCACTTGGTATGTATATACCCTTTAAATTACACGTTGTATAATTGTATGGTCATTCACCCACGAACCGACCTTGGAAATCGTTGATTAACCTTGAAAATAGAGTCTTGCAGCTGTTATTATTTAGCAACAACTAATACAAGTTAATAAATTATATTAGGTACGACATTTCTAGCATTATCAGATCAAAGCACCGATCAATAAATCTATCGTGAAATCTACTGGAACTTGTAGTAATTGGTTTACCAAAACAGTTGACATTAAAATTAACTACAGATTGAATCGAATTATAGGGTTTTAGAGAACCAGGAAATTAGATACTGTCTAGACTTTTTGATCGAGAAGTCTAAACCTAAACATATTTAGGGAATAAGTTCTAAGTTGAGCTACAAAAATGCTTGCACTGTCTAGACAGGTCCGCTCGTGTGGTTAGGTAACACCGGCTTCATCTAGCTAAACTAAACATAACACGCAAAAAATACGTGTAAAAGTGTCATTTATAACCAATTTACAAAATAAATAAATATAAATCTGACCAACTTCTGACTACTCGTAAAGACTGATAACGATTTTTTTTTATTTATTGATAATAGGCTCGTGTTTGACCACCATCTCACCTAATGAAGATGGAACACGCTTACCTAAAAGTAACCTATTCACTCTTGACTTAAAGACCCCTAGGTTATAGCTATCGGGAAACACAGACTCCGGCAGGGAATTCCACTCCTTAGCTGTACGCATAATGAAGGTATTCCCAAAATGTTTAGTGCGTATAGGTGGGATGTCCACCATGTAACGATGGCGCATCGCCGTTTGTCTTGTAGTCAGATGATGAAATGGCAAAGATATACAAATGGCAAACGAAATCTATAACTTTTTTATAGTTTATATATTTGACCACCTGATGGTGATTGATGATGTGGTCGAAGATGGAGCACGCTTACCTAGAAGTAACCTATTCACTCTTGACTTAAAGACCCCCAGGTTACAGCTATCGGGAAACACAGACACCGGCAGGGAATTCCACTAATTATTCGTACGCACAATGAACCCTAGCTGTGAAGCTTAACTTGTTTTCTGAGCTATGGAGGAATCTTGGTGGGTTAGGAGTGTGTCCTATCCGCAGACTGACCTCGGAAAACTTTGCTTTACCTTAAGCCTGCAATACATGTTGGCCGAGCGTTGTCGAGTGAAGGCCAATACCAACATGTAGTCGGTATATTTGCCTTGTCTTGCTATCGCTCGGTGTCACTTGCCTAGTTAGCCGAGTGGAGGCCAGCGCCAACGTGTATAGAGCTCATTTGGTGCAACTTGTCTTCGCTCGCCGTTGCTCGTGATCACTTGCCTCACTTCGGATCGGTGTCGGTTTTTGGTTACAAATCAAAGGCGCTCGCCTGCGCTTGGCCAACGTGTAGAGCCGGCTTTCGAGGAACTTGTCGAACGTGTGAACATTATTTCTTGCCTTGTACCTATTTGCCAACGCTCGCGTTGGCCTACGTTTGGCCACCATGTATTGCAGGCTTTACAGAAATATCCGTGTATCTGTTATCATTTAGACCCGAGCTCCATAACAAACTTTACAAATGAATAAAAATAATTATGTGCCGTTAGACTTAACAAACGTATGTGTCACAAAAAGTAAACAACACAAATATTAAATATAGTTCTGACACCTCAAAGCGGTAATTAAATCAATTAAAAATTAATAATACTCGCGCTTAGCACCTCGAACGTGCACTAACTAGCCACTGACATCTAAAACTAGTAATTATTATGTTTTCAACCGCTAATTAGCAAGTAAGAAGGAAAAATATGAGATATAATAACTAATAATATATGTTTTTTCGGGTAATTGCTGTGCGGGACTTGAAATTCAGTTTTTTTTTTTTGTTGTTGAATTAAAGGTGTGAATTGGATTTTGTATCATAGGTTTTTTATAACGTTGTAATTGTTTCTTCATTAACACAGTTAACCTTATTTTCTCAGTTAATTCTGCTTTACAATGATGTAAATGTTATGTATAGTACGTCAGATTCGTTGGCCGTTTTTTACGGAACTCGTAGATGGTGAACACCCCATACCTATGCATAAATATCGTCATCACCATTCTGCTTAGGCTTTTTCTAACATTTATGGGGTCGGCTTCAAGGTCTTACTGGATGCAGCTGTAACATTATACCATTTGGCAAGACTGTTGTCGGATTTTCTTGATTCTGACAGCCTTTCTTTAAAAAAGGTTTAACGACCCCATACACCCTAGTGTCAGAGTTTCTAGACCGCCTCAGGGGCCTCTGACGTGGTCTATTTTGACGACCGGCATTTGGCGACCGGGACCACCGGTATATACGTGCCTTCCGAAGCACGGAACCATCTTTTTATCAGACAATCAGGCGATTCAGGCCTGCAATGTCCTAGCCAAACTGAAAACAACTTTACAAAGTATGCGTCACATGGCAAACGCCCAAACCACTCGATCACGAAGGCAGTTAAAAAATGTTTGTAGTGCCAGTCATTCGACTCATCTGACTACAGATGTACTTGAACGAGAGACGTCCAGATCCCCCTCTCTACTAGAGAGGGTGCAAAATAAATGTTTAATTCAAATACTTCCCCTTGATCAGTTGATCGCAAATTCGCAAGTGTGAGCGCAGATACGCCATGAATTTCGTTACAAGTCATTTGTTAGGTACGGTGCGGGGGAAGTGTGTTTAATTTTGTTAAAAAAATACATTAGTTTGAGTGGGTAGGTTAGAATATGCCCTTCGTATGGATTACGCCAGTGTTCTACAAACATTTTGTGTTCAAGGTACACTTACGAAATGGAGACATTTTTGAGAATTACCATAAATAAAAATATAATTATTTTGCATCCATGCAGTGAAACTAAAACATATTTCCAAATCAGCAAGTCTTAGTAGCAAGAATAACCAACTACATTTCGTGGTAAAAAGTAAACAAGAAGTTACTTCATGATGTTTTAATGTATCTACTTATACGTTTTCACTTTACTATGCAAAATTAAAATACTTGAAATACAAACTAGAATAAAGCATAAAAAAATTCATCCTCAACGCTGTCGGCTGGTAATGTATCCAATAGACTGGCGACATTGCCTCGTTGTGTGGCAAGAAATAACCAGGCCTTGGATCACGGAAAGTGACAAAGAACCTTTTCGAAATAAAATAAAATATATATACATATATACGATAGCTAGTTTTATAACACAGGAAATAAAATCTAAACTGTTGTTTATTAAGAAAATGTATTTAATAGTTTTTGCTGCAGTGCCGTAAGTGAATAGTTCGCAAAGAATACTTTTCCGAACGCTTTTATAGTTTTCTAACAAATATAACCTGACCGGCGTTGCACGTAAAGTCATTGCTGCCAGTTGTCATTTGTACATATTTGACAGTCGTTATAGGTTGTCAGAATTAAAAAAATCTGACAGCAATCTTGCCAGGGGGTGTGTTACCAAGCTACAGAGTTATGGAGGTCAAATTGGCAATCACACCACACTGAAAAAAAATAAAACAAGTCTTTTTACGGTTGTTGTACAGTAAAAAAAAAAACGGTGACAGAAAACTTATTTTAATGTTAAAATAATTGATTGCTGACAGTGCACTGAAATGTGCACAAACAGTAAAAAGTTATTTCAATTGGACGAACATTAAAGTTTACTGAAACAAACAGTTCCTTTTAAGTATTGCCGTTTTCAGAGCTTTACTGATATCGTCGCAGTTATTTTTACTGCTTCTGATCTGTTATTGTAGCATACAGTAAAAAGCTAAACAGTTATTTCAATTGTTTGAACATTAACGTTAACTAAAACAAGCAGTGTTTTTAAGTATTTCCGTGTTGATTTACTGTCTCACAAACAGTAAGAGTAGCCGACCAGAAAACAGTTGCAGATGCACAGTAAAATCTACTGGTAACTCAACTGTTTTTTTTTTCAGTTAGTTTTATTTCAGTTGGACAATAGGCTCTATTTTTACTGACCAAAGCGGTGAATATAACCGAAAAATCGATTGGGTTTACCGATTTTTTTTTTCAGTGCATGTAAAACAGTAGTGCACAACTGCACCCACTTAGACTGGAAATCGACCCCAACATAACTGGAAAAAGGCTAAGCAAATTTGTGATGTTGGCGTATACGGTAGATTTTTATTTGTCGCATCTTTACTTCTATACTAATATCATAAATGCGAAAGTTTGGATGTTTGTTACTCAATCACGTGAAAATTACTGAACGGATCTGACTGAAATTTGGTAATTTGATAGTTAGTATCCTGGAATAACACGTAGGTTACTTTTTATCCCCGAATTACCACGGGATCAGGATGTACGCTGGGAAACTAAACTAAACTAAGTTGCGGGCAGTAGCTGTGACGAGAACGTTCAAAAGGTTAATAGCCAATATGTAGTGAGTAGCCAATCCTATACTCATTTCAGCTCTGTTTTTATAAGAGTTCAAGGTTGTTCCATCTTCCTCATTAATGCGCGAATCCGGACAAATTCTGTTCTTAAACTATATACACAGCGCACTCGTCTATTTCCAAACCAATAGACAAATCAAGAGTGAATAGGTTACTTCTAGGCAGAGAGTTTTCAAATCAGTGCTTCTAGGTAAGCGTGCTTCATCTTCGACCACATCATCGCTTACCATTGGTGAGATGGTGATCAAACGCGAGCAAATTCTGAATTAAAAAAAAAATGTTTTCGTTATGCCCGTGTGTTACTTACTTTCATGGTTTTTTTTATTGGCAATAGGTTCGCGTTTGACCACCATTTCACCTGATGATAAGTGATGATGTGGTCAAACATGGAGCATGCTTACCTATTACTACTTACCTAGAAGAAACCTATTCTAAAGACCCTCGGTAAGGTCATAGCTATCGAGAAACAGACTCCGGCAGGGAATTCAACTCCTTAGACTTAGTACAATGAAAGTATTCCCAAAATGATTTGTGCGTCTGGGTGGGATGTCCACCATGTAACGATGGCGCATCGCCGTTTGTCTTGTAGTCCGATGATGGAACAGGCTTGGTGGCATTAGATTGTGCAATTCCATCGCATACTCCCCGAAATGTAACCGATAGAAAACCAACAGACTTACAACTCGTTTATTTCTGTTTAATGTTTTATTTTGCGTGGTTATGTAAATTCCATTTTGTGTCTTTTGTTGTACCAAATAAATGGTTTAATCAATCTATCTTAAAACTATCGCGTAAAATTAATTACAAATAACTCAAAAAGCTCGTTGTTCTGCGTGAGAGCAAGAGGGTCGTGACGTCACGCCGCACGCGTGCCGTCTCGCTCGCACAGCGCGTTGGTTTTATTTTAGCTGCTTCGGTATCGGACGAGAGGGCCACCCAGATGTAGTGTTAGGGCTGGCAGTAGCATGGAAAATATTAATTTAATTACTAGTTTTATTCAAGAGTGAATAGGTTACTTCTAGGCAATCGTGTGAGATGGTGCTCATACGTGACTTTCGTGAGCCTAAGAACAAAAAAATATATTTTAAAAGTGAATTTATAATTCTGTCGTTTAAGATTGAAACCTCTGCGTTTTTGTCCGTTTACTTCTTCACATCGACGCAAGAAACGGTTACGATTATAATATTATTATTATACGGTTTTGACTAACAAAAAGAACGATAAAATGGAAGGTTTTTGTGAATAATTTGCACACAAAGATAGGGCGGGGCGCTAGCAAAATGTAAATAAAAGACGAGGCATGGATCGACCTAAATGACACGGGACTGGTTAAGCCTGTATCTTGCTGAATAATCGGGAATACAGTTTTTTTAAAGAGAACTGGCAATGTAGGTAGAATTCACATTACTAGTAATCTTGTGAACTAAGCTAAATATGCTTGTGTCTTGAGTGGGTTCACGGCAATAGTGTAATGAGTGGGGTTCGAACCCGCGACTTCTTAATCACAAGGCTTCAACCAACCATTTAAACCACGTTTGAAGAATACCACTACAAAGATCCATTTCTCAGCACCTTGCTTGTGCTTTGCCACGACTGCACACCGCACGAATGCACGGCAAAACCAATTATCTTGTTATTTAATTTTACATGGCAAATCCCTATGCATATTCCACCTTATACAAGTGTGTCGATTTATTCTGCATCCCACCCAAGGTACGTGCCAACCCTAGGGCAAAATATAATTATCGGTAAACTCTGGCGCAGAATTAATTTGTCAAAACATAAGTTGGTTCCATTATTAATAAAATGGCTGGCTTGAGGTCACTTGTGGCCATCCTGGTACATGAACACGGAATGCTGGTGGCATTTGAGTGGTTGTGTGGATAAATAGGATGGTAATTGTGAAGATTGCGAAGAAATAATTGGTATAGACAGCCTCTCTGAGGGTTTTCTGTAATGCCTTGCATTCTTCTTCTTTTCGAGTCGATGCTGAAACTCTTTGGACCAGTAGCTACCTGCACAGCTCTTGTATTGACCTCGTTCAGATCCTGCAAGGTGCAGGTGGCTTTGCCCAATGGATATGACAAGAGGGGACCATATCTTGTACATGGGGGCTTGGCATTGCGTCTGCGATGGGTCAAGGATACCCCATTTGGCCAGATTATCTGCCGCAATTGGTTAAGTGACTTCCAGATTGGCCACTGCAGTTCGTTTCTGGGTGGTAGCTGTTCTTCCAGATTAATAAAGTGTGGGAAGGATGGGGTGTTTGTGCCTCCACAGTTCATGTCTCTTCACGCTCATCGTTTCTTTTTAGTTCCTTCATGCTTGAAGAGTCGTAAAAAGTTCTTGATACATCCGACCTCCTTGATAGACGACCTTGCATAAAATGCTGACAAATTCTTGCACTGACTGCATAGGTCCGCTCAAATCTGAGTGGTTTTTTCTTCAAAAGACCATCTCAGACATAATTTGCTTGGTATCCACATGCCTGATTATGAATGTGAGAGGAATGTGCGAAAGTAATAAATATTATAACTAGATTACGGGCCTCTCTGGCAGTTGGAGTATTTTATATGGCCCACCCAAATGTCTTGTATTAGTATTATTTGTCAAATATCTGTCTTTTGCAATACGCTTTTTTTATTGGTGGGAAAATCATCTAATGACTTCTCCAGAAGGGAGTGCCAGACTTCTAATGACAAAAAATCCACTCCATTCATTCAGTTTCCCTTGCGGTTCTAATGTGATACCGCGGTATCTCATTAGAAATGCGCTGCAAGTAACATAGGTTCTTAAAGAGAGAGAATGAGAAACATCCATCCAAACAGCGAAACTTGAGCATTTGTAATATTAATATAGATGTTACCCAGGTATTACTGACTCCATATTTGTTAGTGTGAATGTAAAATTAAATAATATGAGTCGAGCCGTCGTGTTGGTGTGTTTGTTGCGAATTCCTGCGTGGGCGCACGTGGATTTTATTGTTTTTATATACAGGGTGGTTCTAAAGTGACAGGTGTCAAATTGTGCATTCAATTTTTATCTCCTCTGATCTTGTGTAAAGTTTACATGTAAGTGTACCGGATTTATTATTTGCTCCCGTGGACTTTATCACTATAAAAACATAACCCTCTTTCTTATGCAGTCGGGTATAAAGTAGCTTGTAACCTTTTTCTAGTTTCATGCTACACTAAGTACTTTCGAAGATTATTGCGTTTAAACAAATTATGTTTTTCGCTTTATAAGATTAGTATACAGGGTTAATTGTAAAACACCAAAAACCTCTCAGGACTATGTCACTAACATCATAATCAACAACTTTTGTTCTATGACTTTTAAAAATTCGTCATATTTTAGCTCACCAGATTTTCATACAAAAATAAAAATATTTAAATTGAACGCCCTAAATGTTACACGCCCTAAAACGATTTATACTATAACTTTCTTTAGCTTCGCATCTTTAGCTGCTCCGAAATCGGACGAACTGTTTGTGAGAAAGAGGTATCTATCATCTATGTACAACTGCAGTGAATAGCTATACGCGTAAAATTTGTATATAAAGTGTTTTAAATATGAATAAACAAAGTGCATTTATTAATGAAGAAAGTGATGAAAAAATACTGCTTAAATAAAATAGATAAATAATTATAATTGCATAAGTTGAGAAAAAATGCTATGCAATAGCTTTACCGCGGCAGTTCCCGAGTGCCACACTCATGTTTTTTGTGTATTTAAAGGAGTGTTTTAGATTATTGGCAAGTGACAACACCCTGTACCTTAAAGGCAACAACTGTTAATAAGTTTCTTTAGAAATAAGTACCTACTAAACATTACGATTTTAGATTATTGGCAAGTGACAACACCCCTGTACCTTAAAGGCAATAACTGCTAATAAGTTTCTTCAGAAATAAGTACTAAACATTACGATTATAAAATTGAGAATTAAATTTTCTTGTGCACCAGCACTAAAAATTTTATTTTTGTATAATAATAATAATAATATAATATTCCACAATTTTTCACACAACGCCATCTAGTCCCAAACTAAGCAGAGCTTGTGATATGGATACTAGACAACTGATAAACATACATATATATTTCTAAATACATACATATTATACATAAATTACACCCAGACAAAGAACAAATGACCGTGCTCATCACACAAACATTTGTCCTAGGTGGGAATCGAACCCACGACCTTGCGCATAGCAGTCAGGACCACTGACCACTATACCAACGGGCCTGTGTATTATTTGTTATTGCTATTACCGCGCCATTGATTAGATTTCATTTGCTTTCCTTATGCGTATATCTATGGTCAATAGTCTAATGGCTAAGGGGTCGGATTTAAGATCGATAGGTCGGGGGTTCGAACCCCACCCACTACACTATTGCCGTGAACTCACTACAGACACAAGCATATTTAGCTTAGTTGGAGAGGTTAACAAGATTAAATAAATCGGTCTAGCTGACTCGGAGATAAGTGAAAACAAATAAATAAGTCAACATATAAATATATACAACATGTAACATAATTAACGCACATCCTGAAAGTAGTTTGATCGGAATCGTTTACTGAATCGATTTCATCATTTTTAATATAGGTAATTTTTATCCCAAAAATAATTAAAACTACGTAAATTACAGTCACACTACCCTTGTACAGTCAAAACAAACTGAAATGAACAGTAACTTACGTCAATAAGACTTTTAAAAGTGCAGTTTTATTTGTATTAATACAAATTCCGTATTGAATGATACAAAATAAAGAAAATGAACCTTATTTCAAGCACTTTAAAGTCCTTACAAATACACTTATACATGTTTAACTAAAAATTCAGTGTATGTATTATGATTATAACATAATATACTAATTGGGGTGTTTGAGGGAGTGCGTTAATTACGTTACATGTTGTATATAAAAAAACTTTTTTGATGTAAGTACCGACCGTTCCTTTAACTTTGATTACAAGCTGCGTAGTTGAAATTACAAGCAGACAATTAAATATTATGAATTTCATTCTACTTTACGATGGGCCTTTTTTCTGGGTAGAAGAATCATCAAATTACTCCTCTAGTTGTGGTTGGAGCGGAAGGGTGTGTCAGACTTCTACTGACTAAAAACTCACCCTGCTACTACAGTTTCCCTTGCGTTCTAGGGTCACGGTACCTTGTTAGAATATTTCCGCAACCCTGGCAGGTAATGGCGCTATCGGGCTCCACCAATGTCTCTGGCTGCTCTTTGAGGCGCGCACGGGATAAAGACTTTACAATCGTAGTTTGTGCACAATTTTATCTAGATTCGATTAGCCATTTTTACAAACATCCATTGATCTAAATCAATGATGTACTGTTACTTCAAGAAAAACTTTATCTTTACTGTATACAACGTGTAATTTAAATGGTATATACGCACGAAGTGCACGGCTTTTTTGGATGACAACAAACGATATGGCAAGGGTTTTGTAATCCTATGTCTACATGTGCGGAACTTATCAGAAATTTGAATAGAGATAATCCAGACAGAATTTTTCAAATTAAGAAGAACGAAGAGAATTATCGTGTTATTGGCAAGTGACGTGGAAACATAGAAATATATTTATTATATCTATGCGTGGAAAGTTATTGACCCTCGCAGTGCTGTGACACGTTTGTAATGATTGGTATTCAAGAAACATAATTATGAAACCGATAATTTAGTATTAATTCTTTGAGTCAATTATTTTGAGCTGAAAATGTACATAGAGACTCCAGATGGTATCTTCAGCCTTTTTGGATAAATATGGGGTTTCTGTTACACTTTGTATACGTCACTAGTGAACGGTTCGAATTGGTCATTTTTTATGGCGAAAAGCTGGCAAGAAACTCCACGGTTACGGAGAACTCCTCCAAAGTAAGAATGGTAGGATAGCACAGGTTCTGCTGATGAACAAGTTCATTAACATTCAATCCTTGAAGACTACAATTTAAAAGTCTCAGAACAATAGAGCTGTCTATAATAATATGTCTTTAAGGCGTGAAGCCGCTTGTGCCTTTGTAAACGTCTCAATCGATGTGGATAATATATACATTGAATGTAGCATCAATAGCCTATTGGTTAAGGTGTCGCAATTGCAATCGAGAGGTCACGGGTTCGAACCCCACTCACTACACTATTGACGTGAACCCACTCCAGACACTGAATATTTAGCTTAGTTGGAGGGGTTAACAAGGTTGCTAGTAATGTGAGTTCTACCCAAGTTTCTAAAAATGTCTACTGAGGATCTATTTGGCTTGATCATTGATATTGAGTCATTACAGTCTATCAAAGAAAGTGATATTTCAGTCTTGTAAATCGTAAATATGTAGGACTAGATGTGCCCGCGACTTTGTTTATACAACGTGTAATTTAAAGGGTATATACCTACATACCTATTGCACGGTTTCTTTGGATGATAATAAACGATATGGCAAGGGTTTTATAATCCTATGTCTACATGTGTGAAGTATAATAGAAATTTCAATACATTTATACCATAGGCAGAATTTTCAAATTAAGAAGAACGAAGAGAATCACCGTGTTATTGGCAAGTAACATGGAAAGTTATCGTCCCTCGTAGTGCTGTGACACGTTTGTTATGATTGGTATTCAAGAAACATATGAAACCGATAATTTGGTGTTAATTCTTAGAGTCACTTATTTTTGAGCTAAAACTGTGCATAGAGACTCCATACCAGATGTTGTCTTCAGCCCCTTTGGTTAGATATGGGGTTTCCGTTACACATTGTATAGTAGTCATAGTCATTATTCTTAAACATGTTATTTGTATCCGAATTTACACAATTAATTACACAATCAATTACTGACTTAGTATAAATAGTTTATAATGAAGGAACAATAAACAACTTTAAATTAAAAAAATATAATTTAATATTGCTGTCGTACTTCTACGAAACGGCTTGACCGATTTTTATGTTCTTTTGTGTATATTTTGGTAGGATTTTTAAAAGAAATAATGTACCTATATGTCAAAAAGCCGGGTCAGCTAGTAATTTATTGTTAATATCTTATGGAAGCGATGATCTGGTAGAAGATGAAGCACGCTTACATACAAGTTACTCTTGAATTATATACCCCCAAGTTAACTATCACGAAACACAGACTCCGGCAGAGAATTTCACTCTATAGTTGTACGCATAGTAAAAAGGATTATTGTTTCACAGCACTAGTTGATAATACCTACATAGGTTCTCCTGTGGAAGCCTCGGTGTCGTGGGAATTTCTGGATAAAAAGCAGATTGTATATGTAGTTTAGTGTTTTTTATTTAACCTCTCAAGGACCGCCATTATTTACGTCAACCATCCGTCAAGCACCGCAGGCGGGCTCTTATCGTAAGTGTAATCTGACCCCAGTCACAAACGATTTTAAGACTTATCTTTACTACAAATACAGTTTCAAATCGGTTGGGGTTTGGTGGCACAAATTTGTGCCAGCGGGGCTCAACAGTCAACTAATACTTGTTTACTGGCACGTTTTTGTGCCGCTGGGGCTCTAGAGGCTAAGTAATGTTGCAGTAATTATTCTAATGTTTTAATTAACAGATAAAATCCACTACAAAAGCAGATTTAGAAAAATAAAATAGAAGAAACTGCTTAGGTAATGCAACAGTTTCTCGTAAAATTAGGTTCGATTGGAAAAACACAATTGCACACTGGTAACTTTAGGAACTGGTAGCTTTAATAAACAGATGTGTTTAACATGAAGCTTGTAGCTTAATAATAGCCCTATGGATTGATCTTAGAGGTTAAGCAATTATTGCCTAGGTCGGGCTCTTGATTAGTGACATATAAAGATTCCTCTCTGATTCGGAAAGCACGCACTGAAAGAAAATCGGTAAACCCAATCGATTTTTCAGTTATATTAACCCTTTCATGGGCGGTGGCGTGTATATACGTTCCAAGACAGCTACAAGTGGTGACAGAACGTACTACCAAGTCTATTTTAATTTACTTGTTTTAAGCAGACCGTTTAGTCGCGTTGACTCGCAATACAAAATTGTACTAGCTACGTCTTTCCGCCACAACGCATAAAAATTTCAAAATTGTTCTGTCGCATTACATTATGATTTTTGGTGCTTCAAAAAGAAGACGTCCTGCTCGTGCGCTGGTGGTACGTAGAATACGCACGACGTTGACGTTAGATAACGATAGTGCCGCTATTGGCCAAATGTATCGAAAAAATACGACTCGACATCAATAAACGTCTAACCATTTTGTATGAAGAATTGATGTGTCATTCTACATATACCACGTGATCGAGTACCGTCCGCTTCGGTAAGTAAAAATAGAGCCTATTGTCCAAAGAAGTAAAACTAACTGAAACACAGTTGAGTTATAACAGTAGACTTTACTGTGCATCTGCAACGGTTTTCTAGTCGGCTACTCTTATTGTTTGTAAAACAGTAAATCAACACGGAAATACTTAAAGAAACTGCTTGTTTTAGTTAACGTTAATGTTCAAACAATTGAAATAACTGTTTAGCTCTTTACTGTATGCTACAATAACTGTTCGGAGCAGTAAAAATAACTGCTATGATATCAGCAAAGCTCTGAAAACGGCAATGCTTAACAGGAACTGTTTGTTTCAGTAAACTTTAATGTTCATCCAATTGAAACAACTCTTTAGCTCTTTACTGTTTGTGCCCATTTCTGTGCACTGTCAGTAATCAATTATCTTCACATAAAAATAAGTTTTCTGAACTTTTTTTTGAAGTGAAAACTTCTTTAGCGGCGTTGTGCACTTTCTTGTAATGGGTAAAAAATGTTAAACTCGCGTCAGGGCACGTGACCTGATCGAAAATTCGTAAGACGGACGGAGAGTAGACAGCCGGCGCGGCGTAGGAGAGGAAGTATCCCCCTCTCTTTCTACGGCGCGGCGAAAATGTATGCCTGCGCAAACTTTTTAATGTAGGTAATATAAATTGTCATGTTTGTGTACGATAGCGCAATAAATAAATATTGTATTCTACCACATAAATGATAGTACTTTTATACTGATAATTAAAGCGATTCGTGCAAAATTATTCCCTAACCATTCCAAAGTATCAAAAATGCTCAACGTTAATATTCAAGTTTTCACTTCTGCCGGCACTCCCGGAGTTTTTTTTTTTTTACTGTACAACAACAGTAAAAAGTTTTGTGTTCTTTTTTTCAATGCCTTAACCTTTTGGTCCCGACTGTCATTTATCCATCTTTGACAGTCGTTACGTGTAGTCAGAAGCCAGTAAATCTGACACTGGTCAGACAAGAGGTATCGTGTTACCCAGTTACTGGGTTGTGGAGGTCAGATAGGCAGTCGCTCCATGTAAAACACTAGTACTCAATTGCATTCGATTACACTGGAAGCCTATCACGGCATACTTAGGAAAAGGCTAAGAAGATAAAGATTAGGATATCAAACACAACACTTTTCAAACCGAGATACCGTTGAGAACTCCACCGTTCCTTGATATAAAAAATAACAATGATTGTCATACCAAGTATAGAAATCTGTATTATGATCGTGTGAGGTATAAAGCCTTTCCTCCCACTCATATGAGGCAGTGTCCTGGCACAAATTAATATTTATGTCTTTAGCAAGAAGACATTTGTTCTGTAATAGCTTTTGGCAATATGCGAAATTGACCTTTATGAAATAATTAAAACTAGTGTGACGACACACTAGTTTTAATTATTTCATAAAGGTCATTGTTCAAAATTCGATCGTAATTCTTTGATATTTTAAGTTTAAATTATAAAAATATTATAATATATATATAATATAAATTCGCTGAACAAAACACAGCAGTTTCATCTTAATCTAAAAATAATTAATGTCATCTGATGTTCTTTTGAGATCCAGGTTGTCCTCCGACATAGGCCTCCCCCACGCTCTTCCACTTATCTCTATCGTGTGCTAATGTTCTGCATCCTCTTGGCAGGTCATCTTCCCATCTTTTGACTTGGCGTCCCATTTTGTCTTTTTACATTCCATTTCTTTCCTATAAAAATATTAGCTTGCTACAAATATTCTCATTCCAAATTTTGTCCAAATCGGCGCGGTGGTTTGGCCGTGAAAGCATTACAGACAGACTGACAGAATACAGACCGACTTTCGCATTTATAATATTAGTATGGATGCACATCACAACTTCGTTGCCATTTAACAACATTTGACCATAGAGGAAAATAAAATAAGGTTCTATAACTTTCTCTATAGTCTGACGTAAAGACCATAAAGTAAGACAATACAGTGACAGGTACTAAGTTTTGACACCTGTCACCATACAAATGTTGTCACTAAGTAATTGTCAACACCCCTGTATAAGATGGATTGACGTCTACATCAACTTCGTGTGAGGTCTATAGAGCCATTCTGGTCACTCCCACGCGTGGACATACGAGGCTGTATCCTCGGACAAATCCGTTTTATACACCCGCCGCCGTGAGAATGTTATTTTACTTGCGTTTTCATAGGATTAAGTTGTTATTTTTATTTAAATGATTATCAAGTTTTTTTTGTACACACACTCGGGAAGAGTGGCAAACTGTACCTTGTGACTTTTCTATTTTAAGGAAGACAGCGTAAATTTAAATTGATATTGTATTTTTTAAATTAGTATTTATTGCAAGCTATGTTAAACATATCATAAGCAGCCTATGATGTTATGATGGGGATAGCTGTAGGATATAGGCTACAAAGACATGACTCAGGCTCTTTAGGAGCTTTAATACCTATTAGAGTTCGAGAAATAGGCGACTTGGAGTGTGCAACTGTACGGCGAGTTTTTTACAGCCAGTTGGTAATGTTTTCTATTAACACAGTAATTGTCTGATCCAAAAAGATTGCAGACCTCAATATGCAGATCGGGTGCATCAATCATCCCCCTGAGAATCTTTATTAATTTTTATTTTATTTTATTATCCAATATCCACTTAACCAACCTTACAGGGTTACCCTGTAAGGCTAGTTCTTCTAATTCGATAGTATACCTATTCTAGTATTAACAACTATATTTTTTGTAAGAAATCTTAATTATTACAGTCGTCTGACCAGTTGCTCAATATCCGAAAATGCAATATTCAACCCACTCCTAAATACACGGAATAGACTTTTATCTGTTCTGTGCCTAAATACAACACTCGCTTCAGTACTCCACGGAGCCACCATAAAAGATGTTGGTTCTTCGATGTAGGTGATCTACAATCTAAAAGACTGGTTATCAAAGCAAAACGGATTCTGAAGCCTAATAGCCCGTGATAAGTCTAGGATGAAAATAACATTGTAATTAAAATAAACGGTGATGGAACGAACCAATCCGTACGCACAAACTAGTCTCAGATAACATAGTAATAAATAGGGTTTTAAAACGTGTAAGATATACACAATTTGTTAAGTGAAATGTGAGAAGTGTAGGCTGTCCGGTTAGTAGGTGGGTTCTGCAATTAGCATTTTTAAAATTATAAATCTAATATATCAAAATCTCGTTTTACAGTGTTTGCTATCTAAGTCCTCCAAAACGGCTAGACCAACATTGTTTTCTGTGTTTATTTGATAGGTCTGAGAATTAGGGCGTAGATATTTTTTTTTTCTGGCGGTTATCGAACCCGCGACACGAAGCGTAACAGCCAATCGCTCACCCACTGTGCCAACCGTTATCAATTATGTGTTTCCCTAATTATGTTAGCTAAGTATCAGTATTTTACATGAAACGACTGTCATTTTAACTTGCACAATCCAGTAACCTGCTGTAACCACAGTGTTTCATAACTGGTATCAGATTTTCAAGCCTCTAAAAGCGTTCGAAGCTGCGCTTCGTTTTAAAGAGCTTTTTGACACACGATGATGACCCATCCAAAAACTGACCTTGGAAAGAGCTGCTTACTCTCATAATACAACTTCTGTGACAAATCTTGAGCTGAAAATAATTTATAATTAGCTACAAGCTCTTCTCCAGATAGAGATTTGCATCCCAACATTTTTGCCGTTTTAATATTATCTCGTGGATCCCTAAAAAGAATTTCCCAGTCCATTTATCTGAGCGACTGTTATTAATTACGGTATTAGCCGTTATCCGTCAGTTTCTAACTTATCAACGGCCAACCGTGTAATTTTGATAGGAAAAAATATCCCCAATTTGTCAATGGAAGCTAAGTAGGCTGACAATATTTTTTGCCTTTGCCTCCGAAGCGAAAGTAATTAAAAGAGGTTGATTGGAATAGTTTATGGTACGGTTTGAAATTCTTAATTTTCTATGGGCTCAAGAATGTTGCTGGTTGATTGATGATGGTTGATTAAGATGTAAATAGGTAGGTACTTGTCATTCTTATGACACAACAAAATATATTTACAGTAGTCAGTATATAAAACGAACGAGAAAGAGGGTAGACCGATTCGTCTGCTCATAAACGTTGAACGAGTGAACTGAAGTAATTGCGGGTGGCAATTACTTCAGTTCATCCGTGATCATGGCGCTCGCAAAAGTGCCGAAATATCGGAAACTCGAAAAGTTTCCGATATTTCAGCACAATGGTAAATAACCCGTTTAAAGTTCTAATGATACTGTAAGTGACCATGTCAGTTTAAAAACTTATAGTCAGTCAGAGTAGTGTTTGCGCGCACGCGACAAGTCATGTCGCTCCCACAGAGTACAACGTGTAATTTAAAGGGTACCAAGGGTATACATACCAAGTGCATGGCTTCTTTGGATGATAACAAACGATATGGCAAGGGTTTTGTAATCCTAAGTCTACATGTGTAGAGCTTATTACAAGTATCAATACACTGATACCAGAGACCGAAATTTCAAATTAAGAAGAACGAAGAGAATTATCGTGTTATTGGCAAGTGACGTGGAAAGTTATTGACCCTCGTAGTGCTGTGACACGTTTGTTATGATTGGTATTCAAGAAATATATGAAACCGATAATTTGGTATCAATTCTTTGAGTCAGTTATTTTGAGCTGAAACTGTGCATAGAGACTCCATACCAGATGTTGTCTTCAGCCCTTTTGGATAGATATGGGGTTTCCATTTCACAGTGTATATAGAAGTATATATATTCGCTCCCCTGATACGGGCGAGCACGGACGGGTCTTCAGTGTTTCGTATACTCTATATCCACGTGAAAGTGCAAAATGTGTTTTATTGGACCCCTAGACATTAGAGTCAGTATTTAAATCTTCAAGGCCCATTTTCTAACATAAAATATTCAGCCTATAACGTCGCCACAGCTCGGTCATAGAAAGGGGGCTTTCTATGAGAGGGAATGAGCCGTAATCCACCACTCGGGCGCAGTGAGGGTTGATGGATTTCACCTGTCTTTGGATTTTCAGTCCTAGGACAAGCCAGTTTTCTCATGATTTTTGCCTTCACCGTTTTGTCAGTAGTGTCATGATGAAAAATACTCAAAATAATGGACCTGCCTGGGTTCGAACCGACCTATAACTCAGAAGTCATGCCTGTTACCACTGGGCCACTGCCATGCCGCTCACTTGAATCAAGCTATCACATACACACTTTGACAACAAACACTTTTACCCCAGTTTCCCGGCAGTCGCCGCATTGAGCCAGGGAGGCTCACGTGCCCGTGAGGTGGAGTCGCTGGACTTGTCCAGCACGTCCACCTCACCGGCACCGAACATTGAGCGAGCGCAGAGCGCCGCTCCGAGGAGGAAGGGGGCGCTGGTGCTCGGGTCGGAGACCGACTCGGCATCGGACGCCGAGAGCTTCCAGAGTTTGATCTCTGGAAGCGCAGTGAGGAGCGACGAGGGGGGCGCCGACAGGAGGAAGGAGTTCCTCAAGCGCCCCCGCGACGATGAGTCGTCGTCGGAGGAGGGGCTTGTCTCGGCCCGTAAGATCCCCACTAGTGTGCGGGGTAAAGGCCGAGGCAAGACCTCGGGGAGGGGGCCTCCCTCTGGAGAGCCCAACACTGGTCTGGCCCCGAGCGAGGCCAAACTAGAAGAGGCCGTGGCGGCTGCCATCCGTACCATCTCGCGGAAGCGCAACCGGAAGAGTAAGGAGGACGCGATCGGCGAAGCCATGGCCTCCATCAAGGCGGCCGCGCGGACTTACGGCGGGGCTCCGGCTGCAAGGGACGACATGTCCGATCTGCGGCCGGAGGTCACCCGCCTGACTGCCGCCATAGACGCTCTTCAGAGGGAGAACGCCGCCCTCAAGGCGGACCTGGCCGCAATCCGGGGAGCCGGCCAGCGGAATGCGCCGCCGCGGGGCCAAGAGGAGAAAGGCCGGCCCACACCAGCGGAGGACTCGGTTCTCGACCTGGTGCGACAGGAGCTGGCCGCCTTCCAGCAGCGGTTCTCCGTATTGGAGAGCCGCGTGCTGCGACCCCCGCTGGCGGCGACTTCGTACGCGGCTGCGGCCGCGTCCAAGCCTCCCCAGACGACGACGAGGCCGCCTCAGGCGAAGACGGCCACGGTGCGGACGGCACCAGTGACGGCGGCCCCTGCGAGGGCAAAAACGGCCCCGGCCAAGCCGAAATCGGGCCCATCAAAGCCGCCTCCGACCCCGACACCTGCGGGGCCGAAGCAGGCGGCCAGAAAGAAGAAGGCCCAGGCCGGGAACCAGCCGTCCCAGCAGCCTCCTCCAAAGACTCCTCCGGCCGGCGCCGACTGGCAAGTGGCCGGGGAGAAGAGGAAGGCTGCTGGCGCAGCCAGGTCCTCGCGGCGTAGGGAAAGACGGAGGCGGCGAGACGCCGCGGCGCGATTGCGCGCCCCCAAGACCGCGGCTGTGGTGATCACACTGCAGCCGGACGCGGTGAAGAGGGGCGTGTCGTACCGCGACGTGCTCGCGAAGGCGCGGCAGGTGATTGACATCACGGAGCTCGGCATCACCGGTGGCCTCCGTCACCGGGTCACTGCGACGGGGGCTCGGATGTTAGAGATCCCCGGCGCGGACAGTGGCCCTACCGCTGACGCTCTGGCCGAACGGCTCAGAGCGTCCTTAAATGCGGAGGAGGCCCGAGTCTCCAGACCCACCAAGCGCGCAGACATGCGCATATTGGGTCTGGATGACTCCGTGACGGCCGAGGAAGTGGTGGCCGCCGTAGCCAGGACTGGGGGGTGCCCTCCCGATCAGGTGAGGGCGGGCGCCCTGCGTCCTGGCTTCACGGGGGGGCAAACCATTACGGTTAGCTGCCCCGTCCCGGCGGCCAAAAAGATCCAGGAGGGCCGAAGGCTCCTGGTTGGTTGGGTGTCTGCGCAGGTGAAAGTCCTGGACCCCAGACCCCTGAGGTGCTTCCGCTGCCAAGTGGGCAACCATGCGGCATGCGTGTGCACCTCGGAGGTAGACCGCAGCGATAGGTGCTTCCGCTGCGGTCAGCCCGGTCACAAGGCCGGCTCGTGCTCCGCCCCGCCTCACTGCTTCGCATGTGAGGCGGTTGGCAAGCCGGCCGATCACCGGGCTGGGGGCAAGTCCTGCGCCCCACCCACCAAAGCCAGGCGCAGAGGTAGGCCCTCTGCCGCCGTCGTCACCGCCACCGCCGCCGCCGCCGCCGCCGTCGCTACTGCCACCGCCGTCGCCGTCGTGGCTGAACCCCCGCGAGGGGCCCTGGAGGAGGCTGCAATGGATCCCGATTAATGGCCCCATTGCGCTTCCTCCAGGCGAACATCAACCACTGCGCCGCTGCTCAGGAACTTTTGCTCCAGAGCATGGCGCAGTGGTTGATCAACGTCGCCGTGGTCGCCGAGCCGTATTTTGTCCTGCCCAGGAACGACTGGGTGGCGGACTTGGACGGCTCGGTGACCCTCGTTTCGTCGGCCGCCGCCGGTACCCCGCCCCTCGATCGCGTCAAGAGAGGGCGTGGGATCGTCGCAGCACGGTTCGGAGAGATCGCTGTGGTAGGCGTTTATTTCTCCCCGAACCGAACTCTCGCCGAGTTCCAGAACTCCCTAACGGAGCTGGGAGACGTCGTCGTCGCCCTCGGTTCCCTCCCCGCCCTCGTCCTCGGGGACTTCAACGCCAAGAGTCCGGCTTGGGGTTCCCGGTCCACGGACTATAGGCGGGGCAGGATGCTCGAGCACTGGGCCCGTGCGCAGGGCCTGGTGATCGAGAACCGGGGTTCTGTCCCCACGTGCGTGCGGTTTACGGGCGAGTCGGTGGTGGACGTTACGTTCGCCACCCCCAGCCTGTCACCGCGCGTCACCGACTGGCGCGTTATGGAGGAGGTGGAGACCTATTCCGACCACCGGTATATCCGGTTCGACGTCTCCGCCCAGACCCCAGACGCGCCGGTCCGACGGGACCTGAGTGGTCCGCGATGGGCGCTGAAGCAGATGGACCGGGAGCTATTCCTGGAAGCCTCGATCGTGCAGGCCTGGGGGTCACCCCCGGACAGGCCTGCCGACATAAACGACGAGGCGGAGTGGTTCCAGGAGGCCATGTCGGAGATCTGCGACGTGGCCATGCCCCGGGTCCGGCAAGGACGCGCCCGGCGTCAGCTGTACTGGTGGTCGAGCGAGCTAGCAGCGCTGCGCGAAGCGTGCGTTGCGGCACGACGCCGGTACACCAGGTTCCGCAGGCGCCGCACCCGACCTCCGGATGCGGCGACTGTAGAGGCGGAGCTGTACGAGGGTTACAGGGCAGCGAAGGCCGTCCTCCGAGACGAGATCTGGCGGGCCAAGGAACTGGCCCGGGAGGAGATGCTGGCGACTCTGGACGGGGACCCATGGGGCCGCCCCTACAAGTGGGTGCGAGAAAAGCTCCGCCCCTGGGCTCCCCCGTTGACGCAGAGTCTCCAGCCTCAGTTCTTGGAGGACGTGGTGAGCGCCCTGTTCCCATCGCGAGGGGAGCACGCTCCCCCGCCCATGGCTCCGTCTCCGACGGAACCTGAAGCTGGCGCAAACGCGGACCACAGCGACGACGACGTCTACGACGCTCCAGAGGTGACCGAGGTAGACTTGAGAGTGGCGGTACAACGGCTCAAGGCCAAAAATACCGCCCCAGGACCCGACGGCTTGCCAGGGAAAGCGTGGGTCCTGGCCTCGGAGACTCTCGGGCCTCGACTAGGGGGGCTCTTTAGCGCGTGCCTGGAGAGGGGCCAGTTTCCGCTTCGCTGGAAGACGGGAAAGCTGGTCCTGATCCAGAAAGCCGGGCGCCCTGCGGACTCTCCGTCCGCATTCCGGCCCATCGTGCTGCTCGACGAGGTGGGCAAGCTCTTGGAAAGAGTGATTGCAGACCGCCTCTTCGGGCACCTGAATCGGGTGGGCCCGGATCTTGCGGAGTGCCAGTTTGGCTTCCGCAGGGGGCGCTCGACGGTGGATGCTGTCATGCGCGTGAGAGCCCTCACGACGGGGGACGCGGTATCCCGGGGCAGGGTCGTCTTGGCGGTGTCTTTGGACATCACCAACGCCTTCAACACCCTGCCCTGGAGTTGCATCAGGAAGGCACTCCGGTATCACCGGGTGCCGACCTACCTCCGTCGCATAGTCAAGGACTACCTGACGGACAGAGCCGTCATCTACCCCGGTCACCGGGGAGAGTGGAACCGGCGAGAGATGTCGTGCGGTGTCCCACAGGGTTCGGTCTTGGGGCCGCCCCTGTGGAACATCGGATACGACTGGGTGCTGCGCGGCGACCTCCCTGACGGCGTCAGCGTAGTATGTTACGCTGACGACACGCTCGTCCTGGCGCAGGGAGAGTCGCACCAGGCGGCGGCCGACCTGGCGACGCAAGCGGTTGCGACAGTCGTTCGTAGGATCCGGCAGTTGGGACTCGACGTGGCGCTGCACAAGACCGAGGCCATGTGCTTCCATGGCGGTCGGAACGCGCCACGGTCCGAGTCCCACATAACGGTGGAGGGGGTTCGCATCGGCGTCGGGAGGACGATGAAGTACCTGGGACTCGTCCTCGACAGCCGGTGGAACTTCAGGGAGCACTTCCTGAGTTTGGCCCCAAAGCTGAACCGGGCAGTAGCCGCCTTCAGGCGACTCCTGCCTAATCTCAGCGGGCTAAACGCCTCCTGCCGAAGGCTGTACGCCGGCGTCGTGCGGTCCATGGCCCTCTACGGGTCCCCAGTGTGGGCCCTGTGCATCCGGACGCGACCACTAAAGTTGGTCGCATGCCAGAGGGTCATGGCTATCCGAATGATCCGGGGATACCGCACGATCGCCGGCGAATCGGCCAACCTCCTTGCCGGATTGCTGCCCTGGGATCTGGAGGCGACTGCCCTCCAGCGCGTCTATGAATGGCGCGTGGAGGCGCAGCGCCGGGGCGTATCCCCGCTGCCTCGAGAAGTCGAGGCGCGGCGGGAAGAGCTCCGGCGCGATCTCAGGGCAGTATGGAGGGAACGACTGTCGCAACCGACGGCCGGGCACGCCGCAATTGCGGCGGTAAGACCCCTCTTTGAGGAGTGGCTAGATCGGCGTCACGGCGTCCTGACCTACCGCATGACGCAGGTCCTCACCGGACACGGAAGTTTCGGGAGGTACCTGTGTCTGATGGGTAAGGAAGAGACGCCTGGGTGTCACCACTGCGAGGGTCGCCCTGAGGACACAGTCGAGCACACGGTGCAGGACTGCCCAGCTTGGGCAGAGCACCGACGTGTCCTCACGGCGACAATAGGCGGAGACCTCTCGCGCCCGGCCTTGGTCGAGGCCATGCTGCGGGGCGAGAGGGAGTGGGAAGCGGTCGCCTCCTTCTGCGAAGCAGTCATGCTTCCGAAGGAGGAGGCGGGCCGCGTGAGGGAGAGGATGGCGTCCTCCCTCCAGCCCAGCCGCAGTGGTAGACGCCCACGGCGTCGGACGTCGGCCGACGATCTCCGGCCACCGTAGGCGCGGGCATGCGGACAGCGAGTAAAGGGCAACTCGCTGTCCGACCATGGACCATGCCCGGGTCGACGGCGCGTCGTGTTCCACGCGCGCCTCAAAGAGCGTCAGCAACATGACGAGGCCCCCTCTGCAGAGGGCCGAAGCCCGCCGGGGTCGTGGGACTCATCCCGTTACCGTGGCCCCGGTATGTAAAGGGTTATTGAAGGAACACCGTGGATTTTAGTCAGTAAAAGTCTGACAGTCCCTCCCACCCTGCCCGGAGTGGGAGGACTTATTTGATAATTTTACCACGCTAAAAAAAAAAAAAAAAAAAAAAGCTATCACATAATCATTGTGACAAATTGTCAAACGAACTTCACACTACAGACATCTATAATTCTTGTTCTCCTCTCTCTGGTAGTTTATAGCAAGCTAGTATATTTTTCACCTCTACTAATCTCCACACAAAGACAAACCATAATCATTCCCACTAACAATTATCACACATCATTTACCGTTAAAACATCAATGTATTGTCACTAAGCTGTCATTCAAACGTCATCACCTCTAATGTCAAGTTGACTTTGACACTTTAGTGGCACAAACACTAATTTGTCAGTAAGTTATCGCTAATTATTGCCGAGTCGCTGCCATCTCGTTTCTCAGCGATTTGTTAATCATAAAACATCAGAAACATGCAGAGATATAAATGTGTCTGAAGTGTCATTCCTTTCGATGTTAAGAGGTGGGACTAAATTTAGAATTTTAGTGTTGCCCGCGTGGGATTTTGTTTAAGTCGGTTTTCATTTAATGGTATTATGAATAATCTATTAATTTAGTACCTATGATTTGAAATTGTTGAATTAGTATTGTATTATTTTGCTTGGGTTAAATTGCGTCGTTACTCTAGTGGTCTGAAGAGTGACCGATGAGCAATTGGTCGGACAAAAGGTGCTATTGAGTGTCTAATCCCAGAGTTTGGAATGATACCTTCGTTCGTGCCTGGGGAAGTTTCCGGTCGTGTCGGATTGCCGTCCCATTGGACTATGATAGTAAAGGAACAGAGATTGTACCTGTTCCTGTGCACATACTTATGCACTAGGTATCTCCTGCGTAAGATAAGATAAGATAAGATTTCTTTATTTGCTCCAGCGTAGTTGGCTAATCTTCGCCAAGATTGGCGCCGTGGCCGATATTGGTCAGGAGGACTATTCTTTCATTCATCTGTATGGTAAATTATACTCTAAAACCTTCCTCGTTACTTCTATCCATTTCTAAAACTGCGTGAAAATCTTTCTAGAAGATTTTTAGTTTATCGCGAAGACAGACGCGGCGCGGCGGGAGACTTAGTTTTATTAACGTAAGGATAGTAGAGTGTAAAAACAAAATAAACATTTCGAAAAAATTAACGTCGACTTCCGTAATCAAAGTTTTTATTTGAAACTCGGTTGTATTTTTGCATTTGTAGCACTGGCAACACCTTATACTCATCGCAGCCGCATGACAGCATCGAGTAGTGTCACACACACACAGATATGATTTATAGCGAAGCAAAACCAGAAATAAATATACTGACTTAGGTACGGTGTATAGTGCGATGCGAAGCGATAGCGGTAACATCGACTGAAAATTCATAAATGGAAAGTTGGAACGACTTAAAGATGTATAAGTTGGCAATAGTATTTTTCCTACTATTAAAATCTTAAATGAATTTAAAGTTACGTGAAAAAAATGTTTTAAAAGTAGTAAAACTTGTAAACTACCGTCAGCCTTTAAAGCAAGAGTGAACAGGCACCTTCTGGGCTCGCTTGTTCTATCGTAGACCTCATCTATCACTTATCATCAGGCGTAATCGAGGTCAAAAGTCGGCCCATTCGAAGAAAAGGTAAAAAAAGATTAACTTTTGTAGTTATTATTAACAAAACTCAAAACGTTTGGACTTACTCCAGGGTTGACTTCCAGTCTGAAAGGAAGTACCAGTTCTTCACATGAGAGACGCCCATCTGATCTCCAAAATATGAACATATTTAGCAGTTTTGCTTGATATAACCATGGAGGTATCATTGATAGCAAACGGCTGCCTATAAGCTGAAACGTTGGTTGATTAGAAACAAAGAGAAGATCGCAGTACCCTATGACAGGGACGTTGTACACCACGTCACTATTACTGTCGTACCCTATCACGACGGCTGGATGGACATACTTCGGATCAAATCTTTTCATATACCTTTAGCTTCCTTATACCACCAGAAAACAATATAGCAATCTAATCCACCAAGCCCGTAGCGTGAACGTACAACAAGACGAACAGCGATAAGTCAACGTTACATGGTGGAAATCCCACCAAACGCACAAAACGTTTTGGGAATACTTTCATTATACGTACAGCTAAATAGTGGAATTCCCTGCTGGATTCTGTGCTTCCTGATCAACTGTGCTTCTGTACAACTTGGGGGTCTTTAAGTCAAGAGTGAATAGGTTACTTCTAGGTGAGCGACAGTGGCGTAGCTGAAGGTCTGCAGACCCCGCGGCGTGGGGGGGCCTCCAGCTTTAGGGGACCTCAGAGAGTTAAATTTCTTTTTACCAATCTACGTGTATACATTTTAAACCCCAAGCGAGCCAACCCCATGTAACCCAGAACTTCGTGAATCCGAAGCAATCGGAACCTACCTAACACAGGAAGTTTTAAATAAATAAATTTAAAGCAAATTTTAAATAAATTTAGTAAATTTTAGTTCTAGGTTACGTGGGGTTGACTCGCTTGGGTCTTAGGAGTTTTTGGGTTATCGCTGGGTTATAGAGGGCCTTATTGAGATTTTGGCGGGGTGGCCTCTGAAGTTTCAGCTACGCCACTGGTGAGCGAGCTTCATCTTCGACCACATCATCACTTACCATCACGTGAGGTCGCCAAACGCGAGTCTATCTGACGTATGGGCTCGCGTATGACCACCATCATTTTTAGGGTTCCATAGCCGAATGGCAAAAAACGGAACCCTTATAGTTTCGATATGTCTGTCCGTCTGTCTGGCTGTCTGTCCGTCCGTCCGTATGTCACAGCCATTTTATTCCGAAACTATTAAGACTATACATGTTAAACTTAGTAGGTAGATGTATTCTGTGAACCGCTTTCCGATTTTCAGAAAAAAAAAATAATATTTAATATAAAGGGGGGTCCCCATACATGGAACTAGAACTGAAAATATTTTTTTCATGAAACCTATGCGTGTGTGGTATTTATAGACAGGTCTTTAAAAATGATATAAGGGTTTCAAAAACCACTTTTTCATAAAGTCAATCGTTTAAGAGATATAAGCTTCCAAAGTGGTAAAATGTATGTCCCCCCCCTAACTTCTATAATAATGGAGTGAAAAATCTAAAAAAAATACATGTCTGTAGATCGTAAAGTAAACTTTCAACTAAAATTGGTTTGAACGCGATCGGGTCAGCAGTTTTTGAGATACAGGATATTTTCTAAAACCGCAAATATAACTTTGTAATTCATACAAACATCATTTCATCATTTTCATAAAAACAAAATTATTTAGCGTAGTTGTAAAAATGTAAATAAGCTAGTTTTAAGAAATATTTAAGGTTTTTTTATTCGTCAAATAAATATACATATTATATTATGTTATTATAGTTACTACGGAACCCTTCATGGGCGAGTCTGACTCGCACTTGGCCAATTTTTATTGATATAAAAAAGGCAACAACTTGAGAAACAGTTAATAAACTATCTTTTCTCACTTCCTTTTATCTTTATCATAGCATTACTAATAGCCTTGTATATCTCATATCTCGAACTGGACAATTTCCTTAACATATAAAAATGTTTTATATCAATAAAATTTAATATCGTGGGCCACACACCGCGATCGAAAACTTTGAAGGCTTAAAATAAAAGTCGTTCATTTTAGTTGGCGCCTCGTTTAAATGGGACTAAATAGAGCACAATTGAATTTGATATGGTTCTGTGAGACGTACCATACTTGATCTATTTAGATGAGGATTTAAAAATAGTATCTTAGGTACTTCTTCTTACTAATATTATAAATGCGAAAGTTTGTGAGGATAGACGTATAGATGTATGGATGTTAGTTACTCTTTCACGCAAAAACTGCTGAACGGATTTGAATGAAATTTGGTATGTAGTTAGTTGAATAACACATTTATTTATGTATTTATTTATTGACATAAGTTTTACAATAGCATCATAGGAATCTGTAACACTTGCGCTAGTATACACTGTGTTGCAGGTGTTACTGTCTTCCCCTTAATATATAGTAACAATATTCTTATATCATAGAGAAAAATTTTGAAAATGAAATTTAAAGCTAGAGAAAATAATATAAACTAGTAATTTAATAAACTTAATTTAACAATCGTGTTGTCATGCGAGTTGTTTGTGTGTATATCTGTGAATGCATTTGTGTGTTTGTGTGTGTATGTCTGTATATGTATGTGTGTATATCTTTATATGTTTGTGTGTATGTCTGTGTAAACGTGTGTGTGTTTTGCAGAATAGATTTAATATGTTTTTAGAAGATTCTCTACATCATTATAGTCCATTGTCTTTAGCCAGGTATTTAAGACTTGTTTAAATTGGCTAATTTTTATCCCGGAATTCCCACGGAATCGTGATTTAAGCGGGATAACACACCCATGCGAAAGAAGTCACGGGCAGAAGCTAGTAGAAGTAATCTTCGGTTCAAAGCCTGACAGGCATTAGACTTTGTGTCATTTTCATCATCAAGTTCACAAAACGTTAAAGAAAAACATCGTGGGGACACCGGCAACGAAAATCCGAAGACGTGTGACATCCATCGCGCGCCTGGTGGATTGGACCGATTTAAGCAAAAATGATCCAAACCACACAACCCTATTATGTTAAAATATACCTTATTTAGGAGTGCATAGGTCACAAACTCGAAACTCGAAACTCGTTGTGGGTTGGATCATTTTTGCTGAAATCGGTCCAATTACGGCTGATTCTCTCTCATAGAAAGGAGGTCTGTGTCTCAGCTGCGGGAACGTTATAGGCTGATAATACAATGAATTTACATATTAGCTATATTATCACGACGAGTTGCAAGTCTATCGGTTTTCTATCGGTTACATTTCGGGGAGTCTGCGATGGAATTACACAATCTAATACCGCCAAGCCCGTTCCATCATCGTACTACAAGACAAACGGCGATGCGCCATCGTTACAAGGTGGACATCCCACCCATACGCACAAAACGTTTTGGGAATACTTTCATTGTGCGTACGGCTGAGTGGAATTCCCTGCCCGGAGTCTGTGTTTCCTGATTGCTATAACCTGGGAGTCTTTAAGTCAACAAGAGTGAATAGGTTACTTCTAGGCAAGCGTGCTCCATCTTCGACCACAACATCACTTACCATCAGGTGAGATGATGGTCAATCGCAAGCCTATTCTGAATAAAAAAACATATCATCCGCACATTATGGACACCGAACTTATACGCACAAAGCGTTTACTTACCTTGAGCGTTAAGCTAAGGATTGAAATTCTCTACCGAGGTTTGTATCTATGACCTAAAGTCGGCTATCTACGACCAGAGAAGTCTTCTAAGAGTGAATAAGTTACTTCTAGGAAAATGTGCTACACCATCGCTTAACATGAGGTGTCACGTGGTAAAACCGCTTGCAGCTGTAAATATATCGATCGACCTGAAAGTTAAGTCTCTATTCTCAATAGTAATCTTAGCTAGACCTACCAATCTAGTTTTATCCAGGGTATTGCTGGCAGAATCAGATAAATGCGCCAAATGCCAAATTAAGAAAGGAGCTTTTGGATTTTGACTTATCATAGTTTACCAAAAAATTAAGTGTTGTTTTATGAGTAAAGAGAGTGAATGTTTTAATTTTATTATAATTGTATTATATTATTCATATTGTGTAATAAGTGATTCAATGAAATTTAAAAAAAGTCTTCTTTAGGTACCTACTCCTGAAAAAAAAAAACAGTCGTTTCGGCAGTTATACGGCTTTTGTTAAAAAAATGGAATAAACAAGTATGTCACTTATTCTATTCATCCGGAATATCCTCAAAATATTCTAGTTTCTGGTCTAATTCGGCTTTTAACCTACAACCTAGTCTTTAAAACATTATAAAAAACAAACCCATTAAGACCTATTAATGCCACTATATCTCGTATTGTTCCCAACAAATGCGCGCCATCAAACCAGCCGCCATGATGAAAAAAATTGACAGATGTCAAAATAGCATTTTCGTGTATGATGGACGAGGATGATTGTTTAATGGGTTAGAGGTGTGAGCTACTGCTTGTTTTTTTTTTTCTATTATGAAAGAAATATCTTAAGTAGAGATTATGTGAGTCATTTGTTAAATATTTGTTGAGATGTTGGTGTCCCTCGTTGATAAATGCAACGTTAACGGTGGCGGTTTTATCTCACGTTCTCAAAGCGGGAAAAATAAGTCGGATATGCAGTCGCAACCTACATGTTAAATTCTGGTATTCAGTTGCATATAGACTGGAGCCCCTCCATAATTAGGAGAAGGCATATCATAATGATATTATTGGTAGTACTTTTCCATTACATTCTTAATTCTTTAAATGTGACTCTTCTGATAGCCTGTTATGTAACCTTCTGGTGTACATATACATTTACACTAGCAATTAGTGTTGATTGATAGATCTGTATTTATTGTTACTTGTAGGTAGGTACTGTATTATGCTTGGCGAAAATATATCTCATCAATTTCTTTATTGAAAACAATGTTATAGAAAAACCTATTTACAAAACCCTTATTTATGTTATAATTGCGAAAGTCTCTGGCTGTTACGCTTTCAAGGCTAAGCAGCTGAACTGATTTCGGTGAAAATTGGATGGAGGAAGATATTTGCAGAAACGATTTTAGTGAAAATTGCTATGGAGATATTTGAAGAAAAGCTTCTGCTTTAAAAAATGAACACCAATAGAGATGCGAACGCAGTCGCGAGAAACAGCTAGTATATTTCACACCTTGTGCTATCAATCTTTGTCAAAACGTAAATATACACGACAAAATCAAATTCCACTATTAACTTAAAACCCACAGCGCATCTGACCTCGGTCAAACCCAAAAAAACACCGCCAATTCGATGTTGCCATCAAAATAAATACTAATGTCAATCTATCTGAAACACAATATCACGACACTTGTATTTTTTTGAAGACCACACTGAATGAGGTTTATAAAAAGAGTTTTGATGATAAAAGTTAAAGCTATTAATTCTCATCATGTGGACTGACTGGATTCATCATTTTGCCTTTAGTTTAAGGCTAGGCTATACGTCTTAGGCTAGTGTTAAGCGATAATATATCACACAGCGTTGGGTTACAGGATCGGTACACCTGCAAGCGAGAGTGTCTCGTATTTGATAGATTTTGGTGATTGAAACTGCTCGTACAATATCTAAAACAGAAATGTTTTATGTTTGTCCCGTGTGCGTTCTAAACCATTGATCAGATTGTTATAAAATTTTGGCAGGATGTTGTGAGGAGGCGGGAGATTGTTTCTGCACAAAAAGTCCAGTATAATACAGACACTTCTTTAGTAAACAGCATTGCAATGAAGATAGTTAAGCCAGTTGTTGAATTCTTAATAAGTGTCATAATTATGAGATGTGTACTTTTTGGCAAATAAAAAAAAACTTATTATTATTATTATTTACACGAAAGTGTCTTTGTTTGTTCTTCTTTCATGTCAATAAATAGGTCAATGCGATTTTTATGATTGAAACCCTTGAAAGAGACATATA
Organism: Tholera decimalis; assembly: GCA_943138885.2. NCBI lineage: Eukaryota > Metazoa > Arthropoda > Insecta > Lepidoptera > Noctuidae > Tholera > Tholera decimalis. Next base: position 21,192,522 of record OW964578.2, on the reverse strand, counting down.
AGACATATAAGCTCCTTTTTTAATGCAGAAATTAATGCTTTCAGGCAAAGCCCTCGACAGAAGCTTGTATGTTATTACTTTTGACTTATGGTCTTCTGCGTCTCGTTTTTTTATGTAACAATAACAATCAAATTTATTGCCTGATAAGAAGTTTCAGTTCCATTCATGTCATTGTTTGGATGTGTCTTTACCTAGGACATAACTATAGCGATTAGCTTGGAAATACATTATAGAGGTTTAAATTCTACTTCTTACGATAACCATCCATACTTACTTACTTAATAATATTACAAAGTCAGTTTGTTTGTTCTTATTTCGCGTAAAAGGCTGGAGAATGACATAAGCTAATTGTTTTTGAAGAAAAAAATATTTCACGCGGGCGAAACCACAGACAAAAGCTAGTAAAAAATAATTGCCACACGAAAAAATATCTTTAAACTTTCAACATCATCGCTTACGGAGAGATAGTGGTCAAACGCTAGCCTATATTAATGAAAAAATCTTACGAATCTATTCTTGTTCTACCGCCTTCCCGTTACCCTTTACCCGTCTATTCTGTGTGGGTGACAGTGTGTCTCTCCGGTATACAGTGTCCGGTTACCGGTGGTTCTAAAAATTAAGTCATCACTCACAACATTCTCGTAGCTTTATTTTTTTCAATGCCATACGTGACGGCGTTATGTGATATGTAACTAATATTATAGATGCGAAAGTTTGTGAGAATGTTTGTTACTATTTCACGCAAAAACTAGTGAACGGATCTGAATTAAATTTGGTAAGTAGATAGCTGGCATCCTGGAATAACACATAGACTACTATTTTTATCCAGGAATTCTTACGGGATCGAGATTTATGCGGGAATCCCTCCCACGTGAATGATGTCGCGGACAGACCAATAGTTTTTATGATTTTTTTTTTAGTATGGGTTGACCTCCAGGGTAAAGCAAAACTATTATTTCTAAAGAGAAAATTAATCATCAATGTGGTTAGAATTTACATTACTAGCACTCTTGTTAACCCTCCAGTTAAATATTATGCTTGTGTCTGGAGTGAGTTCACGGCAATAGTGTAATGCCTAAAAACTTAGCCGTTAGACTGTAGACGCTTCGACACTTATCGAGGTCCTTTTGTGAATAAGTGATCGTCATAACGTTGAGATTCGTCACCTTGGAAAAGCATGTTCAATACAACAATGCTTTCAGGGTGTTGATGGGGTTGCCGCGCTACTGCAGTGCCTCTGGCATGTTTGCAGAGGCAGGTATAGATGGCTCCCATGCCATCATGCGCAAGCGATGGGCTTCAATCATGTCCAGGGTACGCGTCAGCCCCAACAGCATCCTGAACACTAACAGACAGGTGGGGCAGCCCCATACTGGAACATTGGATACGCCTAATATGGCCGCCTGAACTTAAATTTATCACATTTCGTTTGTTTTTCTATAACCAATGGATGCCGTATATCCTATGCCTACTTACAAACTTTGATAGAAATAAATACAAATTCTATTAAGAAAACAGCTCTTGCATAACGCCATCCAAATTTCTTTTATAATCCTTATTTTGACAGCAAACTCTTGAATGGAGAAAAAAACGAGTGTGCGAGCGAGACGCCGCTATTCGCGAAACAGAGACAGAACTATTTCACTCTTTGGGTGGCATAGTGACTCACGTCCAAGGGATTAAAAAACGTATTTTTTTTGTTTTAAGAACCACGTGTCATACTTTTAGTTGGCAAGTGGGTTGGTAATGAAAAAGTGGATAAATATTGTTGGGTTAAGTGTCAGTTGGCAAGGTTTGGAAAAGGATGGGTGGGTGTTAAGTGTTGTTTTTTTCGTTTGCTGTTGTTGTTTTTTTTTTGGTTGTCGAGTATTTGTCTAGGATGATGAGTCAATTAAGGGACCTTTTTAGTAGAGATGCTAGGTCACTCTTGCCCTCAATCACGCCTGATGGTAAGCGATAGATGAGGTCTCCAATGGAACCAGCAAGCCTATTAGATGCCTGTTCACTCTTGCTTTAAAGGCTGACGGGTCTTATGTGGCAGGGAACACAGAAGCCGGCAGAGTGTTCCACACCCTGGATGCGCGCCCAATAAATGTAGAGGAGAAGCGCTTAGTGATCGTAAGCGTGACTGCAAAGCAAGAGGTCTCGGGTTCAAAAAACTCCCGACTCTGGTAGAAAGTGCTGTTGGGTTTCTTGTTAGAAAGAACAATGGCAGTCACCCATACATTAATTTAGCTGAGATTAAATTTTTGCGTCTTTAAATGAAAAATATCTTGTTTAACTCGGCGTCAACTTCTGAATAAGTTTGTGCAAGAATTTTTGTTCGAGAAGTCTGAGAATAATAGAAATTCAGTCATGTTATGTCAGGTCATGTGAAAATTATAGAAAACCGAAAACAATCGAGAGCAACACAAGACACAATATTCAAGCATCTGTGACATGAACATTTTTTTTTAAGTAAATTAGTTCCTGACGGAACAGATCTTAGACCATGCTGCCTAGTAATCAGTTAACCATAGATTATACATATAAATATTTGTCTTGAGGGTAATGTGACATGAACAATCAACAGTTGTCAAACCAAGTAAAATTTTTTTTGACTTGGGATAATAGTTTTTTTTTGCCAGTCATTAATTGAAAGTAATTCATTTATTTTTACACTACAATATTTTACCTACCTACAAAGAACTGATTTTATTACAATAATATTGCACTTACTGTCACTTGGCAGAATAAATACAAAATGGCATCACTAATTGTCAATGAAAAAATCAAATAACTATTCATTTAAAATATTTTTTTATCCGGACTTAACTAGGTAATGTGATACTTTGAAAAAACGTAGAAAAATAATAGAACTGCCTCCGTATATAAGTCACTTTTAGACGCTCAAATTAAAGTCAGCTAAGCTTTCGCCATTGTTCTTTCTCAGTAGTAGCCCGGAGTCTGGAAGTTGCTGGTATGATAACCCCCGTGCCTCGAAAAGCATGTAAAGTGGTTGTTCCTGCGCCTGATCTGTCTCCGGTCGTGTCGGATTGCCGTCACATCCGACTATGAGAGTCAAGGAACAAAGTCTCCATATCTCCTACACCGATGGCGAATCAATTATGACTAGGTATGAGATCAAGAAATCGATTAAAAAGACTATACCTACAACGTGTAACGGAAACCCCATATCTATCCAAAAGGGCTGAAGACAACATCTGGTATGGAGTCTCTATGCACGGTTTCAGCAGAAAATAACTGACTCAAAGAATTGATACCAAATTATTGGTTTCATATACTTCTTGAATAACAAACGTGTCACAGCACTACGAGAGTCAATAACTTTCCACGTCACTTGCCAATAACACGATAATTCTATTCGTTCTTCTTAATTTGAAAAATTCGGTCTCTGGCATTCAGTGTATTGGAATTTGTAATAAGTTCTACACACGTAGACTTAGGATTACAAAACCCTTGCCATATCGTTTGTTATCATCCAAAGAAGCCATGCACTTGGTATGTATATACCCTTTAAATTACACGTTGTATATTGACCAAGCGTGTTATGTTTACCGCCTTTAAACTTATAAATATTGTGTCTTAGCCATTATTTTTAATTAGGTATGGGCTTCTGAGCTTCAGAAGAGGTGGGATAGGATTTGCCGAACACACAAAAAATACGTAAATACTTAACTTCAACTTATGACTCATATAAAGTTCACATAAAATGGATTTAGTGGCTTATCTATGAGTTTTATGCGACATTATTTTTATGACTTAAAGTCTTGTACACGAGAGCGTAGGCATTAACTACACTCATCGATGTTTATAACCGTGTCATTATCAGCTTAGACTTTGCTTAACGATGTTGGGGTCAGCTTCCAGTCTAACCGGAAGGAGTGTCTGCCTATCTGACCTCTACAACCCAGTAACTGGGTAGCACGATACCCCTTGGGAAGACTGGTCAGATTTACTGGCTTCTGACTACTAAAGACCGTCATAAGTTTATTCTATAAGTCCTACTATCCTACCAATATAATAAATGCGAAAGTTTGTAAGGATTTATGTATGTTTGTTGCTCTTTCACGCAAAAACTACTGAACGGATCTCAATGAAATTTGGTAAGTAGATAGTTGATATCCTGGAATAACACATAGGCTACTTTTTATTCCGGAATTCCCACGGGTACGGAATTTACGAGGGAGAAACCTCCTATGCGAACGAAGTCGCTGGCAAAAGCTAGGAACTTTACTATACCAAGTGATAAAGCTTTTATGCACAACAGTTGGCCGATAAAATTATACATTACAACACATTTATTGTTACAATTTCCTGTCACTAGTTTTAGAAATAACGTAAATCCCAGAAAGTGACGTTCTTGCACGTTTCCCAAGTAAATATGAGAAATATCTTAGGGTTGAAGAATTACAACTACAGGGGTGGTACTTTGGTCTGCGGCGAGTCGTGTTGCACGCGCGCTTCAAAGAGACATCAACACCAGTGACCCCATAGGGTCATTGCCTGCCGGGGTTGCGGGAATGCTCTAACGAGATACCGCGGCCCCGGAACTTAAAGGCAGCTTAAGGAACAGAGTGGGTTTTTAGTCAGTAGAAGACTGACACTCCCTTCCGTTCGGTCATTCGATGATTTTCCCACCTCGAAAATACTTTGTATAGGCTTTTAAAAGTAATTTTTAAAGGAGCCACGATAGTTTATTTGGTTTCATAAATTGAAATTACATGAGTGTCTTTCAGTCTCGGAGTGGTCCTGGACTGGCCACGTCTGCCGCATGCCCAATGAGTTGTGATCCAAAATGACCACTTTCTGGAACCCTGACACAGCTAGAAGGCGTCGCGGTTGACCTCGTAGAAGATAGTGGGACGAGATGGATCAAACCAACGACCAGTGGATTACTTTGGCCCTGGACAGAACCACCTGGAAATCATGTGGTATCGGTCAATTCTCAAAAGCTATATTGTGAATGTGAGAGCAATGTGGGAAAACAACGAATTATATGAGTAGACTAGTACTCACGCGGGGCTTCGCTCCCGTGGATTCTATCACGGTAAAAACATAACTCTCCTGTTTTGCAGTCGCGTAAAAAGTAGCCTATAACCTTCCTCAAGCTTCAAGCTACTTCCATACCAAATTGCATTCAAATCCACCCAGTACTTTCGATGATTAGCGCGTTCAAGCAAACAAACAAATAAACTTTTTCGCTTTATAATATTACTAGTACTCACGCGGGGCTTCGCTCCCGTGGATTCTATCACGGTAAAAACGTAACTCTCCTTTTTTGCAGATGCGTAAAAAGCTTCAAGCTACTTCCATACCAAATTTCATCCAAATCCACCCAGTACTTTCGAAAATTAGCGCGTTCAAGCAAACAAACAAACAAACTTTTCCGCTTTATAATATTAGTATAGATTAGTATAGATTACCGCACTGTCTGGCAGTTTGGGTGCTTTATACGGCCTACCCAAATATCCTTGCTTTGGTTCATCAAATCGTTCGAGCTTAAGGTTCTAAGTTGAGCTACGCGATAACTGACAAATGCTTGCACTGTTTGGACGATCCTGCTCAAATTTGTGTGATTCTGTCCTCTAAAGGGCGCCTCAGACATAAACCTACTTGGCTCTCATATGATTTGATCACTATAGATAGTATGGACTTTAAAAGAGACGTTGACCTCTAAGTTTTTTTTTCAGTGTTTCTTCTCAGAGTACTCAGTTAGTAAACACTGGCCTCATCTTGTTTATATTTACGAAAAAATAATGACTGGAATAGTTATTTATAACCATAGAGTTATAATAATAACTATATTCTAAGTTTATAACCTATTTGCAAAATAAACATCATTATTTCATTATTTGTGCTATTAATTACCACTTTGCAAAGTAAACTTTGTTTGTAATTAAAACGAGAACGCCTCCGCTATAATTAGCATTCCTACTCAATTCCCAGAGGATGCAATACCTATGACGCACAGAACCGTATCCCCTATATGACCAAGCTCCAGGCTATATTACAAACACTAAAGGAATGCCAGCATTCTGGTAGGCACTAATTACAATTCGCTACACTAAGCGCTAAAATTTGATGATTCAATCTTCGAGTTTGGGGTCCGGTAGCGTTTTTGGGTTGTGGAAACCATTTGATAGAGTTTCAGATGTTAAAACTTTGTCGGTCAAGGTAAGAAATGTAGAAGATGATTTTGAGGTATCTTACTTAAAAATCGTTTAAATTCAGCCTACGACAGCCACGACCATAATCTGCCCGGCCTTTCCAGTCTAACCAGTCAGCTGAATTCCAGTGTTTTACATAGAGCGACTATAATAATCTTACTAGATATCGAACTGAAATAGACTACGATCTGTCAATCGTTAAATTGCCAACTGTCCAAAAGCCGTCTCTGATTGGTCAGTTTTGCTGTGAGAAGTGCTTTGACCATACAGTTACGAATAATACAACTAATAAGCACGCGAGTTGCGTTCCGTTGAATGTCATTTCACAATTTCACGCGCAGTATGGTATGGCTCACAATTTATCGACAGATTACAATCTCGTGAGATATATTATAATCTAACGGTTTCTGCAATTTTACGTTAACGTATTTAACCTACAATTAAATTACCAAAAAAAATTAAAAATAGTACAGTGCGTCAAAATTACGCGGGACGTCATGTCTTCGTAAAAGTTACTAGAATTCGTTTCCAGAAAATTCGTTTATTCGTTAAAAAAAGAATTCGTTTTCTATTTCCTATTTATTTCGAGATAACGTCTTCGATTAATGATTATTTTCATTATCTACGGTTCCCGAACATACCAGAAAACATTTTTAAACTCAACATATTCCATACAGTAATTAAGTGTGAAGTTCATAATAAAATAAAGCCGTTCACGGTCTAATAGTCGACTCGCGCATGACCAGATTTTGTTATTAGTGATTTTTTTGTTACTCCGTCCGAGCGCTGGTAATAAACGCGATTTTAATAAAGCTATTATTTTATTATAGTATCTATACTAATATTATAAAGCGGAAAAGTTTGTTTGTTTGTTTGTTTGCTTGAACGCGCTAATCTTCGAAAGTACTGAGTGGATTTGGATTAAATTTGGTATGGAAGTAGCTTGAAGCTTGAGGAAGGTTATAGGCTACTTTTTACCCGACTGCAAAAAAGGAGAGTTATGTTTTTACCGTGATAGAATCCACGGGAGCGAAGCCCCGCGTGAGTACTAGTTTATTTATATAAAGATGCATTTAGTAGTCTGTTTGTTCATTTACTTATTATCTTAATATCTGATTGAACTTTTTGAACACCTGAAGTTTTTGGTTAATAAGTATTTAATAAGTATTTCAAGTAATTGAATATATTTTTTATTTATTTTTTTATTTTTATACTCTAACATTTTTAATTTTGTTTTGTACACGATGACAATATTATTTTCTTTTCAAGTAATATTTTTCTTTTTGTGTAAAAGTAAAAGCTATGTTGTGAATGTGAGAGCAATGTGGGATAACAACGAATATTATGAATAGATTATCAGACTGTCTGGCAGTTTGAGTGCTTTATACGGCCCACCCAAATGTCCTTACTTTGGTATTGTTCGTCAAATCGTTCCAGCTCCTTAAGGTTCTAAGTTGAGCTACGCGATATTTGATAAATGTTTGCACTGTTTGGACGGGCCTGCTCAAATCTGTTTGATTCTGTCCTGTAAAGGGCGCCACAGACATTAACCTACATCGCTCTCACATGATTTGGATCACTACAGATTGTCTGGACTTTAAAAGAGACGTTGACCTCTGAGTTTGTTTCAGTGTTTCTTCTCAGAGTAGTCAGTTAGGAAACACTGGCCTCATCTAGTTTACATTTACGAAAAAAAGACGTGTGAAAGTGTTATTTATAACCTATTTGCAAAATAAACATCATTATTTCATTATCATTATTTCATCATTTCGTTTACCTTTTTTTATTTATTTTTCGGTTGGCAAAGTCATCGAATGACTTCTCTCGCTCTGGGTGGAGCGAACCCACCCTGTTCTTTCAACTGCTCTTGCGTTCCGGGGCCGCGGTATCTCGTTAGTGTAGGAATCCTACAATATTAATAACTGGCAATACTGCCATTTTTATACTTTCTCAATTGTTCATTCGGTCTAAAATCACTTCCGTCTACCATTGCAGTGTGCAAACTTTGTATTCCGTGAAAATCATTACAATAAATAGTTCTTGTGGTAATTACTTGCAGTGTTTCACTATAAAAGACCTACAAAACCTAAAACTACAGTCCACGCTTAAACAGTTAGAACATTCCCGCAACCACGGATTTGGTTTACCTACAATTGTTACACTTAATTTGTCTCTTGAACACTCTTAGTTGACTAGTAAACAATGCCTACAGCAAGTCCGTCTTTGTGCTATTTGTGTATTACAAAGTTTGAATAAATAAATCTATACTAATATTATAAAGCGGAAAAGTTTGTTTGTTTGTTTGCTTGAACGCGCTAATCTTCGAAAGTACTGGGTGGATTTGGATGCAATTTGGTATGGAAGTAGCTTGAAGCTTTAGGAAGGTTATAGGCTACTTTTTACGCAACTGCAAAAAAGGAGAGTTATGTTTTTACCGTGATAGAATCCACGGGAGCGAAGCCCCGCGTGAGTACTAGTCTATACTAATATTATAAAGCGGAAAAGTTTGTTTGCTTGAACGCGCTAATCTTCGAAAGTACTGGGTGGATTTGGATGCAATTTGGTATGGAAGTAGCTTGAAAGTTGAGGAAGGTTATAGGCTACTTTTTATGCGACTGCAAAAAAGGAGAGTTATGTTTTACCGTATAGAATCCACGGGAGCGAAGCCCCGCGTGAGTACTAGTACCTAATAATAGTGTAACTAAATAATCTCCTTTGTTTGGAAGGCGGTTAAAAAGGCTAGACGATTTAATACAGACAGACAAAGTGACGCGTATAAGTTGTAGTTTTTTTTTAATAAAGTTTATTCCCACATTAGTTTCAAGATTTTTAATTGAATAATTACAATTGAATGTTTTGCTAATGTTTTTTATTTATAGCTTTTTCCTTATATTCGCGGTTTCTCATTATTTACTTCGAAATTTCAATTAACAAAACTTTATAATAATAAAAATAAATTCCGCAACTTTCACACAACGCCATCTAGTCCCAAACTAAGCAGAGCTTGTGGTATGAGTACTAGACAACCGATAAACATACATACATATTTCTAAATACATAGATATTATAGATAAATTACACACAGACAAAGAACAAATGATCGTGCTCATCACACAAACATTTGTCCTGGGTGGGAATCGAACCCAAGACCTTGCGCAGAGCCACTGACCACTATACTTACTTACTTTTATTCTCACTTCCTTATTTAATAGGAACTGAGAAAGATAATACACTCGCAGCTAAATAATAACTGTTACGCGGATTCAAAGTTCAAGGTGAAGCAACTCTTGCCAAGGTTAACCTGTGGATGGGTAGCCATAGTAACCATATTGAGATTCCTCTGTACTTCAGAAAATCTGTGTTTCCCGATAGCTATAACCTAGGGATCTTTAAGTCAAGAGTGAATAGGTTACTTTTCGGTTCGGGAATATTCTTCCATCATCGGACTACGAGACAAACGGCGAAGCGCCATCGTTACATGGTAGACATCGCACCCAAACGCACAAAACGTTTTGGAAATACCTTCATTGTGCGTACGGCTAAGGAGTGGAATTCCCTGCCGGAGTCTGTTTCCCGATAGCTATAACCTAGGAGTCTTTATTTCAAGAGTGAAAAGGTTACTTTTAGGTAAGCGTGCTCCATCTTCGACCACATCATTACTTACCATCAGGTGAGATGGTGGTCAAACGCGAACCTATTTATAATAAAAAATGACACCACGGCCCCAGAACTTAAGGGCAACTGAAGAAACAGGGTGGGTTTTTACCCAGAGCGGGAGAAGTCATTCGATGATTTTACCAACCAGAAAAAAAGAAAATAATACTCCATATTAGGTTACGTTCTATTTATAGGAGAAACCTTAATCCCCGCCTACAAACACATGATGGAATTACCCGTCGGAGTCTATATTTCCTGATAGCTATAAACTGGAGGTCTTTAAGTCCAGTATGAATAGGTTACTTCTAGACAAGCGTGCTTCATCTTCGACCACATCAACACTTACAATCAGGTGAGATAGTGGTTAAACGCGAGCCTTTTACGAATTAAAAAAATCTACTGCTTCAAAAATGCGTCATCATATTTGTGAGCAATGTGCGATGTATACTAATATTATAAATACGTAAAATTTATTTGTAAGTTTGTATGTAGGGGATAGGTAATCTCCAGAACTAATGAACCGATTCTAAAAAAATCATAGGTAGTATGGTGTATTATTTGTGAGTGCTATAAAATGTTTCAAAATCTACGCGTACAAAGTCGTGGGCGAAATGCTATAGTATCTGATATACCTATGAGAATCTAAGGCTGAATATTCACATCGTCTTTGCTAAACATAGACAAAACAATTTGATATGTGCGGACACTGACCCTGCGCTTGCGCAGGTCATCGTCCGTTGATTCATTAAGCCATAAAGGTCACTATAAATGGTCTTAGGCCCTAAGGTTAAATAGTGGCAGGTTACCAACCCAAACATAAACCAGGCAGACATACGGACACACAAAAAGACGACTACGGAAGACATCTCAATTAGTTCTCGCAGTTCTTCAAATAGATAACTTAATAACAATGAAAAATAAACTTTAAAACAATAGGAACAAAGTACAAAATTAAACGTCTTGAAACATCATCTCAAATCCCAGAATAAAATGTTAAAGAACTTGTCGCAATTAAAATTAAGTTTAACCACAATTGAAATAAAGTACAATTCTGTTTACAAGGATTACGACAAAGAAGGAATAGTGATATGTTATGCAAATCCCAAGCTTATTTACATATAAATAAAGTGTGTTTTCGCTTGTAATGATGTAAGTACGCAGGCAGTCGGGCTTGAAATGTTTTGGTGACATGAGCGAACGGCTAGCGCAGAGGAAGATGTGGAGTCAATGTGTTTTCTTTTTGTTTTATTTGTTTTTTATTTAATTTGCGAAGTGGTATGCGAATAATAGAAAAACATGGAGTGTGCTATTGTGTTTTTATTTGAACAGTTTTTGTATGTCCCCCATGAAACATTATCTTCTCAAACGTGAGGATTGTTCGTTTTAATGAATGTCACAAAAAAAACTTCTTACTTTTAAGTTAAGTATAGCCACTAAAACACCGTCCCGAAGTATCAAATATTCTTTATTACTGTTACTATTCATAGACGGCCTAAATGCAACAAGGCATTCTGTAAGAGCAACCAATATTTGTGTTAAAATTAGAACATTGTTGATGATTAATATTCAGTAACATAGAAAAAAAATAACAAAACAGAAATCATAAAACAAAAATAAACAACTTATAAATCAATGTTGTGTTTCGTTGAAATTACCTTTATTCATAAAATATAAAAATAAATATTATGATAAATAACAAACGTTTCAACTAACAGAATGAGCGATTGGCTTTTTGTTACTATGATCAGTACCTACTATAAAATATTTCTTCCTCGTATCTTCTGTAGATATACAAAAACGACAACCCTATATACGGCCATGAACACCATAAGAATTTTTTTTTTCAAATATGCTTAAGAAAACAACAACAAACCTACTTACAGCCATAAACAGTAAAGGAAAATTCGCCTAAAAAATTTGTATAACAAGAATATATTAATATTTAAAAAAAAATATTTAATCCGATTCGACTCCACTGCTCCGTCTCGTGGGTGGTAGACCACCCAGCCTGGTACTTTCCCCATGTGTTTGTACGCCTCAAATTAGGCGATACCATTCTCAATTCCTAATTCCGTCTATACGCAAGCTAGCTGTTTAAAGGGGTAAGCAGTATTCATAGAATCATGAACAACTTTTCAAGTTTTGAAAGGAAAATTACGTATAGTATTCCGGAGTTTGGAATTTGGCGGTGTGATATCCATGCCTCGGAAAACCATTTGATGTGAAAATGCCATTTGGACATCTTTGGCAGAAAAAACGAAGCGAATGAGAAGAGGCTTGGAGCGTTCCATGCTCGGCATCAGACTAGTTGATCGGGTTCCAAATTTCTAGATCCGAAGACGGACGAAAGTATTCGAGATCGGAAATTGCATTATGGAACTCAAGTGGAATTGGGCAGGACACCTATGAAGGCGCGTTGATGGCAGGTGGAGTAAAGCTCTGACCGAGTGGCGTCCAAGGTCTGGTAAGAGGAGCGTTGGTCGTCCACCAGCAAAATGGGCAGACGACATTGTTGTCATCGTGGGTATATGCGGGATGAGACTGGCATATGAACGTGGAACTTGGCAGAAGCGAAGAGAGGCCCGTTCAAGTATTACGTAAGCACATTTTTTGCAATTATTAACCCACCCCATTCCCTCGTCAGCAAAAGTAAGCAAAGCTCTTACCCCTCCCCCCATACTAACTACGTAAACATTGGTACAACGGATTGATTCATGAGCAGCAGTTAGAAGTCTAGAAATAAGGAATAGGTTTGGAATAGAAGTCTGTAACATACATAATATTCATTTAAATAAACTTTACTAACAGGGAATTCAACAATTCATCATTTGTAGGAATCCCCGAAAATTCATTTCGTTTTGAAGCATAGACAATCTGTTTTGCTATATGTGTAAAAAACTTTTTTGCAAAAAATAAAACCGACTTCCATATCAAAACACTACAAAGCCAAAAATAATTTTAATTTCGGTAGTCGGTGTTGTTGGTTTTGTATTTTCTTTTTTTTCACACCGCCTTCCGAAATTAAAATTATTTTTGGCTTTGTAGTGTTTTGATATGGAAGTCGGTTTTATTTTTTGCAAAAAAGTTTTTATTTTCACGCTTTTTAGTGGGTTAGTTTGTAATTAATCTAGTTACAAAAGCCAAAATGTCAACTACTTAGCACCTTTTACAAAAAACGCAATGCAGAGTAAACGAAAAGATCATCAATGTAAATATTTTTTTTAGACATTTGTTGATTTTTCAGAAACGAATTGTCCGATTTCGATAAAATTTTCATGGGACCATTTGGGAAGTATACCCTTTACAACAAATAAAGAATTTTTCAAATCGGTTGGCGAGCGACGGAGCTATGCCCGAACAAACATAGAAAAAAAAAATACAAACATCCGAATTGAGAACCTCCTCCTTTTTTAGAAGTCGGTTAAAAATTAAATAATTACTGCTTACGTAATCACCATCTAGATCCCGCCACCCCCCATGTCATCAAAAATAAGCAAAGCAAAGACCCCCACGCCCCCCTATAGTAATACTTGAACGGTCCCTGAAGTCAGGCTGCGGATGATGATGGTGATGAGAGGAAGCTTGTAGCGAAATAATAACAAACGCACGTCGATCTTTCAGGTTAAGTAACGCTTGAAGGTCAGTCCATGGATGGGTATAATAACATATCGAGATTCGTCGCCTCGGAAAAGTACCTTACCGTACGAGCACGCTCTTCACCTCAATCTCGCCTGATGGTAAGCGATAGCTGAGGTCTACGATGGAACGAGCGAGCCCAGAAGCTGCCTGTTCACTCTTGCTTTTAAGGCTGACGGGTCATATGTGGTAGACACAGAAGCCAGCAGAGAGTTCCACACCTTGGTTGTGCGCACAATAATATAACGGAGAAGCACTTAGTACTGCTTACTTTGGTGCTGTCATTTGTTTATCTTTGACAGTCGTAACGGGGAGTCAGAAGCTATAAAATCTGGCACCAGTCTTGGCGTGAATAAGATGATACGCCTTTGTAACAATGAGTATCGTGTTACGCAGTTACATGGTTGTGGAGTCTGTGTTTCCCGACAGCTATAACCTAGGGGTCTTTAAGTCAAGAGTGAATAGGTTACTTTTTAACCTACTTCAAAAAAGGAGGTTCTGTATTCGATCAGTATGTATGTATGTTTGTATATTTTCTTATATTTTGTAGATTTTCTCAGAAACTACTGATCCGATTTCGATCGCGTTTTCGTTGTTTGAAAGCTTATTATTATTATTTTACAAGGAAGGTTTTAGTATCACACCACATCAGGTTCTGATGAAAATCTTTGGCTGAAGATGGTGCCAAAATAAATGAATAGGTTTCATCACCTCGGGTATGCCCGAGAATGCGGCGTTCTTTGCCTATCAAAACTATTCATTGACTTGGCACCGACTTCAGCCATGTGAGTAGATACCTATAACCTAGCCCTTATTTTTAATGGAATTAGACAACCAATAAAACAATATTTAGGGATATTTCTCTCTTTGTAGTGCAAGCCTTTTTTGTAAGTTTTGAAGTCGGTTCAATTTTTTGTAAAAACGTTTTTAGGTAAGCGTGCTCCATCTTGGGCACGCCGCAATTGCGGCAGTAAGACCCCTCTATGAGGAGTGGCTAGATCGGCGTCACAGCGTCCTGACCTACCGCATGATGCAGGTCCTCACCGGACACGGAAGTTTCGGGAGGTACCTGTGTCTGACGGGGAAGGAAGAAACGCCTGGGTGTCACCACTGCGAGGATCGCCCTGAGGACACAGTAGAGCATACGGTGCAAGACTGCCCCGCGCCAAGGCGGAGACCTCTCGCGCCCGGCACTGCTCGAGGCCATGCTGCGGGGCGACATGCTATCGAAGGAGGAGGCGGGCCGCGTGAGGAAGAGGATGGCGTCCTCCCTCCAGCCCAGCCGCAGTGGTAGACGCCCACGGCGTCGGGCGTCTGCCGACAATCTCCGGCCACCGTAGGCGCGGGCATGCGGACTGCGAGTAAAGGAAAACTCGCTGTCCGACCATGGACCATGCCCGGGTCGACGGCGCGTTGTGTTCCACACGCGCCTCAAAGAGCGTCAGCAATATGACGAGGCCCCCCCTGTAGAGGGCCGATGCCTGCCGGGGTCGTAGGACTTATCCCATTACCGTGACCCCGGAACGTAAAGGGCTATTGAAGGAACACCGTGGATTTTAGTCAGTACAAGTCTGACAGTCCCTCCGGCCCTGCCCAGGGTGGGAGGACTTATTTGATGATTTTACCATGTAAAAAAAAAAGCGTGCTCCATCTTCGACCACATCATCACTTACCATCAGGTGAGATAGTGGTCAAACGCGAACCTATTATTAATAAAAAAAAAAGTCAGTCGCTACATGTAAAACATTAGTACTCAACTCTATCTAGTTAGACTGGATTCCCCAACATAGTTGCGAAAAGGCTAATTGGATGATGAGTATTTTCATGGCCATCTCTTAATAGAACGGTAATTGTTATTAATTTAAGCCTGTAATTCCTTTCGAATGCATCAACATGCTAAATATATGCGCTTTGCTTCTAAATTAAGCATTATCGAGTTATTCCATGAAAATCAGTGTGGTCCAATGCTAATTTTAGTTTGTATTAACTTGTGAAAGACTAGTTGTTGCATGTGACTTGGTGTGTGTGATTTTTAGGGTTTCGTAGCCGAATGCTGCAAAACAGAACCCTTATAGATTCGTCATACTGTCTATCTGTACGTCGGTATGTCACTTACGAAACTCTTAGGTCTATACAGTCGAAACTTGGTAAGTAAATGTATTCTGTGAATCGCTTTACGATTTTTATACAAACAACGGGAGCAACGCCCCGCCCAACTATTCGATATATTGACAAGTCCATTTTAGGCCAGCAATGAATTTGTTTGTAAATCTCGATTTGGTCAGAGGCTTAGGTCTAGTCAATTTAGAATCGAGAT
The DNA here is from genome assembly GCA_943138885.2 of Tholera decimalis. Taxonomy (NCBI): domain Eukaryota; kingdom Metazoa; phylum Arthropoda; class Insecta; order Lepidoptera; family Noctuidae; genus Tholera; species Tholera decimalis. The sequence continues at coordinate 21,176,742 of OW964578.2, read as the reverse complement.
TTATAGGTAACAGAGAATGTTTTTCAATTGGATTTTTTGTCTCTTTGTAGACTTAAACAGAATCGATCTTTATAAAAAGTTTCTTTGAAATATTTTTTTTCCATTCCAGTTCATTTAAGCTCCATTACAAGAGACCGTCAATTGATGTCATTAAACTAAAAGTTATAAGTATCATAGTGGTCACTTCCTATATGGTTTTCATTTTATGATCCGACCAGTTATAGGTACGGAATGTATGGATTTCAAAAGAGACGTTGACCTCTGAGTTTGTTTCTGTATTTCTTCTCAGTCTAGTCAGTTAGGAAACCGGCGGCTACATCTAGCTTAAACTAAGCAAAAAGACGAACGTATAAAAGTGTGGTTTATAATAACTTAGTTACAAAATAAATGTCACATGAAGGATGGAGGTTGATTGGTAGGATATGACGAGAAACATAGGGTTTAACATAAGTACAGACGCTAGCACATCAAGCTACAACAATCTGTCAAATCGCCGTCCCCGGAGAACAAAATGATAACTACAAAAATGCAACTTTACAGGAAAAATAAAAAACATGTTTTCGTTGATAACTCCTTAAATACTGGACGTAGTCAGGATGATTGTTAGCTTTTAAAGAAGGTTATTTTTTGTTTGTTCTAAATGTTTTACTTAAATACGCCTAAGTATCAAAATAGAGATATTTCAAAAATAAGAAATTAGTCCAAATTAATCATCATCTAAGTTGTATAACGTCGATTATCATCTTATTCTCCGTTCAGTCTGACCAAAATCAAATATTGTACTCTTCACTTATCATTTTATTCTACGGGTTTTATGGAGCAAATGATACTGATAATACTTTAATATCGTCTTATTCTCGTAAATATTGTAAAAATAAAACTTATAAGGACTTTGAATTAGGCTTCCAAATAAAAAAATGACATGGTAAACACATCTTATACAAAGCGACTAGGGTGGTTTTGAAAGAGAATAAAACGATAACTGCATTTATCATTATCTAGTCGAATATTTTTTCACGAGTCATACTAACAAGTGGGAATAAATTTTGATAATATTATATTAACACTTTATTCTCGTAATTTAAGACTTGTTTTAAATCTTTGAATACTATTGTAATATTATGTAAATTCGTAAATACTTGTATAAAAATTAGTGAAAAAATTGAGCGGATGTATTAGTACCCACAGATCCCAAAAATGACATAACACTAAAACTAAGATAATGACTGTTATCGTTTTATTCTCCGGGGACGGCGAAATTTCTTTAATAGATTTTCAACTTTATTGTTAAAGAAATTAGGTTCAAGGTTGTTTGGGAAAATTTGACAGTTTCGGGTAGCTTCATTTGCTGGCTACCTTAATACATCCACTATCAGTCGCGCGGGACTTAGCTCCCATTTTATCACAATAAAAACATAACCCTTCTTCTTCTGCAGTCGGGTAATAAGAAGCCTATATCGTTCCTCAAGCTTCAAGCTCCTTACCAAATTTCTTCAGTACTTTCCAAGATAAGTGCGTTCAAACAAACCAACTTTTCCGTTTTGTAATATTGCTGTATACAACGTGTAACGGAAACCCCATATCTATACAAAAGGACTGAAGGACTGACATCTGGTATGGAGTCTCTATGCAAAGTTTCAGCTCAAAATAAGTGACTCACAGAATTGAACCCAAATTGTTGGTTTCGTATGTTTCTTGAATACCAGTAATAACAAACGTGTCACAGCACTATGAGGGTCATCACTTTCCACGTCACTTGCCAATAAAACGATAATTCTCTTCGTTCTTCTTAATTTGAAAAATTCGGTCTCTGGTATCAGTGTATTGAAATTTCTAAGTTCAACACTTGTAGACATAGGATTATAAAACCCTTGCTATATCGTTTGTTATCATCCAAAGAAGCCGTGCACTTGGTATGTATATACTCTTTTAATTACACGTTGTATATACTAATATTATAAATGCGAAAGACAAGATGTATGTTTAGCTAAGGAGTGGAATTATTTAAACTATCAATAATAGAAATGGCTCAGAATGAAATTTGACACAGAGTTAGACGATAGTCTGGGCTAGCACAAAGGCTTCTTTGTATCCCGTTAAATAATGATAGATTTATTAAAATAAACGAACGTGAACAAAGTCGCAGACAACAGCTAGTATTTCATAATTAACTGAAATACAAAGTTCGCTTAAACAAACAAAGTCAGTAACTCAAACCGACATTTTAAAAATAATTTCACATACTTATACTTAATTAAGCAATAAAAAACTTTTATTATATCTCGGGGTGCACTCAACAATTGTCGGCCATACAAAATTAAAAACCACAAATTAAGTAATCCATGTGCGCATACGATCTCGATAAAATACCGCTTTGGTATAATTGTTTAATTAACTAAAATGCTGTATCGGCTGCGGTATGACAAAAATGAGACTTTTATGTGTACCGACATCGACTCGTGTGGGCTATAATTGGGTAGCTTACCTTACTGTTCAATAAAGGAAATAAATTAATTGTTCAGACTTAAAGGTACAGAACAGAAGTTGACGAGAAATTTAGATCGTTAAAAAGTTGTTTCGTATCCTGTTTGTAATCTTTTGTCCCGTACTCTGGAGGGTGAACACTAAGCTGTCTTTTTTTTATTACTAATGGACCCACTCTTGACCTCTGAATCTCGCCTGATGGTAAGCGATAGATGAGGTCTAAGATGGGACGAGCGAGCCCAGAAGACGCTGAAAGGTCATAAGTGGCAGGGAACACAGAAGCCGGCAAAGAATTCCACAGCTCGGTTGTGCGCACAATAAACTATAATATAATAATATAATAAACCATAATATTATTGTTTTAGATTAAAATTAATTTTAATGATATGTTGTCAATTGTTTTGTTTTTCTTTTTTTATTATAATATCACTTTGATTAAATTTTGTTATTTTGTTTGTTATTTCTAGCATAATTATAAATTTTATCCTTGACATTTCATTTTACAATTAGATGACATATTATTACGGACATTTTTATAACAATTTGTTTATTGTAATTTTTTTCTCTTTTTTATTTATATTTGACATTCTAGTTTTATTATTGATCATTCACAGACAATAAGATGACATATTATTAATCTGTTTTACACAATTTTTATTTAATTTAATTGTAATGGATTATTCTTGACTTTTTTTATACACTAATCTGATTTTTGTTTTTCCTATTTATTTGACTGAATGTTTTATTGTAAATACGATTACCTACTTATTGTAAATTGGATGTGGGCTTTTATCGTCTTGAATTTGTTATTTTCTTTGGCATGTATCTTTTGGTTTGTTTTATTTGCATGGTATTGTTTTATTTTACAAAATTTCTACACGATGTATATTGTTCCGAAATAAATGACTTATGACTTAATGTGGAGGAGAAGCGCTTGGTACGACAAGACGGTATATCAACCAAGTGTGGGTGGTACCCAGCCGTGCGTCTGGTAGACCGGTAGTGAAAGGGAGATGGTGGAATCAGGTCATGGAGAAAGAGAGATGGAGGGATCATGTCTTTATAGACTTTTGAAGTTAGACAAGCTAACTCCAGTCTTGCCAAGAGCTATCGTGATATCTACATATGTTAACTATTTTTACTGGTACTGCTGATTAGGGATTTATAAACAAGACAAAAGTGAGGAATAACTTGTATATTCACAAATATAGACAATACAGACAATCTCAACTTTAATAACGCTAAACTAAGCACAACATAACCATACACGTCGAGAGCTCTACCCAAAGAGAGACGGTGATCGCGCCATGTCGACCGGTGTAACCACTTCGTTTCCCGCCACAGCACCACTCGCGCTAGCTTCACTCGGTGTTGCCAACACATACTGGGTTGATCTTAATCTAATTAGCGTTTTACAAACTATATTGCGGTTGGCTTCTACTCGAGCCAGTTTCAATTGAGTAAAACTGTTCACGTATCCACTGACCCAACCCGGTAAGCGTTACTTATCTTACGAGTGGCCAGAACATCTAACATCAGTGTTACCTAGGGAGTTGTGGAGGTCAGATAATCAGTCAAGTCGGTCAGTCCATGTAAAATAATAGTAATCAGCTTCATCTGTACGTCGATTCTGTAAAATTCAAACAACAACTCGCATCTCACATAGCTATTCACTGTCACTTCGCTTATGGTTGCAATGACCTTGATTTTGCATTTCTGTAAACAGCGTCGAAGTGACAGAGGAATTACCTTACCGAATGCCACTTCTCACGTCATCTCATACTTTATCTGTCAAAATCTTTAGTTCAACTCGCTGACACGCTCGCAAGGGTAGCGCTAGTGTAAATTCGAATTAACAACCGAGTTTTTAGAATGCCAATCAATAAACTCACAGCGGATTTAGATTCGAAGTTTAGAATGATGTCTTACAGAATAACACAGCTGATTCTAGGTTTAGAATGAGGTGGTACAGAATAACACAGCTGGTTAGACTGAAGCTAATTCCGACACAGTTGAGAAACGGCGAATCAGATGATGAAGTTTGAATTGTTTTGATTGAAGTACCCAAATGACTTATTGAATTGTTGTTGAATAATCGCGACGTTCCAAAGGAACTATCAATGTGGGTAGAAATCACTTTTGACAGGACTGTTGGTCTAGTGGTCAGTGGCCCTGACTGCCATGCACAAGGTCGTGGGTTCGATTCCCACCCAGGACAAATGTTGTGTGATGAGCACGATCATTTGTTCGTTGTCTGGGTGTAATTTATCTATAATATGTATATATTTAGAAATATATATGTATGTTTATCAGTTGTCTAGTACTCATAGCACAACCTCTGCTTAGTTTGGGACTAGATGGCGTTGTGTGAAAGTTGTGGAATATTATTATATTGTGGAATATTACTAACAATATTGTTAACTCCTTCAACTTTTTTTTATTGATAATAGGCTCGCGTTTGACCACCATCTCACCTGATGGTAAGTGATGATGTGGTCGAAGATGGAGCACGCTTGCCTAGAAGTAACCTATTCACTCTTGACTTAAAGACTCCTAGGTTATAGCGCTAAATATGGTTGTGTCTGTAGTGGGTTCACGGCAATAATGTAATGGCTGTGGAACCTACCACCTCTCAATCACAAGTCTGACGCCTTATCCATCAGGCTGTTGTCGCTTTATTATATGAAAGATTTTATTTACTGACGATCCCCTCATTTTTCATCGCTTATAAAACCCGCTAATTATTTCAAAACCTCATCATCCGTAGACCATCAAAGACAAGAATGTTACCATACGCAAATCCACATAATTAACGTACAGAAAAGAAATAAAATTATTAATAGGCAACATTGGCATAAAAACTACCTTGGGTTGACTCGATGAAGCAATTAATGTCATTTAGTTATATTTATGTGTATGCTGAGTTGTAAAATTTGCATAGCTTTAAGATGTGTGGGTGATAGAGTATACGGTTGGAAAGGTTGGCGAGCGAATAGATAGATAGATAGATATACCTACTCTTTATTATACACCATAACAGAATTGAATAACGCCTTAAAAATGACAAAGGGTGTTACAGTGGGCGGTCTTATCGCTAAAAGCCATCTTTCATCATCATTGTGTTGGATAAAACGCTTTTCCGATCCAGTCTGTCCCTAGTTGCCCTCCCTCAGCGACGCCCTAAGCCGAGGTCCGTACCGCATAGAGGGTGCCCTTAGTGTGTAGTCGCCTTGCTTATAAGTTTAACATCAAAGCAGAGGATTTAATTACTTTTTTTAAAAGTAAACTAGCAATGTGGTAGAATCCACATTACTAGCAATCTTGTGAACCCATACAACTAACCTAAATATGCTTGTGTCTTGAATGCGTTCACGGCAGTAATGTAACAGGTGGATTTTGAATGAACTCAAATGCAACATCGCTCTCTTGATGTCAAATCAGATTGTGACGTGGTCGTTGAGGAATGGAATAAGATCTTGTATCTGCCTGGCAGTGGCGAAGGCTCCATACAACTCGATTCCTACCGGCTTCCCTTTTGAAATATGGCAAATATTAGTCTATTATTTTATATATGAATATATAAATAGTAATCTATTATTTTCAATTAAACAAATAATTATTTACGAAGTTACAAGATTTCGAAGTCAGCCACAGGGCCACAGTTACTGGAATTCACGCATCACACTTGAGCAAGGTAACCATTTTTAGTCCGGCTTCCCTTTATGAAAATTCACCCTTCGCCACTGCTGCCTGGAGTACTGTGAGATGACTGTATGACTGCCATTTCTTATTATTTAACACTAGCAGTCGCCCGGGGCTTCGCTTATGGGGACCTTATCACGATAAAAAAATAACCCTGTGTTTTGCATACCAAATTTCATCAAAATCCAGCCAGTTTTTTCTAAGAGCGTTCAAACAATCAAACTTTTGCGCTTTATAATAAAAAGCTTTATATAGTATAATAATCACTGATACGTGCATAGCTTTTGTGACAGCTGTGAAATAAAAATTTAGTATTAATTTTTTTGTGTTTGTATAATATGCATGAGATGCTCTTTAGATGAATAGATATACTCTTCATTACTATGCCGTGTATGCACCAGCCCCAACACCATTCTTAGAACACTGGCTGGTAGATGGGACTTTCCGACCTGGGGGCGGTGGATATGACTGCACGCAAGTAGGTGTAGGTACCCCAGGATCGGAGTGTACCACGCAACTTGGATTATAATTTAGGTAATAGACTATTACTAACACTAGGTTATAAGTCTACATGTTACCAATAAATATGGTTCACTGCATATGAGAAAATCATCGAATGACTTCTCCTGCTCTGTGTGAAGCGGAAGGGAGTCTCAGACTTCTACTGACTAAAAACCCACCCTGTTCCTTCAGCTGCCCTTAAGTTCCGGGGCCGCGGTATCTCGTTACAACATTCCCGCAACCGCGGTGGTAGAGAATTCCAAAGGCATTAATGTCCGCCTTTGTACCTTTTGTATTGCATAAAGTTTTAATAAATAAAAACTTAAAAAAGATAGCGTTCAACTAAATAAATTGTTGCTTATTAGCTGTTCGTTCTACATGCCCGTGTGTCCCTAAAAAACTCAACCGAAATCCATCAAAATCAGCATATTACGGCTATTAAGATTGGTTAATTAAAATTGTCGAGTTTATAACCATCCATTATGAAAGAAGAACTATCGTTGGACGCATACTTAGAATTTTTTCACTAATGAATATGTACCGAGAATATTTTTGAATAAGTATTTGCATATTCAAAATAAATTATGGCATTATTACCATATCATTAGGCGTTTCTATTATTTTGTGCCTTATCTAAAAGATTATTGTGTTAAATTATTTATATTTATGTATGTATACAGGTGTTTCTAGAGTAGTTGGTCATTTTTATGTCTGATAATATTGATATATATATTAAATAAACAATTGCAAAAATAATTAAGACATTTTTACAAAAGCTCGACTGGAAAAATCTATGAAAGCTCTAAGCGAATTAAGCAGTTACTTAACTTAGGAGCTAAATTTTTTTTTCTTTTATTATATATCAGTACTAACAGTTTTGATACTATTAAGAGTTAGAAAATTTATGTATTTGGGTTATTGTTTTGGTCGTTTTATCATCGAGATTTTATAATAAAAAATTAAAATTAAAATTTATTTATGCAATTATTTTACTCGTCTTTAAAAATGACTATGCAATTTTCGAACACCATACTTTCATTGTGCGTACAGCTAAGGAGTGGAATTCCGGCCAGAGTCTGTGTTTTCTGATAACTATAACCTGGGGGACTTTAAGTCCCCGACTTTAAGTGACTGCTAGTCATAGAACAAATCAGTCAGCTAGTCAGCTAGTCGTAACATTTAGGGCGTTCATTTTAAATATTTTCATTTTTGTATGAAAATCAGGTGAGATGGTGGTCAAACGCGAACCTATTTTTAATTAAAAAAAAAAAAAACTAAAATATGATGAATATTTAAAATTCATAGAACAAAAGTTGTTGATTATGATGTTAGTAACATAGTCCTGAGAGGTTTTCGGTGTTTTACAATTAACCCTGTATAAGCTTACCATATAAGCTACCATATTACCAGTAACCAAGAAATCAAACAGGAGAGCTTCGTCATACTTAAATACCTATAGTTAAATACAGATTCTTGTCCGTTCACTATATGGATTCGTTCTTTCACCATCTACTAAACCTCCCAACTATGACGGCATCGGCTCCCAGTCCTATCGGACGCAGCTGAGTACAAGTGTTTTACATGAAGCGACTGGCTATCTGACCGCCACAACCCAGTAACTGGGTAGAAGTTACCCAGTTACTGGGTGTTGCCCGTAACGCCTGTCAAAATGCACAAGTGACAGTCGGGACCATTAGCTTAACTTAGCTTAGCGAAGGTTGAAGAGATCATGGAGTACGTGCGAGCTAAGACTAGGGTTGCCATACGACCGGAATTTTCCGGACTCGTCCGGTAATATAGGTCTTTGTCCGGAATGCGGAGGGAATCCTAAACCGTCCGGAATGTCTACAATTGAATGAAAGAGTGAAACATAAAAAAAAATATAATGTTTTTATTTCAAATTAAGGAAAGTCAGGAATATTCATCAAATGTCCGGCATTTACTCCAGATTTTCGATTTTTTGATCTGGCGACCCTAGCTAAAACCAACTGGACTTTGAGGGTCAAGGAGTTGAAGTCGCGTCATGAAACGAATTTTAAATCGTTTGTAATGCGGGTTCCAACACATATATTAGAGACATTCCTCAAGCAGGAATTTTGGCCGAAGGATGTCGTGTATAGACGATTTCGCGGAAGATTACGCGACACCTCGCAGCGCAACACGACGCCGTCTATTCGTATTAACTAGTTTTAAGTGTTCAAAATTTGTTATGTGTTAGTTTATTAGGGTTCCGTAGCCGAACGGCAAAAAAACGGAACCCTTATACACTTCTGGACACATCTATTGGCCCACCTTGTATTTTCAGTTTCGTTTGGTCCTAGCTAAAATTTTATATTAGGTCGAGCAAAAAGTTTTTATGCAGTTTTGAACCTGGCACATTCACAATTTCATTCAATAGTCTTTTTTTGAATTTCGAACACAGAATTTAAAGAAACAAAAGACAATTTGGAGCCTGTTTGTTGATATCAAACAATCGAATACTAAGAAAACTTGGTTTTATTGGTTTACTTGGATTTAATTCTTGAAAAAGTGATTGATATCTTTGCTTTTGCAACAAACATTACTTATTCTTAACATTAAGGTGAGGTTCTATCAATAATCTATGGATACTTCACCTGAAGTCGCCGCCCAAGCTGTGGCACTTATTCAGGCCGGACACAGCCAAAGAAACGTGAGTGCTCAACTTAATTTAAGTCGATCTGCGGTCCGAAATGTTTATCGGAGGTACCTAGAGACTGGCGGCTTTGTTCGTCGCCAAGGAAGGCCACGATCTCGGGTCACAACTGAAAGGCAGGATCGATTCATCGTGACGACCAGCTTGAGAAATCGTCACCTTACCTCCATTGAGATACAAAACCAACTTCGCGACTTCCACGGAGTATCTGTGAGCGCTCGAACTGTTCGGAGAAGGTTAAAAGAACGCGATATGGTACCACACAAGCCAGCTAATGGGCCCAAACTAAAGCGAGCCCACCGAACAGCGCGCCTTCATTTCGCACGCAGTCATTTAAATTGGACACAGCAAGATTGGAGCCGTGTACTCTTTTCTGATGAGTCTAAAATTGTGTTACATGGCAATGATGGAAGGAAGAAGGTCTACCGGCGTAAGGGAGAGCGTTTCGCACAATGCTGCTTTGAAGAGAGGGTTGCTTATGGCGGTGGCTCATGAACTGTCTGGGGCGGTATATCCGCGAGCGGCAAAACTCAACTTGAGGTTGTTACAGGACCACGGCTGCCAACATTAAATGCTGAAAGATACATTCGTGAGTGCTTAGAACCTCACGTGATACCATACGCGGACTATGTGGGCCCAAATTTCCTTTTTATGCATGATAATGCAAGAGCCCATGCGGCCGGCATCGTCAGGGAATATCTTCGGGATGTGAACATCACAGTTATGGACTGGCCAGCCAGAAGCCCAGACATGAACCCCATTGAGCACATGTGGGACGAGCTAAAAAGGCGTGTTAGGGCTCGTCAGCCAGTTGCCCAGACGATGCAGGAGTTGAAAACTGCCATAGAAGGGGAATGGGAGATGATCCCTCAAAATTTCATAGAGCGGTTGATAAACTCTATGCCTAATCGTATGAGAGCTGTGGTAGATGCCCATGGAGGCAACACGCGTTATTAAATTAAACCTTTATTTGATAAAACATGTTTTTTATTCAAAAATTAATTGCCTTTAACAAGGCGCATATCCGACTTGTTAGGCGTAGGTCCATGTCGTATGGTATTCTGAATTCAAATTTAAAACTATACGATCGAAAAAGATGGTAAAATGTATCTGGTTTAAAACTGCATCAACAGTTTTTGTTCAATCTAGCAATCATATTTCGGTAGGGGCCATCGAAACCTAAACTCTAAGGTGGGCCAATAGATGTGTCCAGAAGTGTAGTTTCGATATGTCTGTCCGTCTGTCTGTCCGTCCGTCCGTATGTCACAGCCATTTTATTCCGAAACTATTAAGACTATACATGTGAAACTTAGTAGGTAGATATATTCTGTGAACCGCTTTCCGATTTTAAGTAAAAAATTAAAAAATATTTAAAATAAAGGGGGCTCCCCATACATGGAACTAGAACTGAAAATATTTTTTTTTTTCATGAAAACTATGCGTGTGTGTATCTATAGACAGGTCTTTAAAAATGATATAAGGGTTTCAAAAACCACTTTTTCATAAAGTCAATCGTTTAAAAGATATAAGGTTCTAAAGTGGTAAAATGAGTCCCGTCCCGTCCCCCCTCTAACTTCTATAATAATGGAGTGAAAAATAAAAATAAAAATATATGTCTGTAGATCTTAATCTAAACTTTTAACCAAAATTGGTTTGAACTAAATCGAATCAGCAGTTTTTTTTATATACAGCATTTTTGAGATACAGCATATTTTCTAAAACCGCAAATATAACTTTGTAATTCATATAAACACTATGAAAAACAAAGTTATTTAGCGTAGTTGTAAAAATGTAAATAAGCTAGTTTTAAGAAATTTAAAGGTGTTTTTTTATTATATTATATTATTATAGTTACTACGGAACCCTTCATGGGCGAGTCTGACTCGCACTTTTTTTTTTTTTTTTTTAACGTGGTAAAATTATCAAATAAGTCCTCCCACTCCTTACTGTCAGACTTTTACTGACTAAAATCCACGGTGTTCCTTCAATAACCCTTTACATACCGGGGCCACGGTAACGGGATGAGTTCCACGACCCCGGCGGGCTTCGGCCCTCTGCAGAGGGGGCCTCGTCATGTTGCTGACGCTCGTTAAGGCGCGCGTGGAACACGACGCGCCGTCGACCCGGGCATGGTCCATGGTCAGACAGCGAGTTGCCCTTTACTCGCTGTCCGCATGCCCGCGCCTACGGTGGCCGGAGATCGTCGGCCGACGTCCGACGCCGTGGGCGTCTACCACTGCGGCTGGGCTGGAGGGAGGACGCCATCCTCTCCCTCACGCGGCCCGCCTCCTCCTTCGGAAGCATGACTGCTTCGCAGAAGGAGGCGACCGCTTCCCACTCCCTCTCGCCCCGCAGCATGACCTCGACCAAGCCCGGGCGCGAGAGGTCTCCGCCTATTGTCGCCGTGAGGACAAGTCGGTGCTCTGCCCAAGCTGGGCAGTCCTGCACCGTGGGTGTCTGACTCGCACTTGGATTTTTTTTATAAGATTTTGTATTTGTTTATTGTTTTGTATGGGCCTAGTTGCCTGAAATAAAGATTATATTATATTATTCTTATATTAACATGCTTTCCGACGCATTAAGACATCTCGATTTGTGAAAATAGTCACCCATCCTCGGGCCGACCCCGGCAAGTGTTGCTTAACCTTGAGATCGACTCGTGATATAAGAGTTCATTCTTTCTCTTAATGAAGAGCGGCTTTCTACCCAGTCTGCTAACGAATACACGTTTGTTGATAAAATAGTCATTTATTTGACCATTAGGGTTAATAGACTAATCTTTAATTATACAGTTTTACTAAGCTTATGGATAAAAAAGGGAAGAACTTCAACGATTGATTCAATGTGGAAGCATATTGGTTTTAACGAGATAATTATCGATAAGTGAGTATCGTTTCAGATAATGAAGATACATGGCTTTGGCTTTGAAAAAATTGTTTTTATAATAATTTTAATTTCGGTAGTCGGTGTTATTGGTTTTGTATTTTCTTTTTTTTTCACACCGCCTTCCGAAATTAAAATTATTTTTGGCTTTGTAGTGTTTTGATATGGAAGTCGGTTTTATTTTTTGCAAAAAAGTTTTTATTTTTGCGCTTTTTAGTGGGTCAGTGAATTTTCCAAATCGATTCGTAAATGACGGAGTTATGCGCGAACAAAAACGCAATGCAGAGTGAACGAAAAGATCATCAACGTAAATTATTTTTTTCGTCATTTTTTGATTTTTCAGAAACGGCTCGTCCGATTTCGATAAAATTTTCATGGGACCATTTGGGAAGTATACCCTTTCCAACAAAAAAAGAATTTTTCAAATCGGTTGGCAAGCGACGGAGTTATGCGTGGACAAACATAAAAAAAAAAAAAAAAAAAAAAAAAAAAAAAATACAAACATCCGAATTGAGAACCTCCTCCTTTTTTAGAAGTCGGTTAAAAAAATAGACGTTATAATCTCTCCTGATGACAATTGGACACACACTCTTGGACTGACGGCTATGGGAGCACTGAAGTATTTTTCAACACTGCCCTCGATTGGGGCAGGATACGTCCAGCCCCAATCCAGAGACTGCCCCAAGCAAGTGTAGCCACATCGACCAACCCTATGCGTCAAGCTCACAGCTGATTCTCACAACCTTCAAAAGGTCATCGATCTACTTCATAAAGCCGGACTATAATAGTCAATTTTAACGAGCAGATATCTCAAAAAAGATACCTAAAACTCATGTGATCAGTCACTCCTCAAACGAAAAACTAAAAACAAAACAACCTACTGAACCCAATTTGTGGACCCCTACTGTGTTTAAAACAAGTCGCCACCAACGAAGACCACTAATTAAGACATTTGCCCCAATACATGAGTGCTTACTGTATTTTCACTGATAAAGAAACATAATTTTTAAGACTACAAGTGACAAACGACTTTATTGCTTTGTATTAAGGAGCATAGTTAAAGTTTAAAACTGTCAAGATTTTGTGTCTGATTGAAAAAGACAATAATATGCGATGTTAAGTTCTTAATTTGGGAATTTGAGAGCTGTCTCGTTTTAGTTCTAATTTTACGTGAATGTCTTGTGATCTTATTATTTTATTCCTGGTGGGCCCACCCTTGACCTCGATCTGGTCTGATGGTAAGCGATAGATGAGGTCTAAGATGGGACGAGCGAGCCCAGAATATGCCTATTCACTCGTACTTTATAGGCTGAAAGGTCATAAGTGGCAGGGAACACAGAAGCCGGCAGAGAATTCCACAGCTTGGCTGTGCGCACAATAAATGTGGAGGAGAAGCGCTTGGTACGACAAAACGGTATATAAACCAAGTGTAGGTGGTACCCAGCCGTGCGTCTGGTAGACCGGTGGTGAAAGGGAGATGGAGGAATCAGGTAATGAAGCTGTGTTGTCTGACAGACAGCTGCGGGTCATTCGTCTTCCTAAACAGACTGTAACGTTTCTAATGCTGGGACACAAGCATATAAGAGGAAATGAGCCGTAATATACCACGCAAGTCCCTTGTGGATTGGTGAATGTAGTATGTCTTCAGATTTTTAGTTCTAGGATGTGCCGGTTTACTTCCAATATTATCCTTTACCGTTTAGAGGGATGTGGTATTGAAATACATAACTCCACCCTCCCTCCTCCCTCCATAACTGAATGGGTTCGAACTCATGACAACTCGGAGTTGTAAGCAGCAACCATTCGGCCACCACTGTTCTTACATATTTTATACTTTACCAGATACACGTAATTTTAGGTACCTTCCTTTGCTATACTTATGCACCTGTACTTATTCTCGTTTACAAAAATACTAAGTAAATATAACGCTAAAAAAACATAAATTTAAAACAAAATTCTGTCTCTATCATCTTTGAAGATTAAATTATGTTTTAAATTAAATGCATTCAGCGATTTGTGTGCAAGTCGTACATAATTAACTATAATACGGTCTCAAATAAGGTAAAGCGGTAAGATTCTACTTAGACTAGTACTTCTGTGTGCGCAGGTACAGATGCACTCTCTAACCATGGTATGAGATAGTATTCCAACTGTCCAACGCAGCACATAAACAACCAAATCTTATCCTGTCTACCCTTTCATGAGTAACCCGTGAAGATACTATAAAGGCCATGTTTCCTTCCTAATAAAACGCATAAAAACACCAAAAAAACTTTATAAAAATAAACAGACATGGTACAATAACACTGGATGTCTTAATTATCGGCCAACATGGGTGGTCTATGACGTCACCGCGTTCCTAATCAGTAGTTACACCGACCAGAATTAATTGAATGCGGCGAAATTTGGAACTACAAAAAATGTATGGGGATTTTGACGTTTCGCTACGACAGTGGCGCCATTATATGACTCAGGTTACCGTAGATGGTAGGAAGCTAAGTCGTTTTCTCCTTGACGCGTATTAATTTATTGTGAAGATTATCTGATTGGTACTAAAGCTAGCAATAATCGTGGTAATTATTAAACTTGATTATTGACTTTAATTTGCAATTTATTGTGGCATAAAAGGCTTTTTTACAATTTACTGGTACGGCTGCGTCTAATTTTTAATACCTATGCGTCGGTTATTTGATGGAACGATGGTTTATACTGTAAAGGCGAATTTATATTTGAGTTGAAACATTGCAAGTAAAGGTGCCTAGAGACAGGTATGCCTAATGCCGCGACAGTGAAAAAAACATTTGTTTCATATCAATAATGTGAAAAAGTCCAAAATGTATTGACATACTAACTTCTGCTCGCGACTTCGTTCGTGTGGGAAGGTTTTCCTGCATAAATCCTGATCCTGTGGGAATACCGGAAAATAAAAAGTAGGCTATGTGTTATTCCAAGATGTCAAATATCTTTACTAATTTCATTTAGATCCGTTCAGGAGTCCTTGCGTGAAAGTCCATCTTCACAAACTTTTGCTGAAGATTGTGCTATCGAAATGGCAATCAAGCGGTTTATATTTATATTTCTATATGTGCATTTTTGAAGTTCGAATAAAACATCAATTGCAAATATTATAAATATACTAGAAACTATTTAAAACAAGCAGCTACCAAATCGTTTGAATACGAGTTTTAGTAGTATCGGATTTAAAATCATTATAATGTTTAACAATACTTTATTCTATTCTTTGTAACTAGGGCTGCCATCACCACATTTTCCCGCCCGAGACAAAGACTTATAAACCCCGGACATTTGGGTAAAATCACAGTTTTTCCCCGGACACCGTAGACAAATAAATTTTTGAACTTAAAACTAAAAACTACGATGTTTAATCATGGTTTTTATTTACTGATAAAGTGATAACATTGTAGAGCTTTAGAATTTTTTTAATAACAATCTTCTCCTTTTCATTTAATCAACGTAACATAAATAATGAGATGAAATACCATAGGAAAATAATAATAGAGATCGTGCTTTTTGGTACCCGTAAGACCAATGTGTGTCCGGGTTTGACCTGGGAAAATCCCCCCGGACGTGCCTGGACGCTCTCCAAACTAGGACAAATCCGGGAAAACCCGGACGGATGGTAGCCCTATTTGTAACACACCTCTATGCGCAAAGAATAGTTTCATTGTGCGTACAGCTGAGTGGAATTTTCAGCCAGTCTGTGTTTCCTGATAGCTATAACCTGGCCTGAGGGTATCTAAGTCAAGAGTGAATAGATTATTTGTAGGCAGGTGTGCTTCATCTTCGAGCACATCATCGCTTAACATCAGGTGAGATGGTGGTCAAACGCAAGCTTACAATATTAAAAAATTGGCCAAGTGCGAGTCAGACCCGCCCATGAAGGGTTCCGTAGTAACTATAATAATATAATATAATATGTATGTTTATTTGACGAATAAAAAAAAACCTTAAAAATTTCTTAAAACTAGCTTATTTACATTTTTACAACTACGCTAAATAACTTTGTTTTTCATAGTGTTTGTATGAATTACAAACTTATATTTGCGGTTTTAGAAAATATGCTGAATCTCAAAAACTGCTGACCCGATTTCGTTCAAACCAATTTTGGTTGAAAGTTTACATTAAGATACACGGACACACATTTTATTTTGGAAGCTTATATCTTTTAAACGATTGATTTTATGAAAAAGTGGTTTTAGAAACCCTGATATCATTTTTAAAGACCTGTCTATAGATACTACACACACATAGGTTTCATGAAAAAAAAAAATTCAGGTCTAGTTCCATGTATCCCTTTATTTTAAATATTTTTTTTTTCTTTTAATCGGAAAGCGGTTCACAGAATACATCTACCTACTAAGTTTCACATGTATAGTCTTAATAGTTTCGGAATAAAATGGCTGTGACATACGGACGGACGGACAGACAGACAGACGGACAGACATATCGAAACTATAAGGGTTCCGTTTTTTGCCATTCGGCTACGGAACCCTAAAAAAGACATGAAATTAAATATATATCTTTATTCAGCAACCAAAATGGATAAATCACAAAATTATCTTAACGAAACTATGTAGTTAGATCTGACTATTAATAGGCACTAATGTTTGTTTTTTTTATTGTATTTTTGTTTTTTTTTGATAGCTCGCAGAACTCCAACTCCACTGATGGTAAGTGATCATGTGGTTGAAGATGAAGCACGCTTACCTAGAAGTAACTTATTCACTCTTGACTTAAAGACCCCCAGCTATC
Organism: Tholera decimalis; assembly: GCA_943138885.2. NCBI lineage: Eukaryota > Metazoa > Arthropoda > Insecta > Lepidoptera > Noctuidae > Tholera > Tholera decimalis. Next base: position 21,159,725 of record OW964578.2, on the reverse strand, counting down.
AGAAAAGCAGTGGCAGAGTTCAATTTATTCCGTCCTCATGAGTACCTTTGGTATTACGACGAATATTATCTCGACGACTTTTTGTTAAATAATTAGGTACATATTTTGTATGTTTTTATTAATTTAATCAATTAATTGTATTATTCTCTTTTGTTTCAGGACGAAGTAAGTACGGGTCGCGCTCACGGGAACCACGTGAGATAATTCCATTTATTTTTAATTATTATTTACTTTATGTAACTATTTACCTATGTATATATTACTTTTATAAATTTATGAATATTATGGTAATTATTTTAGGCAGAATATTTGTTTAAAATTTTGTTATTACCTCTTTTTCATATAAATATACAAACTGGAGACAATACGATCATAAATTTACCTAACCTAAATGATGATCTACTTAGCCTGTACAAAAAAAAAATCAGGATATTTTTTCTATTTTCATATTTTTCCACGGGCTCTTTATAGCTACTATGCTTCAACGCAGGGCTTAAGCACAAAAACTCTCACACCATGAAGGTTTTAAGTTAATTCAAAGCATCTTCCACTATAAAACGGCAATTTCATACTTTTACCTGTATTATTTAGATTATTTGAAAATAACATTTTTTTATTTATTGTCGTATCATCTTCCCCACCTTGTAATATACCATATACTACCATATACATATACCGTAATACCTAAATTAATGAAAAGAAACTAAAATTCAATTAGCGTGTCTGCATATTCTAAAATCTGTATCAAACCCCATTTTTATAATAATCCCAACGAGCACATTAGTGGAAATAGCAGCCTATTTTGTTACTTTGGGCTGTAAAATAGCGCTTTAAGGGTTCAAAAAGCAGTTCAGGGTTGCATATCTGCATCCGTAAACGTCTATAGTTATAAAAGTTACTTAAGGTGCTATAAGCTGAATCAAATACTACCCTAGCCTTCACAGTAGTCCACGGTAGAACTCATTTACCACTTACACCTTTATATGAGAGTTACGAAGGTCATTCTGCCACTCACAGCTGCATAGTAGTTTCCATTGTAACTTGTATAGGTTATAGTTATAGTAACCACTATTATACTACTATAAGTTTCATTATAGAAATAATAGAAACTCTTATGCATACTATAGTTACAAAAAATTCATCAGTGTAACTAAGGCCTTTAGTAGCAATAGTCATTCCTTGCAGGCTCAATCCATTCGCCATTTTACAGCCGCTTTTGTAACTATTATAAAACATTTAATAAAATGGATGCTAAACGAATAAGTACGTAACTAGATCTTATTTATTTATTTATTTATTATATACTTTATTGTACACCTTACAATACACTTAAGGATACAAATAATTAATCTTATAACCTCAAAAACAGGAAAATAGGAGCTTTTTGTGGCTGTGAGTTGCACTAGGGGAACAAAAATCACTGGAAGCGTTAGAAGGGTGAAAATTAGCGCTATGATTCTCAAAAGGGAGTTATTAGAGCTCAAACTGCAGGTTATGACTACAGTACAATGACGCCATGATTTTTTAAGAAAACTTATAATTCAGTTACAAAATTGAGTTGATATACATTGGTTTTTCAGTTAAATGTGCATTAAATGTACCGGTAAACAATCGGCCACTTGCAAATAGTAAGTTATCGACACGTAAAAATACGGAAATAAAATTTATTCTGTATAACAAATAAAAAATATCACATATCTTTTGTTAATTTTTTAAATATCATAAAAGCGCGTTAAAATTACTCGAAAATTATCTTATATATCTACAGTAAACTGGACAGCGTTTTAAGTATCTTTATATATCTTGCTAATACAGAATACAAACATTTACTTCTTTTTGTTTTATTTTCATGATGGCGACGAAAACACTTTACCAAAATATTACAAACAATGTCAACTGAAGATATACAATAAAGAACTATAATCAATTCATTCGTTCAAAGTAGTTCAAAATCATTCAAAAGTAGCGCTACGAGAGCTTTAGTATAGCGTTAATAAATCGTTATAGCTATTAAGGAACCTTTATGCAACCGTTGTGCAGGTTAAATGGAACTTTAGGTTGCATAAAATGGCGCCCAAATAGCGCTAAAGCGGCTGCTTTAAGTCTGCAGTAGACGCTCTAGCGCTTACGTCTATTACCATAAGTAATAATCGGATACGCTCCAAAGCTCTAATGCAGCCCATTTGTGCTAGTTGGGATATAGTTTCAAATGCAATAAAATAAACACAATACACAACATTCACGCACCAATTATGGCCGTTTTTCTCAATTTATATTTTTATTATCTCTTTGAAAGTAAATTCCAAACATACAATAAAAGGAGGTTGATAGCTTTATTATTAAAAAAAAAACTGGCTGTCAACAAGACATTCCATAGACAGCAAGTTTTTAAGAAATGGTCAAAAGCGACCTCTTTGTCAATAAAACGTTATCACCATTCAAAATATATCCAAGAATTAGGTGTCAATCAAAATTTAAGAAAGAAAGAAAAGCATTATCTGTTCAGCAATTCTGACTATAAAGGAGGAGTTTTTGGGAAAATAATAATTGCCGCTTGGGTAGATATTATTCAAGATTAAGCAATGCTTGCTGAAGACAGTTCGATGATGGGGCGATCATTTAATAGCCGTGCCTCTAAAGGCGAACACCAGCCTTGCTAAAGGGTATGCAAGTGTTAACCAGCTACTTGGTTGTGGAAGTCAGTTAGGAAGTCGGTCCATATATAACACTAGTACTCAGCTGCATTTGATTGGACTTGAAGTCGATCCGGAGAAAGTTGGAAAAGGGCTTAGTAAAAGATGAACTCAATGTAATGTTGTCGCATAATAAATCTTGACTTTGGTTGACACTTTATGCATGAAATATTTTCGATCGTGATAAAAAACATTTTATTCTTGAATTTAAATTAAAGCAAAAATAGTAATTAAACGCTTGTCTCTTTTAAATTAAAAGAAAACTCTGCGTTTAAATGACTCATAAAACCTAAAGCTACAGAAATACACTGTTTGTGGAATGAATATGCAAATATACATTTGTTTATTTGTGCACCACCTGGTTGCACAAAAGAAATCCAATGCGTATAAAATAATGTTAATAATGTAAAATTTTTCATGATTATTTTATACTTTACGCAACACATAATTATGTTACAATGCCAGACTAGATCCGATTAATTAGAATCTTATTATTAGAACTTAAAACAAGAAATTTACTATATTTATAATTTTTTTCAAGCTTCCGATATTTCGGCACTGTTGCAAAAGTCATGATCAAGGATGTAACTTTCATAGACATGGTAAATATCTCGTTTTAGTTCTAAAGACACTATTAGTGACCATGTCAGTTTAAAAATACAAATTTCAGCCAAATACTCCGCCTTAATCTCAAAATTTTCAGAAAATGGCGTTTGTTCAATCATAGATACCGAAATTCGATTATTATATATATCTGGTACCTTAATTGGATTGTCACAACATCAATTCAACGAGATGTCGTAAAAAAACCTGTCTATTTTCGTCACCACAATAGTCGGGGTCATAAAAAGATTGACAAAAAGAAATTCGTGATTCTGTTAAATAATGAATTAAATTGATTAGTCACGCGTAAATTGAGAATACGTGGTCTTATTCAATTTTTTGGATGGATTTGAAAACAGATATTGTTGGCACTGGCCCAGTGATTTGATTATTAATCGAGTAATCTACAGACTATTTTATACATATCGAATTTTTGAAGTGTCACTTATTATGTTACTAAAAACCACGAAATAGGGTGAAATAGAAATTGAATGAGGTACTGCAAAGTTGAAAAATGAGCATGTCAATATTTGTGTGAAATAATGTTTTATTTCTTCATCAATTTTTTTTCAAGCAGCATGTTGAAATTTTGTGCTAATTTTGTCTTGTATGTTTGTGCCACCTTGGGTTTTGTGCAATAATTTTATTTTTGTCACTAACAATTATTAATTATTTTGTGTAGAACTCAGATTGTATATTATGAATTTGTTCGTAATGGCCGTTATCCTGTATCTCGATTTATAAAAGGCTGTGTGTTATACAGCTGTTATTGGGTTATGAATCAGTCATAACAGATTCATTTAAATTAAATAACTCAAAGAATTCATTTGACCCTAAAGTTGAAATCAAAGCCAAATCAAACAGTTGAGAGCAATTATATATTTGTAAATTTTTCAGTTGCTTTTAAATTAACGGGTCATTTTTATCATAATTCGGCTATATTAGAGCCATAAAGCTATACGTGATGAATAGCACAAATCCTTACTCATTGTGTAATCAAATAAATAACATCGACATTCTTCTCGAATATTTTGTACACTTTTTTAAGATCACGACTAATATTTATTTGAGTTGTACTAACCATTTCCAGACAGCACTTTGAAACTCAAGAAAGAAGATACTCCAAATCATCACATTCATCATCATCATCACAGCCCGCCAGGCGGTCGGTGAAATATTTTGACCAATTTTATCACTTGGGTATTCGATGCTAGTTGCAGCTCGGAACTGAATTGGTTAAGATATTGCATCGTCCGCTTGTCTCGGGGACTTCAGCGAGGGATTATTGTGCTACGTGTGTGTTTTTTTAAGTGTGCTTCCATTCAATGGACTTTGTGCACATGCGTTGCTTGCTCGGCTGCAATAACTGACTTGCGTGCATTAGTCGTGCATTCTAAGCTACTGCAACTAAATTTTGTGCACTATATTCGATGAACCTGAATCGGGATATTCACCATAAACGTCCACCTGGAATGACTTCAGTTCATCCGTGACCATTGCACTTGCAATAGTGCCGAAATATCGGAAACTCAAAACAATAAATATCTTGTTTTAAGTTGTAATTTTTTTTTTTATTGTAATTAACAAAACTAGTGTTCAATCACACATTCAAACATAAAACATGATACTGTTAGTGACCATGTTAGCTTAAAAACTTATACTTATCTATTCGATGAGTTAAAAATTTTGTGACTATGATTGCATCCAGGTTTTGTCCATAGTAGTCCTAAACCTAAAGTGCACAAGGTCCCTATTTTTTATTTGTGTTTGTGTTTTTACTGCAATTTATTGTGTTAGTTTGTGCTACTTTGTGGTTTGTGCTTTTTTTGTTCTTGATTGCTGTATCCTGTTGTGTTAATTATTTTTATTTATGGTTGTCTTTGTGATTTATAATTACTTGTGTGTTATATTTAAATTTTTATGTAACATGGTCATGATTCAACTTTGCTCTAGATGTTTTTTAATTATTATCTAAAATGTGGTTTTTGTTACATATCTCTATCTGATTGAGACCATTCATGATGTTGTAACAGCCAATTGTACCTTACGTGGTAAACCTTTTATTTCTCCTCAAAAAGTCGCTAAATTTTACATTGCTATCCCATTCACAGCGTCATCTTAACACAGCTCGCTGATAGATATATTGTAGGGCCCATCTTCAAAAAAATACAAAGTATATCAAAAGAAAGTTTATATTTGTTTAGCTTAGTGCGTAAATGCAACGATAGGCTGGGTTCGAGGGATAATTATGTCAATCGGTAGTCTGGCTCTTGAGAATTTAGTCACTATGGAGCTTTTTAGGTTTTTTATGTTTTGAATGAGCATACATAGATGCGATGATATATGCTCACACACCAAATTTGTACAAAGATTTAAAGCTGTACCCCTATAAAATTCAATTGGGGCAGTTGGAAAAAATTCTTCGCATCATAGTCACAGAATTAAAAATTTGTGTAAATTCGCGTACGCCCAACAGGTTTTGATCCGTTTTAGAAAAATGCTCAATGGGCGACTCGTTCCCGCATCATAGCGACTGAATTCCCAAGAGCCAGGCTAGCGATTGACTCCCACGTCCTTCCAAATTATTGCGTTCACACAGTAAGCTAAACAAATACAACGTGTAACGGAAAGGGTATATATATACATACCAAAGGCACGTCTTCTTTGGATGATATCAAACGATATTGGAAGGGTTTCAACTCAAAATAAAATACTCTAAAAATTGATACCAAATTTTCGGTTTCGTAAGTTTCTTAAATTGAAATCATAAAAATCGTGTCACCACACTACGTAGGTCAATAACTTTCCACGTTACTTGCAAATATCACGATAAATCTCTTCAGTGATGTGCTTATTTTTGAAAAATGTGCAAATTGAATTTGAAAAGTTCGGTTTCTGGTATCAATGTATTAAAAATTCTCATTACTCCCGAACATGTAGAGATAGGATTAGAAAACCCTTCCAATATCGTTTGATATCACCCAAAGAAGCCGTGCTCTTGGTATGTATATACACTTTCCGTTACACGTTGTATAAACTTTCTTTTGAGACACCTTGTATTTGTATGAAGTTTAGACTTTACAACTTTGATGCTCGTCCTCCATTATAGTCCATTTCTGAGCAGGTCCACGAACGCGAAGGCCGAAGAAACCTCCCGGAGACAGTGCCGTACCTGATGAGAAGAGACCCCGTACTGCATTCTCCGGTCCTCAGCTTGCAAGGTTAAAGGTATGAGACTTTTGATCTATTTCTCTTTGGGTACAAGAATAAGAACCTGATTTATTACGAAAGATCCATTCGAGTAGACAAAAATAATCAGAATGGCCGGTGCCGTGCAGTGGACTTAAAAGACTAGCTAGCAGTGGCGAAGGGTGAATTTTCATAAAAGGGAAGCCGTACCAAAAAATGCTTACCTTGCTCAAGTGTGATGCGTGAATTCCAGTAACTGTGGCCCTGTGGCTGACTTCGAAATCTTGTAACTTCGTAAATAATTATTTGTTTAATTGAAAATAATAGATTACTATTTATATATTCATATATAAAATAATATTTGCCAAATTTCAAAAGGGAAGCCGGTAGGAATCGAGTTGTATGGAGCCTTCGCCACCGCTAGCCAGATTAGATTTCTAGACACTTCTGCGAACATTTCATGATATAGATGGAGGCTGCGGTAAGAGAGAAGGAAATTTCAAGTGTTCTCTCAGCCCGCAGACGACATACCAAGCGTCGGCTGTCAGATAATGCCCTTTGGCAGCACCCCTAAATGGATCTAGACACCGCGACCTTTATAACACAAGACCTGAAGTGGCGGCGCAAATTGTTCCAAGCGCTCCCCTCCTAGAAGTTGCAGAGAGATTTAAAAAACTTATATTCCCCGCTTGACCAGATACTGCCAAGAGCTCCCGCATCCCATAACGCTAGTGCGTGAGGGAATACGGGATGCTTTTAGTCAGTCTAACAGACCTCTTTGTTGGTCCCAGGGCGGAGACATCCATAAGCATTACCATACCGACAAAAAAGATTTTAATCGCTTGCAGAATCCTCTCCTAGATTTTTGTTTTTAGGTTATCATTTACCAACACCAAACTTCCCAAGTGACTTACTTTAATGTCTATACGAGGAGATAAGAATTGCTGAACAGCCTTGAGGATTGGAACCTGACCATGGACTTCCCTCTATAATAATCATTTAATTGAAATTTAAAACCCATATTGTTGTTAGTAATAATACTAGTGCTATATTAGTAGATTAAGTCCACATATTCTTCATTTGTTTTTTTTTCTGTTTTGATATGTAGTACCCTATTTGAGCCTTCCCCACTTAAAGTTTGTAAAATCCATCCAAAGGTTATCTGGAAGATATCGCTCTCAATAAGCATTATTGTTAAATAGGTGTGTTTAGAATTTGGTGTACAATGTAGTATTATATATTCTACCTATCTCCACGTGGACTTCAAGGTAAGACTCACCGAATTTATCAATTTTTTTTGTCCTCAGCACGAATTCGCTGAAAACCGCTATCTGACCGAACGCAGACGTCAAAGCCTGGCCGCAGAGCTGGGACTGGCTGAAGCACAGATCAAGATCTGGTTCCAGAACAAGCGAGCCAAGATCAAGAAGGCTTCGGGCCAGAGGAACCCACTCGCGCTGCAGCTGATGGCCCAGGGCTTGTACAACCACAGCACCGTTCCACTGACGAAGGAAGAAGAAGAGTTAGAAATGAAGGCAAGAGAAAGAGAACAGCAGTTGAATAGAGTTTAGATTTGCATGGCAAGTTGAGTTTTGATGATGGAGATTTTAGTGTTGGAATAGGAGACTTTTTAAAAACGTTTTGAGAATTATTTTATTGTGCGTAAGGCTAAGGAGTGGAATTCCTTGCGTGCTTTATCTTCGACCACATTATGGTTTGCCATCAGGAGAGATGGTGGTCGAACGAGATCCTATCAACTATTAAAAAAAAACTGTTTTCTCTGGTGCGTTTGCATAAATATGGTTTTGTTATACATTTACTATATTCAATGGAAGTTCGTTCACAAATCCTAGCTCTCCTCATCAAAACTCTACAGCTAATGTTAAAAGAGATCAGAAATCATCCTGCATCCCTCTCACACTTTCAATAGCTTAGATACAGTAATACAACTGACATGACACTTAATTTGTAGATATTTTTGCAATGTTTCCTTGTTCGGTATATCGTCGCAATACTTAATAATAAAAACTTTGTAGTGCAATTTTTCCTAATTGATTTTTTTTAATAGTAATAAGGGCTTGATCCAGAAATCAGTATTTCAGGACACGGCGCGAATTGTTGGGAGGTTCCTCTCTCTGGAGCCCTGACCACCAGTAGCTTGGACCCTGTTCCCTATACCGGTGGGCTACTGTTTTTTATAGTTTTTAATGTCTTTTATAGGAATATTTAAAAATGTAAGTAAACAAAACAAATATCGAATTCGGTTCTGTCGCTCTGTAGTTATGTAAGTACATACGTAGGTCGTAGGTACACACTTTACAGCGATTCACTTTTCCCTTTTTTTATATCGGTAGATAGATTTATTTGTTTCAGACTATTGATCAATATACCTAGTGCTAGTAAAACCTTAACCTATTGTAAGTAAATACAAATAAAACAAAAGAAATAAATTAATTAGCGACATGTACATTGTGCACCAAACCAAACCAAATCTTGATTTTTATGAAGTAAAATCCAAGTTATTACTGAGTGATTTAATTTCGTCCAAAATTAAATCACTCAGTAATAACCACTGTGTCTTGAAAATTACCAAGTCATTTGCAGTATATTATACTAAATAGCATTCCGCGGCAGTAATATAAACTTCACATATTAATTATTATTATTTATTGCGACGATATACACATCTGTGTTGTTTTTTCTGGTCATTTCATATACATTTGAAGATTATCATAGCATTTTTCTGACTAATTATTATTGACTTGCATTTCTACTAGTGTTTGTGCGCATTGGCTCATGTCAATCTTAAGGCTCTTTTCGACTAACACAATTCGACATAGCGACAATGACTTTTCGTTGATTTTTTTTTTGTATGAAAACTTTGACTATTTGTTGTGACATTGTCTTGTTGCGCCTGTCTGTGGCAACCTTTATGTTGATATTTTTGACATAAACAGATTTAGTAACATGTGATAAATCCAGGTTTTTATGTTTGAATTAACACTAAATTGCAGTCTTAGAATGATAGTAAACTAACTCAATAACTGTGGTATGAAATTCTTTAAAAATATGTTGTGTAAATTTAAACATACATATGTCTCCTGTGACTGATATAGAGGCTATCCCATTATTACGCGCAATTGAGACCACTATTACCCAGTAGTAATAGGGTCGGTATTACACTTAATCTAACGAAAGAAACAAAAGCAAATCTTTGTTTTGTAGTAGTTTTTAAGGTCAAGTTCTGTCAAAGTCAGAAGTTTCAGGGATTTTGTACGAGTCGGGTAACATTCATTGCGTAAAAAAGTAAAAAGATATTTATATAATTATATTAACTGTGACAATAAAATAAGCTGAGTCGAGATTGAGCATAAGCCAATGTGTACATTTACCTTTAAAAATAATCCCTGTGTTTGAGACCCATTAATGTAAAAAAAAAACAATAAAAAAGAGTTTTTGTAAAAAATTGTAGTCGAATCTCCCACTCGAATTGTATAAAACAAAAAAAAATGTAAATAGTAAAAAAATAACTTTAAGATTTAATTAACAAATTATTATTAAGTTATTTATTGTGCAATGTAGCAGTATTAGTCATTTATTATAATTTGACAACATATTGAAAAATGGGGCACAAACATACTTTAGTGGCACAAACCTTTCTTTTTTTTTTCAGATATTTTCGAGTTATTTTTTCAGTTTCTTTTATTAACATCAATGTGTTGTCAATTTATAAATGTGAAAAAGTAGCAATTTATAGACAAATCTTATTAAAAGAAGTTAAATGAATTTATGTTGTTTTATTTTAATAACATTTAACACAATGTATTTAATAAGTAAAATATATAGATTACAATTCGATCCACCCAACCAAGAACTCGGTAATGTGCTATTGTGGGCTTTATGCTGTTATGACAAAATTTGGCATCTATAGACCTAAATACACCTTAGCAATGTTTTTTAGATTTTTCCTAATGATATTTACAAAGATATCGTGATACACTTAATATTTTATGTAGGTATAGAATTTTACGGTTTATTTTTTCTTAAATAACTAGGTTTTGAATAAAAGGAATTTCATATCAATGACACAGTGAACATTTCGCAAAAAAAAATTGCCTGCATTTTACAACAATGACTTCAAAAATCCCACTAGTTAAAACATATTCGATAAAATCACTAAATCTTCACTCCTGTAAAATTTTGATTTTTCGATTACCGAGTTATTGCTTGGGAGGACCGAATTACAAAGATCTGAAAGTCTAGGAGATTCATTTGCTTAGCGTTTTTTCATGTTGGGGTCATTCCAGTTTTACTACACAGTAACTGGGTAACACTATACATCATGGCAAGATTGTTCTCAGATTTTGTAAGTTCTGACTAACCGTAACCACTGTCAAAGATGTACAAATGACATCTGGTAACAGATTTAAATGCTTTTCAAGGCACAGAGGAATGTTGGTATAGTAAGAATGCCACCCATCCACTGGCTGGCCTCGATAGGCGTTGCTCTACCTCGAAACTGCTCATCCAGGGAGGTCCCGAAATATCTAAAGTAGAAACAAACATATAACAACAAACATTGCATCAGTTCCTATAAAAAGTAACACAAAGTCAATTCTCGCTACCCATTTAAAAATGCAATAAAAAAAGCACCCGAAATTAAAGTTTAGCACCCGGGAATCGAACCCGCATTCCCGATTCGCGATGCCGCCGCAAGTATTTCAATAAAACCACCCTTCACACCCCCTTGCTCCCTCATGCACCCCCTAGCTGTCAGTTCATTCGCAAGACACCAAATTAAAAGGGGTAAAAGTTTAAGAAAATTCTTTAGGGGGTTTAAAATGTAGTATTTTTTTTTTCGATGTTTATTCGTTGTGCTGTCGATTTGAAATTTGGGGAATAAAAGAAATAGATTTATCGAAGTTGTGAAAAATTTAAACACATTTAGAGACTTTGAGGACTATCTCATACCTATTATATGTCATGACTCTCTATTTTTCGGGGAGAGAATCATCTAATCCTCTACTCCTACCACTCTGAGTAGAGCGAAAGCGGAAGCCAGAATCGTGTAACGTGTAACAGAATAAACGCAATTCCTGAAAGTAGTTGGTTCAGAATCGGCTTCTGAATCGAGTTCCGTCATAAAAAATAGGTGTTAAATTTTGATGGAAAAATCTTTCATTTAACTTAAAATAGAAACACAGTATCATGACAAATTAATACAATCCTTAATTCTAGAAAAATGTGTGCGTGTCGCATCGGCCGCTAACATTGCATGAGTGTATGCGTCTGCGTAAGGGTATTGTATGACGCACATACGTTTTGCGTTTAGTAAGGATAACTATTTTATGAACAATGCCTAGGGTTAGTTTCAATTTGTTTAGTTACGGATGTTGTTTTAGACTTATAATTTAATATTCTAATTGGGGTGTCTGAGGTATTGCGCTTAATCTGAAGTTGAAAGCCCACCTTGTACTTTTTGTTTTCGTTTGCGTTCCAGGGCCTTAGTAGAGTAGTTCGAATATTGGCTCTATCGAACCTAAATGCTGTGAATATGAATACTAGTAGTATAATAGTAGTATAGTGTTAAGGTTACATCTGGAGATGTTTACAATTTTACTAATATTATAAAATGTGAAAGTGAGGATGGCTGGAGGATGGGTGAGGAGGGAGGATGGATGTTTGTTACTCTTCCTCGAAAAAACTACTGAACGGATCTGAATGAAATTTAGTACGAAATTTAGTACGTAGATAGTTGACATCCTGTAATAACACATAGGCTACGTTTTATCCCAGGATTCTCATGAGATCGGGATTGACACGGGAAAATTCGGGATATAGTCCTCTTGAGCGATTTTGGAGACAGCGGCCAATCTCAGCGAAGACTATGCTATCTGCTCAGGAGATATTATAGTGCAGTATGAGCAGGTACAGGAGCACTCTCTGTTCCTTTACTCTCATAGTCCGATGGGACGGCATCTGACACGACCGGAGACAGATCAGGGGCAGGACTAACGACTTAACGTGCGTTCCAAGGCACGGAGTTATCTCACCACCAACTTCCAAACTCCGGGCTACTACTGAGAAATTTCTAACAAGAAACCAAACAGCACGTTTGGCCTGACCTGGGAATCGAAGCCGAGAGCTCCTGATCAGCAGTCGCGCTTACAACCACTGAACCAAGGTAGAAAGTATACTTAGATGGTAAGTAGCTAACTATCCGACTGTCAAAATAAGGAAACGGACAAGAGTGAGAGATGTTATTCGGAAAATTAAAAAAACTTTTTACCAAAAAATCAAACCGACTCCCAAAAAACACTGCAAAGTGAAAAATTACTTTAATTTCGGAAGTCGGTGCCAAAAACGAAAATACAAAACTAAAGACACCGACTACCGAAATTCGTCGGTCGGTTTAATTTTTTGGTAAAAAGTTTTTATTTCACTCTTTTTAGTTGGTCGATTTTTAATTTACCTAGTTAGGTACAAGAGCCTAAATGTCAACTACTTATAATCATTTACAAAATTTTGCTTTTCCCAATGTTGGGCCGTTAATTGTTGAGGGGTGCTCCTGGTACTTCACCATCAGCTTCACTTCACCATATGCATTATGACGAGCATATTGTGCTTAATATCCACATTCAAGTAACCGAAGCGGAACACATGAAATACTTATTATTCCAATATATATATTGAGTAGTTCCAATGGCCATCTGTTCAAGAGTTCCCTCGATTTCTCCAGGTCCCCATTATCAGATCCTGACTTGGTGACAATGGGACCAATTTCGAAGTATGCCCTTTCAAACAAAAAAGGATTTTCCAAATCGGTTCAGCCGTCTTCGTGTAATCGGTAATCATACATAAAAAAATATATACGCGTCGACTTGAAAACCTCCTCCTTTTTTGTCGTCGGTTGAAAAACTAAAATGTAACTGGACTGGTCATATAATGAGAGAGCGAAAATGGAGAAATGGACGAAAGATGTGATGGAGTGGTATCCTAGGAATGGAAAAAGACAAAAGGGACGCCTAGTCAAAAGATGGGAAGATCACCTGCCAAGAGGATGGAGAACATTAGCACACGATAGAGATAAGTGAAAGCGTGGGGGAGGCCTATGTCGGAGGGCAATCTCTCAAAAGAAGATCAGATGACATGAATTATTTTTAGATTAAGATGAAACTGCTGTGTTTTCGTCAGCGAATAAAGGCTATTTATATAGCTAACTATCCGAGAGTGATTGTGGAATTCAATAAAAGACGACAATATAAGAATAATGATGGCTGCTGCACTGCGTATCGCGGATTCAATTCTTGCACCGTAAAAATGTTTACAGTATAACCTAAAAATACAAATTTTTTTTACATTTTCTTGGCCTTTATTTTCCTTTTTTGTTTGTGTTCTCTGATACTTATTATTTTTGTTTTGGACATGATTAATTTTGACCTTATTATTTAGTTTTGCTTAGATTGATTAATTCATTTTACTTTCCACAAGAATGTTGTGCATACCTGTAAGTGATATATTTGCACTGTATCTCAAAACTTTGTATATCTTTATCCATTTGATTGTAAATATATCGTTGGTGTGCCTTGCATAAATAAATATAATAGATACTATACTTATTCATATTATCGCTGTTTTACTCTGCGCCTCATAACTTTTTTTTTTTTTGTAAGTGCGCTAGGGTTGGGACTGGTGCCTTTAATAGTTACGACACATTTATGTATGTAACTTTTCTACTATATCGAAATGTAAAATGTATGTAAATGTTAAATAGCTTACTTCCTATGTGCAAAATAACATATAAACATATCATATTATTTATCTTAGCCTTTTCTCAAGTATATTGAGGTCGGATTCCAGTCTAACTGAAAAAGCTGAGTACAAATGTTTTACTTGAAGCGACTGCTTAATTGATCTACTCAACCCACTAGCTAGATAACACGATACTTACCTAGACTGTCAGATTTTGGCTTCTGACTGCGTCTTCATCTTTATATTTTTATAGTTCGTTATTTCGCCACTTTTACGGCGTGATTGGTGGCGATGCAGAATAACTTTTGGCTTTAAGTTCCATCATCGGACTACAAGACAAACAGCGATGCGCCATCGTTACATGACGGACATCCCGCCCGTACGCACAACACGTTTTAGTAATACTTTTATTGCGTGTCTAAGGAGTTGAATTCCCTGTCAGCGTCTGTGTTTCTTGATAGCTAAAACCTGGGGGTCTTTAAGTCAAGAGTGATTAGGTTACTTCTAGGTGAGCGTGCTTCATCTTCGACCACATCATCGCTTACCATCAGAATGTATACGATGTGTGCATTATGTGGTGAGTAGATGTGAGCGTGAAAAAAGAAAGAAAAGTGTATATGTTTCGAAGTAGTTAACACCCAGCAGCCAATTCTTCACCTGTGTCTTACAGCCAAACCTGGTCATACAAAAAAAATCCAATTGGCTGTTGACTTGTTGATATAAGTGTGGCCCTTTACGGGAGAATGAGTTAAGAGTGTGAGACAATGTTTAAAAAAAATGGCTAAATGCGAGTCGGACTCGCTTAGTGAAGGGTTCCGTAGCAGCTACGCAAAATAACTTTGTTTTTCAGTGTTTGTATGAATGTCAAAGTTATATTTGCGTTTTTTTTTGTTATATTTGAAAATGTTAGCTATATCTCGTTCAAACCAATTTAGTTGAAAGTTTTTATTAAGATCTACAGCATATATTTTTTATTATTAGAGGGGTCGGGGGACACATTTTGGAAGTGTCCATCTTTCAAATGGTTGACTTAGAGAAAAAATGGTTCCGGATCTTTAAAGACCTATCCACCTATCACGCAAACACCTGTTTTTTATTTTTGAATAATAATCGTAAACCAGTTCACAGAATACATCTACCATGGGCGTGCACAGAGATTTTAGACAGGATAAGCACGGCTAAGTCCAGGAAGATTTAGGAATTCTACTCTCAAAGCAATAAAAGGCTCAAATATGCACATAATAACAAATAATTTATAAGAATGTTAAGTCAAGTAACGTATTTATTTATAATTGATTTTTATTGTTTCCTTAAATATCCATTTTTTTTTTCTTTGTTGTATTTTAAGAAAACTTGTTTGATTTGTTTAAGATATTTACATATATTATATGTTTTAATTAGTTTTGTCTTGTAGTCGAATCTTAGTTTTAATTATTGCATTCATTGTATGTTAGTGCACTATCTTTCTTAATCTTGTTTTTCGTTTCATTTCATTATTATTTTTATAGCGCGTACTATGTTTCTCATGTATATGTTGTGGATAACGCTGTTGGTTACATAATTGTAGTTTCTTTGTAATATTTTGTATATGTTTTATTATGTGACTGTTTGTTATTCCTAATAAAAAAAAAATAAAAAAAAATAAAATTAAAATAAAACTTACCAGTTTCCGCTTGTTTCGGTCATTGCCTGCCGGGGTTGCAGGGATGTTCTAACGAGATACCGCGGCCCCGGAACTTAAGGGCAGCTGAAGGAACAGGGTGGGTTTTTAGTCAGTAGAAGTCTGACACTCCCTTCCCCTCCACCCACAGCGGGAGAACTCATTAGATGTTTTTCCCACCCAGAAAAAAAGAGTATGCAGAGCTTATTTGCATGTATTGACCGCATGGTACTGACATCTACCTCCCAAGTTTCAGCTGTGTAGTCGTAATAGTTTTGGAATAAAATGGTTATGACATACGGACAGTTAGACAGACTGACATGACGAATCTATAAGGGATCCGTTTTTATCATTCGGCTACGGAACCCTAAAAAAGCCTAATCATGGAGCAGAGCACTGAGTATTCTGCTCATAACCGTTATTTCAGTGGGCAACTGATTGATTTGCTGGATAGATCCGATTGCTACCACAAATGATCAATCAATTTTTTGCTCGAGTCTCAATCAATAGACGCTGCTTGCTCTGAATAGTTTGGCTATCCGTAATCAATTTATAACAATGAGAACATGTGTAAAAAGTGGACTATTTGAACGTTGTAATGAGCAATGTTTGGTTAAGATCCTCTTCACTGAATACCGGTCACCGTAGCCAATCGAATTCAGAGATTTTTTGCTTTATTTTCGTGGTGAAAATCAACAAATGGCTTAGGTGGAGCGGAAGGGAGTGTCTTCTACTGACCAAAAACAGTAAATTGGTATAACGAGTAGTATATAATTGGTAAACGATACTCCCGCAACTCCACAGACACTAGCCTTATGGAGCCCTGTCAATGGTGTTAAATGATAAATGATCTTTATTTTGCAAATTAGTTATTAAATAACACTTTTACACGTCATTTTTTCGTAAATATTAACTAGATGAGGCCGGTGTTTCCTAACTGACTACCCTGAGAAGAAACACCGAAACAAACTCAGGGGTCCGTCTCTTTTAAAGTCCATACAATCTACACTGGTTTAATTATATGGGAGCCTTGTAGGTTTCAGTCTGAGGCGGTCTTTTGAAGAAAGATGCTCACAGATTTGAGTGGGCCTGTCCATACAGTGCAAGCATTTGTCAAATGACGTATAGCTCAACTTAGAACAAGGAGCTTAACGATTTGAGGAACAATACCAAGGTAAGGAAGGACCTTTGGATAGGCCTCAGAAAGCACTCAAACTGCCAGACAATTTATTATGTTTAACCCGAATAAAATAACCTACATAGTGCACATATTCACAATCGTTTATGAGGATTAGGTAGATTAGTCTGAAATGGCCTTTTGAGGAAAGACCACACAGATTTGAGTAGACCCGTCCCGTCAGTGCAAGCTTTTGTCAGTTATTCTGTAAGCTCAACTTTGGACTACTAAGGAGCTCAACGACCTGACGAACAATGCAAATGTTGACTGCCATTAGACGCGCGTCTGGGACACGACAAGTCCTCAACCTAGGAACACTTGCGTGACTTGAGCATCGAACTCTGGACCAACGCTTAGCATGGGGAGCAAACTTGTTAAGATTCCTAAATTCATACTCCTCCGTTCCGGTAATTTTCACGTAGGTATTAATTTAATCTACACTAGATAAAATTATAAAGAGGATAGTTTTGATTTGTTTGTTTTGGATAATCTCGAAAACTACTGGACCGATTTTGAAAATTGCTTGATCAATAAATATGAGTAAAACTACCTTATCAGCAACAGTTATTTAATTTTACTGAAAAAAAAAAAGCCTTTTCGCGGGCAGAGACTAGTATAAATTTAAGTATGTTATTAATTATGACCGCCTTTGCGTATTACTATAGGTTGATAGTACAAGCACGCACCCTAACATTCTTTGGCCATGTATCACGACGCAACAATGACTCCGTGGTATGTCTGGTAGTGCAGAGAAAAGTTGAATGTACCAGAGCGCGCGGTAGATCCCCTATGAGATGGATAGACCAAATTAAGGCGGCAACAAACTGCCCTGTTCTTGAGTGTACCAGAAAGGCTGCGGTCCTCAAACTGTTCCTGATTGATTACCACGACTACTCTGTCAAGAATGAAATGACTAAGAAGAATAGGTTGAACATAGCTAAAGACTTCAAAGCCATAGGAAAACAAAACTCACTATTCATACCAAACCTAAACTTCTAACTCACCCATTTCTCAACGTAATCAATTCGCAACAACAACAACAGTTGTTCCCCGTTGTTTGTTGTTATTCTGTTGTAATAAAACAGTTAATTCGAGAACACGGATCGTGACACGCTCAACTCTGGATAAAGAAGTGTTTACATGTAGACATGAATTAATGTATGATGGAATACGTTCGAGGTTTGTTTGAAAAAACCATACATATAAATAAAATTTAGGAGTCTGTCTGAGCCTTCAAAATAAAAATGTATTTTCATAAAGTGCTTAGTCTTTTCTTAACCATGTTGGGGTCGAGAGGAGTGATATGAAGATTCGAATGACGTTATTGCGACGCACGCTTTTCACGTTTCGTACTAGCGTACGAAACAGTTTTTCAAATCAGCGTGTTCGCGACAACGTCATTCGATATAGCGGTTTTCGACTTAATGTGTTTTCGAAGTGGCGTACCACTCTTAATTTTTTTCGAAATAGCATTATTATAAAATATATATTTTACATTATAAAATAATATTATTTTACATTTAACTAATTAAAATAATATCAATAAAAATTTGCATGTCATAATATTATGATCTAAAGCTACTATTATACGATTATAAGAACTTTGTAACCATATTTATTTGCAAATAAATCTTTGACTTTGACTTTGACTTCTTCTGACGTACAATCGACAGCCGGAACCAACAGCTAAACGTGCTTTCCTAAGCGCGAAAATACATGCGAAAGTTTGTGAGGATCGATTTATGGATGTATGGATGTTTGTAACTCATTTACGCAAAAACTTCTGAACGGGTCCGAATGAAATTTTGTAAGTAAATGACAAATGATCTTTATTTTGCAAATTGGTTATTAAATAACACTTTTATACGTCACTTTTTTCGTAAATATTAACTAGATGAGGCCGGTGTTTCCTAACTGACTACCCTGAGAAGAAACACCGAAACAAACTCAGGGGTCCGTCTCTTTTAAAGTCTATACTGGTTTAATTATATGGGAACCTTGTAGGTTTTAGTCTGAGGCGATCTTTTGAAGTAAGATGCTCACAGATTTGAGTTGGCCTGTCCATACAGTGCAAGCATTTGTCAAATGACGTATAGCTCAGTAGATAGTTGATATCCTGGAATAACACATAAGTTATCCCACGCGTACCTACTAAATCGCGGGCAGAAACTAGTTTACTATAAGTAATATTAATTACTAGCAGTTGCTCGCAAATTCGCGTGGGAAGTTTTTCCCGTGTAAATCTCGATCCCGTGGTAATTTCGCAAAATCCCGTCTTAGCGAGCATCTACGTACTAAAAGGAACCCTCATGCAAAATTTTAGAGCCCTAAGCTGCTACTTGTACCTAGTTTCTGAGATTTCATGAGGTATTTCACTTTTATATATCGACGGTTAAAAGGAAATAGGGTATAAGTGACAAAAATAGAAATGTTTAGGAGAGCCATTCAAAGTTTAGAATTTTAGTAAAACTGATGTATTTTTTTATTAAAACATCAGACAGTTGAAGTAAAAGAAGGATAAGTTACTTTTCACAGTGGTTGTATAAAAGATAATAGAACACAAGAAACAGTCGGCTTTCAAAACAATACCAGTCCAAAATGTCGCTTATACCCTATTTCCTTTTAGCCGTCGATATATAGATTAACATTATAGATATTCATAAATACGTATGTTTATGTATTTATGTCTGAAATAAACGTTTCGACTGTTTGATAAAAACCCTGCTTGTTTTCTAAGTTAGAAAATATCAAAAGAAAGCTATCGGAGGTCTGTCAAATTGGATTTGGTTCCAGACACTATTTGAACTACCCCCTGCACAGGGGTAGCGCGAATTGTCTTATTGCGATATTTTCACTGTTGACAATTATATTGACAATGGGTACGGTTTTGATTAGGTTGGCAAATAAACGAAGAATTGGTCTTCCATTTTTTATCTACCCTTACTCAAAAAGACAACCATTGGAGTGATCACGATCTAATCTAAAGTACCTATGTAATTATAATTAAAAAGAAAAAACTTTAAAATAAAGGTAAGTATCTAAAAAAGAAGCGTTCTTAATAGTTTCTTTGAAATATAAAAGTAAAGAAAAACCAAATGTACCTATATATTTTTTTATGGGATTCGTACCTATGTAATATTATTTTTTACGAAAACATACCTAAATAAATAAATGGATGGATGGACCCTTTTTTTTTTTTTTTTTTTTTTTTTTTAGCGTGGTAAAATTATCAAATAAGTCCTCCCACTCCGGGCAGGGTGGGAGGGACTGTCAGACTTTTACTGACTAAAATCCACGGTGTTCCTTCAATAACCCTTTACATACCGGGGCCACGGTAACGGGATGAGTCCCACGACCCCGGCGGGCTTCGGCCCTCTGCAGAGGGGGCCTCGTCATGTTGCTGACGCTCTTTGAGGCGCGCGTGGAACACGACGCGCCGTCGACCCGGGCATGGTCCATGGTCGGACAGCGAGTTGCCCTTTACTCGCTGTCCGCATGCCCGCGCCTACGGTGGCCGGAGATCGTCGGCCGACGTCCGACGCCGTGGGCGTCTACCACTGCGGCTGGGCTGGAGGGAGGACGCCATCCTCTCCCTCACGCGGCCCGCCTCCTCCTTCGGAAGCATGACTGCTTCGCAGAAGGAGGCGACCGCTTCCCACTCCCTCTCGCCCCGCAGCATGGCCTCGACCAAGGCCGGGCGCGAGAGGTCTCCGCCTATTGTCGCCGTGAGGACACGTCGGTGCTCTGCCCAAACTGGGCAGTCCTGCACCGTGTGCTCGACTGTGTCCTCAGGGCGACCCTCGCAGTGGTGACACCCAGGCGTCTCTTCCTTACCCATCAGACACAGGTACCTCCCGAAACTTCCGTGTCCGGTGAGGACCTGCGTCATGCGGTAGGTCAGGACGCCGTGACGCCGATCTAGCCACTCCTCAAAGAGGGGTCTTACCGCCGCAATTGCGGCGTGCCCGATGGATGGACCCTAAACGAACAAACAAGACTTTTTTAACCGAGTTCCAAAAAGGTGGAGGTTCTACATCCGTCTGAAGTGATATGGCGGGAGCCAACGTAGCTAACCTATCAACCGGGGTTGCGGGAATGTCTTAACGAGACACCGCGGCCTCGGAACTTAAGGGCAGAAGGAACAGGGTGGGCTTTTAGTCAGTAGAAGTCTGACACTCTCTTCCGCTCCACCTAGAGTGGGAGAAGTCATTCGATGACTTTCCCAACCAGAAACGAAAAAGGTTTGCTATTCAATCTTCAGCTTGGCACCGACTTATTATTAACAAAATTAACGTTATTAATTAATAACGTTCCCACACAGGCCTCCCCTCTATAATAGGAAATGGGCCATTATCAACTAGACGGACCCAATACAGGTTGGTGCATGTCAAATGTCTTCCAAATTTTCGTCCTTGGACATGCCGATTTCTTCACGATGTCTCCCTTCACCGATATCAGAGTAGTCGGGATGATATGTGTTATACAAAGTAATATGCCTTACTGGGCTCGATCCCACGGCATGCAACTTACAAGATGGGCTCGATAGCACTGCGACATCACTACTATGATTCATTAAAATCCCGCCAAAAATACTCGTTGCCCTTAAACCCGGAACGTATTAAATGGATTGGTAGAATAAAGTGAACTAAAAAGTTCCTTAATCATAACTTACAAGCTCAGTTAAAACCTATAAGGCTGGTACCTATACAATTTTGTACCATAGTCTACGCAGGATTTAAAAAAAGGTGTTCGAATACCTAACAAAATATCTAGTCCCATTTTGATAGAATCAAAACCGTCTAAAAGATTAATTCCTGATCTTCATCGAAAAGCCTTGTCTGCGTAGCTTCTAAGCAAAAAGCTTGAACATATTAATTATCAATTAATCAACGTTCAAACTTAAGAGGAACTATCTATCACGACTTAAATAACAAACTAAAAAAGTACACCTATACAGGTGTCAAAAATTAATCGGACGGAGGTGAATGACCTTTTGACGTCAGCATAAAAATCACCGACCACCCACGACGAACACACTGCACTAAACCACTTTGCGACAGCGGTTATCCCCATCTCTATTGCCCTTAGAACGTTCCTTGTATTTCTTAGTACTGTAGAAAGAGATAGGAATAATTTGTTGATTTCGTGCGGCATTCGAATATCGTTCGAAAAGCATCTAACATAAGTTGAGCTGTCATTTAGAACGTTCATTCAATAAAATGAGGCCTATTGCAATGGTTAAATGTCTATTTTATCTAGACCCGTTCGTTGAAGCATCTAGTAGGTTTCCAAAGTTCTACTTATACTGGACCGAACCAGTATAAATTGACCCGAGCTTTAGAACGCTTATTAGAAAATTAGAGGTCTTTTATGTTGGTTTTCAGATAAGACAGATGGACTATGGTATAACACTGTCATTTAGTTTCGATCTAAGTATCGGCCATCACATAATCCTTGTCTATGGATTTCTTAAGCGGCGATTAAAGAGGATTTTATCAGGTGGTTGGACAACGTTTAACTGGAATACGGAAATCACGATTTCGTAAAACAAGCGTGGTGATTAAATTCTCACGGGTATTCAATGTCAGTTATGTTTTGGCACATAGCTTGTCTTGTGAAGAGAGGCAAATGCCCTTTGTTTTCTTAGGCTCCAGACAAATTGCCTACATTTATTTTATTTTAATGTTTTTATTTTTAGCTTTTATTTGTATATTTTGTAATGTTAATATTTCATGGTTTGGAACTAGTTACATCAGAATTATTTAATATGTCCACGCTGTTGATAAATTAATTTTAACTATTTTAATTTTAATTAATCATGACTACTGCAATTCAGGTTCCCAAGATGCAGGCATGAACTAGTTTGGGGACTGCTGATAAAAATAAGAAATTATGACACAGTTACAAATTAAATAATCTATACTATATATCTTCTAATATTATAAAGCTGAAGAGTTTGTTTGTTTGTTTGTTTGCTTGAACGCGCTAATCTCAGGAACTTCGATTCTGATTTTAAAAATTCTTTCAGTGTTAGATAGCCCATTTATCGAGGAAGGCTATAGGCCATATATTATATCATCACGCTACGACCAATAGGAGCGGGGCACTAATGAAGAATGTTTCAAAATCGGGGGATTTTTTTCCACGCGGATGAAGTCGCGGGCGGGAGCTAGTTATAGTATATGTATAATTAAGAACATCATTGTAACAATGAAAATAAAGGAGATTGACAGTCTTTGTATGGGCTAGGGTACCGCCACCATACATAAGCGGTGGCAAGGGTTTAGTAGAGGCTATGATAGGGAAGGCTTTTTCGTAGTTCCACTGGGTCCAGGTCGGTAGTCAGTCTAACTGTGTGAACTGGTTCCTATTGGGACCAGTGCGAAGGAGTAGACACACCCAACCATCGGTTACTGGATACTAGGTGAGTTGCTGTGGAGAAAACTCAGTAACTAGGATTGACTGGGAGATCCTCAAGGCCAATACCTAGCACTTGACGCCTATGGACTGCATGGACCAGAAGGAGATCAGGGGGTGTTGATCCAACATCGCGTTGTCGCGGTAACCAACCGGTTGGTTGACACCGTGAGATTTTGCAACAAGGACACAAAACTGTGGTTTTTACCTGAATGGGAAGAACATTTTGACAACATTCGTAAAGAAATAGAATATCCTTCCTTGCCTTGAAAAAGGCAGTTCTGGATAAGATGATGTAGTGAGCGACTACGAATGACGTCACAGTGAGCGGGACGAAGCCATGGCACAGACACGGAGCAATCGTGGAACGTAGAGCGGCATGACCGTCACGAGCGAGCATCGGGCGGTGAGTGATGAAAACCAACAACCATTTTTTGTGTGTGGCTTCTCGCAGGTCAACCTCTGAGGTGATCGGCTACGTAAACGGAGATGCCTGTATTTGTCTTAATTAATAAATAAATTAAAGCCTCCAGTCAGTGCTTATTATAAAAACTTACAAACTAGGCGACTACACGCTAAGAGGGTCTGTGGGGTACGGATCTCGGCTTAGGGCGTCACAAGGAGAGGGCAGCTAGGGACAGGCTCGATCATACGAGGAATTTAAGGCCACTGGCTCAGCATCGGGGGCTGGCTCTGATATG
This sequence comes from Tholera decimalis, assembly GCA_943138885.2. NCBI lineage: Eukaryota > Metazoa > Arthropoda > Insecta > Lepidoptera > Noctuidae > Tholera > Tholera decimalis. The sequence continues at coordinate 21,135,533 of OW964578.2, read as the reverse complement.
GGTCGAGGTGGGAAAACCAGCGGCGCGTGCGCATGTAGCTATATCACCAGTGTCTGGCTGTGAGAGAGAGATTAACGTATAATACGTTAATGCGAACAAACGAGACAATGAAGTATGAGTTTTGTACGCCCGGCACGACAAAGTAAGATAAAGTATAATAGAAATGGTTTTCGATCTTGATGTGCTACGGTTAAGCAATAAGGCATTATTAGATGTGAAATGAAACATTTTTTGGAGCGTAAACGTCTAATGAATGTAATATATAAAATACTAGTAATCACGCGGGGCTTCGCTCCCGTGGTTTCTATCACGGTAAAAACATAACTCTCCTTTTTTGAAGTCGCGTAAAAAGTAGCCTATAACCTTTCTCAAGCTTTAAGCTACTTTCATACCAAATTGCATCCAAATCGACCCAGTACTTTCGAAGATTAGCGCGTTCAAGCAAACAAACAAACTTTTCCGCTTTATAATATTAGTATAGATACTAATAATAAGTGTTTGTTCTCAGTACAAAAAAAATACTGCTTTCCCCTGGGACCGAATTTTTTTAATACTTATAGTTTTTTTTTCAATATTTAGTGATGCTAGGAACACGCTAGGGTTACACGGTTCTCATTTCTGGGCAGCGTTTGGTCCAAACCCTGTCAATCTCCTTTATTCTTATTCTAACTTTGTCAGTGGCGATTATTGCATCGTGAAAAATGTATGGGTTTGACAGACACTGTCAAAATATCACGTGATCAATCTATATCTATACTAATATTATAAGGAGGTAAAATTCGTTTGTAAGTTTGTATGTGTTTTCAATTCTGACATATTTTTCAGTAGTAAGGTACATTACTTGTGAGTGCTATACAAATAGAAGCGTCAAAATCCTAATCGCCAAGGTATGAACCATTGCACTATTGTCGTGAATCCACTCCAGATACAAGCATATTTAGCTTAGTTGGAGGGGATAACAAGATGCTGGTAATGTGAATTTTACCCACATTGTTAGTACTCTTTTTTAAAACAAAACACAACAGGCCCAGTCAAATCTGTGAGCATCTTTCCTCAAAAGATCGCCTCAGACGGTAACCTACAAGGTTCCCATATATTTTAATCACTAAAATTGTATGGACTGTAAAAGAGACGGACCCCTGAGTTTGTTTCGGTGTTTCTTCTCAAGGTAGTCAGTTAGAAAACACCAGCATCATTTACGAAAAAAAAATTACATGTAAAAGTGTTATTGGTTATTAAAACCAATTTGCAAAATAAAGATCATTTATCAGTATCATTAAAAAAAACTGTGTTGTTTTATAGTCTTACTAGTTCTCATTATTTGTAAAAGAATTCAATTTCTGCCGCGCCTTTTACGAATGTATGAAGAGAAAGGTTTTACATATAGGTACTGAACCCATAAACGAAAATATATTAAGACTTTTATAGCCCTGGACACATTGGCATTGTGTGGTCTTGGATGGAACAACATTTTAAATATTTTTTCTCGCTGGTATCACATCCAATTTGCATGAGAAAAATAAATTGTAAAGTCTACCACGGAGTTTTTCAATTATTTCTGTAAGTACATAATTACTAATGGTAGGACTTGAAGTAGGTAGTGTAGCTCTTTGTGTCTAACTAATATTATAAATGCGAACGTTTGTGAGGTTGGATGGATGGAGAACTGGGCAGAAGCTAGTAGGTACAGTCGCCAGCACATCAAGCTATCCGTCATCTGTCAAATTTACTCAATTGAGTTTGAACCTTATCATGTTGTGATAAAGTTGTAAATCTATTAAATTATTTTGACAGAATGGAGTAGGTTGATGGGCCGGCCACCGTACAATAAAAAGATGAATAATTTTTTTTTTTTTTTTTTTTTTTACGTAATTTACTTTGTTACGTAATTTTTTGAGGTTTATTTAATCTAGATTAGGCCGGTGTTTCCCAACTGACTACCCTGAGAAGAAACGCTGAAACTAACTCTGAGATCAAAGACAGATTTTTTATTTCGAGGGTATAATCATCAAATTACTCCTCCCGCTTGGGTGGAGCTGAAGGGAGTGTCAGACTTCTACTGACTAAAAACCCACCCTGCTCCTACAGTTGCCTTTGCATTCCGGGGTCGCAGTATCTCGTTAGAACATTCCCGCAATAAATTTAATAGAAATGGAGACCGCATTCAAGATGTTGAAACCCTATTATGCAGAATATATACAACGTGTAACGGAAACCCCATATCTATCCAAAAGGACTGAAGACAACATCTCGTATGGAGTCTGGAGAGAGACAGAATTAACCCCAAATTATTATATTGGTTTCATATGTTTCTTGAATACCAGTAATAACAAACGTGTCACAGCACTATGAGGGTCATCACTTTGACGTCACTTGCCAATAATACGATAATTCTCTTCGTTCTTCTTAATTTAAAAAATTCGGTCTCTGGTATCAATGTATTGAAATTTCTAATATGCTCCACACATGTAGACATAGGATTAGAAAACCCTTGCCATATCGTTTGTTATCAACCAAAGAAGCCGTGCACTCGGTATGTATATACCCTTTAAATTACACGTTGTATAATTATAATATTTTTTTTTGTTTTAATGTATTTAATGATATCTATGGACATTTGTACACCTTTTTGGTGTAACATAATGCAAATGTATTTTTTTTTTTCACTTTCATCTTTCTACGTCCTACGTGTCCTGTACAATAATGGGACAGTATTTTGCTGGAGTTGCCTCGCTTTTGCAGTGCATCAGGTATGTTTGCCGAGTCCAACATTGACTGCTTTAGAGCAATAGCACGTAAAAGAGTTACCTCCCTGATGCGGCGCGTGCGCGGCAGCGCCAGCAGCCTTCGAACACCATATTGGATAGATTGGATTGTCCTGTGGTGAAGTACTGGAATACTGTCCACGTTTCCGGCGGTGCCATTTTTAATGTAAAGTAAAATAACTTGATCGTTTTATTCGAAACTTGATTAATTAATTTATTGTTTTATTTTTTTTATGCTATTTTAAAAAAATAATTGTAATTGTTTTATTTTTATTTGATCTTAATTAAAAATGTTCTCCAATACAATTTTAACTACTAACATAGATGTAAGTATTACTAACCTAAATAGGTTAATCTGAAATAAATGTCTAGATAAATAAATTGTACCTACCTACCTATGTTAACAAATGAATAAATTACTTATGACTAGATTAGACTCGCTGCGTCAGTGGTATTGTGGTTGCAAGTGTGACTGCTAAGCAAAAGGTCTCGGGTTCAATTCCCTGGTCGAGTAAAAAGACGCTATTGGGATTTTATAATAGAAATTTCTCAGTAGTAGCCCGAGTTTGAAAGTTGGCGGTGTGATAGCTGTCGGATTACCGTCTCATCGGACTATGAGAGTAAAGGAACTGCAAGACATACTTGTGCAATACAATATCTCCTGCCCAGATGGCTAAGCAATGATGAGATTAGTTGATGAGGCCGAGACAGGTTAGGTTAGTCTATTATACAGTAACCTGAATATCATAATCATAATCTTTATTTATTTCTCTCAAAAAGGTACAGCATAAGTTTACAGAATATAAGTCACAACAAGATATAGACCTTAGTGAGAGCTAGAGATTGTATTGGGTTCGGAACCTGTATTACAGATCTCCAGGCTCACACCCTTTAAAATTGTGAATTAACTACATTGAGGTACTACAACTATAAACATAAGAGCTCCAAGTATTGAGAGGAGATAAATTTAAACAAATACAGAGAGAAATAATAATAGGAAAGTATGCTTTTTGTGTTTTGAAGAGTGTGTGTGTTTGTGAGTCCTCACGCATTGAGTGTGAGTACCTACAGATGTCCGTGAGTGTTTGTATGTGTGTGTGTGATAAATAAGGTGAAATGACGAAGTTAGGTGTATTGAAATTCTGATCAAAAATCATTTCAAAATGTTTAAGATATTTTCAGTCTCTGCATAGTCTAATTTAACTTAATTTAACTTTTACATTTTAATTTGCACATAGGATAGATTTTTAAAATTTTATTAGCTTTATTGTAAACGTAGCTGCTGAGGAAAGAAAAATTACGTTGGGCTAAATGACATTTTGTACGGATATATATCTGATACCCTCCTTTCTTTTTTTTTAATAAGAGAACAAACAATCTGGGTAGAAATTACATTACTAGGAATCATATGAACCCCTCCAACTCAGATAAATATTGTCTGAAGTGGTTTCATGCCAATAGTGTAATGGGTGGAGTTCGAATCCGCGATCTCTCGATCACAAGGTCGACACCTTACCCATTAGGCTACTGACGCTTTGTAGTCGGCTTCCAGTCTTCCAGTCTTTAAACTGGGAGCCGACCACAACATACCTCAGATCAGAATTCCAAAGATAAGACCCCCATTATCCGTAATTTGGCAGCTGGTAGCTGCCACTTTTAGTCATAAAAAATGCGCATATATGCAAAATATATGTGGGAAAATATATGAATAATAATTATTTATTTAGACGTGTAGTATCAATGCGAGGAATTTTTGTAAATGCGCTGTGCTAGCGCCAATCAACGTGTAGGGTTGATACGCACGTAGCTAAGTATTGTAATCCTCATATTTTTCTGATCGTAGATATAATAATTGTTCCGTCTCAGGGTAATTTCGTACTAACACATTTATTATATACTTTATTATACACCTTACAATGCAGTTTATTAGTTTTTAAACTGAAATGGCACTAACAGTGTCATAGAACATTGTCACGGTTGGTGAAGTGGTTGAGCAATCGACTGCTGCGTTGCATGTCGTAGGTTCGATAGATATGGCTTAAAAATATTTGTAATACGCACCTAAGATACAAGAGAAATTCCAAGTGTGGGCTTTATTAACTTAAAAAGTATACAGCCTTGGAAAATTGTATTTTTTCATGAGATATGGCTTGGATGGAAGAACTACTCTTAGGATGTAACGGAAAAAGATGGAAATAACTTATAAGCATCTATTCAGAAGTTAAAAAAGCAGAAATTAATAAAAAATATAGAGCCTTTAAAATTGAAAAATATTAAAACACCTCAGCTAACATTAACATCTATACAGTCATATTCCTACTACTGGGCCTCATTTCTATGAGAAGAAAAAAAATAGTTATAGTAGATCAAGTTTTACCTACTATAAAACATTATTTATTTGCATCCACCACAACTAAAAGAACACATTACAAAGTTCTCAATAACCACTAATAAAGATTTTACTACACACCACAACTCGGCAACCCTACCGCACCAACCAATCAGCGATCGCGGCGCCGATCTATCACCGAGACCGGCGCGCGCGCAACCAAAATAAAAACAAACAGCGCGCGATCTGGGTGGCCCACACGTTATATATCAATTTACAATATTCACTTTTAATCAGTTTAACTCGGCTTAGCAGGCAAGTGAGTCGGTTAAAGTTATCTTTTTGCTATAGGGGTGCAGTGTGGTGTATGAAAATTACAGTTTTTGCAGTTAAAAATCAATCAAATAGGACCGGACGCACTTGAGTCTATCGAGAAACGGGTCAAGAGACTCATTGGTAACGATGCACTGGGCGAGTCAGTTTCTGGAGCTTTGTCTGCGATGTGTGCGATGGGACTGCCCAATCTAATTCCACCAAGCCCGTTCCATCATCGGACAACAAGACGAACGGCGATGCGTCATCGTTACGTGGTCGTCATACCTCCCATACGCACAAAACGTTCTGGGAATACTTACTTTCATTGTACAGCTAAGGAGTGGAATTCTCTGCCGGAGTCTGTGTTTCCTTTATAGCTATAACCTGGAAGTCTTTAAGTCAAGAGTGAATAGATTACTGCAAGGTATGTTAAATCTTCGACCACATCACCACTTACCATCACTTGATATACCTATTGGTCAAACGTGAGCCTGTCTCTTAATAATATTATAGATGCGAAAGTTTGTGAGAATGGATGTATGGATGTTTGTTACTCTTTTACGCAAAAACTACTGAACGGATCTGAATGAAAATTGGTAAATAGGTAGTTGACATCCTGGAATAACATGTGATACTTTTTATCCCGGAATCCGCATAGGAATTTACGCGAGAAAACCTTCCCACGCGAACGAAGTCGTGGGCAGAAGCTAGTAATCAATAAATAAATAAAAATAAAATAAATCGTTCTTTGAGTACCTGATTCCTCCCTTTCACTACTGGTCTACCAGACGTACTGCAGATCCACACTTGATTGACGCATCGGTCACGAGTTTCGCGTCAGCAGTTTTGTCGCCGGCGCCGAATGCTGAGTCTGCGGTGCGCGCCGCAAGCGTGCCTCGTAGCCCCGTTCCTGTCCCCGCAGCTCCTCCCCGCAGCGCTGCCCGACCGACTACAAAATCTAGCCCGTTGGTCACTGTGAGCAACCCATCTGCTCCCCCCGCAAAGCCCGAGCCTATAAAAGAAGTGGATCGTGACGGTGCAGAGGAGGAAGCGCCGTCAGATTAGTTGTAAGAACCACTGCGGCAAGGCTCCTACGGAGCCCAACGAGAAACTGCGTGCCGCGAAGCCGAATACTCCGGTGTACATTTCCCGTCTTCACTACACCACTGACGTGGAAGACATCGTTACGTACCTACGTGCGCCAAAGGCTGAAATACGCGCCGAGAGTGCAGCTGCTGGAGTCGCATCGCAATGTCAACTTCAAGGCATTTGTGGTGCGCATACCAACATGTTTCCTGCCTCAGGTGATGGAAGAAAGCTTTTGGCCGCAGGATGTGGTATTCCGCCGGTTTCGCGGACAAGTGCCAACGGAACGCACAAAGATCTAGTGCAATTTAGTGATACTAACATAGCATTAAGTTTTATTTACTAACACTATTGTTATTATATTATGTATATTTTAGGTTAAGGTATATATCTATGGGTCTTTGTAACCTGAAAATAAGTGATTAAATAAAAAATAAATAAATATTAAATTGATATTTAAACGGCTTGTAGCACTAAGCGTTTCTCCTCCACGTTTTTTGTGCACACACTCGCACAACTAAAACACACACTGTGTTTGGAATACTACACTGGTTTCTGTGCCCTAAGAGGGCTTGAACTGACATCTGGGCTCGCTCGTTTCATCGTAGACCTCGTGTATCGCTTACCATCAGGCGAGATTGAGGTCAGGAGCAGATCCGTAATATTTTTTTATCTAGGTGTAGTGTAATTTATTTTTTTAGTTACTTTTAGCAGGATGGTGGAAGCCAAATACATATACCTATTACTTAAAATGACGGCCTTGACCGGAGGCTTTACGTGCTTGCCTAGGCACAGATGAATCTTGATATGTTACAAGCGTCACCCATCCAAGGAAACAATACCTACTCAATTTTATTTACATTCCACAATGTGAGCTTAGGTGGCAGGTACGTACAAAGTATACATCTATATATATAAAAGAAAGTCGAGTTACTTACACTATTTATAACTCAAGAACTGCAGAACCGATTTAGCTTAAAATTGGTAAGGAGGTAGCTTAGAACCAGGAGACGGACATAGGATATTTTTTATCCCGGAATTCCCACGGGGTCGGGATTTACGCGGGAAAAACCTCCCACGCGAACGAAGTTGCGGGCAAAAGCTAATAGTTAATATAGATCATTATGAACCCTGTCGGGCACAGCAAATTAGGATAGAGGAAGATTGCTATTATAGATATTAATATACTTTATTGTACACCAAAATTTAGACACACCTATTTGACAATATTGCTTATTCCATCTTATTCTATGGTATAAAAATGGCGGTCTTATCGCTATTATAATTACTAGGTAAGCGTTCCTTCCTTGAAGAACAGTAATAATAAAGAATAAGTACCTACATTTAAAGAAATATGTACTTATTTATTTTTTATCCATTCTAATATTATACAGCGGAAATGTTTGTTTGCTTGAACGCGCTATAATCTTCGAAAGTACTGAGTGGATTTGAAATTTGGTATAGAGGTTGAAGCTTGAGAAAGATTATATTATATTAAACTTTTTATACGACTGCAATAGAAACAGGGTTATGTTTCTATCGTAATAAAGTCCACGGGAATAATATATATAATAATAAAACCCCGTATGACTGCTAGTATTTTTTATATTTACAACGTGTAACGGAAACCCCATATCTATCCAAAAGGGCTGAAGTCAACATCTGGAATGGAGTCTCTATGCACAGTTTCAGCACAAAATAACTGACTCAAAGAATTGATACCAAATTATTGGTTTCATATATTTCTTGAATACCAATCATAACAAACGTGTCACAGCACTACGAGGGTCAATAACTTTCCACGTCACTTGCCAATAACACGATAATTCTTTTCGTTCTTCTTAATTTAAAAAAATTCGGTCTCTGGTATCAGTGTATTGGAATTTGTAATTAGTTCTACACACGTAGACTTAGGATTACAAATCCCTTGCCATATCGTTTATTATCATCCAAATAAACCATGCAGTTGGTATGTATATACCCTTTAAATTACACGTTGTATAATCACTTAATCAGTCAGGCAATATATTGATAAAGAACATATTTTTTGAAGTGAAAACTTATTTAGCATCGTTGTGATTTGAAAATTTATGAAACGAAAAAGCGACAGTAAAAAGAGACGGACACATAAATTCATAAGAAAAAAAAGCAAACAATTTTGAAGGTTTCACTTCTACCACGTGTGAATTGCAAACGTTTTTTTATTTATATACAGAAGTAGGAGCCCAGTGGTTATCGGTAGGCGACTTATCCAGGCAGGAACATTAATTTTTGAAATTTTCCCTTTGAAAAGGGAAAGAAATTATTTTTATAAACTTGACTGTCACAAAAACTCTTAAAAGAAAACCCCACTAACACTATTTGTCCATCCTAAGGATCGAATCAAAACACCCACGCTCGCCAGTCATACATTCACTCACTTAACCAAAGCAGCAGTTACCTACTTCTTGGCAGTAAATCAGGATTAAAACTTTCAAAAGAATTCTTGTAACTATGCGCTTGCGCTTGACTGATTTGATGAAGCTTATAGAAAACATTCGAGGTTAATTGAGGTTCATTTTATAACTTAACCACGACTTACAACAATGATTTCTGCTGACCATAGATTTGGTAAGGTTGGCGCTATATTGTAAGCTATACTTTCTCAAGCATTGCATATCCCGTGTAGACGGCGCGTCGTATTCCACGTGCGCCTCAAAGAATTGTCGTTTAAATTGTTGGGGCCACTTAGAGGCCGTTGCCTGCCAGGGTTCCAGAATTTTTGGAAAGAGTTACCGCGGCCTCGGAACACGAAGGGCAAATGATGGAACACGGAACACTTTGAAGTTTAACACACCCGCCCGCTTTTCCCAGATCGGGAAGCAGTGAATAGACGATTTCTCATCCTTAAAAAATAAGCATTGGAGAAGCGTTACCTATGGCCGACGCAGCAGAAGTGAGTGTAATGTCTAGAAAGGTCCACTGAAACTGTGTAGCTCTTTCCTAAATAAATCACTTTAGAAATTAACCTAAATAGTTCTCATTATGATTTGACCCAGTACGAAATGTATGAATTTGCCGGAGCCAACCGGAGCAAACTCGTAGGTCAAATCCTTCTAGGGCCTTTGCTCCGGTTTTTCTTCTCAGCTTAGCTAGTAAGCACCGGTTTTATATCGTTTATGTTCTGACTGAAGACGCTGTAAGTATTTATTTTTTGTTTTTCTCCAAGGTCTAAAATCTGTTAATCAAAAATGCGTCAGCGGTTTAGGAGTAAAAACTGACAGAGAAAGAGTCACTGTAGCAATTTTTTTTAAAGAGTACTAGCAATGTGGGTAAAATTCACATTACTAGCAATCTTGTTAAACCCTCAATTAAACTAAATATGCTTGTGTATGGAGAGGCTTCTCGTGTGTAATGGATGGGGTTCGAACCCGCGACCTATCGATCACAAGTCCGACCTTAGCCATTGAGCTATTCCTCAGGGATATACATAATTTTTTTTTTCATCTATTAATATCCTCGCTTCTATATCGTATAGCATCCATTACAATTCAATCTCAAGATTTTATCTCTACTTCAGATCAATTAGATCGATAGCACACCTTTGACAACCACCATATTTGACATTTCTGACAGTTATGACAGCTTTGACAGTTTTGACAAGTGTCGTGACAAGCGCGCGCTAGCATGTAAGCAATTATTGTAACATGTTTTGTGTGTTTATAACTTTATGATTGCAAGCAACGGGTTGGCAGGCTTGGAATTTGATGGGTGACCTGGGAGTTAGAATAGTAGGTTAGTTGGCTGGGTCTTTGTGGTTTAACACGAGATGTTTTTATGGGATTACTTTTGCTAGATGGGTGAGTGATTCACTGATTGTTCACAGATTCAATACTCGGTTTAGGCAGAAGTGCTTATAATGTTTTGGTACGGTATTTTATCATTCTCAGCAATCTGGAACTCCTCAACTGAACCAGATGTGTGTAGATTTTTTTTTTAATTCAGAATAGGCTCGCGTTTGACCACCATCTCACCTGATGGTAAGTGATGATGTGGTCGAAGATGAAGCACGCTTACCTAGATGTAAACTATTCACTCTTGATTTAAAGACCCCTAGGTTGTAGCTATCTGGAAACACAGACTCCGGCAGGGAATTCCACTCCTTAGCCGTACGCACAATGAAGGTATTCCCACAACGTTTTGTGTCTATGGGTGGGATGTCCACCATGTAAAGATGGCGCGTCGCCGTTTGTTTTGTAGTCCGATGATGAGTTCGTTAGGTTATTGGCTCTTCCGAGCTAAAACGCTTTTTTTTCTGGGGGGAAAATTATCAAATGTACTCCTCTCGCTCTAGTAGAGTTCCCTGCCGGAGTCTGTGTTTTCCGCTAGCTATAGCTAGCGGAAAACACAGACTCCGGCAGGTTATAACCTAGGGGTCTTTAAGTCAAGAGTGAATAAGTTACTTTTAGGTAAGCGTGCTCCATCTTCGACTAAAAATCCACTCTGTTCCTTCAGTTCTCCTTGTCTTCCGGGGCCGCGGTATCTCATTAGAACCGCAACCCCGGCAGGTTCTAGCTAAAACAATAAAAAGTGGTGATGGATCTTTATTTATAAAAAAATACTATAAAAGTTAGTTGCAGCAATATTTTCAACCTTAGTCATATAAGTATACGGTTTGTATATTGTACCTTAAGATTATAATTATCATAGTGTCAAAAAATTATACTTTTTGTGACCCAAAAATCAAATTCCCAATTTCATATGAAAACTCATTTCGAACTTGGAACACAACGTGCGAGCGAGACAACGACAACTATCTTTGCGATTAGAAAGAGAGGTAACACTCAAAGGTCATAGGTGGACACGTGAAATGGAGATATACAGATTATACGTGAGCGAAAAAGATAGGTATCGCTAAAAGGATAATAAGTGAAAAGCATAGACTATTTGGTGACAGAAGTGATTTAGATAAGAATTCAAGTATATTCTTACTGTTATAAATGCGAAAGTTTGTCGGGATGTTTGTCACTCTTTCTCGTAAAACTACTAAACAGATTTTAATGAAATTTGGTAAGTAGATAGTTGACATCCTGGAATAACACATAGGCTACTTTTTATCCAGAAATTCTCAAGGGATTGGGATTTACGATGGAAAATCCTCCAACGCGAATGAAGTCGAGGGCAAAAGCTAGTTGAGAATATTTTTTCATAATCTGCCTAACGTTTTCCTAGCTGTATTGAGCTCAGCTTCTATTCTAACCATCTATTTATCTGTATAAATACATACCTATATATAAAATTTAAGTATCTGTATATGAATTCACATTAAATGGGTTATCTCATGCGCTTATTAGTACTATACTAAAACATAAACATAATTTTAAATTTTTGTCTGTCAGTTTGTCCAGGCGGAACCGCTGAATCAATTTGAATGAGACTCATTAGAAGATACAAGAGATTATAGGGCAAAATAAATACTCAAGCCCATATGGCTTAAGTATTTATTTTATCCGGGAATTCACACGGGATTAGGATTTATGGGGGAAACACCCCCCACGCGAAAGAAACCGTGAGCAAACCTAGTATCTATTAATTTTGAATGATTTAATTATTATATTAGTCGGTTAGTATCAGCAAACACGATACAGATTCATGCAATAATAATATGTTTAGAAAACAAAAACCCAAAATAAAACTTGAAAGCTGTACAATATTCAACAGAATCATATTCATAACATTGCCGCTGTATTAAGAACAATAAACAAAAACAAACACCCACCCCCGGCCCCAAATACCGGCACGTGCCGAACTATAGCGGTCCCTAAAGCCGTTCACAGCTGTTACCGTCTCTAGGAACGCCCCAAATTACGGCTCAAAGAGGGACGCGTTCAGCAGCCATAGACACCAACACCATAGACACAAATTACTGACTCTATGAGCAAAGAGGTCAATTACTCGATCATAAATAACAAAGTAGGAATTTATGAATTACTAGCATGTTGTCCACGATTTCTTTTGCGTAATTTAATTAAAGTTTGTAAAGTCCTTCTAAAGGTTGTCTGGAAGATATCGCTCCCAGTGATAAGACAGCCATTGTAACCATAATTTAAGTCTTTAAGCGATATTGTTAATTAGGTATGTTTCAATTTTTGGCGTTCAATAAAGTGTATTTCATCTATCTATCTATATTTTGCACGTTGCTAATACAAAAAGTATAGCCTTCAAAGTTATTGGCATGATTGAGTAAAAAAAATCCATAGATTTAAACATTCGCATTTATATTTTATACAAGTTTATACCTATAGATTTGTCTAAGAACTTCTAGGCTTTAAAATTTGTAAAAAAAAAACTTTCATTATATTTTTTCTCTTTTATAAATAATAATCATAATTATGTAGGTATAATAATGACAGTAAATCATTAATAATTCTTTTTAATTCCGTCAAAAACCAGTTTTCGTTTGACCATCTAGTTTCTGGCGGAAAAAAACGAATTAATCGCTAATATTCATTTGTCATACATTTCCGCGGATTAACGCTAAATTCCATTTTGAACATTAATCTCATTTTTTTTAGTGTTAATTGTGAAAAAAAAACCACCTTGTCACCGGCAGATGAGGCAAAATCGAGAATATCTGCATTTTAATTCAATTTAAAAAAAGTGAAGAATACTAATAGTAGTAAAGAAAAGCTCGGAACACACACTGCACACGTTCTTTGTATACAAAACTCCTTTTCAAACACGAAAACCTACTTAAAAACATCAAAAAGTGCTTCATTTCAGCACTCAAGCCCAATCAATAGTACTCTATTCTACGATAGAACAAATTAAGCGAATCTTCGACAATCTTCACTTACTCTTTGACAGCCAAACTTCACGAGAGAAAGGGATAACAATACTCCAGAATGCCTGTGAGTGAAGGAGATGACATTCCCCGTTTAGACCACCCAAGTCGTCGGTTGGCATCCAAGAAACTATTCCACGGCAACATTATAGTCTTGATAGTTTTTTTTAATTATATTTTTTTGTTGATGTTTATTTAATAAGCGAATTTTGATGTGCAATCAAAAGCCACAATTGGCTTAGCCAAGTCCGGCTTTGATTCCGGATCGTGATTTGTTGGTTTTTGGTAGTCATTATTATTTTTAATTGAGATGTTATTAAGTTTTTAATCAGTTTTGTAAATGGATGTTGGACTCAGACGTAATTGTAAATGCTGAAGCAATTTTTTTATAAAAAAGGCTCCGTTTACGAAAGCGGAATATCTAAAATATATAGGGAATAATATAATGTAAATATACGAAAATCATTTTTTCTTAGCGAAAATATTTATTGCTGAAGCTGACCTGGTAAGTATCATTAAGTATTTAGGACTATTAAATTATATAAATAACTTAAGTCATTGTATGATTAAAGTTATTAGAAATAAATATAATTTTAACTCAACAATGTGTTTTACATACCTACTTTTACCTTAAAGTTATAAAAGAAATGCACTAAAAAGTTCAGTAAACTATTTATATTATTCATTGAAATTCTATTGATGTAGATAGCTAACGATCGCTAATGTGATTTCTAAATGATAATAATTGCTTTAGATTGCATCAGAGAATCTATTTCATCGCATTCCAAAAACTTATGAACAGAATTGAGAATTTTTTGTCTACCAATAGTTAAATTCTAATTATTCTCATTCAATTTGAAAAGCATAGCAAGTCTTTTGTGGAATATTTTTATTAAGCAATGGTCGGTATATTGAAAAATTAGTCTTATCTTAGTAGATCATTATTATATAAGTATCTGAACGCCAGATTGCTTTAAAAACCAAACAATGTGGCCTTTTTCCAAATTTAAAATTTTTAACGTCCTATTTTTTAAGTGGTTTTTCTTTTAAGAGTAATTATATAAATGAAATTTTGGATTAGTACAAAAGTGTATCTTAAATAAAAAAGCTTAGAAATGTAGATGAAGTGAGTTTTCGTTCTCCAATAAATCTTTATTATTTTCATTGAAGTTGACTTCTTTACTGCATGAAATTAGCGTGAAACACTTATTTTTATTTCCTTCTTCTTTTTCTCATTTTTTTTTTCAGATAGAACCAACAAAAAAATCCGAAGTCTGTGTATTATATATATGTAATACATAGATTTTGGAATACTAGCTGACTCGGAAAAAGTTGTATTGCCATCTAAATTATTTTAAATAAAAAAAATGCCTTCTTCGTCTATCTCTCTCTCTAATCGAACCATTCTTGGACTTACCAAATGCATTTTTTTTATAAAAATCAGTCAAACTGTTTTGGAGGAGTTCGATAGTAAACACTGGCATGATATTTTTATACATTGGACTAGCCACTGCCCGCGATTTCTTTTGCGTGGGAGGATTTTCTCGGATAAATCCCGAACCCGTGGGAATTAAGGGATATAATATAAATTTTATTCCAGGATATCAACTATCTACTTACCATTTCATTCGGATCTGTTCAGCTGTTTTTGCGTGAAAGAGTAAAAAACATCTACACATTCATCTTCACTACACTTCGCATTTATACTTGTTAGATGATATGGAATGGTTAAGTGAAATGTTTGAATGAATGTAATGTTAATTGCAATGACAGCTGACATTCTACCTAAATGTTAGGGATTGATAGGTCACTCCAAGTTCTGAAGAGATAGTTACCGACTGAAACGCGGAAGAAATCACTACATAATAGATGATGATGAAATAGATGAGTAAAAATGTCATGAAATGACATGAACTAACATGAAATTTTTACACATCCATTTCATAGCCTTTCGATAAAAGAATAAACCAGTACATTAAAATGATAAATACAAGGCGCTTAGTCACTGCATTAAGCTCAAGTATCAAGTCGGTAGGACGCAGTAATCCGGTTGTAATAGTGTAGAGGTTTGCACCAATACATTTTTTGATCTCAGCCAATGATTGTACTTGTACTGAACGATTTAGTATGGAAATGTACGGGAAGAGGACTTGTGCGGGCTCGTTGTGTTTCTGACTAGTCCAAAGTGAGACGAAAAATTGAATTTTCATGGCTTTTTTTTATTGATAATATGCTCGCGTTTGATCACCATCTCAACTAATGGTTAGCGATGATGTGGTCGCAGATGAAGCAAGCATACATTTCTTTTTCCGGGTGGGAAAATCATCGAATGACTTTTCCCACTCTGGGTGGAGCGGAAGGGAGTGTCAGACTTCTACTGACTAAAAACCCACCCTGTTGCTTCAGCTGCCCTTAAGTTCCGGGGCCGCGGTATCTTTGTTAGAACATTCCCGCCACCCCGGAAGCACGCTTACTTAGAAGTAACTTATTCACTCTTGACTTAAACACCCCCAGGTTATAGCTATCAGGAAACACAGACTCCGGCAGAGAATTCCACTCCTCATCGTGCGGACACAATGAAAATATTCCCAAAACATTTTTTGCGTATGGGTAGGATGTCCACCATGTAACGATGGCGCATCGCCGTTTGTCTTGTAGTCCGATGATGGAACGGGCTTGGGGGAATTAGATTGTGTGACCATACAGTCTCGCTCGCTCCAACTCCAGCCCCGTGTTTCTTCACAACTCAATGTTAGTTTAGCGCCTTCGTAGTAAGTTCATTTTAAATCTACAGCATATTATTGATAAACGATTGATGTGGGATGAGTGGTCTATCACAAGTTAATGGAGAACATCCGTTAACTGCGTTAAATGTTTGTGGTTATTAAGTAGTTTGTCGTTAATTGTTTTCTAGCCTTTTACCGGGGCTTAGAGCGTGGCATGAACACAGGAACCATACGAGAGAAGTCGAGTTTTCGCATTCTGTCAATGAAGTTAGAGGCTCGTGGCTAAATAATAAGACCATCAACTGCCTCCATGGTCGAGTGGTTTAGGCGTTTGCCTTGTGACCCGGTAGTCGTGGGTTTAATTCCCACGGGAAGCATACTTCGTAAAGTTGTTTCCAGTTTGGCTAGGACATTGCATTGGCCGGAATCAACTCATTGTCTGATAAAAAGATGGTTCTGTGTTTCAGAAGGCAGGTATAAGCCGGTGGTCCCGAGCGTCAAATGGCGGTCGTCAAAATAGACGTCAGAGGCCCTTGAGGCGGTCTAGACACTCTGACACTAGGGTGTATGGGGTAAGGAGGAGGCCGAACACGCGAGGGAAAGGCAACTCTCCTTCTCGCGCCCCAGATGCCGCGGGAGACGCCCCGGGCGTCGGGGATTGCGAGCCGCTTTCCGGCCACCGTAGGCGCGGGCCTGCGGACAGCGAACAGAGGTCGCTCACCGTCTGGTAAGGACCAGGCCCGGGTCGGCGGCGCGCCGTGTTCCACGCGTGCCTCAAAGAGCTGTCAACACCAGTGACAGGGCCTCATAGGGCTTAACTTTCGGGCAGCCGAAGCAACAGGGTGAGTTTTTAGTTAGTAGAAGTCTGACACACCCTTCCGCTTAACCCAGAGCGGAAGAAGTCATTCGATGATTTTCCCACCCAGAAAAAAAAGCAAGGGTGTATGGGGTCGTTACACCTTACAACTCACATGATAAGAAAAAGATCTGTTTAGCCTTTTCCCAACTTGATGGGGTTAAGTTCCAGCCTAATCTGATGCAACTGTGTCTACTATAATTTTACGTAGAGTTGTCTATTTGATGTCCACAAGCAGCTGGGTAACATGATAACATTTGGCTAGACCAGTGTCAGATTATCTGGCTTCTGAATACCCTACAAATACACAATGTACAAATGAGAACCGAAACCATCGGCATAAACTACTTTCCGAGCTACGGAACCCTAGAGCCAATCTCGATATATGAAGATGCTCACCCACCCATAAATAAATTATTATTATTATTATTCCATTTATTTAATCTATGTACATATAAATTGCATTTTTAAATATTAATATAAAAAAATAATAAATATAATAAAATAAATAATATATAATATTATTTTATTTATTATTATTTCCTTTATTTTACTTATCTCTCAAAAAATACATTTTTAAATATTTTTCTTTAAAAAACTTACAATAAAAAAACATTTAAAAATATAAAAAAATGTCAGTTCACTGGTATCGGGAACGGGGTCCAAGCTACCGGTGGTTAGGTCTGCAGAGAAAGGAACCTCCTCACAATACGAGCTTTATCGAGGAGAACTGCCTTCTGTATCAGGCCCTTTATCCAGCTGTGTAACGCCAGCTTCAACAGATGGTCGTCGAAGCTTTTAGCTATCGGCCCATTGACTGATATGACAATCGGCACAATGACAGCCAAGTCCACATTCCACATGTCAACAACCTTATGAGCTAAGTCGAGATACTTTATGTGTTTCTCTTTCTCAGCTTTCACGAGATTCTCGTCATTCTCGTTATTTATTTATTATTATTAACCCATAAATAAATAAATGAATAAAAATGTTTATTAGACATTAAGCAAGGATACACGTTTAGTAAATAACACAGTCAATTTTAGATAGTCGTTATAAATGTATCGTCACAAAAACTGGTGCTAACTCCCAAACTAGGCCTAGGCCTGTGTTTTGGGGATTAGTACTTAGAAATGACACATTTAGTACAATGATACATTTTTGTGAGAGTGCCGCTAGTTGTTTATACAACGTGTAATTTAAAGGGTATATACATACCGAGTGCACGGCTTCTTTGAATGATAACAAACGATATGGCAAGGGTTTTCTAGTCCTAGGTCCTACATATGTGGAGCATATTAGAAATTTACCAGAGGCCGAATTTTTCAAATTAAGAAGAACGAAGAGAATTGTCGTTTTATTGGCAAGTGACGTGTAAAGTGATGACCCTCATAGTGCTGTGACACGTTTGTTATTACTGGTATTCAAGAAACATATGAAACCAATCATTTGGGGTCAATTCTGTGAGTCACTTATTTTGAGCTGAAACTTTGCATAGAGACTCCATTCCAGATGTTGCCTTCAGTCCTTTTGGATAGATATGGGGTTTCCGTTACACGTTGTAACTATATGCAAATAGTGATCTTAATTTAGAGTGTCAACTTAATACAAGTACATATATGCGTGTCTGAAGCCTGAAAATCTTATAGCAGTCTTGCCAAGAGGTATCGTGTTACCCAGTTACTGGGTTGTGGAGGTCAGATAGGCAGACGCTCCATGTAAAACACTAGTACATCCGGTAAGACTGGGAACCAACCCCGACATAGTAGTTTTTTAGGGTTCCGTAGCCGAATGGCAAAAAACGGAACCCTTATAGTTTCGATATGTCTGTCCGTCTGTCTGTCTGTCTGTCCGTCCGTCCGTATGTCACAGGCATTTTATTCCGAAACTATTAAGACCATACATGTGAAACTTAGTAGGTAGATGAATTCTGTGAACCGCTTTCCGATTTTAAGAAAATAATTAATAAATATATAAAATAAAGGGGGCTCCCCATACATGGAACTAAAACTGAAAATATTTTTTTTCATGAAACCTATGCGTATGTGTTATCTATAGACAGGTATTTAAGAATGATATTAGGGTTTCTAAAACCACTTTTTCATAAAGTCAATCGTTTAAAAGATATAAGCTTCCAAAGTGGTAAAATGTGTCCCCCCCCTCTAACTTCTATAATAATGGAGTTAAAAATCTAAAAAAATATATATGTCTGTAGATCTTAATATAAACTTTCAACTAAAATTAGTTCGAACGAAATCGGGTCAGCAGTTTTTGAGATACAGCATATTTTCTAAAACTGCAAATATAAGTTTGTAATTCATACAAACACGATGAAAAACAAAGTTATTTAGCGTAGTTGTAAAAATGTAAATAAGCTAGTTTTAAGAAATTTTTAAGGTTTTTTTTTTATTCGTCATATTATATTATATTATTATACGGAACCCTTCATGGGCGAGTCTGACTCGCACTTGGCCAATTTTTTTTATTGTTGATAGGCTTGCGTTGGACCATAATCTCACCTGATGTTAAGCGATGATGTGGTCGAAGATGAAGCACGCTTGCCTAGAAGTAACCTATTCACTCTTGACTTAAAGACCTTATATCAAGAGGTTATCAAGGTAATCAAGAAGGTTTATAGGTATCAGGAAACACAGACTCCGGCAGGGAATTCCACTCCTTAGCCGTACGAACAATGAAAGTATTCCGAAAACTTTTTTGTGCGTATGATGATGACGAGTTATCCCTAGAAAACTGGTAGATAATGCGAGAACTAATTGAGATGTCTTCCGTAGTCATCTTTTTGTGTGTCCGTCTGTCTGCCTGGTTTATGTTTGGGTTGATAAACCTTAGGGCCTAAGACCATTTATAGTGACCTTTATGGCCTAATGAATCAACGGACGATGACCGGCGCATGCGCAGGGTCAGTGTCCGCACATTTGTTTTGTCTACGTTAAGCAAAGACGATATCAACATACAGCCTTAGAGTCTTTTTTTATTGATAATAAGTTCGCGTTTGACCACCATCTCAGCTGATGTTAAGTGATGATGTGATCGTAGATGGAGCACGCTTACCTAAAAGTAACCTATTCACTCTTGACTTAAAGAGGTTGTAGCTATCGGGAAACACAGACTCCGGCAGGGAATTCCACTCCTTAGCCGTACGCACAATGAAACTATTCCCAAAACGTTTCGTGCGTATGGATGGGATGTCCACCATGTAACGATGGCGCATCGCCGTTTCTAATATGTATATCAGATTTAGCACATTTTAAACAAAGGTACGCCAGCTTTCAAGGGTTTTAAATACTTTCTTTATATAGAATGCGTGAAATTCTATGCAAATTGATATTGCCTTATTAACCTTCTAGGTTGATGGATCGGATTTTTAGATACTGAAAATGTTAATATTAATTTACAAAGGTAGTCGGTGGTCTACCTCGTCTTCCCTTAGTGTCTTCAATGTCCATGACGTATCTTGTCATATGTTCCATTTTGCGCCGCATAATATGACCATACTACGAGTTTCGGTGAGTTTGTCAACTATGTTTGCAACTTTTTATGAACTCGAATATGCTCATTTCTGACTTTATCTTTAAGTGTTACCCCCTGGACCATCCTATCATCTTCATTTCTGTTCCTACTACTTTTTGCGATCATTTAAATGTCAAAAGTGAAAATTAAATTAAATTTATTAAAAACTGTTTTATAAAACTACCTCTTAAACGCCCCAAACAAACTTTTCACTCATCAAAATATTATCAACTCTCCACTCCTGTACATTTTTGATCTCTAGTTCTCAATAACATTGATTGATGTGGCGCTCCCTAAGTAACCACTAATGGGAACTTAAACATCCGTTAAAATGCTTAGTGGCTTCTTAAACTGGAGTTAACTATTTATACTGTGAGTCATGGTGTAGTGATCGCAAGTTCGGCTACTGGGCTGTGGTGGGTTCAATTCCCGGAACGAAAGACAGCTAATAAATACATCTTATGTAGGTGGCAGCGGTAGCCCAGTAGTTAAAGGCATTTCATATGAGTTTGTCTGTTTTTCATAATAAATTTTTTATTTATTTATTTTAGAGATAACAAATAGGGTAATAAATTACATGGTTATGATAAGGCATGCATATGCTACCTAGTACATTGTGGAAAGCTTTCTTTTTATAAAAATAACTAGAGAGACATATAACATGAAGTACTTAATCAAAATAACATTTAATAATGTTTGATATAAAATATCTTGTCTTACTAATATTATACCTACTTACCTGAATACGAAAGTTTGTGAGGATGAATCCAAAGTATGGTGGATTGTTGCTCTTTCACGCAAAAAATATTGTAAATATCTAAATGAAATTTCGTAAGTAAATAGTTGATATCCTGGAACAACACATAGGTAACTTTTTATCCCGGAATTCTCTCTCAATAGTAGTCGCCATTTTGATCCTAATCGACACAATTATTACCACTTTTGCCCACCAGCCCACCTCATCGCCGAGCACTAATCACCACACAATCCCCAACAGTACCTACACAGCGTGCGTGAGCAATATGTGTGCGCCATTTTGATACTACTTGATAAGTCAAATTCAAATATTTTATTTCAGATATTTCCATATTTTGGTTAGTTAGAAGTAAAACTGAGTATTAAATTAAATTGATATAATAATAATCAACCAAAGAACCATTGAATTCTTCGCTCAATGGTATCCTAGTCTATTTGGATAAGTGTGTATGAACACTTACCAACCTTCGTAAGAGGAGAGGGTCCCACCGATCTGAAAACCCATTCAGGATGCCATTGTAGGAGGAGCGCAAGTGCGCTATCATGGAAGCACAAAGCGTCTGTATGATCGCAGCGAACCCGTCGACACACGCTTATATTATCACCATTTGTGATCACCAGCCCACCTTATCACCGAGCAGTAATTGCTACACAATCCCCAGCAATACACAGAAATCCCGAGAAAACATGTGTGCGTGTGCGCAATCAGTCTTCGCCCTTTTGGTCCTACTTAACACGTACGATTATCACCACTTTTGACCACCAGCCCACCTAATATCCAAGCACTAATCGCCACACAATCCCCAGCAATACACAGCGTGTGTGTGCGATTGGTTGTCGACTCTGTCGCTATATAAAGTTTATTATTGTTATTAATACTGGTCGTTTATTGCTTCTGGACGATTACTGTGCTGGCGAGTCGAGAGCATATTGTGGATAAGACTTAAGTGAACAATTTTTTTTCCTTTCCAAGACTGCGACTTCATCTGCGTGTATTTCTAAATAATTAATAGTCTATAGTACTCACCAATAAATCATTTCAATCAATTTGTTTCGGAGATTACCGCCTACATACAAACTTGCGAATAAATTTTACCACCGTATAACATATTATACGGTGGTAAAATTTATTATTATTTATAAACTATCAAGTGTCCAAAAATTAAGTTAATTCTAAGTTTTTGTCTCAATTTAATAATACGTAAAACAGAAATAAGTATATACCTATAGCTTATTTAAAATTTTAAAAATCTTTTGAATGGAATGAATAAGTCTCATTTAGTAAATTAAACAGTCAAGAATTAAAGGAGCAGTATCGGCCCAATGGTTCCGGCCTGCCTTACGAGTTTTAGTTATTGAGTTCGAACCCAAGCAGGAACAAAGTATTTTTTAACATCACTATTGCTCTCAAAACGGCAATAGAGGACATTGTGAGGTAACCGGCAAAATTTGAAGACCGGGTCTGCACTCGGATTGACTGGAAAAAAAACTGTGTTGCAAGAGTGGGGATATTATCGGTTGATTATTAAAGGACTATTAAAAACTTAATTGATTTTCTCAATGTCTCATCCATCCTATTCTACCGCTATCCTGCGCGCGCGGCGGCCGCGTCGTGTGTGGTCCGATACGCTGGCAGTATGCTCTACATACGATATTATACTTTTCACGGAACCTTCTATGTATGGGGAAGGAAAATTTGTTATTCTCATAGGATTCTTGTTAGAAAAATAAATAGACAAAGTATTCAGTATCTTTATAATCTATACGTTGGTAGTTATATTTCCGTTTGGTTTTTAAATAATGATGTTTATTTTGCAAATAGGTTATAACACTTTCATTTTATTTTCGTAAATGTGAAGAAGCACTGAAACAAACACGTCTCTTTTAAAGTCCATACAATCTGTAGTGATCAAATCATATGAGAGCCATGTAGGTTAATGTCTGTGGCGCCCTTTAGAGGACAGAATCACACAGATTTGAGTTGTGGCGCCCTTTAGAGGACAGAATCACACAGATTTGAGCAGACTGTCCAAAGAGTGCAAGCATTTTTAGGGTTCCGTAGCCGAATGGCAAAATACGGAACCCTTATAGTTTTGTCTATCCGTCTGTCTGTCTATCCGTCCGTCCGTCCGTATGTCACAGCCGTTGTATTCCGAAATTATTAAGACTATACATGTGAAACTTGGTAGGTAGATGTATTCTGTGAACCGCTTTCCGATTATAAGAAAAAAAAAAATGAAAAAATATAAAAAATTAAGGGGGGTTCCCCATACATGGAACTGAAACTGAAAATATCTATAGAAAGTTCTTTAAAAATGACATTGAGGTTTCTGAAACCATTTTTCCATAAAGTCAATCCCTTAAAAGATATGCTTCCAAAGTAGAAAAATATGTCCCCCTTCCTCTAACTTCTATAATAATAGAGAGAAAAATCTAAAAAAATATATGCTGTAGAACTTAATGTAAACTTTCAACAAAAATTAGTTTGAACGAGATCGGGACAGGAGTTTTTGAGATATAGCATATTTTATAAAACCGAAAATAAAACTTTGTTTGGAAAAGGCTAAGCACATGATGATAATAATAATAATAAATTCATTTATTATTATTTGTTTAATTATATATAATTATATAAACAATATATTAATATAATAATAATATAATTTTAAAAAATTATATTAATTTATATTAATATTAATTTATATTAATTTTGATTTCTATTTTTTTTTTAATTAATATATTAATATAATTATTATATTAATATATTGTTTAGCAATTACATTAATCTCTATTAATGATAGTTGAAGGGCTAGAAGATGAGGTAGACTTTTCACGTTTTATTCTGACAAAAATAATTCAAGCGAGCGAAGCCGCAGGCAGAAGTAGGTCTATTTATAAGTATCTCAGTAATACATACAACTACAGTCACCCTTAAAATACACTTACTTAACATCTTGATGCATTTGGTCTTATGTTTTTTTAATCTTAAATTAAAGCCGCTATTGTAACCATAACTAAGCAAAAATTTGAATCAGGTGTGTTTAAATTATTGGTGTACAATAAAGAGCATTCTATCTATTTACGTATACTTTGGTAGGTATTATAACTGGCTTAACAATGATTAAAAAAATACAATCTGCAAACCAATCACTGTAATATTGAAGTTATCAATAATATTGAAGATTGTATCATTATTATTTATTTGATTATTTCGTTTCGTAAGTGTATTTTTAATGTAACTTAAGCGCACAAAAAATGCGCGGAATCACGAATCGATTTTTTTACACGTACATTTTTAGGATTCCGTAGCGGAATGGCAAAAATGGAACCCATATAGTTTCGTCATGCCTGTCTGTCTGTGTGTCTGTCCGTCCGTCCGTATATCACAGCTATTTTATTCCGAAACAATTAAGACTATAAATGTGAAACTTGGTAGGTCGATGTATTCTATGAACCGCTTATCGATTCTTATACAAAAATAATAATAAAACAATTATGGGGGCTCCCCATGAAACTGAAACTAAAAAAAAATATATTTCATCAAAGCTAGAAGTGTTTGGTGTCCATAGATAGGTCTTTAAAAATGACATTAAGGTTTCTAAAATCATTTCTTCCTAAAATCAATCGATTAAGAGATAGTCACTTCCAAAGTGTTAAAATTGGCGTCCCCTCTATCTTCTATAATAATAGAGTGAAAAAAAACGAAATAAAATAAATGCTGTAGATTTTAATGTAAACTTTAACGAGATAGAGTCAGTAGTTTCTGAGATATAGCACATTTTCTAAAATCACAAATATAACATTGTATTTCATACAAACACTACGAAAAACAAAGTTTTTTTGCGTAGTTACTACGGAACCATTCATGGGTGAGTTCGACTTGCTCTTGGCAAATTTTTTCATCATCTTCTTAGCCTTTGTTGGGGTTGGTTTTTAGTCTAAATAGAAGTAGCTGAGTAGGGGAGTTGTGCTCAAGATGACATAGGTAGTCAGATAAGATGACACACCAATCGTATATACAAAATTATGTACTAAAATACAAACTACAATAAAGTATCAAAAAATTCATCCTCAACGCTGTCGGCTGGCAACGTACCCAAGATACTGGCGGCATTGCCTCGTTGTATGGCAATGCTTAGCCGTTGACCAAAGAAATAGACCAATCTTCGCTAATGGTGTTCTGTGACGTTTAAGAGAGTACTTATAGATGTCACTGGTATTTAAGTCCAATAACGCGGAAGCCGAGCACAGGTTGGAATGTAGTCGCATGTTTTCGTGATTTTGATTTGAAAAAGTTTTGGTTGCTCTTTCGTTTGGTGGTGAAAATATGCGTAAGGTAGGGATTTTCTGGTTAAACTAATTTTGAATGTGTAATAGGATTATTATGTGTTACAAATATCGATAAATGTGTATTCTAACCTCAAGTTTTTGTCACGACAAATAAAACGAAACTTGCGTATCCCATTGGGTAAGATGACATACAAGACATCGGTGTAAGATGGCATACTATGTCATCTTACCTTTATGAAATGAGACTGTTATACTTAGGTACTAAAGTTTTTTTTTATGTTTTAATATAGGATGCCTGGTAATTGCAAACGAACATCGACGCGGAAAAGTTGGTCACAAGAAGACATGGCTAAAGCTATTGAAGCTGTAAAAGATCATAGAATGGGTTGGCAGGCTGGTTTAGCATCTAAAAATTTCAACGTACCACAAGCAACCCTTCGTCGTTATTATTATAGTAGGTACTCCAGTAAGTCTTGGTCGGTTAAAACCAACTTTTAACAAAGATATGGAAAAAGCACTCGTGGATATCGCTCGTGGATCATATTTAAGCCAATAGTGAGAACATGACACAATAATGTTATTTTACCCAATAGTTATGTCGTCTTACACATGTCAACCCAAGTGTGATTTATAGTACTTAATTTTTTTAATTTTATGTAACGTTGGTTTTTCCTAAACTAAAATAATTGTGTTAATTATGATTCATTTAAGAATATACGCAATATTCTGATCTTACATGACTTTATTTATTTCAAATATTTGTCTCAAAAGAAAAAGTACCTATGTCATCTTAAGCACAATTCCCCTATGCCGAGATACAGGTGTTTGTCCATTGATATACTAAAAACCCAAGATGCACACTCAACGTCTCAAAACCGTCCGCATAAAATGAGTGCTTAATTCTAAATGATGCGAGTAGTAGTGATTTGCCGGTTCTGGCGCACCAATCCCGTGGCTCACCGGTTCTGGCGCACCACCGCTTCTGGCGCAATCGCGGTCCAGGGCGTTTCAAACCTAAAAAAAAAAAAAAAAAAAAAAAAAAAAAAAAAAAAAAAAAAGGTTTTGGGGTCCGCTGATCACGTTTCTGCAATCCGTTTTCGCGTAAGATGCATGGTTCCGGAGATACAGAAATCAATTAACAACAATCTGTTTCATTTCCGGTGACCCGAAACCCTCATTATCGACTTTCATTGTTCGCCTTTTCTTATCTATTGTCCGTGCGTCCGGCCGCTCACCCTCATTAGGATTGCATTGACGTATGCATGTATTACTCATTGTTACTGCTACTGCTATTGTATACTTTTATTGTTCATAAACCATTGCTTACTTTGCTATTCAGGGTCATCAAAACGGAATCAATAAAACACATGCGTCATTAACAAATTTTATTTTTATCTACAAAATATGAGCGGAACATCTCATCCACTAAAATATCGTTGTACAGTGTGTTCCCTGTAAATATGTTTGTAAAACTATGCATTGAACATCCCTGAAACTTATATAGCAAATACATTAAGCAATATTCACCACAAACTGAAGTCCAATCATTCTGAATCCTATCAATACTCCAGCCCCATCTTTTACAATTCCTTTTCAAAAACTCGAGATGATATCGCGCAGGTGTTCGTCCATAAGAATCAAAATATTGACCGATGCCATTCGTATCGATATGTACAGCTACCCAGTGTGAACCTGGCTTATCATCCGCATCCAAATTGCATATTATATACGTTGGTGCATGGGTATACATAGGGAGTCTATTAGCAGCATAAACATTATTTTCTAGACTGGGATGAATCTTTTTCAGATGTTTTTGTACTTCTAGTGTATCCATGATATAGCATATTATTACACTACCAATCTATTCAATGGTTGTCATAGGAATGTTCAATTATAGTGATTTGTAAATATTAAATCGCATTATTTTGTAGCACTCACAAAACAGGTTGATGCCAGCAATGTGAGATAAGTTTGTTGACTCATAGAGTTACTATCAGTTTCCGGAGGAACGTGAGATAATTTTGGTGATTCATAGAGTTACAATCAGTTTCGTTGTATTTAGGAATTTGTTTTAGATAAGAATGGTGCTATATAAGATCCTACCATTGCAGTCATGCAGTCAGTCTATGGTCGTTTGACCGCAGTGGATTGTATACGTCTACCAATACTACGTTTGTGTTACTTCAACGCATCAATGGCCATGGAGGTAAGTGTTTATTCTATTGACAAACTTACTTGTATTCTTGTTGTTGTTTCCTAACGTGTGTGATTAAGTGTAAACAAATTGATATTAACATGATAACTGTCTTGTTGCAGAAATCATTCAACTTCGATGAAAATACCTATAAACAGTATTACTACTCACCGCTCTCCCCTCAACATGAAGAAGAGAACGATGACATCGTTATTAATAACACATGTGATGGTGGAAAAAGGAAATCACAACCGATTGATCATTTTTTTGAAGTGGCACCAAAAATAAAAAAGAAGAAACTGTTATCGTCAACCGTGGCACGAGCCGCTAGAGATGGTGTATCATACATTTCTAGTAATTCTGACGACGGAGACCAAGCGACGCATCTCATTAAAATTGAAATCTACGATATGAAGAAGCTATGTAAGATTCCAACTACTGATCATTGGAAACACGCTACCACGAGGATTAAATATTATGTAAAGAATAATAAGGATAGCATCTACGACAGCACAAACGGGCTCGTATACAACATTACAAAGACAATAGCAGAAAGTGAAAAAGTTAAAAAATACTTTTTTAACAATGACACCCATTAGTTGATTAGTGAATGTGATTCTGTTTACTTAAAATACTTCTGTGTACTCATTAGATTCTACCTGACTTTCTAATCCTTTGCTAGACTCTATGTAATGAACATTATTTGAAATTGGGTATCGGTTTGTCTACCAACACTTAACTGTTACTTACTGTGCTACCTAATTTCTTCTTTGCTATAAAGATGGAAAACTTCAGTGAAGTGTGTACCAGTGCTTTCTTTTCCGCACCCATGGAAGAGAATATGGAACTATTCATCAACGAATTCGATCAGGAGCTGCCTAAAGTTTGTGATGAAATGGAGAAGTGTGAACTGTTTGATTCATCGTATGATGATGAGTTGTATAATCACTGTGCGATGGTTGAAACAGCGTTGATGTAAGTATTAGAAGTACAAACTCAATAAGAAAGATTATTGTTGTATTGTTTTATTTTAAGATTTGTCTAATAATTTTCTTGCTGTTTTGTTACAGTCAACCACAAGTTGGAAGAGGTATCAAACGAGGTATCACTACTGACGAAAATAAGGTTCCCAAGAAAGCAAAATTTGATGAAGGAGCTTCTACATCATCGACTGAAACAAATAACGTGGACAACAATAAGGTGGAATGTGACACATGTCATGTTTTTATTAATAAAAGGTATCTAAATAACCATTTAAAAAGCAATGTTCACAAAAATAATCTTTTAAAATCACATAATTCACTAGCAAATGTTACAGTTGTTGAAACCGCTTTTGGCAACCGAATTTTAACATATAGAATTAATAGTAAAACAATTCAATCGGGGCAATATTTTGAAACACCGGAATCGTTTTTAAATTCATTAAAAATTGATATCTTATTTTTAATCAATGAATGTATTCAACAACATACAATTTTTAAAATAAACTTCATATTGCATGCTGATTTCATACAACAAACTAAAGATATTAAAAATACATTTGATTTTCAAACGTTTAATTATATAATTTGTCAGGGTGATGACTTAAATATATTTTTTTCATCATTAATAGACACTGTTGTTGGTAAAATTTGTCAATTTGAAAAAAAAGATAGTGGTTGGAGTCTTAATCAAATTAAATACATAGATATGAATGTTAACAAATTCAACCCCTTACGTGGTAGTTCATATATCGATCTTCCTCAGGATATTAAATTAAAAAAAGCTGTAATCAATGTTAAAAATAATGATAATATGTGTTTCAAATGGGCATTACTCTCCGGTTTATATCCTGTATGTAAAAGTGTAGATCGCGTAACATCATACGCAATTCATGAAAATAAACTAAAATTTACTGGTATTTCTTTTCCGGTTAAAATTGTAGATATATCAAAAGTAGAGAAATTAAACAATATTAGTATAAATGTTTTTGGTTTAGAGTATAATAAAGAAAAAAAGTGTAATTCAGTTGTAGGTCCTTTATATTTAACAAAATGTCGTACACCTAATCATATCAACCTACTATATTTATCGAATGGTACTAACAATCATTACTGTTATATTAAAAAGTTATCGCGGTTAGTTAGCTCACAAATCTCAAGTAATCATCACGCAGTTTATATATGCGATTCATGTTTACTTCATTTCCCATCAGAGGAAAGACTTAATAACCATCAACAATATGATTGCGCTCACATTTGTACGGAATTACCAAACGGTAAGGATTCCAAAAAGGATTGGTTCGGTAAAGCAACATCAAATAATAAAATAAAATTTGATAAATTCGTGAAAAAGTTGGAAATGCCTTTTGTGGTTTATGCAGACTTTGAAGCATTTTTGAACCCAATAGAATCATGTAGTAACGATCCATCCAAGCCTAGTACAATTAATATTCAAAAACATGAAGTGTATAGTTTCGGATATTACATTAAATGTTCATATGATGACAGATTATCAAAATATGAGACGTATAGTGGGCCAAACTGTGCACAAGTGTTTATGAATCGCCTTTGTGAAGATGTGAAAACAATAGTTAAAAAAAATTGTTTCCAAAAATGTCCCGTTCCATTATCAGATGAAGATAAAATTAAAATTTCAAATTCAAACATTTGTCATATTTGTGAAACTCAGTTAAATGAAGATCCTTTTTACGATTTTGATTGGTACACTGGCAGTTTTAGGGGTGTTGCGCATCAAGTGTGTAGTTCTAAGTACAGAACCCCTCGTTATGTTCCAATATTTTTACATAACCTCGGTCACTACGATGCTCATTTTATTGTCCATGCATTAAACCTCGATGATGGCAAAGTTGAAGTTATTCCACAAAATAAAGAACGATACATATCATTTTCAAAACAGTTAACAATAAATAATCAACCTGTAAGTTTAAGATTCGTAGATTCATTGAAATTTTTATCATGTAGTTTAGATCAGCTAGCTAAAAATCTTAATGACGATCAGTTTAAAGAACTAAAAAGAAACTATCCTATTAATGAAGATTTTTTACGTTTAAGACGGAAAGGTATTTATCCTTATGAATTTATGCGTAATAGTGATTGCTTGAAACATCCGTCACTTCCTGATCAACACCAGTTTTATAGTTCACTCACAGATTCAAATATTTCAAACGATGATTATAATCATGCAAAAGATATTTGGCAACATTTTAAGTGTAGTAGTATGTCTGATTATTCCGATTTGTATTTAAAAACTGATGTTTTACTTTTGACCGATATATTCGAAAACTTCAGAAAGCTTTGTATTAAAACTTATGGATTAGATCCTGCCCATTACTATACTGCTCCAGGTTTAAGTTGGGATGCAATGTTAAAATTTACGAAAATAGAATTAGAATTGTTAACGGACTATGACAAAATTGCTTTTTTTAAAGCTGGTATTAGAGGGGGTGTATCTCAGTGTAGCAATCGTTTTGCTAGAGCAAATAATAAATTCATGGAGGATTATGATGGTGAAAAACCTAATTCATATCTAACATATTTTGATGCGAATAATTTATATGGTTGGGCAATGTCCCAATCCCTTCCTGTTGGTGGTTTCGAATGGATAAATTGTAATACAGATTATAATGTGTTGGATACGTCTGATTTTGGTTATGTTTTAGAAGTTGATTTGGAATATCCTGATGAACTTCATAATTTGCATTCTGACTTTCCATTATGTCCTGAAAACATATGTGTGGGTAATACTAAAGAAACTAAATTAGTTCCTAATTTAAATAATAAAAATAAATACATCATTCACTACAGGAATTTAAAACAATGCATTGAAATGGGAATTAAATTAATTAAAGTACATAGAATTTTAAAATTTAAACAGAGTTCTTGGCTAAAGAAATACATAGACTTAAATACTAGTTTGAGAACGTTAGCTAAATCAAACTTTGAAAAAGACTTTTTTAAATTAATGAACAATTCTGTCTTCGGTAAGACAATGGAAAATATTGAAAAAAGAGTAAACGTTAAACTACTAACTCACTGGGATAATCGTGGTAAAGTTTTAGGTGCTCAGGAATTGATTGCAAAACCAGAATTCCATAGTTTATCAATATTTTCAGAACATTTAGTCGCAATACAATTACGAAAAACAAAATTGATTTATGATAAGCCAATTTATTTAGGATTTTGTATTTTAGATATATCTAAGACCCTTATGTACGAATTTCATTATAACTACATGGTTAAAAAGTTTAATAACAAAATTAAGTTATTGTACACCGATACCGATAGTTTGATATATCAAATTTTTACAGATAATTTGTATGAGGATATAAAACCTGACCTACTTCACTATTTTGATACATCAGACTATCCAGAAAATAATATTTATGATTATCCAAAATTAAATAAAAAGAAGTTAGGTTTTTTTAAAGACGAGAATAATGGTAAAGTGTTGAAGGAATTTGTAGGGTTGCGATCAAAAATGTATGCCTTGGAAGTAGAAGATAAATTTATAGCAAAGGCAAAAGGGGTTAACAAAAGTGTTACCAAAAAAATGAATATGGAAAATTACAAATCGTGTTTGTTTAATAAAAATGTGCAATATTGTAGTATGCTTCGGTTTAAGTCAATCAAACACACCATTTTTACACAAAAAATAAATAAAGCATCTTTATCATATAATGATAGCAAACGATGTATTATGGACAACAACATTGATACATTGGCTTGGGGACATTATAAATTACGTTAAGTGTTGATACTTTTTACTTTTACTTCTGTACCTATACGAAATTTATATTGATTGTAAAATTATGATATTACTATAATGTTATATAATAGTTTATTACATATTTAAAATGTATTGTTTGATTGTAAATAATGTAAGAAAATTGTGGTTTTTATTTGTAGGTTTAAATTTGAGATTGTAAAATTCTGATGTACTAATTGTGTTAGTTTTAATTATTCGATTGTAAATAATGATATCTAAGTAATAATAAAACGGTGAACATACATTTGAGAAGATTGTAAAGTTCTGATAAGTAATAATTTTAGCAATATATATATATTTAATTTTTACAACATAATTTTCATTTTTTATTTCCTCCCTTTGAACTCTAGACGTGTGAAATGTTTCACTTTATCCATCCGTTTACTGCTATTGTGGCAGGACCAAGTGGATGTGGGAAGTCAAATTTTGTAACAAATTTCATAAAATCAGTTAAAGAAATATGTAATTGTGATTTTAATCAGATCACATGGTGCTTTGATGAAATGCAACCTTTATATAATTTACCAAATGTTAACTATCATCAAGGAATTCCAAATCTTAATATGTTTGATGGTGAAAACCCACATCTTGTTATTATTGATGATCTAATGAGAGAGTCTGATGGAAGAATTGTGGATATATTTACAAAAGGTAGTCATCACAGGAATCTGAGTGTATTTTATTTAACACAAAATTTATTTCATCAGGGTAAAGGTCAAAGAGACATTTCTTTAAACTCAAGTTATATAATATATTTTAAAAACCCTCGAGATAAAACTCAAATAAGATATTTAGCACGACAAGTGTCACCAGACAACCCAAAATTCATTGAAGATGCCTATAGGGATGCAACTTTAGAAGCGCATGGATATTTAATGGTTGATTTAAAACAGAATACCAATGATTTTTGTCGTATCAAGACAAATGTCTTCCCATTTAATGGACACTGTACAGTCTACGTCCCCACAAAAGAGTTTAAATACACCAAGAATCAAACAATTCAAATCATTTCTAAATGATGCATCGTCGACTCACAACGCATAAACATTTGCTAAGCGCTTTGCATACGCTTAAACCAAAATATCAAAGAGCGTTACTTAAAACATGTGATGAAGAAGAAATAAACTGTATTTGTGAATGTATTCATAACGTTTTACAAGGAAAGGTACCTCTTAAAGATCAAGATAAACAAAAATTGAATAAACACAAAAATATACTCCGTAAACTGGTGCATAAGTGTAAACATAAACTAAGAAAAAATATAATCATACAAAAAGGAGGGGCTTTCTTACCAATAATATTAGGTGCAATATTGAGTGGATTAGTAAGTGGACTAGCCAGTTAACATGGAAAATGCAAAGAAAATGATACTTATTGAACCTGGATTGATTGAAAAATTAAAACAAGAAAATAAGGTTAATAGTAATTTGTCTCGATTAGATATTGAAATGCAAAATATTATGAATAGTAAGACGGAAGACCGCAAGAAGTGGATGTTATATTTACAAACACTACAAAGATACCTTCACTTTACCGAAGAGGATCGTCAACCACTCAGATTACCAATTTATTCTGATACATCTAATGAAGATTCAAATGAATCTAAAATTGGTTTTAAAAATAAAGATAGAGATCTAAAAAGTTCAGTTGATGCTGAATCTTTGTTGGATGAGAAAGGATCCATTAAAAGTAAAGAAAATGACACAAATCCACTTTACACACCAACTCAAATACTCAGTTTAATACCAAAAACATATAATAAAAAAGGTGAGTCATTATTAAACTTAATTGGAACAAGTAAAAGTAAAATACATTGGGATAATGAAGGCACAGTCATAATTGATAATGAAAAAATTCCTGGAAGTAATATTGTTGATTTAATAAATGATTCACTAAGACCCTTAAAAAGAAGTGATCCGATAGGGTGGGATAGATTTGCTAAAGCATTAAAAGATATTAAAGTACCACTTACTTATATTGGAAATCCAAAGAGATGTGAGTTTATTAACCAACTTCAAGCAAAAGATCTGAACAAAACCTCTGAGATTGAAGTTCAAGAGTTTTCTACACCGAGCAGTGGAGATAAAAGATCTATAACTAAAATACGTAAAAAGCTCGATTGGGAAAAATGGACCCCGTACTAGAAGAAATTAACAGGATTTATTATGATCCATCTAACCCCGCTGGTTTTGGTAGTATTGATAAACTATCAAAAGCCATGAAGGGTAAAATGGATAAAAAGCAAGTAAAGGAATGGTTACAATCACAAGAAACATATACATTACATAAACCCAGTCGGAAAAAATTTCCACGTAATAGGTACATTCTATCAAATATTAATGAACTGTGGCAAGCTGATTTAAGTGATATGCGAACTTATTCTCAATATAATGATGGTTTCAACTATATACTTTGTGTTATTGATGTATTAAGTAAATATGCTTTTGCAAGACCAATGAAAAAGAAAAACTCAGAAACTACTAAAGAATGTTTTGAAAGTATATTTACTGAAAGTAATTCCACACCTACTCACATACAATCTGATAAAGGTACAGAATTTGTTTCAAAAGATGTACAAAAATACTTTAAATCCAAAAAGATAAATTACTATACCACTAACAATCCTGATATTAAGGCTAGTATTGTTGAACGATTTCAAAGAACTCTAAAAATGAAAATGTGGCGTTATTTCACTCATAACAATACTTATAGATACATAGATGTTTTACAGGATTTAATATACTCTTATAATCACAGCATTCACTCTAGTATTAAGATGTGCCCATGTGATGTAAGTTCCGCCAATATTATGACAGTTTGGACTAATCTTTATAATAGAGGATCAAACAAACTTTCTTTAGAAAATCCAAAACCAAATTTCAATGTGGGTGATTATGTTCGAATAACTAAATATAAACATGTTTTCCAAAAAGGATATGAATCAAATTGGAGTGATGAAATATTTATTATATCTTCAATAATTGATAGATCTCCATGGGTTGTTTATACAATAACAGATTTACAAGATGAAGCAATAGTTGGTACTTTTTATGAAAGAGAATTACAGAAGGTCACTTACAACCCCACCTCACAATATAAAATAGATAAAATAATTGGTACTCGTTATTCGGGTAACAGAAAAGAAGTATTAGTGAAGTGGAAAGGTTATCCAGATAAATTTAACAGTTGGATTTTAGCTTCTAGTTTAAAAGAAATATGAATAAAGAAAGTTTTTATTTAACTTTGCTCAGCAATAGTTCAATGGAATACTTTCCTGATAACAAGACCACAAATTTTTCAACAAAATTACCAAAAGCTATGAAATTAGAAGGTGAATGGTCGGTTGGAGTTGTCGAGTTTCAATATCCATGCACCATGTTTACTGTTCAAGATCATGAAAATGTTGTGTACATTACAAAAACCATGTTAATGCCTAATGAAGATAAACCATCAACAGTGTACTACAAAAAACATATTCCGGCTACCAACTATGATAACGTTGAACATATTTTAAGAGCGTTAAATGGTATCAGAGAGAACTTGAAATTTCGTTATGATGAAATAACAAAATTTGTGTCTATTTCTGTTTTGGATAAAAATATAACATCCGTAACATTATCACCCAAATTAAGTTTACAACTGGGTTATGAACCAAATACAAATCTTCTAGACAGAAATTTTGGGAAGTGTCCTGCTAATTTACACTTAGGGTTACCATCTCAACTATTTCTATATTGTGACATTATCGATCCTCAGATTGTGGGTGATGTTATGACTCCGCTATTAAGAGTCATTTCATTAGATCCTTCAAAATACATTTATGGTGCGAATAAAATGCACGTTTTCTCTCCACCTCACTACTTACCTGTAATGCGAAGAGAGTTCGATACGCTGGAAATAGATATAAGATCGAGCACAGGACAAAAAATACCATTCCAGTTTGGAACCGTGTGTATTAAACTACATTTCCACAAATTATAATAATGTATTCTCCTCATGATCATCATAAATGTCCATATGAAAATTATTATTCACATCAAGCTGGATCAGGAGTTGGTGTAATTTATAAGGGTTCACCATACCAACGCGGTCATGGTATTGGGAGCTTCTTAGGAGGGTTATTTAGATCAGTTTTACCTTTACTTTCAAGTGGTGTTCGAGTGGTTGGTAAGGAGGCATTAAACGCTGGAGTAGGACTTTTATCGGATATGGTTCAAGCGCGTCCTATGGAAGCCTCAATAAAAGATCGTCTTAAACAAGTTAGTACGAACTTAAAACGAAAGGCTGATAACAAAATTGATCGATTTAACATGACAGGATCTGGATATATAACTAAAAGAAAACGATTGGCATCGTTCATTCCACCACTAACTGCTAAAGTGAAAGCTACGAAAAAACTTGGTCTAAAACCAAAAAACATCGAAGATATATTTTCAAATTAAATATGTCTTTCCTTCATAATCATTCTTGTGAGTGCGTTAAGTCAGAATTAGATTTATTTGCATTACCGTCTACACAAACAAGCATTGAAAATGGATTGTGGATTCACTATAAACCAATTTCGTCTCTTGCTGATGATGGACCTATCGAGTTTCAAGTTCCTGGAACAGGCGATGACTACATAGATTTGTCTCATACATTACTCCAGATAAAGGCAAAAGTATTAAATCAAGATTCATCAAACTTGATATCAGCTACCGCAGTAGCACCTGTAAATAATTGGCTGCATTCACTTTTTAGTCAACTTGATGTTTATTTAAACCAAAAACTTGTATCACCACCTAATAATACCTATGCCTATCGAGCATACATGGAAACTCTTTTAAACTATGCTCCTGCTGCTAAACAATCTCATCTTACTTGTAGCCTTTGGTATGAGGATACAGCAGGAAAAATGGATTCCACAGATGGTAAAAACATAGGATTTGTTAAAAGACAGGAATTAGTTAATGAAAGTAGGGAAATAGAAATGATTGGTAATCTTCATGGTGACATTTTCAATCAAGATAAATTTTTAATGAATGGCGTTGAAATGAGTGTAAAATTAGTTCGATCAAGAGAGAGTTTTAATTTAATTGCTGGGTCAAATGATGTAAAGTTTAAAGTTTGCATTACAGACGCAACTCTTATTGTTCGAAGAGCACGAATTAATCCAAGTGTATTACTCGCACATCAGAAAGTTTTAGCTTCTACCACTGCTAAATATCCTATTACTCGTGCTGAAGTTAAAGTTTTAACAATTCCATCAGGTGTTCAAGGAAAAACTCTTGATAATATATTCTTAGGACAGGTACCCAAAAGATGTATTATTGGATTTGTAAACAATTCTGCATTTAATGGTTCGCTTACTAAAAATCCATTTAACTTTGAAAACTATGGTATTAACTCTTTCAGCTTATATATTGATGGTCAACAAATACCTTCAAAAGCTTTGCAACCATCTTTTAATAATAATATATTTACATCAGCATATCATACTCTATTCTCGGGGACTGGTATTCACTTTCTAAATGAAGGAAATGCAATCTCTCGTGAACAGTATGCTAAAGGTTACTGTCTTTTAGCATTTGATTTAACTCCTGATTTATCAGCTAACTCATCAGCTCATTGGAATCTCATAAAGCATGGTAGTGTAAGATTAGAAGTACGATTTGAATCCTCACTAATACAAACAATTAACTGTATTGTTTATGCTGAGTTTGATAATATTATTGAAATAGATAAAAATAGAAATGTTACTGTAGACTATAGTAGTTAAGGTTATGTGTATGTAACTAAAGGAAACATTATAAAATTAAATAAAACAAATTATATGCAATATACTATTTTTTTATTTCATTATAAACACCCTATTCAATCTTATACAGAACACTGATCGAGTTTAAACTTTACATAAGCACACTGACTAAACCACTGAACATGCTGCTGCCAAGGATCATCATCATCTTCCCAATCTTTTAAACCGCCACCACAATGGAAACACTTGGTCCTGTCTTCATGACCAGTATAAAAGAAACCGGCTTCTGCAAGATCTTCAGGCTTCTGTTTCATAACGAGTGGCCAGTCTCCGAAACTGAACAACCGTCTAGATTTTGAACTGAAAAATGGATATTCAGCTCTTGGGTACTGCATATTCTTCACTTTTTCTTCTCCAATCAGTTTTGTAGTTTTGCTTTTCAATGAAGTGATCTGTTCACGTATGCCACACTCATCTCTTCCTTCTAATCTTGTTTTTCTCTCAGCACCACAAGACGACACCTCCTTGGATCTAATGAATACACAGAAGTAATTTAAGTAAACAGAATCACATTCACTAATCGATTAATGAGTGTCATTGTTAAAAAAGTATTTTTTAACTTATTCACTTTTTGCTATTGTCTTTGTAATATTGTATACGAGGCTGTTTGTGCTGTCATAGATGCTATCCTTATTATTCTTTACATAATATTTAATCCTCGTGGTAGCGTGTTTCCAATGATCAGTAGTTGGAATCTTACATAGCTTCTTCATATCGTACATTTCAATTTTTATGAGATGCGACGCTTGGTCTCCGTAGTCAGAATTAGTAGAAATGTATGATACACCATCTCTAGCGGCTTGTGCCAAGGTTGACGATAACAGTTTCTTCTTATTTATTTTTTGGTGCCACTTCAAAAAAAAAATTATCAATCGGTTGTGATTTCCTTTTTCCACCATCGCATGTGTTATTAATGACGAGTCAGGTAGAATCTAATGAGTACACAGAAGTAATTTAAGTAAACAGAATCACATTCACTAATCAACTAATGGGTGTCATTGTTAAAAAAGTATTTTTTAACTTTTTCACTTTCTGCTATTGTCTTTGTAATGTTGTATACGAGCCCGTTTGTGCTGTCGTAGATGCTATCCTTATTATTCTTTACATAATATTTAATCCTCGTGGTAGCGTGTTTCCAATGATCAGTAGTTGGAATCTTACATAGCTTCTTCATATCGTAGATTTCAATTTTAATGAGATGCGTCGCTTGGTCTCCGTCGTCAGAATTACTAGAAATGTATGATACACCATCTCTAGCGGCTCGTGCCACGGTTGACGATAACAGTTTCTTCTTTTTTATTTTTGGTGCCACTTCAAAAAAATGATCAATCGGTTGTGATTTCCTTTTTCCACCATCACATGTGTTATTAATAACGATGTCATCGTTCTCTTCTTCATGTTGAGGGGAGAGCGGTGAGTAGTAATACTGTTTATAGGTATTTTCATCGAAGTTGAATGATTTCTGCAACAAGACAGTTATCATGTTAATATCAATTTGTTTACACTTAATCACACACGTTAGGAAACAACAACAAGAATACAAGTAAGTTTGTCAATAGAATAAACACTTACCTCCATGGCCATTGATGCGTTGAAGTAACACAAACGTAGTATTGGTAGACGTATACAATCCACTGCGGTCAAACGACCATAGACTGACTGCATGACTGCAATGGTAGGATCTTATATAGCACCATTCTTATCTAAAACAAATTCCTAAATACAACGAAACTGATTGTAACTCTATGAATCACCAAAATTATCTCACGTTCCTCCGGAAACTGATAGTAACTCTATGAGTCAACAAACTTATCTCACATTGCTGGCATCAACCTGTTTTGTGAGTGCTACAAAATAATGCGATTTAATATTTACAAATCACTATAATTGAACATTCCTATGACAACCATTGAATAGATTGGTAGTGTAATAATATGCTATATCATGGATACACTAGAAGTACAAAAACATCTGAAAAAGATTCATCCCAGTCTAGAAAATAATGTTTATGCTGCTAATAGACTCCCTATGTATACCCATGCACCAACGTATATAATATGCAATT
Source organism: Tholera decimalis (assembly GCA_943138885.2). Lineage (NCBI taxonomy): Eukaryota > Metazoa > Arthropoda > Insecta > Lepidoptera > Noctuidae > Tholera > Tholera decimalis. The sequence goes on along the minus strand of OW964578.2, from coordinate 21,095,233 downwards.
TGGATGCGGATGATAAGCCAGGTTCACACTGGGTAGCTGTACATATCGATACGAATGGCATCGGTCAATATTTTGATTCTTATGGACGAACACCTGCGCGATATCATCTCGAGTTTTTGAAAAGGAATTGTAAAAGATGGGGCTGGAGTATTGATAGGATTCAGAATGATTGGACTTCAGTTTGTGGTGAATATTGCTTAATGTATTTGCTATATAAGTTTCAGGGATGTTCAATGCATAGTTTTACAAACATATTTACAGGGAACACACTGTACAACGATATTTTAGTGGATGAGATGTTCCGCTCATATTTTGTAGATAAAAATAAAATTTGTTAATGACGCATGTGTTTTATTGATTCCGTTTTGATGACCCCGAATAGCAAAGTAAGCAATGGTTTATGAACAATAAAAGTATACAATAGCAGTAGCAGTAACAATGAGTAATACATGCATACGTCAATGCAATCCTAATGAGGGTGAGCGGCCGGACGCACGGACAATAGATAAGAAAAGGCGAACAATGAAAGTCGATAATGAGGGTTTCGGGTCACCGGAAATGAAACAGATTGTTGTTAATTGATTTCTGTATCTCCGGAACCATGCATCTTACGCGAAAACGGATTGCAGAAACGTGATCAGCGGACCCCAAAACCTTTTTTTTTTTTTTTTTTTTTTTTTTTTTTTTTTTTTAGGTTTGAAACGCCCTGGACCGCGATTGCGCCAGAAGCGGTGGTGCGCCAGAACCGGTGAGCCACGGGATTGGTGCGCCAGAACCGGCAAATCACTACTACTGATGCGCTCATTTCAAATAGTATCGCGTCAAATTTCATTGGCCGCGTTTTAAGTGTCAAAACAATGTATTATGGCATCTTTAAAAATTACCCTGTTGAACAAATAATGGAGTCGATTTTCTTTTATTGTATTAATTTATTTTTTATTAATAAGTTTATGCTTTATTGTTCATATTGTCCATACTAATATTATAAAAGCGAAAGTAATTCTGTTTGTATGTGTGTTACCTTTTCACGCCTAAACCGCTGAGCCGATTTAGATTAAAGGTGAAAAGGCCAAGTTTCGGCTCGAATCATGTAGTGTCCGACGGACTTTCTAAATGAATGATAACTCATTATATAAAACTGTAAGAATTATACAGTATAAATAAAATCTGTAGAAGTACACCGTTTAAAAGTAATTTTAAATAGTTATTCAATTTATCAACACGTTTTCTATCTAATTTCAATTAGAAATGTTGCCAATACCAAAATAAAATAATATCGATACGAAATTGCACTTGCAAATCGATTACATTAATATCATTATGAACCTACGTAAGTGAATTTATTAGTTACTGAAGTCATAACTCGTAATTTTTATAATAATTAAAAACGTTTAGTTATATTTTTTAATATCTTATAATAATTTAAAGAAATTCAATTCAATTATCGATACAGTTTAGAATAGTTATTTAGTGCTGGTAGCACTTAATCTTGTAGTTGTCATTGTCACTGATAATTGTCAAAAGTTTTACTTCTCCCGCGTTTTATGACGAGTTTATGTGTTTTTTGAGTTTTGTGTTGTTTATTGTTTTGTTACCGGACTCCGATTTCTGTATTACTAATGACCGCCTTGGCTGTTGAAAACGAATTCAATAATCATTATTCAATAATTTTATAGTTTATTTCATGTTATCGTAAAATTAGAAGTATTAAGTGGTCAACTTCAAAGAACTATAACTTTATTTGGTGTACTTCTTATAGAAAACTAACTATACAGTCAAATTATATTCCTTTTTATCATATATAGTTCATCTTTGTCGGTTCTGGCCGAGTCTTGAAGGAAGCCTTGGCATCCTTTGGCATGGGAATAGTTTAGGACCGTGGGAAGGACATAGGATAGTTTTTATCCCGAAATTCCCACGCGATCAGGATTTAAGCGGGAAAAACCTCTACGCGATTGAAGTCGCGGGCAAAAGCTAGTATTTAGAATAGATTAAAATAAACTTTATTGTACACCAAAAGTTAAACACATCTATTTTACAATAATTAATACTAATTTCGTTTTTGGCAAATATGTATACGTTATATAATATACTGAAGGAGAAGAGGTCGTCAATTTTACGGTTCTTTTAATGTTCATAAATAAAATAAATAAATAATTTATTGACAATAAAAATATTACATCTTTCAAGTGAAGCCCATGACTCCTATACCAAGCGAGCCTGTGTTACAGGAATCAGTGTCCTACGCTGTACATAAAAACACATTTCAATTTTTATGTAATAAATTACAAACTAAAAGTAACATTAGAAGGTATGGAGAACAAAATAATTAGAAGTGAAACGTGTATGTGTGTGTAAGTTTGAGTGTATGTGCGTAGTTGCGCGTGTGTGTGTGTGTGGGTGTGATGTGTCTGGAACTCTGGACGCGTGTGCGTTAACATGAATGTGTGTTTTGAATAGCTTAATTTACTGTACTGACGAAATGATTTTTTTTAATATCGTCATAGCTAAAAGACTGAAGCCATGGTTTTAAAATTTGTTTGACCTTATGTCACATAAGCTTCTAAATTGGGATAGTTTTATTTGATCTATTGTAGATCCTAGAACTTAATGCCTAAAAGTATCTAGACGTAAGTTTAGTGTGACATTTGGGAACTCTATAAAACGGGAAACCCAGTGCGTTTGCTTATTAAATCTGGGCTTACTTGTAACAATCTGTGTCTACGTAGTATGGTACGGAGGATATATATTGGGAACTGTAAGTACTTGAGCTTCCGAGTATAGCAGTCCAGTGGGATAAATTCGATTTTTGAACGACATCACTTTAAGTATTGCCCATTGTGCGCCTTCCGCTCTTAGTATTACAATTTTAAACGTCCCTCCCCATACTGGAATAATTTAAATTATTTAATAATGGAATAATAATATATTTTAAGTATATCGATTCATTATGGGATAACTTATGGGTTCACGACATGCGGCTTGCTAATGATAAAAGTGTGTGTGAGTGTTGCTTTGGCGCAACACCAATCGCATTAAAAACTTCTTATTTTTATACTTTAGCTTTTCTCGTGACCAAATACGATGCGGAGAACAGACCTTTAAAAAAGAAATTGCCATTAAAAAAATCTCTCGCATTTGCGAGAGATTTTTTATGGCATATTTTTTTGACGAAGATATTATGTATATCACGGCAAAAGGTATAAGCTTTATTGAATTAAAAAAAATATTAAACGATTTTAATAGTCAATATTTGTTTCATTGATATACACATGTTCTACCCAAAAACATTTACGCTATAATTACGTCTTTAGAACACAATTTAATAAACTTATAATACTAACAAAAATGTCTTATAAAAAAAATTAGTATAAGGTGTAAGTCTCCACTCAAGGCCTTGTCCTATCGAGCAACGTCAGTCGTAAAATTTGATTGTCTTTCGCACACTGCTTTGTAAAAACAACTTTAAACACTTGTCATAAGATGGAATTCGCAAAAACATATTTTATACTTATAGTATTACTATTACTACGTAGGTGGTGGGTGAGTGTTTGGCGACAGTTTCGAGCGTCACTTTTCTTCGAGACTGTGCATCTTGGGTTTTTAGTATATCAATGTGTTTGTCCTTTTATTTCCTGGTTGGTAAATCATCGAATGACTTCTCCCGCTGTGAGTGGAGCGGAAGGGAGTGTCAGCTGCCCTTAAGTTCCGGAGCCGCGGTATGTCACTAGAACATTCCCCCAACCCCGACAGGTCTGGTGTTTCACTTAATTCGACTGCAAATGATCCTATATCAGTATATGATACTTATTTTAACTGTGCTAGTTTTAAGTAGTGATTGTAATCCCTTTTGATGCAAAAATAAATCTAAATAAGTATAGAATAAAATAATTAGGTACTTACAAGCTGAAACACTAACACACAAACATTCACGTTGTAATACTAATAGTAGTTTGACCACAAAAAGTTGTATTTGTACAAGACTTCAGAGAAAATTAGCTTTGACAAACGGACAGACTATCCTATAAAGTAAAAATTTTTCAGACGCTGAAATATGAATTCATAATATAATATGAATATGAAATATGAATATGAAATTCCTTTAACTGATTAAAGGAATTTAAAATTTTATAAGCTTAATTTATACATATAAATATGAGCTTATTTGTATGGACTCAAAACACCCGGAAAATAATACTGATAAACTTTACCCTTCTCCCATCAAACATTTTGAACCCCTTTCATTCAATTTTTAATAGCTATAACTCAAAAACAACCACAGTTTCTACACTTTTCAAATTATCACCAATCAACGGTTATTTGCTGTTAGACGCCGATGTTTGCCGAACGCTCCCGAGGTTTACCGAGCACGTCCGATGTTTGCCGATCATGATCGACCTAAGGAACACCATCAATATTGACATTTTTCATGTAATACGGACGACAAAGTTATATTTGCGGTTCCAACTTTAACAAAATCTTCAAGCTTGGATCTTTCTCAACTGTAAAAAGAATTTGGTGTTTAAAAGTGACGGTTACCAATTTAAATTATCAGTTCGATTTTGTTTCGTTCGGAACATTTTATTCGTGTTTTAGAGTTGCACAACCGCATTTAGTAAGTTTGTTTTGTGTCAATATTAGGTTTTGTTATGTCGATGCATTGTAATAATTATTATGACTGTTAACTGGTGAAAACGTGAACTAATATTTGTTTGCAGTATTAAATGTAGTTCACGATGTATTTTTAGAAAGTTTTTGGAGAATAAGGGCAGGGAAGCGTGAAGCATACCAATAGAGGAACTTATTGAGTACCAAAACCAAGCCTTAAAAATATTTCGTGTTGGGCACCATTATGGATATCTTGCGCCCTAGAGCTGTTCTGTTACACTCAAACCACGCTGTGTTCCCTCGCACACTAACACCACTGCGGGAGCATTTAAATACCTTTTTTCTGTTTCAGGGGGAAAATCATCAAATTAATCCTTCCGCTGTAGGTGAAGCAGAGTACCTGTGTCAGATTCTTACTGACTAAAAACCCACCCCATACCTTTCTTTCTTGATTTTCCTGGGATGCGGTATCTTATTAGAACATTCCCGCATTGACCTTATCAAGCCCCGTCATTGATGGTGACTGCTCTTTGAGGCGCTTTGTGTTCACTCGAGGGCACTTAAGTCTGTCTGTTCCGATTTCATGGCTAAATAAACCGCTGAATTTCTGATGATATTCGGCATGGAGATAGTTGAAGATCCGAGGTCAAATAGACTATTTTATCACCCCCTAAAAGACTAATACTGATAGAAGATGATAGTTTGTATTGTATGTATGCCAGTATATTTAATATAAAATCTGTGTACCTCTCTAAAGACTCACCTTTCATCGAATCCCTCTAAAAATTATCTAAGTACACACTTGTACAGCCATATGCGCGCGCGCAGTGACTCACGTTAATATCTTAGCGTCTAACATGACGGATCGGTTCGGATGACAGATTTACTCCCGTGCTACATCATCGATGGGGTTATATTGGTTGTGTACTAGTTGGGACGTCGGGGTTTGCTCGGGCTTTTTATTTTACTAATATTATAAATGCGAAAGTTTGTTAGATACTCTTTCACGTGAAACTACTGAACGGATCTGAATGAAATTTGGTAAGTAGATAGTTGACATCTCGCAATTCCCACGGGATCGAGATTTATGCGGGAAAACCCTGCCACCCGAACGAAGTCACGGTCAGAAGCTAGTCTATACTAATATTATAAAGCGAAAAAGATTGTTTGTGTGTTTGAACGCGCTAAACTTCGAAAGAACTGGGTGGATTTGGATGAAATTTGGGTAAAACAGTAGCTTGAAGCTTGGGAAAGGATAGGCTACTTTTTACCCGACTGAAAGAAAGGGGGTTATGTTTTTATCGTGATAAATTCCAGGGGAGCTGCTAGTTATAAATACATGTTTAGCTTGCTTTTTGATAGTTTTAATCAAGTGATTTTGTTTGCAGGGAAGACTTGGCAAGACTGATTGATTGACTGGATGGAGAAAGGGAGGTTTGTGCCCCACTGCTGGGCATATATAGGGATACAAATATAACACAAAGTAGAATTCGGCTTTACTTTACGCGAATAAATGACAGTATGATAACTTTAAGACAATAATTACAAATAGTGCTTACAATAAAGGTATATTTAGTTAAATAAAGTATATGTGTACAGGCGAAAATAAAAGAAATTATAGGGCACGGAAAAATTCGTCAACATCGCTATCTATGGGAAAAGTGCCCAGAACACTGGCCGCATTACCACGTTGAATGGCAATGCTGATTCTCTGTCCAAAGAAAAGTCCAGCCCTCTGCCCTCAAACGATTAGTCGACTCCACAGGTGGCCATTCAACGAGGCAATAATTAGTTGATTGTTTGATTCAGTATGCAGCACTCCCGTTAATATATTCACATGCAGGATTGTAACATGCAACCCAAACCTGAACATAGCACGATACCCCGTGACATCACCGGTGATAGATTTTCTAAATTTTGACATCTCGTAACAATTGTCAAACATGTACAAAGTCAAAAAAGATTAACGCGAATCCACGAATTGACCTTAGCAAGCGATGCTTAACCATGTATTAATTAAATGACAGTCACGATTTCCTCCAGATCTCAAAAAAATCTTTTTCTAAGAACCATTAATTACCCTTTTAGTACAGACAAATTTCTAAGATTTATTATTAGATAAATATTAGTAACACCGCAATGTATTTATAATAGTGTTTTAGTTCATTTATTGACAGAATCTTTCTTCTTAACTATTAACTGTAAGTTATGGGCAGTTTATTTTTGACTGCATCATTTTTAAATATACTGTACAGAATTATGAGATGAGAAGTGGTGTTCGTAATGAAATATGTTTTCAGAATATAACAAGAGACAAGACACTTAGAAAAAACACAAAAACTTACAATAATAACGTAATTTTGTGTTTTGAAGCGTCAATAGCCGGCTAAGGGTCAATTTACACCGCCGCGGAATGTAATGGAAGCGACTTTTTGCAACGAAATTGTGCATAGTATAATGAACTTTATGTCAATTGTATTTAAACTTACAAACCAAAATAGGAGCTAAAAATTCTCGAGAATACGCGAGGATTCCCCGGAAGACGCGCGACCTTTTTTTGGCTCCTATTTAGTTTGTATGTTATACAATTGACATAAAGTTCATTATGCTATGTACAATTTCGTTCGCTTCCATTCCATTCCGCGGCGGTTTAAATTGAGCCTGAGGTGTCGGACTTGTGGTCGAAAGGTCATCGATTCCAATCCCACCCATTACAATATCGCCGTGACCCCACTCCAGATACAAGCATATTTAGTTTAGTTGGAGGGGTTCACAGGATTGCTAGTAATGTGAATTCTACCCACATTGCTTGTTCTCTTTAAAAAATATAGGTATACTTATTTTATTCTGACAGGCCCGTTGGTATAGTGGTCAGTGGCCCTGACTGCTGTGCGCAAGGTCGTGGGTTCGATTCCCACCTAGGACAAATGTTTGTGTGATGAGCACGGTCATTTGTTCTTTGTCTGGGTGTAATTTATCTATAATATGTATGTATTTAGAAATATATATATATATGTATGTTTATCAGTTGTCTAGTACCCATACAACAAGCTCTGCTATGTTTGGGACTAGACGGCGTTGTGTGAAAAGTTGTGGAATATTATATTATTATTATTATATTATATTATATTATTATATTATATTATTATTTCCTTTATTACATTTTATGTACATATTGTTTATATTTTTAAATATTTCTATAAAAAAAACAAAAAAACATTTAAAAATATAAAAAACAGTAGCCCACCGGTATCGGGAACAGGGTCCAAGCTACCGGTGGTCAGGGCTCTTGAGAGAGAAACCTCCTAACAATTCGCGCCGTGTCCAGAAGTACTGCTTTCTGGACCAAGCCCTTGATCCAGCTGCCCAACGAGAGCCTCCTAAGATGTTTGTCGAGGCTCTTGGCTATTATGCCATTGGCTGAGACGACTATCGGCACAATGATTGCTGTATCCACATCCCACATGTCAACAACCTCGTGAGCCAAGTCAAGATACTTAATTTGCTTATCTTTCTCGGCTTTCACGAGGTTCTCGTCATGAGGGACCGCTATATCAACAATCACTGTGCGACGCTCTAATCGGTCTATTACCACTATATCAGGCTTATTGGCAACAATAGTCCTGTCAGTGATGATAGACCGATCCCAGTACAGTGTAATATTGCCATTTTCGAGAACTGGGTCGGGCACATACCTATAGTACGGTACTTCTGATTCCACGAGATTGTATTTAAGAGCAAGTTGCTGGTGAACAATCCTAGCTACAAGGTTGTGTTGACAGAGTAGTAATTCTCCGTGTTTCTGTGCCACAACGGACATTTCTCTTACCAGTCAGCGATCAACCTTTGTCTTTGCTTTACTTACGTCACATATCATTACCGCTCCTTACCAGGCACCCCAACCAGTGCCATTGAAAAAAAGAGAACTAGCAAAATGGGTGGAATTCACATTACTAGCAATATTGTTAACCCCTCCAACTATGCTAAATATGTTTGTATCTATAGTGGGCTCACGGCAAAAGTATAATTGGTGGGGTTCGAGCCCGTAATTTCTCGATCACAATTGCGACACATTAGCCATTAGGATATTAACGCTTCATTTCCCCATCATTCCCAGACAATTTCAAACACGAAATCTTCCAGCAAAAACGCCAATTAGCATCTTAGATACAAATAAACGAGAGCCATCTATTTTAGTACAAAGTATTTGACGGCACATTCGCGGGAACTAAACGGCCAAGATGAATCGTCGAATACCACACTAATTGGTGTCTAATTTAAGACGTCATAGGAATTGAATTATGATCGTTTGGTGTGAGCTTAGTAATGGTGGTGCGGAGGTTATTATTTTGAGGAAAGTTTATTTGTACTTTATAAGGGGATTTAAAACATTAATGTTAAAAAACACTGCTAAACCTAACTATATACATAACAAAAAACTTAGGCGTCAAAGTACTCCTCCACAACGATGTCGTCCGCAAACGTGCCCAGAAGGCTGGCAGCATTGCCACAATGGGGAAAGAACGAGCCAGCCCTTTGGTCACGCAAGGAATCGATCAGCCGGCGAGACAATATAAACACATGTATTCGAATAAATGACACAACAACTGCATACAATCGCAAAGCTGCAAACATTACAAAAATAATAACAAAAAGTTGCGCTGAGCTTGCCCGACCGAATGGGTTACCAACTCAAAATTTGCTGGGCGAAAGACACTCAGAACTGGTTGGCAACTGAGAGACACGGTTGAGAGTAAATAAAATAAAATAATGTGGCAGCATTTAGTGATTTCTGTAAGAAAATAATATGACATGGTATACTTAATCATATCAAAATTATGTGCACTGAAAGAAAAGTTTTGAAGTATTTGACAAAGAAATAAAACCCTACGTTTGAGAAAATAGATTATTCCACACTGACTTTTTTCGGCGTCGGCACAAAGCCCGAAACGCTTTCCCATTACTCTAATATAAAGTTACTTACCTGATATATAAACCACGATAAGATTTCAAACGAAACGTCCATTACTATTAAAATAAATAAAAATTAGAAACTACCCAATACCAAAAAATAGATTAAGAAGAAATTTGTAAATAGAGAAAATTTGTAAATTAAGCTTTTCTTTAGCTGAGCCCTTCTTAACCTTATTTACAGCTCTTCCTAATTTTCGGCAAGCAATAATCGAAGCCGAAAGCCGAAACTGATAAAGACTAATATTATAAATGCGAAATTTTGTGAGGATGGAGGCATATAGATGTACGGATGTTTGTTACCCTTTCACGCAAAAACTATTTAGCAGATCGTAATGAAATTTAGTAAGTATATAGTTGACATCTTGGAATAACACGTAGGCTACTTTTTATCCCGGAATTCCCACGGAATCGGCGTTTATGACGGTAACATCTCCCATGAGAACGAAGTCGTGGATAGAAACTAGTGGATACTAAGTTCCGAACATCACTATTTCAAAAAACCCTTACATCACACCATTTCAAACCGGTCTCAAACATCAAAGAACACCAGGGCTCAGAAGTTATCAAGTGTCGCGACATCCGCACTTCGATTCCCGGTAGAGTACAGTTAAATCATGCGGTTCGCTGCATGCGCGTTTGTTTTGATTTATGGAGTTTTATTGTACTTTCTTTGATTTGTGATTGTAAATCAAATGGTTTTTGTGTTTGTAGTGTTAAGGGCTTTAGAAAATGGTGGTATAAACAGCATAGTCTTTAAGAATGATTTAAATAATAAATATTCACTAGATATTATACAACAAGTTAAGTATGGAATTAGGTATGTGTTTTGGTCTCACTGTGTCAGCAATTTATTATTTTTTTTTTTTTTATATAATTGATAGGCTTACGTTTGAACATCTCACCTGATGTTAAGCGAGGATGTGGTCGAACATGAAGCACGCTTACCTAGAAGTAACCTATTCACTGTTGACTTAAAGACTCCCAGGTTATAGCTATCGGTAAACACAGACTCCGGCAGGGAATTCCACTTCTTAGCTGTACGTACGATGAAAGTATTTCCAAAACGTTTTGTGCGTATGGGTGGGATGTCCACCATGTAACGATGGCGCAATTAGATTGTGCTATTCCGCAGAAAGAAGAAAGTATTCCCATTGTAGTACCTATGGATTTTTCTTTAATTTTACTTTCTTTACCATTCTAATATTCATAGAACTGCGTCTTGTAGTCTGATGATGAGGCTTGGTGGAATTAAATTGTGCCTTTTGGCACACTCCCCCAAAGTATTCCCATTGCAGTACCTATGGATTTTTCTTTTAATTGACTTTCCTTACAGATCCACCATTCATGGAACTGCTCTAAGTGCTCTATCTTCTTCTGCTTTATGTAACATTGATCTCTTCTTCTTCATCACTCTCTGTTACAGTGCTGTGGTTGTACAAGCCCTGGGCCAACGATGGCGCATCGCCGTTTTTTGTTTTTCTTTTATTAAAATAGAAGTCGAAGATTGATGATCAATTACTCATGTTAACATATCTAATTTCTTCCGTCCCTCGGTAAGCACGTCAAGCCGTTTGTTTTCATTCAATTATTACATCTTTGACAGTCGTTACGGGTAGTCAGAAGCCAGTAAATCTGACACTGGTCAGACAAGAGTATCGTGTTACCCAGTTACTGGGTTGTGGAGGTCAGATAGTCAGACGCTTCATGTAAAACACTAGTAGTCAGCTGCATCCAGACTGAAAGCCAACTCCAACATATAAGTTGGGGAGACGCTAAGGCATTGTTGATTTTTTATTAACACATTGACTGCCATGTAGGGCACCGGTGACCGGAGTCGGTCTTGTATTAAGGCGCCACGTAGGACACCGGTGACCTCACGGTAAACCTGTTTTCAGAGTTTATTTACGCGCCGTAGGACGCGTTTTCTATAGATTTCCTAGTAGTAAGTGACCGGAATGGCGCTCAGGAGTAATACTTTCGCATGGTTTCTATGTAACGTAAAAATATTTTGAATTATTGAAGATAAACCTTCAATAACATCAAAAATCCCAGAACATAACATTTTTTTTTTCTTCAAATGTATTTATAAATGGTATGGGAAGAATAATAAAACGAGTAGTAAATTTTTTTTTTTTACCTTTTAGTATAAAATTGCCCACTAATCTGAAAAAAAAGCCAAAAAAAGAAAGGAAACAATATATCTGAAAATGAAGTTCACATTCTTACAATTACAAATACCGATGGCACTTATTAAAACATTGAAGACAATAGTGGGGTAGTCCAGGACATTCAGGACAATAGGTTGCCACTGTTTTTGCCTTGTTCCGTGATAGCGCGTGTAAGCGACTGAGGTGCGCGGGTGCCCGGAGAGATGACCGCACGGCGCCTTGGTAACAGAAATCAACATAATTACTTCTGTGCGCCATGTAGGGTACCGGTGACCTCGTGAAGATTTTTTTAATTTTCTACGGAACCCTGCCTCCGATTGACCCCAAAATTTAATACTATGTATATCTAGACCCATAACATCAATTGGCATTGGCATATTTTTTTTTTGTGATTTTTGTCATTATTACTCTGGCAGTCAATGTGTTTTTATTATTATTTAAAATCATATTTTCTTTACACTAAACAATTTGAATGAAGAATGATAACTAATTTTGAATATTAGCTCTCCATATTCTCTGTCAAAAATAAAAAATACAAATGACAGAATTACTTCGATACGTCAATTAGATTCTGATTTATAGAAGTAAACGTGCGACGCTGACTCGTGACGGTGTGACGTCTTCTCACAACACTCGCTCAGTCCGATCGCGCTCTCAGCACGGTGTCGTTTCATTAGAAATTATAAATACTTTCAAAAATGTCCAATCCAAATACTAGGAAATCATGTATTGTGCAGAAATGTACAAATACAACCAGCAATTTCGATCTGCTACTAAGCGGAGCGTTGTAAATTGACGTCACATGCGGTCACGTGACTGTTAGCGGGACACGATATTTATCGTAAGTTTAAATGCCTGTAAAATCCAAACTAATATGTATTTTTGAATACAACAAAAACTAATGTATTTCTATACATATAAGCTTTACTGTAACAAACTTTCAACCTATTTGGCATACCTAGTAACATTCTTCATTAAGTCACAATTTCTCTTTTTATGGAAAAATTAATAAGAACACTGCCATACAAATATTTGTTCCAGTCCTGAAATTGAACCAGCGACAATTAGCGCAGCAGTCAATTGCTCAACCACTGCGCCAATTGTGATGTAAATTAAATTATATTTTGAACCGTTGATGTAATTGACTTTAATTATACTTATTATCCCTACTATTATTATAAATGTGAAATATCGCTGTCTGTCTGTGTGTTAAGCTACTTGGGAAAGGGCATAGGCTACCTTTTATAGCGAAATAAGTCGAAGGTGTAGGAATAAGGGATGAAAGTTCGCATGGAAGTTGTTCATTTTCTATAGGAATTGTCAAACTAATGGGCGAATTTTTATGAAACTTTTTTTGTTATGTAGTTCCGCCATAGCGTAATAGTATAACCCGCAATAGTATAGCATCCATACATGCTAAAAAAAATATTACCATTCGCAAAAAAAAATGTTTTTATTTTTTATAATATCAAAATATTCACTAAAAATGTTAAATTGGTACCAACGAAGGAGTATGCAACTTGACACTAGTAAAGTTCATACCGAGAATGTATGCAGAAAGCTATTTTTCTTTATTTTTTTTATTCATGATAGACTCGAGTTTGACAACTATCTCATCTGATGGTAAGCGATGAGATAGTTGTCAAGATGGTCGAAGATGAAGCACGCTTGCCTAGAAGTAACCTATTCACTCTTGACTTAAAGACCCCCAGGTATAGCTATACTATCAGGAAATACAGACTCCTTAGCTGTACGCACAATGTAAGTATTCCCAAAACGTTTTGTGCGTATGGGTGGGATGTCCACCATGTAACGATGGCGCATCGCCGGTCGTCTTTTATTTGTTTGTTTCTCTTATAAATACTGCATTAGAAATACGTTAAAGACATTGGCACAGTTAAAGTTTATGCATCAAGTTAATGCAATCGAAGTTGTTTTAATTATGGCCGGAGTTCGACCACTTAGTGACTCCTAAAATTTAATTACTAGAACAGTAATTATGGACTTTAACAAAAACAACGGAATAATTTTATAACGTAATATAATTTATTTATTTATTTTCTATACATTTAAAAACTAGCACAGTCACAATAACTACCCGGATAATAATATTTCAATAAATATTTACAATTAATAAGAAAAAAAAACAGAAAAATGGAAGAAATGAAATGACTAAAGGACAGCATTTTCTAGAAATCAAAATAGAAACACCGTTTTGTTTTATTTACAGAACACACATAAATAATTCTAATAATTAACTATATTTTTACATTATAATACAAAGACGTGAATTTATTATGCTAAAATAAAATTATCATCGTGTTACTCAAATGACAAAAATACTTGCAGATCCTCATACTATATTGAGGAATTCACCTCATCTTTAAACATTTTCTCCTCATTCATTCAATAAAATATTTCTCCTCATAACTTCACTCTTGTAATAATTGTAAGTTTTCTTGTATAATGCCTCACCAACTGAATAGTTATTAAATATATAAATTGTAACTAAACAAACTTACAAACTATTTGGTTATCATATCGCATCATTTTATCAGTACTTTTTAGTTTTAGCTAGAATAGAGATTCAAGTTTTAAAGTCAAGAAGAATTTTACTTCAAATATCAATGCAGTGTAAAAAGCCATGTAATAGCCCAGTTTCCGAGATCCTTAAATATTATACAGTATGTTAACTGTAACAGTGTACACGCGTACGCATTCATAAATAAATTGCGACGTTGCCGTCCTTCAAGTACGTGTGTACAGAGTGTTACAATGTCTTTTACGTATTAATTTAACATTTTTAGTGAATATTTTAATGTTAAAAAAAAATAAAAACATTTTGTTTTCGAATGGTAATATTTTTTTTAGCATGTATGGATGCTATACTATTGCGGGTTAACGGGAACGCCCTCTGTTAGTTAACATACTGTATGTCCTCATATCTAATAGAAAACACGGTACAATTTATGACATTTTCTGGTCCTCAATTGCTGAAGTTTATTTCTAAAATGAGGACGCAATAAACTCCTTTATTCGACCAGATTTTTTTCGCTTATAATAAGTACTTAAGAGAACTGGGCTATAGGTATGAAATTAGCCAGAAAATACTATCAATAATGTAATAAAAAATGGTTTTTAGAACAGCTTACTATTTTCTATGTTAACAGCTATTTTACAAATACTACGTTTTACTCAATAGGAATAAATACGTCAAATTCTACAGCGATCAAATTAAATTACTTAGTGAGACTTCGCACTTCGCTTCGGTTTGGTACCAATGACATATTGGTATCAATCTATCCTAAGCTGAACAGATTTGGAGGAAACTTAGAACATGGGTAGACCATGACCTAAACTACACATGACCAAAATCACACTACACTTACATTTCGGATCCTTACCCTGCAGTAATCTGTAGATATTATAAGAAACAGAATAAAATGGGTAATACATTGAGGTATAGTACATATTACCTCAATGGGGTAATATTCGAAATTTCTCTAAATAATTTAGTTTGAATCTTAATTATTTACACTACCAGGAACATTTTCTTTACTTTTTAAAGTACATATGAAGTCTCAAAATGGCATTTTATTTAATTAACATAATCACGATTAAAATGGACGCATTTTTTTAGGCAGAATGTAAATGATATTTACACCATCTTCACTTTTACAGTTTTTTGAAGAACTGGGGTTAATAAATTGTTATAATATAATTATATATAAACCACTATATTTTATTAATACTTGTAGTACAAATCCCCAATAATCATTATTATTGCTTTAATACAAAGACGAAATGAAAAGCTAGGTCGGGTCATTTTATTGATGATTGGCTTGTATTTGATCACCATCTCACCGGATGGTAAGCGATTGTGGGCAAAGATGAAGCACGCTTACTTAGAAGTAACCCATTCACTCTTGACTTAAACACCACCAGGTTATAGCTATCGGGAAGCACAGACTTCGGCAGGGAATTCCACTCCTTAGCCGTACGCACAATGAAAGTATTCCTAAAATATTTTTTACGTATGTGTGGGATGTCCACCATGTAACGATGGCGCATTGCCATTCGTCTTGTAGTCCGATGATGGAACGGGCTTGGTGGAATTAGATTGTGCTATTCCGCACAAAGAAGAAAGTATTCCCATTGTAGTACCTATAGATTTTTCTTTAATTTGACTTTCTTTACCATTCTAATATTCATAGAACTGCGTCTTGTAGTCTGATGATGAGGCTTGGTGGAATTAGATTGTGCCTTTTCGCACACTCCCCCAAAGTATTCCCATTGCAGTACCTATGGATTTTTCTTTAAATTGACTTTCTTTACAGATCCACCATTCATGGAACTGCTCTAAGTGCTCTATCTTCTTCTGCTTTATGTAACATTGATCTCTTCTTCTTCATCACTCTCTGTTACAGTGCTGTGGTTGTACAAGCCCTGGGCCATCAGCTGCAGTGCCAGCGGGTTCCTCTGGCCCGAAGCCTTCTTGATCTTGGCTCGCTTGTTTTGGAACCAGATCTTGATCTGTGCTTCAGCCAGCCCGAGCTCTGCGGCCAGGCTTTGACGTCTGCGTTCGGTCAGGTAGCGGTTTTCAGCGAACTCGTGCTGTGGACAAAATAGGGATGTTAGAAATTGAAGACTTGAATACTGGCAGCATTGCCACATTGAATGGCAAAGCTGATTCTTTCCACACATATCTATGTGGTTCTTGCACCATTAATAATTAATTGTAAGCTCCAAAGTTATCCTAAAAACACTGAATGCTAAAATGGATAATACATTTTAATGAATGGATAAACTTGCATAATTATCGATGTTTAGGATCTGCAAAATACGCGAAGTGAATAGTACCTACATAAGTACTAACATTGATTTAAGTTTTCTTACTAACATTATAGTTTTTGGGACTGGAATTAAGACTAAATAAAGTAAATGGCTCTTATATGATTAGACCAGTATGGATTGTATGGAATTTAAAAGAAACTTTGACCTCTAAGTTACTTTCGATTTTTCTTCTCAGGGTAGAAAACTAGCCATCGTCGGACGAGTCGCAGTTTGAAGCTTGTATGTTATAAACAAAAAACCTTTCAATGAATACAGTCTTGTAATATTTTGGATTAAAAGAGGTTATCATCAAATCTTTATTGAAGATTAGAACATTAGTGCTTACTAGAAATATATTCAGTAGCTTATATTCCAAAAGGTATCGATTTCTTACAATAATAAATGTCACTGTGCATTCGACTTAAGCCGATGCGATGCAAAGATCTGTGTCCATTAATTTCACTAAGCGAACTACTAGATAATGTACTTAAGGCGTCGCTCCACAGTGATCTAATGCTATGTATGCTATGCACGCAATCTTAGCTTCTGTGTAACCAGACCGTGAAAAAAAGTCTATGTATCTAGATTGTGTGTATTCTCCTTTCAATTTAATACCAAGCTCGATATTTTTTTAAATATTATTTATTTAAAATTTGGTATTTGCCGGCTGGTCTGATCTGGCTAAAGGGTACTTTTTTACCAAGCTACTGGTTCGGAGTAGTCGGATAGGCACTCGCTCCCTAAAAAACACTTATACTCAGTTGCATCCAGTAAGATGTTTTGTTGATAATTATGGAGTATTTTGACAATATATTAGTTTAAACGAGTTGCCTTATAGCTTACAAGCCGAGCCTGGTTTCACCAGTTCTCATTCTGCTTATGAACTAAAAACCTAGAAACCTTTCCCAATGAATCTACTGGTGAAAATTGAGAGGAAATCTGTACAATAGTTTTTGAGTTAATTGCAAAAATACAGACAGGCGCGATGAGAGACTTTGTTTTATAATATGTAAGGATTATAAATACTTCTAATACAATTCGATAGAAACTTTACTTGTCAAATTTGAGTATTTAACATACATAGGTCTATAACGGTCATAATCTTTTAAGTTGTTTGGTACATGTGTGACCGGAAACGTTAGCTGTTCACAATACGCTACGCACGGACGCGTGACTGTAAACAGAAGAACTGCATTGCTAACATGGCGGACCTAGCCAAGCATAGCCTACATAACAGTGGACTGTCGCCATTATAATTACCTACATACCCTAGATAATTGATATCACAAACTATTAAGAACATAATAGGATCCGACGAAGCTTGAAAATGAAAATGTTTGCAAACGTATGCTATTTGGAATGTAATTATTATGATTACATCAAGTGCATAAATAGCGAACTGTGGTAGTGGCCACTGGACTAACGAGTTATAGGTTGTGGGTCGAACCCAAGCAGGAACATTACTTTGGTGTTATTTTTTCATCATTACCACTGTTCTCAAGACGGTAAAGGCAGACGTCGTGAGGAAACCGTCATGTGTTAGGACCGTAAAATCCGATCATATGTGACATTCTTCAGTCCACACGTAAAGGCCATAATCGGGCCCACCGCGTGGTGGATTACAGCCCTTTCATATACAGAAGGCTGTTCAAAGCGTCAGAAGCCTAATTGCTAAGGTAAGATCAAGATCACCTCAAGCGAAAAGCCTCGACCAAACCAAACCTACGGAGCCCAACGAGAAACTGCGTGCTGCGAAGCCGAATACTCCGGTGTACATTTTCCGTCTTCTCTACACCACTGACGCGGAAGACATCGTTACGTACGTGCGCCAAAGGCTGAAATACGCGCCGCGAGTGCAGCTGCTGGAGTCGCATCGCAATGTCAACTTCAAGGCATTTGTGGTGCGCATACCAACATGTTTCCTGCCTCAGGTGATGGAAGAAAGCTTTTGGCCGCAGGATGTGGTATCCCGCCGGTTTCGCGGACAAGTGCCACCGGAACGCACAAAAACCTAGTGCAATTTAGTGATACTAACATAGTATTAAGTTTTATTTACTAACACTATTGTTGTTATATTATATATACTTTAGTTAAGGGTCTTTATCTATGGGTCTTTTTAAATTAATTATAACTTATTATAACTTAATGTTCGAGAATAATTACCTTTAATCTAGCGAGTTGAGCAGAACTGAAGGCAGTTCTAGGTCTCTTCTCTTCTGGCGCCGCTTTCTTCTTCATCCTTCTGCTTCTAGGACCTGTTGACAAAGAGATTAAAAGATTATTTTTTGATAAATATCTTGGTTTTATCATAAATGTACTTAATATTAATTTAAAAAAAGTGTTGCATAACTTTACAGGATATCACCCTGTGTTCGTTTTTATGGGACCTTAGTGCTATATTTAAGTATATTCAAAACTTCTCTTACTTTTCTATTTTTTATCCGTGAGAACCTGTAATTTTTTTATGTAATCAATATAGATTAACTGTTGATTCTCCTTTTAATAAATTAAGAAATAAGTATTCATTTTACCCATCCTTAAAATACCTACATCCGTAATAGAAATTGTTCCCCTCTTTGCAACGACATTAGACTACCAATTGACGACATGAAACCACTATTAAATTCGATAACCACAAAACTTTTCTTAACCAATCGAGCCGTAACGGAATCATAAATACAATAAAAGGAGGCGGGGTTACGGAACCCTTTCTTGTTATTGTCCTTAATAAATAATTTAATGAACCCTAATAATAGTGTTGTGACTCTTAATGCCGTTTGGGTGAGTAATTTAGGCTAGTGATGGGTAGCTATGTTATTTTTTAATAGCAGTATTTTGGTAAAGAGATTTTACTTATAATGTTTTTTAAATATAGTTTCTAATAGGACTATAATATTTTATAAGTAGCGCGAGCGAAGCCACGGCCAGAAGCTAGTGCATATATGTAATAAAAGCTTCAATAGACTAATGGATAAGGTTGTAATCGCGAGGTCATGGATTGGAACCCCACCCATCACACTATATTGGCGTGAACCAACTCCAGACACAATCATATTTAACTTAGTATAACACAAGATTGCTTGTAATGTGAATTTTGTGGGTAGAATTCACATTACAAGCAATCTTGTGTTTTGCTAGATACAAAGATATACTGTTTGCTTAGTATATCTTAAAACTCAAAATTTTGTTATTTTAATTTTTTGCTATTAAAACTCAAAATTGAACTTTCAAAACATACAGTCAACAACAAAAAGGAAAACATTAATAAAATATACAGGAACCAGAAAAACAACAATTTCCTCGAAACCAAAAACAATAATGAAGTGTCAAACACAACATGGCGGCCGTATACAGTCGCGTATAGAAGTGTTAACTGTGAATATTTTACTAGCACTAGCGTGCTGGCATGCCACACTATGATTTACTTTGGCAATCGTGTGCCAGGGCTTAATTGTCAGAGAAATGGCTGTTTTAATAGGCTGCTTTCAGAATTCAGAGTTTAGTGAGACATTTTTTTATGAGGTTTCGTGAATATTGGAGCAGAAAAATTTGTTTAAGCCTGAACTTACTTTTAGTAATCGTCTTAATCATGATAACATTCGATTCTACTATATACTGTTGGGTATAAGTAGTATCTCCAATATATTTGCATAGTATTAAACAAAGTCGCTCCCGCTGTCTGTACGCTTAGTTCTTTCAAACTACGCAACGGATTTTAATGCAGTTTTCAGCGATAAATAGAGTGGTTCAAGAGGAAGGTATATAAATATGTATAATACATGCATATTAATAGTATAATGCACCCGTGCAAAACCGGGGCTGGTCGCTAGTAATATTATAAATGTGACAGTAACTCCGTCTGTCTGTCAAACTTTATCTTGAAGAAGGATATACATTCTACTTTTGCTGAAAAAACATTTCACACGATCGCAACCGTGGGCAGAAGCTTGTATTTAATATGAACCTAATGTCACGCTAGATAAGGCCGAAAAACGCTGAGCCTTTCATCAGATAGACTCCAAACTATAGAGCATAAATTTTCAAGTCAACTGAAATACTGTAATGGAGTAGGTATTCCATTCTGAAGCAGATATCTGTACTAATTAATTACTATTATATAGTCTACAAAAACACTATCTAATAACTATTATATAGTCTACGTATCCCCTAGCACACCACCAAAAGATACAGCTTGATAACCCAACAAAAGAATTTATAACCAGCGTGCCAAAGACAATAGATTCGCCAGAACACTATTAAGTCCGCCATCTTGCCCACTAGCGCCATTCCCACATTATAGGCTGTACACAGTGTACACTAAATTCCTTTGCTTAAAAAATAAAGCAAGCTACAGGAAAGCGGAGAAGTGTTTACTGCGGCTACCGTTCGCGATAGTGTTAAAATGTCGACAATTTATTACCGTTTTCTAGATCTATGTGATTGTGGCCATTTTATTATTCGTTTTAAATTGTAATGGGCTGTTGATGGGTTTTGTAGCGAAGTGTACTTTACGGTGTGGTGCTAGAGGATTTAGTGACGTATACGTATTGTTTGGTTAATAAAGTGGGTATTTGTTTGTTTAATAATTAAAGTATAAAAAAATTTATTTGTTTCTTTAAAATGTGGTTGCTGTCATACTTAGTATTGTAAATGTGAACGTGTGTTTGTTTGTCCTTCTTTTACATCTAAAAAGAGCAACAGATAACTATATGATTTTAGGTTTGGACTAAGGCTAGTTTTGTCGTGAAAATAAAATAAATTTGAGTGAAGCCGGGTTCAGAAGCTAGTATAAAATATAGACAACATAGAATAAGCAAACGCCTTGTATAAATAAAATTGTAGTTAAATAAAAACATTTACTCAATATACAAATCATTATGTTTTTGTATTATGATTGTCATATTTTCTCAAATAAGAACTAATATAAATTAATGAAATAATTTATAGTTAAAAAACTGTTTGCTTTTGAACTAAAATAAATAAATTTAAACCGTAACATTTATTGATGTTGGCAACACACCAATCTTGATCAAAGAAATAATAATTTTATCATGATTTTATTACTTTTAAAATATGAATCCATCGCCGGACACAAATATCGTAAAAAAAAATATTCTCAAATACTATAAATCTTTTAGAAATCTAAATCATGAAACGATTCAATAAAGTTCATAAGTTAACAATACTTGAAATTCTATTCACACCATAAGAAAATAGAGCGCGAAGATTACAAACGAAACTCCGGGAATCAAACGGAAAATCACTTTCAAATCTAAACAATAACGCCGCAATCAAAATTGTATTTTATTACCCTCAAAATAGAACAGGAAATCGTAAAACACACGGACTTCTGAAAAAGAATACGGCAACACCAACATTGAAAAATGCGTTTAACTCCGTAGAAAATACAGTTTATTTTTCTGGAGCAGTTTAAAAGGCCATACATCAGGGTAATAAAGGAGGCAAGCTAAATTTTTATTCGCGTTTTTAATTAAACAAGAGTTGAAAATGTTTCGGACATTTTCTGTAGCGAGAATGGCGCGAGAAAATTGCTGGTCACTGGAAAAAAGAACGGTGGCCATGTTCTTTTTTTTAATTTTTTCTCTAAAATTTACGCTGCTAATGTAAGTAAGTGTAAGAAATATGGAGGTTTTAATGTATTAAGTTCTTTAATTTGACTTTTTAAATTGATATCTATACCTTTTTGCATACAATGTCAGGTGTTTACGATAATGATCGTATCATTTTCTTAAATTAAATATATTTCAGTGTCTTATTATTGCTTTTGTTACTGAAATACAATTTCTTGATAAGTAAGCGGTTTTGTTTGTACGTTTCGTTTTAGCAAAAAAATGCCTCCTAGTCTGAATGTTTGACATTGATACATGGCATTTTTATACACATATACATTGTATATTTTTTATTGAAAGTATCTCATATTAAAAAGAGTTAAGTATGTTTCTTGCTTTCAAAACTAAAATGACCGTTACATAAAAGTATTATAGTAGTATACACAACCTCTCCATACCAAGTTTAACTGAAATGACATAATCCTCCATCCGCAAAATATTCGTAAAAAGAGGTACGAAGTTTTTGTTCACGTATTATGACAGATTATTCAGTCCCGACAAAATACACAACAGCGCCCCTTCTCAATATACCTCCACAGAATACTCCAATACTATGGCCATATAGCACGCCGAAGTATAGACAACTTGGAAAAGATAGATAGATATACTCTTTCTTGTACACCATAACAGAATTAAATAAGGACTTAAAAACTACAAAGGGTGTTACACTGGGCGGTCTTATCGCTAAAAGCTCATTGTTATCGGCAACATAGATAGATGGTTAACGACCAAGAGGACGTGGTCCCAGACGATGGGCTGACCAGGTGTCCGAAGTACTGCAGATGCCGATGTCCCAGGCTCTCCATCAAGCTGAAGACCGTGGTAGATGGAGGAGCTTGTTGCCACGTTTCCGTCGTAGCCACGATCCTGAGTATTGAGGGACTGACTTTTTTTATTGTTAATTGGCTTGCGTTTGACCACAATCTCACCTGCTGTTAAGCGATGATGTGGGCGAAGATGAAGCACGCTTGCCTAGAAGTAACTAATTCAATCTTGACTTAAACATTCCTAGGATATACGAGTAGCTATCAGGAATAACAGACTCCGGCAGAGAATTCCAGTACTTAGCTGACTTGAGGAGGAGAGAGGGATTAAGACCCGAAATTCAAACTTAGGATAGACAAGTCTAAGACCGCAGCATCACTTAGCACTTCATCGTCATATCTCTGACCCCTCCGATCCCGCCATATATTACAACCTCGATCCATCACTTACTAAGTACGCAACAAAACAAATTAACGAACATGAAGCCGTTAAAAGACATAATTTGAATGTCCCAGCCCCAAGTTGGGGCCATTTAAATTCCTGGCAACCCCATCTGGACATTAAAGGGACAAATGAGGTGATATATCTATACACGGTTAAAGAGATAAATTATTTTATATAGTAAATATTTTTTATGAAGTAATTTTAGTTATATTTAATTAATATTTTTCCTTTTTTTCGGTGACAATGATTTTATTAGCCTACACAGAGAGACCAATGCAGGTTCTTATACACCTATGTGCACACAGTTTAAGCAAAGCGTCATCACATAGATTGCTGCGTAACTCCTTTAAATCTATTGCCGAGAACCCACTGAAAGTGAACTAGCACTGTGATTAAAATTCACATTACTAGCAATTTTTTCAACCCCTCCAACTAAGCTAAATATGCTTGAGCCTGGAATTTGGTCACGACACTAGTGTAATGGGTGGGATTCGAAACTGAGACCTCTCGATCAGAATTCCAACACCTAAGCCATAAGGCTATTGAAGCATAATTACTTTAAATAATTATAAAACAATTTGAAAATAAATCGGAACACTACCCCGTCTCTCGATTTCCCAATCCACCATATGCAAAAACCATATCATTACGCAAACACACAGTAGTTCTCGACAAAAATGGTGACAAACATACAGACAGCCTCTCACTTCAAGTCTCAACTCGATGTTCCACACAAAACCGGTTAAACCAGTTCGGTTCAACATTCAGCTGTTAACATAGATGATAATAACTTAATTAACTTGAACTTTTGTTATTAAGTTTGCGAAGGTCATTAATTGTATAGTTTTAATTAGTTTTAGAAGCAATATTGTTGAGTGGATTTAGAGGGGCTCGGGGCTCAATGAAGACAGTAGAATTGCTCATTCAATACCAAGATTCTTTTGGCCTTAGGTCGTTGGTAGGGATGGCGATTCTTTCCAAAAAGATCGATATTTAAATCGATCCGAATCGTAAGCGGAATGTATCGATTTACAAAAAAATCGAGGTCTAAAAGATCGATTTCTAAAAAAATTATATTTTTTTAAGTTTAAATTTATAATGTAAATATAAATCCATTTTATGAAAAACAAGAAAGATAACATAATAACTGATCTCTTATCAGTAAAATCGTTTTTCTTTTTAGTTCAGGAAATTAGATAACAACAAACATTAAACGACTTCTAAAAAAGGAGGAGGTTCTCAATTCGGATGTTTGTTTGTTTGTTCAGGCATAGCTCCGTCGCTAGCCAACCGAATTGAAAATTCTTTTTTGTTGAAAAGCTTATACTTCCCAAATGGTCCCATGAAAATTTTATCGAAATCGGACAAGCCGTTTCTGAAAAATCAACAAAAGTCTAAAAAAAAATTTACGTTGATGATATTTTCGTTTACTCTGCATTGCGTTTTTTGTTCGCGCATAACTCCGTCATTTACGAACCGATTTGGAAAATTCACTAACCCACTAAAAAGCGCGAAATTAAAAAACTTTTTTGCAACAAAAATAGAAAATACAAAACCAATAACACCGACTACCGAAATTAAAATTATTTTTGGCTTTGTAGTGTTTTGATATGGAAGTCGGTTTAATATTTTTGCAAAAAAGTTTTTTTTATTACCATATCAAAGTCAGATCAGGTATGAAAAAAGACATTTATTTTCAAAATGTATTTATTATATGAAAAAGTTAAAGCTCCCAATGCTTCATAACTAAACTTTTTAAAAATTTCTATCAAGTCTGCTAAAACAAAAAAAAATCGAATGGCAATTTTCAAGGGTGAAACATCGATTCACTGGATCGATTCAGTACTGCATATCGATTTAAAAATAGATATTTTGAGCCTGAAAATCGATTTTTCGATAATCGATCTCAGATCGATGGTGATCGCTATGACGCCATAGACTGATGACGCCAACGGCTAGGGATGGCCCTAGCCGATGTTCCCGGCTGTCATATGTACATCTATGACAGCCGTTACTGGTAGTCAAAAGATAGAAAATCTGACATCAAACTAAGGACAATCACAAATTTTATTTCCAAACAAATATACATAATTATATACTAAAATACTAAACTATAATAAGGCATCAAAAAATTTATCCTCAACGCTGTCGGCTGGCAACGTACCCAAGATACTGGCGGCATTGCCTCGTTGTATGGCAATGCTTAGCCGTTGACCAAAGAAATAGCCAGCCCTTGGGTCGCGGGAAGCGTCAACGAGCGTTTTCGATATTTCTTTAAAAAGGCTGTGAGCACACGTGCCCTATGGTCCGAGAGTTTTGATCCCAAACGGCTCGAAAATATAGTTATCACCGAGATGACTATATTTACGCCGCTTGAGGTTTTCCGCAGCCGCAGCGGGAGCGCCAGCACAACATGATGAACTGGGAAGATGGGATGGCGCGACAGTATCGACACAAGTTGCGTCCCACACTAAAGGCCTACCCATCTACTTCTGTCTTTCTTGCCAAACGGTATCAGTGTTACCTAGTTACATAAATAGTAACCCTTCTGTCCAATTTCGGCTACGGCAGTCAATCTAATCGGGAATTAGTCAATGGAGCAGGAAATATTATAGGGCACAAGTATGTGCAGGTATAGGTTCTCTCCACAGAAATCAAAAATACAGAGAAGTGATAAGGGGGCGTATCGGTGTCCGCGCGACATGGCCACAGGGCTCATGTCACAGGCAAGTGGCCGTCTCCGCGAACTAGTGCGCTTTCGACGGCGATCGTGATAACATATATGAATGCCGAGTTGTTCTGTGGTATCTTGTAAAAACCGAAGCCAAAATCAAATCTATGTGAACCATGGAATCACTTACCATATGTAAGTACAAGTATTTTACAATATTTGTCTTTAAAATCATGAAAAACAATAAATCGTAAAATATTTCTTGGTTTTACTATGTTATTTTTGTTTTCAAATATCAGAGCGGCTGTACTCCTTTTGCTATAAATACATTGCTCCTTAACCACTACCTGAGTTCGTCACTAAGTAACCGGACAAGCAATGTAAACATAACATACGAAACTGTATTACGCGGATTCATCGCGCAGTGAGGCCGCCACTTCTTGCGACGAATTAGTGATGTGCTTGTGCAGATCCACTAACGTAGGCTATCGACAGCAATGTCGATTGACGAATGAAATATTGCTATTATAGTTTAGGGGTTTTTCAACCGATGACATAAAAAAGAGGAGGTTATCAATTCGACGCGTATATTATTATTATTTTTTTATGTATGATCACCGATTACTCGGAGACGGCTGAACCGATTTGAAAAATGCTTTTTTTGTTTGAAAGGGTATACTTTGAAATTGGTCCCATTGTCACCAAGTCAGGATCTGATGATGTCCCATCATCAGATCCTGACTTGGTGTAATTTTTTGGTAAAAAGTTTTTTATAACATACGGAAACCTCTAAGAAAATATGTTTAACTTTTATTTTACATGAGATGACAGAAATAAAAATACGTTGAAAAGTCAAGTGTACAAAAAAGTAAAAAAAAATAAACAATTTATTTTACGCCCGCAGCATGCGTAAGGAGTTCCGACGTCGCCGTCGCTACAATAGTTTATTTTTCAATCTGTCAACCGTTTTAGCCCGATTGGAAGATCGATGTAAATAATGTTTTTTTACTTATTTTGATTTTTTTACAGAGTAGTAGAGAAATGCGTAACCAATATTCGTAAAGTAAGTTACTTTAATTTTAGGTTAATAATCGGTGGTGTTTTTCGGTTTAGAATTATCGTATGTTATGCCTTATCCTCATGCTGTTTATTTATTTTTTATGGTTTTTGTATTTTGCTTCCATTGAAGCTTCGAATGCGTTATAATAATCGGCATGGTTCAGATAATATATTTGTGAATTGAGCTTAAAATAAGTCAATATATTCATGCTATTTATTTGTTATGCATGGATGTGTGTTTGTTTTCATATATATAACAATTTCTCTACTAACTAGGATTTTTCTTATAACAAAAACCTATTATAACCTACTAAACTATTACCTGCGGTTACCCCGCAGGTAATAGTTGCGTAACACACTTACAGTAGGAATCGGTTTCATTATGCTAAATCAACAACACTCACTGCGGTATTTACGTTGTTGAGCAGACCAATATTTCGAACATATGAAGCAATGGATTAGCAATATACGTCAAAATCATTCAGATCTTGATTTATAGTGTGTTACGTAATTATTGCGATGCTTATTATATGGTGACGTTAAGAAGTAGCTTAGGATGTATGTAAATGATAAATAAGTGCTTTTCGTACTTTTCAGCTTCCCAAAAGATGGTAACATAAAAAAGGAATGGATTGATGCCACAGGCATGCCACCTAACTGGTACCCTACAAAAAATAGCACCATATGCTCGGTTCACTTCAACGCAAAAATGTTCTAGTCTCTAAAGAAAAGTCGCAGGCTTTTTGAATGGACAATTCCAAAATTAAGAGTACAACTGATTTTTGCAGAAGTGTGTTAAATTTTATTTTATTACTGAAAGCTATTCTCATGATTTAGGGTATTCATAAAATCAGTCAATCAACTTTTCAGGATTCTATACAACCTATACGGCTGGTATGTTCCGATCAAGAGCGTAATATAAGTTAACATCGACTTCTATTTGACCTATCACTATGATAATTAAATATTAAGATTTAAGTCGAAAGCGCCAGGGTAGCCCTTAATACTTAGTAGGTAGTACTTAATAGTAATTATGTAATGTTATGTTCTTAATAATATGTTTATTGTTATTGTAATATTTTCTGGACATGCCATTTTTTATTTGGTTCATTTTCAGGTGCCCAAAAAAAATTTTACAATAATAAATGGAAGAATCGATAACTTTCCGATTTAGTCAATCACTAGCGTATATGTAAAATAAATTGCTTTTGCACAGCACAACGATAGCGACCGATGTTTTTGTGTGGGTAAATTCTACGGTGCATGGTAAATACACGCTGTGTTTGACGGAATAAGGTTTATTATTGATTGTATAGTACGTTCTGATTTAAGAAATGCGGGTGTGTGCGCGAGTGCGTATCTATTGATTTTATTAAACTGCATGTGTAGTTGTTGCCCCGCCCAGCGCCTAACTGGAGACACACGGTTCCGATATAATTTCGTCTGTTGACCAAATCTAGTTATTTATTTTATCTATGGTTCTCTCTGTTCCTGTACTCTCATAGTCCTATGGGACGGTGATCCGACATGACCCGAGAGAGATTAGCTGCAGGACGGCAGAGGCATGGGGGTATCATACCGCCAACTTTCAAACTCCGAGCTACGACTGAGAAATTTCTGAAATCAATGAAATGAAATGAAACATTAATTTTGTAAATTGGTTATAAATAACACTTTTACACGTCATGTTTTTTTGGCGTGTTAAGTTTAGTTTAGCTAGATGAGGCCGCTATTTCCTGACTACTCTGAGAAGAAACACCGAAACAAACTCAGAGGTCAAAGTCTCTTTTAAAGTCCAGACAATTTGTATTTGTATATGAGAAGCATGTAGGTTCACGTCTGTGGTATTCTTTTGAGGGAATAACCACGCAAGTTGAGCGGACCTGTCCAGACAGTGCAAGCATTTGTCAGTTATCGTGTAGCTCAATAGAACTTTTTACCCGACCTGGGAGTTGTAATCACGCTACGATAGACTAGTCCGTAACGTGGAAGTTACATCATTGCATCCAGTTAGATTGGGTCGACCTCAACATATTTATTTTAATGATTACTAGCAATGTGGGCAGAATTCACATCTATACTAATATTATAAAGCGGAAAAGTTTGTTTGTTTGCTTGCTTGAACGCGCTAATCTTCGAAAGTACTGGGTGGATTTTTATGCAATTTGGTATGGAAGTAGCTTGAAGCTTGAAGAAGGTTATAGGCTACTTTTTACGTGACTGCAAATAAGGAGAGTTATGTTTTTACCGTGATAGAATCCACGGAAGCGAAGCCCCGCGTGAGTACTAGTTAATAATAAATCTTTTTATTAATAATAAATCTATATTGAACTAAAGCCTTAAAAACTATTACATTGATATAGTAGAAGTAGATACATTGAGAGGCTTATACCAGGTAGCAATACATTGAAACCCTGACCTTTAAACTAGGTTAGAACCTGTATCTTAGAAGATCAGTGTCCCTCCGCAACAATTTTACAAGCCAGAATTTTTTATAGCTCTAGAACAATTTCTAAACATCGCATAATAAAATAAAAGTTATACTTTTACAAATCAAAATAAGTGAACGTATGCCATTACTAGCAATCTTGTTAACCCCTCCAACTAAGCTAAATATGCTTGTGTCTGGAGTGGGTTCACGACAATAGTGTAATGGATTGGGTTCGAACCCGCGACCTTTCGATCACAAGTCCGACCTTAGCTTTGACGCTTATTAGGATAAGGTTCCGCAGTTTAATAGGTCTTTTTCTCATTAATTTTGCCTGAAACTGACATTAGATTACCAAACTGACACAATTGGTTAGATTTTGTAAGTCAGGCTACGGTCAGATAGTGTAGTCATTACCAATAGAATAGATTGGCTTAATAGAAATAAAATTTAATTTCATTGTGTCAACATGTTTTAGAAATGACCAGATAGATTGATTGATATCTTATAATTATATGGCTCAGGTCCGGGCGAGAAAATTAACCTCCGACAGATATTGTGTATTTTTTTACGATTGCTGAAATAATCTTTGTAATATCTACCAGAGATTACTTCCCACAAAAAAGGCACTACAAATTCAAATGATTTATTTCAGACATGATTCTATAGAGTAGAAATATAATAACTTACTTACTGGTATTAGTAACAGAGCTGAGGTATTAACAAATAATATTTTTCGTAAAATAGTTCGAGCTCCATAAATTTCTAAATTGAACTGCACGATACTCGTAACTGTCAAATGCTTGGCTTGTTGCATGTAGTTAAAATTTTTGAAAACAAAAAAATTAAGTACGCTTCTTATTTATAACCAATTTGCAAAATATATATAATTATTTTATTATTATCCACAACTATTATTCGTAATAATATATTATCAAATATTATTTCATTATTATCGTTACATGCTGTACATCCCACCCATACGCACAAAAATTTTTGGGAATACTATCATTGTGCGTACAACTACGGAGTGGAATTCCCTGCCGGAGTCTGTTTCCCGATAGCTATAACCTAGGGGTCTTTAAGACAAGAGTGAATAGGTTGCTTTTAGGTAAGCGTGCTCCATCTTCGACCACATCATCACTTACCATCAGTTGAGATGGTGGTCAAACGCGAGCCTATTGTCAATAAAAAAACTGTTATAGTAGTTATATCTTTATCCAGTAACAGAGAAACGTGCTATCGAACGCGCTTAAGACTGTTGGTAGTGTTACGCAGGCGCGGCGGCTGACCAAAGAAGTTGTCTTTTTCCTAATTGTACTTTTTTAACCATAATCATAATAACGCAAATTCTAAATAAACAAAAATGAATCAGCAAATGTATTGCAGAACACCGCTCGATCGATTACAGGCTAATAATGTCTTTTTTACATTTTTGTACAAGCATTAGAAAGGTTCTCATGTATGCTACGGCGTAGCAGATGCTGCTACGAAAGCGTAGCCGTAGAAACTTCTTAACTCAATGCAATTTTTATGGGCTTACAAGTTGTAAATGGGTTCGAACTCAGACGTAAGCACATTACTTTGTGTAATCTTCATCATCACCACTGCTTTCAAAACTGCGAAGAAAACATCTCGAAGAAACCGGTTTGTCTTTAGACAGAAAAATCCAAAGATGTGAGACTTTTTTATGGGTGGTAAAATCATCAAATAACTCCTTCCACTTCCGCTCCTTCAATTACCCTTTCGTTCCGGGGCCGCGGTATCTCGTTAGAACGTTCCCGCAACCCCGTAACTAACCCGGACAGGGCCCGTTTGGTGGATTACGGTCCCGTCCGTAACGGGAACGTTTGCGTGGTTATTACCCAGTGTCGGTGTTACACCAATAACAAGAAGCAAGTCGTGAAGATAATTTGTAATAAGTGTAATTACTGTAATAACGATTTCTGAGTAAACTGTATGAAATGATAATCAGTAAGTAATGGTAACGTGGTTGTTTTTACAAATGTAGTTATTTGTGGTAATTGTGGTTTGCGAATTGTGGTTTTTCAACTTATGATTTTAATACAATAAGTATTTTTTGGTACAGTAAAGTTTGTTTATAAACATTTCAAATTTATTTGCATAAACTCTCAGACACGGAATAAATATCTATCAGACACAGAGACATTTGAACGAATGATTTATTTATACAACGTGTAACCCCATATCTATCCAAAAGGACTGAAGAGAACATCTGGTATGGAGTCTCTATACAAAGTTTCAGCTCAAAATAAGTGACTCACAGAATTGACCCAAAATTATTTGTTTCATATGTTTCTTGAATACCAATCATAACAAACGTGTCACAGCACTACGAGGGTCAATAACTTTCCACGTCACTTGCCATTAAAACGATAATTCTCTTCGTCCTTCTTAATTTGAAAAATTCGGTCTCTGGTATCAGTGTATTGGAATTTGTAATAAGTTCTACACACGTAGACTTAGGATTACAAAACCAAAACCATATCGTTTGTTATCATCCAAAGAAGCCGTGCACTTGGTATGTATAAACTCTTTAAATTACACGTTGTATATGTAAGTACAATAACATGGTAAAGATTTGTTCAGGTCTTCGGTTTCCACAGCTGGGATACAGCCCCCCTCTATGAAAGGTAATTTAAATGTATAAAAACGTAAATTCTACATACATTACTAGTGATCTTAAAAAAAAAAAACGTGGGCCGTAATTCACCACGCCAACAGCGGCATCCACGACACCAACCCACACCATAGCGTGGGTTGGTGTATGTCGCATACCTTCGAATTTTTCAGTACTTGCGGACGGCGAGCAGGGGTCGCTCACCGTCGGGTAAAGACCAGGCCCGGGTCAGCGGCGCGTCGTATTCCACGCGCGCCTTAAAGAACAGTCAGCAGTATTGACAGGACAATGGCCTACTGGGGTTGCGGAAATATTCTAACGCCATACCGCAGCGCCAGCTTGTAAGGGAGATTGAAGGAACAGGGTTTTAGTCAGTAAAAGGCTGACACTCCCGCTCTACCCAGAGTGGAAGGAGTCATTAGATGATTTTGCCACCGAAAAATAAGGACATGTGGTTTCCTCACGAAACTTTCGTTCAGCGTTTTGAGAGTAGTGGTAATGTTAAAAATTACACTTTTTCTGTCTGTGTCACTTGTTATAATCATCATCTATTATAGTTAGCCTAAGTCTAACCGGATGCAGCTAAGTATTGGTGTTTTTCATGGAGCGACTGCCTCCGTGGTCGAGTGGTTTAGGCCTTTGCCTTGTGACCCTGTGGTCGTGGCTTCGATTCTCGGCGGGACGCATACTTTGTAAAGCTGTTTCCAGTTTGGCTAGGACATTGCAGGCCCGAATCACCTGATTATCTGATAAAAAGATGGTTCCGTGCTTTGGAAGGCACGTACAAGCCGGTGGTCCCGGTTGCCGAATGGCGGTCGTCAAAATAGACCACGTCAAGGCCCTTGAGGCGGTCTAGAAACTCTGACACTAGGGTGTATGGGGTCGTTAGACCTTTCCCGCATGATAAGAAGATGAAGCGTCTGCCTGTCTGACCTCCACGACCCAGTAACTGGGTAACACGATTGGCTAGACCAGTGTAAGATTTACTGGTTTCTGAATAACCCTTAACGACTGTCAAAGGTGTTCAAATGACAACTTCCAAACTCCGATCTCCTACTGAGAAATTCCTTACAGAAAAACCCTATAACAGCAGTTTGTTCAAGATTGTAAGTAAAAAACAACCGTATCGTTCTGTAGCACTTCGCTCAATTGTGAGATTGTTTTTCGTCGCAGATACTTAAAATGTGGATGCGGCATTGAATACAAGGAGCAAAACGCGCTTTCTATTATCGGCGTGCAATTCGCTCGCGACTTTTGAAATTATTTAATTATTTATAGTCTCACTGCACTCACAAATTATGTGAAATAGTGTGAATCTGTAGATAACCTCCTAAATACAAACTTAGAAACAAATGTTATCTCTTTATATTAGAAATAGAATAGTTTTAGTCCATAGCAGCATTGTAGACATGACAATGTTTTGATAGTAAGTAAACAGGTTTTATTGAACTGTAAGAACTGAATTGTAAGAATGTTGTACGTAAAAAAAATATTCTGTACTATAAAGCCAGCACTATATTTTTGTGATTTTAGACATATTTAGTTTTTCCTTCAAGCACACAGCAGCACATCCATTTAAAACAGCACATTATTTTACACAGCCATGTAACTATTACATATTCAGTACACGCTCACTCAACCCAATTCCAAACACATGGACTTTATATTCTAAGCAATAAAGCCTATAATCGCTTGCACATTTTTATCATTTCCTTTACAATCTTATTGAGCGATTTTGAATCTTAAGCACATTGAAAAAGGATGATATTTCATTGTGAACAGTGAGGTATTTTTTTTCACGTTAGAATAGATTTTCTCCTACTTTGATTTTTAGAGGGCTGTTAAGGGTGGGTTCTTATTACAAAGAAAACCTTAGCTTTTTCACACCCCTGAGTGGAAAAGATTTTGTTATTCAAAGAATATTGAATAAACATGAAATTGCAAATTTCATCAAAGTACCTATGTCTTTTACCAAAATAAAATAACTTCAGTTTATGTCAAAAATATTTTAATAAATCTAGGCACTTATTTTTGCTAACGTATTGACATTTAATCTACCCAAAAAAACAATAAAATAAAAGTCAATAAAATTCAAAACCAAAAAATTCGCGACTCGGAAATTGAACTCCAAACCCTGCCAGACCGACTACCAATAACTAACCACCATTAATAAAAATACCCGCAGGTAATCGCCATAAAGTAGGTATGAAACATTTCCAAAGTAACGACTTAGAATTCTGCCTACCCTCTTATCGAGAACAATCCGCGATAAACGGACCAAATCAAGTTATTAGGACATTCTTGTTATAAACAAAAACTCTTGCGCACGGTGGCCTGTTCTTAGTAGATAAGGATGGTACGGGTCAATGATTTTTATCGATGTTTTTGTGTCGATGGATTTGGTTAGTGATGGGAATTGTTATATTTATTTAAGCTTTATGGAACTCCAACATACAATGAGAGAATTGACGCCTTAGATATTCTCTAATTGCCAACCATGTGTGGTGAAGAAACTACATGGCAGGTGCATAAAACAAAAAAAAATAGAAAATAAAAGTTATTTATATGGTTTCAGAATTATAAATAAAGTATAAAAAGTTAAAAAAATATATATATAAAGTTACATGAATATTTATAATAGTATTTTTTTTAATATATCAAAGGCTCGCATATCTCACTTGATGATAAGCGGTGATGTGGTCGAAGATGAAGCACCCTTACCTAGAAGTAACCTATTCACTCTTTACTCAAAACCCCCAGTTTACAGCTATCAGAAAACACATACTCTGCCAGAGAATTGCACTACTTAGGCGAACGCACAATAAAAGTATTCAGAATAATAAAAAATAATATATTTATTATTTTAATGCAAGTTATTTGGCATTGATATCTATACTTTAACGAGGCAGCATAATGACATGATGCTTAAAGACCTTATAAATTAAATGACACAAAACTTTAATCTCTTAATTAAAAAATCAATGAGATCTTCAGTTTAAACGACAATCAGAAACAGTAACCACGTCTATTCACCTACAATTTATTATGCAGGCTTAATTTATCGACATACCTACCCAAATAAGAGCGCAATGATAAACCCATAATGCAGAAAAATCCAGACAAACCCGTAATATATAGACTAGTCTAAAAAATTCAATACTTATTCTTGTCATTGGCATCTGTTATTACCCTATACAATACCGTAAAGGGTTGCCATTAAAGATAAAGACGTATTGTTGGCTAGGGATGGGACAACGATCGCTCTTGTTAAGCTGTTTTTATCGATATTTTTGAATAGATCATTTGAGTGAGTTCTTATTTTCTATTTTTAATGTACAATTTCCAATATTTTTTTTGGTTTAAATTGACTATTGGTACTTAAGAGATATTCACGGTGTATTTAATCTTTTTAGAATTTTCAAAAATTTTCGGGATAATCATAAATATATTTATAAGTAGGTACCATTTGATAGACAGAAACTTGCAATCAATTTATACAGTAACGTTACGACCACTCTTAAGCATGTAGTTTTCTGACCAACACAGCAGTGTATACTAACATTAAAAATGCGAAACTTAAGAATAAAGATGCATGTTTGTTACTCAATCAGGCCAAAATTTCTGAACGGAGCCAACTGAAATGTGGCATAGTGTTAGATATATAGAATAGCAGATTAACTTATCAACCAATCGACAAAACGACATATTATTTGTTATTTTATTTTTCAAGCATCTGACATGTGGTCTCTTCACTATCCTTGGTTGACTGTTAGAAAATATCTAAGGCATTTAGGCCGTCTTTATGCCTATACATTGCATCTCTCCCTCTTTTTCGTTATTCCCTTACTACTGAGGATCGTGACTCCATAAACTAGTTTGCATAAAGATTAAATAAATAAATATAGCTTGCTGTACTGTTATTCCGGGAAGATGTGCGATTCCCGTAGAATAGATGTGTCAAATGAGGACAAAGTCACAGGCAACAGCTAGCGCAAATATAAAAGACTAGTACTCATGCGGGGCTTCGCTCCCGTGGATTCTATCACGGTAAAAACATAACTCTCCTTTTTTGCAGTTGCGTAAAAAGTAACCTATAACCTTCCTCAAGCTTCAAGCTACTTCCATACCAAATTGCATCCAAATCCACCTAGTACTTTCGAAGATTAGCGCGTTCAAGCAAACAAACAAACAAACTTTTCCGCTTTATAATATTAGTATAGATAATTACTTCTAAACGACCTTAAGAATGACTCACTTAAAAAAAAATAATCCACGTAGGCTACTCTTAAGTTTTTAACATAAACATAGTTAAAACAAACAGTTTTACTTTAAATGACTACTTTGACATGAAACAACCAACAATTCTGTCAACAATATGTCTTGAGAAGTTGTCAGTCTTCAAGACAATTATATTATTAAGCAATTTGCTTTTCAATAGGGCCTTTATTGGACATAGTTGGCAAGTAACTATCTTGTCTATATTATTAGAGGCGGTTTTACTTCCTGAAGTATTGGTAAATTGTTTAATTTGCACAATATAGGCGGTTTGAATGAGAATAACAAAGTGCAAACAACGTAAGCTGAAATTGTTAAAAGTAATTGTATGTATAGGTATTGTGTGTGGACTTTTAAAAAACAAAAATAAAACTAAAATATTTTATTTATTAAATGTTATAATCAAAATAAATTTCTATGGTCATATTTCTTCTAGCGCTGCATTTTAAAAGTTTTATGTCAAAATCTATCGACTTAGGTATCGATATCTAATGCACATCCCTGTTTTTCCCTGTAATACCAATTGTCACAGTAGCGGGAAGGCCCACACTAATTAGTTGAGATGGGTGGTACTTATAAACGATGTACAGGCAAGTGGTAAAGTCTTTGTTAAAACCTAACTGAAAGTAAATGAATAACATTTTTAAGTTAGCAGAAAGGCAAAATCAAACGAATAAATAAAATAAAGTAAAAAGAAAATTATTATATGAAAAAGTTACTAGTGCTACTAAATGTTTGTCTACTTGTACTTAAAAAAAACCAAAGACTTAGGTTTTGTCTTTCCTAAGATAATTTACCTATAAATTTAAAAATTATAATTTCATTATGACATTTCATAGTTAGCAAAATCAAACGAATAAATCAGGTAAATGAAAATGCAATAAAAGGTAAATATTTTTTATAAATGTTTCCTGATACACGTGATTCTGATTTTTTTTTTATAAATGTTTCCCCGTGTGGTAGTACTAAGTAATTTCTATCTACCTACTTGTATTTAAGATATTTGCAAAACAAGAACTTGGGTTTATCGCGTGTATACAACGTGTAACGGAAACCCCATATCTATCCAAAAGAACTGAAGACAACATCTGGTATGGAGTCTCTATGCAAAGTTTCAGCTCAAATAAGTGACTCACAAAATTGACCCCAAATTATCAGTTTCATATGTTTCTTGAATACCAATAATAACAAACGTGTCACAA
This sequence comes from Tholera decimalis, assembly GCA_943138885.2. Taxonomy (NCBI): domain Eukaryota; kingdom Metazoa; phylum Arthropoda; class Insecta; order Lepidoptera; family Noctuidae; genus Tholera; species Tholera decimalis. The sequence goes on along the minus strand of OW964578.2, from coordinate 21,057,535 downwards.
CACTATGAGGGTCATAACTTTCCACGTCACTTGCCAATAACACGATAATTCTTTTCGTTCTTCTTAATTTGAAAAATTCGGTCTCTGGTATCAGTGTATTGGAATTTGTAATAAGTTCTACACACGTAGACATAGGATTACAAAACCCTTGCTATATCGTTTGTTATCATCCAAAGAAGCCGTGCACTTGGTATGTATATACCCTTTAAATTACACGTTGTATACTATAAATATAGGCTATAGCTAAGTTATAATATGATTATTTTCTGTTTTACAACACAGCTACTTTAGCCTAGCCAGCCTAATGGATAAGGTGTCGGATTTGTGATCGAGAGGTCATGAGTTCAAACCCCACCCATTACACTATTGCCGTGAACCCACTCCAGACACAAGCATATTTATCTTAGTTGGAGGGGTTAACAAGATTGCTAGTAATGTTAATTCTACCCACATTGCTAGTTATATACAGAGTTGATACGACAGAGGGGCATTAAATTACACTACGTATACTATACGTGTTTAGTGTTAATTTGATACAGTTAAAAAATAAAAAGAGCCAAAAAAAAATTTTTTTTTCAAGCAAACTAAATAGCTTACAAATCAGAGTAAAAAGGCAACCGCAAACGACCTTAAATACCTAGGTAACAAAGTGGCAAATTGATAACCTACTCCGTTTTTTTCGTCGGTTGAAAAACCACACTGTTCCTTCAGCTGCCCTTAAATTCCGGGGCCGCAGTTAGAACGTTCCCGCAACCCCGGCATTGACTGACATCGCTAGGCTCACAATTTCGGGAAATAATAATCTTAAATCACACTCTTATAGTAGCTAAAAATATCATAAACGGTCACCCAACCTTTTAAATACCGTGCCAAGTGCAGTTTAACTTAATTTGCAAAAAATAAAACGTACAACCAGACTTCGATAATAATAAAACGTATCATGAATTCGTTTGTCTATCAGCCATTGTCTTAGTAACTAAAGGTTATGTAGCAAAGTTAACACCGTCTATACAACCTACATAAAACAAAAATTTAAGTGTCTGTCTATCTGTATTTTCAAAATATCCGCTTTTTCTCAAATGCTTGCAGTTTTTCACACGAAAAAAAAACCCAAACAGGCTTCTTTTAAATTTTGTCTGTCTGTTTGTTCGGGTCAGTCTCTGAAACGACTGAACCGACTTTCTTTGGATTTTCAATTGAAGATAGAGAAGAGCGTTGGGCAATATACGATTACTTTTTATCCCGGAATTTCCGCGGAATCGGGGTTTACGCGGGAAAAACTTCCCACGCGAACAAAGTCGCGAGCAAAGTTAATATAACTGTGGTGGAATGTGTGTATTTCCTTTTTGGGGCAAAAGTAGCGGTTATGGTTCAACGGGTAATTAATTCACTTTTCGCGCTTGATGATTTTTAGGGGTCCGTGGGTAAAATGGCTTGGTGTTAAAGCCTTCATTTTGTTTGCTCCTTTTTTAATAACGAACCTTACTTCTACTTCTGTGTTTCCTGATAGCTATAACCTGGGGCTCTTTAAATCAAGAGTGAATAGGTTACTTCTAGGCAAGCGTGCTTCATCTTCGACCACATCATCGCTTAACATCAGGAGAGATGGTGGTCAAACGCAATAAAAAAATGTTACCTTAACAATAAAAAAACGACTACCAGAGCCGAATCACGAAGTACTAATGTCAAAAGGATTATGGTGCGAAAGAGATGCTGCTATTCGTTTTTGTATAGCTCTGTCTCCCTCGTTTAAGGAAATCGGGATGGTGTTGAAACGTCATAGTCTCGTCATATGACTTTTAAATATATTTTTACATAGGTTTTAGGTTAAAATACTTTTTTTATGCTTGTAGCTTTATTTATGATTTAGCTGAAATGAAGTGGATCTATACTCAATATTATAATTGAATTGATCTAGGTTAAATTTCGCATACAGACAGATTATAGTCTTGCATAGCATAGTATGTGGTTATTATATTCCTCGAAATTAAGTGAAATTTCATGGGCAACAGCTATTAGTTTAATATTTAATGATATAACAGTAAACCATTCATTAAAGAATGACCCTAGAATTTGAAAACTGCATGAAGTTAACAGAATAAATTTAAATTAACAACGTTATCAGATGAATTGCATACCTACATAATATTTAAAAATATACTACAAAGAAAGAGAATTGCCTACATATACAAAAAAATAGTGCATTGAAGGATTACAATAAACTACAGACTTTATATAAAGAAACAATTTAATGTTATACAGAACCATAGACAAAAATTCACGCTCGATTAAACCTCATTGTACTTATAGCGAGCATGGACAACTGACGATATACTCGTTTGTTTCATTTATTTCTCAGAAACGTAGTTACGGCTAAAAACTACTGTGTTAATTGATTAATTACTACTGTAACCACATATATGTGTGTGTGCGGATAAACTTGTTATAGTATACGAACAGAGAATAAAAAAGAATAAAACTGCTTTCATTGTATTTTTACAAGTGTCTTGGGCTTTCACTTGTTTATGGAAATTGCGAAACAAACTCGGTTGGTAAAAATACACCTTAATGATAGAGCAAAACATAATAACTTCCAAAGTTTTGGAAAGCAAGCTGGTAAATTGGGGACATCCCAATTAAAAGGCCCTGCTAAAAAACTGCTTCATAATTTAATGTACCATAACCATAAAATGCTTTTTATTATTTTTTTCTTATAAAAAGTACCTACATTGTTAAGTTTCGATTGTTGATTAACCTTTATAAAAAGGGTGTGCGAACTTTTTTCATTAAGAACCCAATAAAAAACCACTTAAAACAGTTCTTATCGGAACCGAAAATATTAAACGGCTTTTAAAGTTCAATGCATATAATAAATAAATATTACCACACACTTCACACCTTAACTGCTTATAAGTAAAAAAAAATATCCGAGCAATATTTTACATAAAAAATAATTATATTCTGCCACAGAATCTCACCTTAAATGCTACTGGGCGTTGCCAACAGAACGCGTAGGAACCAAAATGGCGGACGAACGAAAAAAGAATAATTGCGCGATATAATTGAGCTAAATTGTTTCATTACTTCACCTGTTAATTCTACAAACATACTCATGCTGTTCACTACAAAAAAATCAATCGATTAACCGTCTTATTTCAAAGGAAAAAGACGTAATTTATTTGAAAACGTTTTGCTAACTGTAAAAGTTAAATTGTCAATGCTTATGGAAAAATAAAGGCAGTGTCAATGTGTAAAGGGTTTCCTTGATCATTGCGAAATTAAACTCTATTTTTTTATCCATAGAGTTGGGTAATGGTTGATTAACGTGTTTTTTAATAATTGGTGTGCTATAATTATGTTGTCAACGTATTTTTTTTAAATAATGAGCTCTTTTATCAGCGGTTACGATGAAAGATCAAACCGGTTCGCTTCTTAAGCGTCACCGAATGATTATAAAATTCTACTAGATGTTTTCGTTCCCATTAAAAGGTTTTTTTCTGAAATTGTCTTCGCATAAAAAATGGCGACAAGTACAGGGTAATGCTTGCATTGAACTAGGTACAATTTTAATTAATCTCATTACTAAATGCTATATTTTTATCTAAGTATGCGGATTAAGGTACCCGCGCATAGTCCCAAGTAGGGACCATTTGCCGGGGTTGCGGTATTAAATAAATAATGGAAACTAACTTTGAAACCCGTAAAACTATTAACCATGACAATATTAGCATAAATTCAAAGAAAAATCATCACTAATTCAAGTTCAGAAAGCAACACAATAAATCGTTGACGTTACATGTCAACAATATGGCGGCCTGACAGCTGTCACATTGAATGACACGGGAAAATGACAGGAACAATTCAAATGTGAATTTTCTCGGGAAAACAATGGCGGTAATTTAAAAGTGTTATTGTTTTAAAACGTGTTTGTTTTCGTGAATAAAATAACTTTGGAGTTGATCTTTTGGAAATTGACCTTTGACTGCCAGTCATGGTTACTAATTTGTACATCTATTATTTTCTTGGCAAAGACGGAGGGTGTGTCAGACTTTTACTGACTAAAACCCATCCGTGTTCCATCATTTGCCCTTCACGTTCCGATGCCGCGGTAACTCTTTCGAACATTTCCGCAGCCCCAACAACAAGTACGTAAATATCTAAAAAATAATTTCGTATTGCCATAATTATATGACTAAGTTTATCTATTAGACTAATATAAATCTTGACTGAATCGAATAAGGCTGTCTCCTATTAGAATCGATAACTTTATGCAATTTGCAACTCAATAGGAAATTCCTTCTAACATAATCAGTGGCGTAATTTTGTAAGGTGACACTTTGTAGGGCCGTATGAAATTTAGTGTGAACGGTTATAAAGTTTCCAAAACAAGTTATACTATGATATTTTTTCTGTGTCAGTCCAATATTATTATCATGGACAAATTATGTTTAATTAAATTTACTGAACCACATTCCGACTTTACAACACAATTGGCGCAGTGGCTAAATGATTGGCTGTTGCACTGCGTGATAACGGTTTGATACCCACACTGGAACAAATGTTCGTATAAATGTACCCAGTATAAAGTAAGTAGAAATTCCTAGTGTGAAGTAGAGTATTAAGAAAAAAAAATGCTATTTGAATATTGGTACTTTATATTCGTACTTTTTATTTAAGGTGATGTTTCACCAATTTTTTGTAATTGGGGTATCCTGGCATAGTAAATGTGGATGCGAAGCCCAAATTTGAAGTATAACATTCCTACAAAGCTACTAAAGGTGAATCATGGGCACATCTGGGTTAATAAAGTAGTACCTACCTACATCATCTATACTTCCATTTTCTTAAGCCTCATCCACCAACCAGTCCTGCAATTTTAATTCCATCCCTCGCCTAATCGAAATGCACAGAATTACCATACAATGAGCAAAAAAAACAATAATGTGTTAAACATGATGACAGACATACATACAATCAGTGTTAGAATATATTATTAACGCTCAATATTAATAAGTACAATAAATATTTATTTAATGTTGATGAAAAATGCCTACAGGTTTGAAAACAAAAAAAAATGTGTTTAAGTCCAGTAAGCATGTCTTTTTAAAGATTTAATAAATATTTATGAAATTAATATATTATTGAATAATAAGTTAAAAATATTTGCATACATTAACAGTACAAAATAGTGTCTAATGGCTAGGATGTCGGACTTGTGATTGAGAGGTTGCAGGTTCGAACCCCACCCATTACACTATCGTTGTGAACCCACACAGACACAAGCATATTCTGCTTTGGAGGAGTTAACAAGATTGTTAGTAATGTGGATTCTACCCACATAGCTCCTTCTCTTCTTCTTCTCTTCTTTTAAAAGAAAAAAAGGTATTCCATTTCAAAATTTTGGTTCGGAAACAAAAAATACTTACTTTTTCAATCAACTAGAAAATGAAACCAAAAATCCCAACAAACCCGCATCTAAGTGCATGTCAAATTAATTAATTATTCATATCCATACATTTTGCTGTCAATAACGAAATAAATGACCCTTGTTACATTTGACCCTAACACAAATCTGTTGATTTGTCAAAACACTTTCACTGCGTAAAAGTTAGTATTACAATTTGACATGCAGCCTAATGTCATTTTGACAGTGTCTTAGTAAGATGTCTCTATCTCTCCTTAATTTTGTCTTATCAGTATATATCTCAGCTATTCATATTTTGCAGTTTATTACTAATTTATTGTAAGTAAATATAATAGTACACCATGAACTGCTGCGCGTATTTATTCTATCCTTCTGTATCAAATCCATCCAAAGATTATCTGTAAAAGATCCCTTTCAGCGAAAAGACCGCCCATTGTTAATTCCTTATTTAATTTGGTTGTGGTGGAAAATAAAGAAACCTATATCTATTTATCAATAGGGTCATATCTATTAACATGACTGATTTTTAGATCTGTGCTTTTTTCAACTATATTATGTTAGGGTCGGCTTGTGGTTTAACAATCAATGTTCAACAATTGTGCGTAGCTGCATCCAGATGCAGCTGCGCACAATTGTTAAACATTGAGCGACTATCTATCTGAGCTTATACAGGGTGGCGATTGGGTTATCACATTAAATTGTACAGCAGGTATTACAAGTTGTTATCTGTCCGTTAAAATAATAAAATAAATAATTTTACTAAAATTAAGAAAATGCATTTTTTCATACAACATAAATGGCGTTATTGGAAAAAATAAATAATCTTTTATGATATTAGTTTACTGACCTGTAAAAGTGGCAACGCCGGCGCCGGCGGAGCACGCGCCGAGTGATTGGTCAGCTGATTACGTTTATGCAATACATGATGTTGTGAAATATAAAATGGAAAAAAGGTTATAATAGAAGGGCTATAATATTGTTTATTACTAAATTATTTTAATTGTACCTATATGATAAAATACCTAATAAATTAATGTGATAACCTAATCGCCACGCTGTATTTGTTTGAGCTATGCATTTGTAAAGATATCAAATAGTGTGGCACTTAAATGTATCAGTTCGCGTAACTGATAGAAATGATTATGAAATCTGAAATCTCATTTAATGCCATCAAGTAGTATAATACTTGGGTATGTTATTGTTTCCCTGGTAACTGTAAGTTCTAACACTAGTTGTATAAGTTGTTTGAATACTAACCAAATGAATTTGACCGAAATAAAAGCGTTTTATGAGTATAGTTTTATTAAAACAGCAGAGAGAATCCGCGGAAGCACAGCGGTCACAGGTATGACTAAAGAGTTGTAGTTAGTGGCTTCAAAGTCAGACTTGCACATTATTTTGTGCTCTCAAAATAATGTTTATACAAAAATCATTAATTTTCACCCCAATAGGTAACGACGGATATAAAAACAAATTTAAATAAACCCATTTGAAACCAAAAACAAAACATGCAACAAAAAACACCAACAATACGATTAAAAAGCCAACCCGTCAGCTATGATCCATTACAAAAAAAACCGTATTTACAAAAACACTTAAGCTAAAGTAGAGCATATTATCCCACTACCAAAGACCGTAAACCGACGGGGTATCAATATGCCTACAGAGTGCCACTCTAATTCTTGCACCTTTTTTTGTAACCAACGACCCACCTGATCGAAAGACTAACCCGCTAACCACCACACGTCTAAGAACTTATAAATTTTCTATACTAACATTATAAAGAGATACAATTTGTTTGTAAGTTTGTGTGTAGAGTGTAATCTTCGGAACTAATGAAGTAATTAAAAAACATATCTTTTATTTAAATAAAACTAGCAATGATGGTATAATCCACGTTCCTAGCAATCTTGTTAACCCCCCCCCCCCCCCCCCCCCTAAGTAAGCTAAATATGCTTGTGTCTGGAGTGGGTTCACAACTTCACGACAATCTTGTAAGGTTCGAACTTGCGACTATTGCTATTGACGCTTTTGTTCTTTGGTAGTAAGGTGCATTATTGGTGAGTGCTATAAGCTGTAAACTATTTCTAATTCAGACGAAGTCGAGGGCGAAGGGCTAGTTGTCTATAAAGTAAATCTGTACAGGTGGAGATTTATTTATGACTCTGCCTTGGAGTGTATATGTGGTTCTGCTCCACAAACTATGGCACACTTAATTTCCTGTCCTGCGTGCCCTGTCAACTGCTCACTGCAGGACTTGATGGAAGCTATCGACGGTGCCAAACTTATTGCCCTGTTCTGGGCAGACTCCATCTACCTATTTGCTATCGACACGCTAAGAGGAAGAATTCTCAAAAAAACACATATCTACCTATACAACGTGTAATAGAAACCCCATATCTATCCAAAAGAGCTGAAGACAACATCTGGTATGGAGTCTCTATGCACAGTTTCAGCTCAAAATAACTGACTCAAAGAATTGATACCAAATTATCGGTTTCACATATTTCTTACGTTTCTTGTTAAACGTGTCACAGCACTACGAGGGTCAATAACTTTCCACATCACTTGCCAATAACATTATAATTCTCTTCGTTCTTCTTAATTTGAAAAATTCGGTCTCTGGTATCAGTGTATTGAAATTTGTAATAAGTTCCACACATGTAGACTTAGGATTGTAAAACCCTTGCCATATCGTTTGTTATCATCCAAAGAAGCCATGCACTTAGTATGTATATACCAAGGTACCTTGGTATGTATATAAAACATTGTCCCACCCTCTATCTATACTCACTATCATAAAGCAGAAAAGTTTGTTTATTTAAATGTGCTAATCTTCGAAAACACTAGATGGATTTAGATGAAATTTGGTATAGAAGTAGCTTGAAGCTTGAGGAAGATTATAAGCTTTTTATCCGACTGAAAAATAAGGACGGTAATAAACATAATTATGATGGCCGGCTTCCAGTCTAACTCTGTCCAGTCTAAGCTGAGTACCAATATTTTACATGGAGGGCTTAACTAGCTAAAAATAAACAAAGAAAGAACTCATTATGCAGGTAAAAAGGTAAAAATTTAGTAGAGTCCCAATCAATTAATTTAACTAAAACGATAATAAATTATAATACTATCTATAACAAAAGTGTATTTCATTTTAAATACAATACAGGATAAACAAACTCCTCTTTTAAATTTTAAATGCAATAAAGATGTCTTATCCATCAGAACTTCCATAAAGGACACCGCATTCAACCTAAATTAATTCAGAATAAAAAAAGAAAACAATGTTTTGAATAAATAAATACGAAAGTCATTACATCTGTAGTGATGTGTCAACAAACACAAAATATATCAGCATATATTATGTTACGGATCATTTGCTATAATATATTCTAATAAATACGTCTGTACTCCGAAGTCTCATTGTCAAAATATTTATGTATGTTTTTGTTCAAACGGAATATTTTAGCCGTTTAAAAGTTGTGTAATGGCGATCTGGCACGGAATTTCGTTTTTAAGTTCTTTGTCAGAATAGGAAATTACAAAAAAAAATGGTTGACAGAAGCGAGATGTACTGATAATGTCGACAATGAAAACTTTTGAAGCTTTTTGTTAGTCGATAAAACAGAAAAATGCCACAGCAACCTGAATTATAAACTAATTAGCTTTTTAAGAACCGGATAAGGCCTAAACCATAAATTAATTCTAACTGAAAGTAGCTTCAAAACAAGTAAAAATAAATACAACAACCAATCTATAGAAAAAAATCGAAGCTCCTATTCACGTGACACGAAAAAAACCTAACAAAAAAACGCAAACGAAGTCGTAAAAATACCAACAGCAAACGCCTGTCTAACGCAAAATAAACAGAGTAACCTCAAAAAAAGGGAAGAAAAAATTGTATTGCCACTTACCGGAACTAGGTCGGTCACTGTATCTGGTGCAGTAAACCCAGGCTGGCCACAAAGATGCATTGCCCGACTGGCTATTCGTATCAGTACTGCCACAGGTAGAAGGAGCCCCACTGGACGTAGAAGAAACGACGGAACTGGCAGAATCCGGCCTCCTCTGGTTCTCTATCACTTTTGGCATCTCCCTCTCTTTGGAGACCTGCTCCCCAATTTGAGAAACCGTCTGTCGTAACCCGCCAAGAGGCGGCAAGGAACTGAATTCAGATTCTTTAGATTTTAGGTAATCAAAGCTGTATTTTTGGAAGTCGTTCTGTGGTTTGGACAAATCGTAGGGCTTGTACAATATGCTGTGATTCGGCCCAACAGGTTTTGGACCTTCGATTTTGTTGGTTTTCCTTAAGGCGTTCAAACCAAATTCAGGGTGTAAGATGTTGTTTATTGAGAAGGCTATCGGAACCGACGGTTGTTGCCTTTTATCGTTGTCAAATCTCTGGTTCTCAGGGTTTATTTGAGGTTTAACATCAGGCGTTTCTGGTCTGTAGTAGTTCTGGAAACCATCCATCTCGTTATGGTTCTCAGGACTCGGTGGAGGAGAATTTGGTTGCACTTTCACTATCGTCATGTTTGGGGAAGTACGCTCATACCTTGATTCGATAGTAGTACAAGTGTACTGGCTAGGTGGGCAGTAATTTACTTGGTTCTCCGCATGAGGGGCAGGCACTCTCCCAGTCACAGGGCCTGGACTGTTCGCCTGGTTTGGACTGCAGCGATCTTCAAAAGCCATCTTCACAGTTTTTAACAAGTCTATAGAGTCAGTACATTATACAGCACAGTACACAGCATAAAATGATGTCAGTTCATTTGAATGAGACACAGTCCTCACATTAATATTTATCGGAATCGATTAGCATGACTTCTTAATTCTACCGCACTAGTTTTTTGATGCTAAGGGCTCGTGATGGACAGGCACGGCTGTCAGATTGAAACGTCAGTGGCGTGTGACACGGGTACTGGTCCCGGCGGCGGCTGCCGAGTGACTGTGCCCCTCGTCTCATCGAGGGGACACGCCCCCGAACAAACAAGCTTTTTACCCTACCCCATTCGTTTTGTAGGCGTAAACCATTCGCTTTTCATTGCTCGACAACATCTTTTACCTCTTCCATCCTTTTCTAACTTATGCGGTTCTTTCGTGGTGGAATGAGATGGATGTACGACAATTGATTTAACCCGAGTGTGTATTTAGTGGGTCTTCGTCCAGATTTGTAATTCAGTTGTAAATTGCTTCTATGGCTCTTTCGCGCACTCATAATGTATCAATAATACTGCGGTGTGCTTTGTACAGAATTTCAATTAAACCTTGACAGTATTATTATATTGATAGACGTGGGCCATGTTGAATTATTGATCCGATATCGTCGAAGTTGGATTTTTTAAAGAAATTATAACATTATACTGTTGCAATTAAGTTGTGTGAGTTAATATTAAATTGTATGGACGCGATATAATCGACAATTGTTGGAGTTTTATTACTGAATGCTACCAATGTTTAGGGTTCTGTAAACATTGATGCGGTTTTCTCTGTTTGACCTACTTTTTTTCATAATTTTTATTACTTAAGATTTTATATTTCGATGCCACTTTAAAACCTTAATTTGTAAATTCATACATTTTTCTATAATAGTAGGATTTTTTTATTTATTTCTAATGTAAAGAAAATAAAAGCTTCCGTCGGCTAAGGGTGGCCCTTTAATTTAGTGTTGTAATATCATTAGAGGGAGCTGTGGTATCCCAGTGGTTACTGACACTATGTACAAGTTGTAAGTCGTGGGATGAACTTAGGCAGACACATATATTTGTGTAGTTTTCATCATTACCACCGGTCTCAAAACTATAAAAACAAAACATTGTGAGGAAACTCTTTGTCTTCGGACCAAAAGTACAAAGCAGGGAACTACCTCAAACCAGTACTAGGCCCGCGTGGTGGTTATAGGTTATAGGCGATATGTAATTATTATTATAATGTATTACTTACGTGCAATATTTTATTTATTTAAATAGGTACACGTTTTTAGGTGATAGTAGGTATCTATCTAAGATAATGCCGTCATCACAGCTCTAAGATACAGCGCAAGCACTATCGGTACTAAACAGTAGCAAGATAGCTACATAGATACCTATACGCGCTTTGGGTATAGGATTGCAGTAATTAACTTCTTTTATGTCGCCATTTCTGAGTGCGGACATCGCATATATTGTTTATACGTATGATATAATATCACTTAAATATTTCTACATTTAAATCTATAGAAAATAAATAGTTATAATAAAACTTTTACTTACTTCCAACTTACATGACATACACTTAGCATCCGGCACTTTCTTTTATCAACATTTCCTAGTTAAGTAATAAAATTATAAAAAAAACCTGTGGAATTATAATTAAAAATAAATAATAAACATACGGAACACTCAAGTCCAGCTCGACATTCACATGTTAGACACCTTTCCATATAACTTTTTATAGTTTCAATTAAAAACGCGATAAGTTTCACACTGCAGAATCATTGTACTCGCGTAATAATATTTAATCATAAGTAATTAATAATCTCAAAATGAGCGTGTCAATCAGATGTAATTAATAATTTATTATTTCTTTTTTATAAATTTACACATTTTCTTTATTTCTTTATAAAGCAATCAGGAAAGCTAATTATGATTTCTAATCTATAGACTAATTGGTTTCAATGTATTAAGATTTTAATTGAGTTTTGACAAAAAATTATCAAGATTAGTTAGCGAGTCTAATTATTTTTGCAATAAGGTGATATGATCGGTCTTCAATTAGTATGAAATCGTTAAAAGACTGCTTCAGCCATATTTTCATTTTTTTATTGATAATAGGCTCGCGTTTGATCGCCATCTCACCTGATGGTAAGGGACGATGTGGTCGAAGATGGAGCACGCTTACCTAGAAGTAACCTATTCACTCTTGACTTAAAGACTCCCAGGTTATAGCGATCAGGAAACACTAGACACACTCACACACACACTTTCTACTTTTTGTTAGAAATCTATTATTGCGGAAAAATCACTTTTGGTAGATTTATTACTAGCAGACATGCGGCTTCGTCGCCGTGGATTTTATCACGATAAAAACATAACCCTCCTTCCTTTACAGTTGGGTAAAGAGTAATCTATAACCCTCTTCAAGCTTCAAGCTACTTCCATACTCACCCAGTACTTTCAAAGATTAGCGTGTTTAAACAAACAAACTTTTTCACTTTATAAATTACTAGCAAATCACGATCCCGTAAGAATTCCGGGATAAAAATAGCCTATGTGTTATTCCAGGATGTCAACTATCTACTTACTTAATTTTATGAAAATCAATCCAGTAGGTCCGGATATTAGCGTGTGCAAACAGACAAACAGACAGACTTTTTTTTAATTTTTCTGCCGTGTTTCCGTTTCTTAACCCACCTCAATTATTGTTTTTGTATAAAATTTAAATGTACAGACAAATTTTTTACTGTTTTATTATATGTATAGATTTATATAGGTATTATTTGTTCCCGTCGGTCGCTATTACCTGATAAAAGCCTATATGTTGCCCTATAAACTCCTCTATCTTGCAGTAAAAGACCTATGAAAATCGGCTCAACCATTGCAGAGACAGTCAGGCAGACAGAATTTAAATAAAGTTTGTTTGTATTTTAGTATCGTGAAAATAACTAAAAGCACTTAAGAAAAGCCAGTTATTGTTATAGTATACGTAGTAGGATATGTAGATATTTTAAAATTCTCATTTGGTATAAAAGTTTACATTTTTTTAATAATTAAACTTAGATTCAATGACATAAGCATTAATTACAGGTTACGCGACACCTCGCTGTGAAACATGATGCCGTCAAAATTGTGTGTGAAGTGATAGTTGTATAAGGTTTTTAATATGTATTAGTTTATTATATTATTTGATTATTTTGTGTATTTTGTTTAACTTAGCATTGGTTTTAGTTAGTAATAATTTTTTATTTTGCAAATAAATAATGGAATATACACTTAAACAAAAACCCTAAACTTCATATTATTTAAACAACTATCCAGGCTCCTGGTTGACACTTCGCGTGACCCAAAGGCTGGCTTTTACCTTGGACAGCGGTTAAGCATTGCCATACAGCGTGGCAATGCCGCCAGTCTTTTGGGCACATTACCAGTGGACAGCGATGCGCACGAAATTCTGGACGCCATATTTTAATTTATTTTTAGATGTATATATTTAGTTAGTTATGTTTTAGTTTATTTATAGTTATTGTTAAAGTATGTAAGTATTTTATTTGTATGGGCCAATGCCTGAAATAAATGAATTGATTGATTAAATGATATTTTTATTTAAAAATAAAAACAGTGTTTGTTAACCAATCTCTATTCACCTCGAGCCAATCCTTTTTAATTTATTTCTAACCTAATTACCTACCTTTAACTACTTGTAATAATGACACTATGACGTCACAATTTATTTGATTCTGCCACACCGTTTAATTGGTATTGAATACGCTAACCGTAACGTGACTTCCAAAAGCTAACCAATTGTGACAAAGTGAAGTTGTGTAATGCTGGGGATAGGCCAAGCAAACGAACACTCTGTTACGAGTATACGGGAGTTCGAAATTATGTATTTAAAAAAAAGGATTTTCGAAGCGCAGTAGTTGACGAGTCAACATTGTAATGAAGTGAATTGAAATATTTTATTTAGCAAATTAGTTTTAAGTAATACTGATGTCATTTTTGGCCGACTTCAAAAAAGGAGGAGGTTCTCAATTTGACTGTTTCCTTTTTCTCGGTACTTACTCACCTGGTAGCAGTCTGTGCCAAGCCAATGAACAGTTTTGATAGGCCACGTATGGTATTCATTCCTATCATTCAGGAGCACGCGCGAGGTGATCAAACCTATTCATTTGGCTTGGCACCGATTTCAACCTGATGAGTAGGCCCTTATTAAAACGAAATTAAACATCCAATGATTATTTTTCGCTTTTTAGTGCACTCGTGCGGCGATGATGCCGGCGTTTCCTTACTGAGTACTTTGAGAAGAAACACCGAAACGAACTCAGAAGTTAACCTGTCTTTTAAAGTCCATACAATTCGTATTGGTCAAATAATAATAATGACAAGCATGTAGGTTCATGTCTGTGGTACTCTTTTGATGAAACAAGTTTCGAGTTTCGTTTGCTGCATGGGGTATTTTTTATTGCATCTCTTCTGCACGTTCATATACATATTTGAGTGGTGCTGCATACTGCATGCAAGAATGAACATCTCGTTCTAGCGGAATTAACACTAGATATTTCTTCTGAAGTATTAAATAAGATTTGATGAAGTTTATTTATTCAAAATAGGTAACTAGTTTTTCAAGAATTAGTAGAAATAGTAATTGTGATATCGTAACCTCTGACCCGTACTGAGATTGGGAACGGACTGGGTGCAAATTCTAGTAGTGAGTCGCTTTGAGCTGCGAAATGCTGCCTAGGCAAGTGCGGATAGATCAGTCATTCTACAGTCATGATTGGTAAGGTTCGAACTCTCAATTTTGTGAACCTTACTAGGAATATCGGGCTCAGTTTTTAGTCTAACTGGATGCAGCTAAGTATCTATAATATTAAATATTTATAGATAACTACCTGACCCGCTACGACTTCATTCGCGTGGTAGGTATCCTACCTCTACCCAACCGATACCACTACCCCTATCCTACCGATACCCTACCCATACTTACTCTACCCCTACCCTACCCTACCAATACCCTACCCCTACCCCTACCCCTACCCTTGAGACCTATCCTACTTTTTTTTTCATAAGAACCTTCTCCTGACAAAACCAAACACAACAAATAAAAGAATCAGCCAAATCGATCCAGCCGTTTTCGTGTTTTGCGCTTAGGAACACATTTAGCGATTAATTTTTATGTAGATTAGTTATTTCTTCGTAGCTGTTTTTCTGACTTCCAGAACAAACAAACACTATACTAGCTTCTAGCCGTGACTTCGTTCGCTAGGGAGTACTTTCCCGCGTAAATCCCGATCCCCTGGGAATTCCGAGATGAAAATTTGCCTATGAATCTTTTCAGGATGTCAATTATCTACTTACCATTTCAATTTCATTCCAATCCGTTCAGTAGTTTTGCGTGAAAGGGCAACAAACATACATAGGTACATCCTCACAAACTTTCGCATTTATAAAATTAGTAGGATTATTTCCTTCCAAAACACAACAAATATACTGTATTATAATTTAGTGCCCAATGATTAAAATTTTTCGTCATTTTTTTACAATCGAATTCGTGCGCTCGTTCGCTTGGTCTGTACCCAGCGCTACATTGAGTACTCAAGCGGAAGATTGGAACGAACAATCGTATTTGGATAGATAATTGTTAGGGCAGTAGCTATTGTTATTCAAATAGCGAGTTTGGGGCCTTTTTTGGGACAGTCCGTTACAGTATTTTTAACTACTGCAACTCCTGAGATCTAAAATGAGTGGCGATCGCTAGAAAAAGAGACAATCTTGGCAACTGACGGAGAAACATTTAACACTGATTCCCGCTGTACAGTGTTCTAGCTTGGGAGTCAGCAGATTCCCATATTGTATATTTTCCGATACTGATACTGTATTGCAACTTGACTGCCTCGTGAATAGGGTTGCCAGATCTAAAAATCGAAAATCCGGATTAAATTCCGGACATTTGATGAAAATTCCTAACTTTCCTTAATCTAAATATATATAACTCAAAGGTGACTGACTGACTGACTGACATAGTGATCTATCAACGCACAGCCTACACCACTGGACGGATTGGGCTGAAATTTGGCATGCAGGTAGATGTTATGACGTAGGCATCCGCTAAGAAAGGATTTTGCGAAATTCCCACGGGATCGGGATTAACACGGGAAAAACTTCGCACGCGGGCGAAGCCGCTGGCACAAGCTAGTTGGAAATAAAAACATAATAGGTATATTTTTTATGTTTCACTCTTTCATTCAATTGTAGAAATTCCGGACGGTTTAGGACTCCCTCCGCATTCCGGACAAAGACCTATATTACCGGACATGTCCGGAAAATTCCGGTCGTATGGCAACCCTACTCGTGAATGTAGTTGACGGAAGTGCGACTACTGGGCTTGATGTCTCGGGTACGAAAGTACAATTGGAATTTTCTATAAGAAATATCACAGTAGTAGCCAGTAGTTTCGAGGTTAGTGGTGCTAGTTCCTCGGAAAGCATGTTTAAGCCTTTGGTCTCGGCTGCAATTTTAACATGTTTGGCAGTCGGTACGGGTAGTCAGAATCCAGAAATTCTGACTGTGGTCTGGCGAAGAGATATCGTGTTACCCAGCCACTATAGGTTGTTGAGGTCAGATAGTGGCTTCGTGGCACTAATACTTAGCCGCATACGCAGAGCCGGATTAACCCTGTCAGAGGCCCTAAGCCAATGGCATTCTCGGGGCCCCTTTTCTTACTTTGACTGACCAAATCGTTGGTATAGTGGTCAGTGGCCCTGACTGCTATGCGCAAGGTCGTGGGTTCGATTCCCACCTAGGACAAATGTTTGTGTGATGAGCACGATCATTTGTTCTTTGTCTGGGTGTAATTTATCTATAATAGGTATGTATGTATTTAGAAATATATATGTATGTTTATCAGTTGTCTAGTACCTACTCATACCACAAGCTCTGCTTAGTTTGGGACTAGATGGCGTTGTGTGAAAGTTGTGGAAAATAAATAATAATAAATAAATAAATCGTGTGTGAACTGAGGAAACGCACATTAAGGGCTGTGGTTTGTAGTATATGATAACAGTGAGGTCCCTAAGTTCACACGCACATCAAATTCTCGTTCGACGAAACATGTTTTCTTGGTGCGTGCACTGGGCCTGGGCCCCTAGTTGATGCGGGGCCCCTAGGCAGTTGCCTACTCCGCCTAATGGTTAATCCGGCCCTGTGCATACAGTTAGACTGGATACCGACCCCAATAAGGCTAAGCAGATAATGCTATTCTATGCATTTTGGATAGACCGAGGCAAAATGGTCATTGGGCGATTCGGATCACCACAAGAAATCGAACAATGCTTGATACATACATAGCAATTGTCTGAAGGTTTGTAGGAAAATTTCAAAGTGAGGCGCTACTGTAGTTGTATTTAGTTCATCGTATTATTATAATAAAGCATGAAGCCTCGGGTTTTATTTCCGTGTCGAACAGAAAGTGCTAATTGGTTTTTCTGTTAGAAAAGTCTCAGGCGTATGGAGTTCTGAAGTCTGGTGGTTAAATACCCCCGCGCCTAAGAAACCACGCTAAATCGTTGGTTCTAGCTGACATTGAATTTCTATCGTAAAATACTAGAAAGACTTCAAACCTCTATCACTTATAAGCTACTATTACTCAAAATCTAGATATCTTTTAACAAATAATCAAAACTCGCCTTGTGCGATGGAAATGTGTCGTGCGAGGATGTCCAGCTGTGCTGTGAAAATGTGTGCGCGTTTGCACCAAAGCTGTGCGATGAAAATGTGCCTACGAGGATGTGTAGCGGAGCTGTGAAAATGCGCATTCCTCGCACACATCCCTCGCTTGTTTTGTATGCGCAAAAATCTAGCTCCGCTGAGCCGTTTCCACCAGAGCTGTGCTGACCGAGGCGAAGTAAATGAAGCGATTCTATTGGTTCTTTACAAACACATCCCTCGCTACGCATCCACGCACATCTCTGGTGGAAACGCAGATTCAGATTCAGATTCAGATTTATTATATTGTTTGTTACAGGTAGAAAATTAGTTCTTAAAATTATTATTATGACTAGTATCACTGTAACATACCCATAAGGTGTACAATATTTTAAAATTACAATTATATTTCATGTTACATTATTTATTTTTACAATTATATGTCAAGTATACAATATCTACATTTACAATTATATAATTATGTCAAAAAATAATAGAAAATAAACAAGGAAAAATAACATTAATTGAAAAAATAGGTTCATTATACATGCATCGATTATCATTTGTAAAAATTAAGCATTATTATAATATTAAATAAATTTTAGTCTAAACATTTGTCATTTAAGAATTCATTGATTGTGTAATATACTTTCTGTATCAGTAATTGTTTGAGCTTGTATTTAAAAGTAGGCAATGTTTCAATATTTTTAATAGAGTCAGGTAATTTATTATAAATTTTAACACCCATACCAAATATGCTTGATTTAAACTTAACTGTTCTGCACTTTACTACCCTAAGTTCATTTTTATATCTAGTACTTCTCATTGTCTCGTAATTACTGATATCTCGCTTTGTAATTGATGCTGCTTCCAATATACACTTCTGGACACATCTATTGGCCCACCTTGTATTTTCAGTTTCGTTTGGTCCTAGCTAAAATTTTATATTAGGTCGAGCAAAAAGTTTTTATGCAGTTTTGAACCTGGCACATTCACAATTTCATTCAATAGTCTTTTTTTGAATTTCGAACACAGAATTTAAAGAAACAAAAGACAATTTGGAGCCTGTTTGTTGATATCAAACAATCGAATACTAAGAAAACTTGGTTTTATTGGTTTACTTGGATTTAATTCTTGAAAAAGTGATTGATATCTTTGCTTTTGCAACAAACATTACTTATTCTTAACATTAAGGTGAGGTTCTATCAATAATCTATGGATACTTCACCTGAAGTCGCCGCCCAAGCTGTGGCACTTATTCAGGCCGGACACAGCCAAAGAAACGTGAGTGCTCAACTTAATTTAAGTCGATCTGCGGTCCGAAATGTTTATCGGAGGTACCTAGAGACTGGCGGCTTTGTTCGTCGCCAAGGAAGGGCACGATCTCGGGTCACAACTGAAAGGCAGGATCGATTCATCGTGACGACCAGCTTGAGAAATCGTCACCTTACCTCCATTGAGATACAAAACCAACTTCGCGACTTCCACGGAGTATCTGTGAGCGCTCGAACTGTTCGGAGAAGGTTAAAAGAACGCGATATGGTACCACACAAGCCAGCTAATGGGCCCAAACTAAAGCGAGCCCACCGAACAGCGCGCCTTCATTTCGCACGCAGTCATTTAAATTGGACACAGCAAGATTGGAGCCGTGTACTCTTTTCTGATGAGTCTAAAATTGTGTTACATGGCAATGATGGAAGGAAGAAGGTCTACCGGCGTAAGGGAGAGCGTTTCGCACAATGCTGCTTTGAAGAGAGGGTTGCTTATGGCGGTGGCTCATGGACTGTCTGGGGCGGTATATCCGCGAGCGGCAAAACTCAACTTGAGGTTGTTACAGGACCACGGCTGCCAACATTAAATGCTGAAAGATACATTCGTGAGTGCTTAGAACCTCACGTGATACCATACGCGGACTATGTGGGCCCAAATTTCCTTTTTATGCATGATAATGCAAGAGCCCATGCGGCCGGCATCGTCAGGGAATATCTTCGGGATGTGAACATCACAGTTATGGACTGGCCAGCCAGAAGCCCAGACATGAACCCCATTGAGCACATGTGGGACGAGCTAAAAAGGCGTGTTAGGGCTCGTCAGCCAGTTGCCCAGACGATGCAGGAGTTGAAAACTGCCATAGAAGAGGAATGGGAGATGATCCCTCAAAATTTCATAGAGCGGTTGATAAACTCTATGCCTAATCGTATGAGAGCTGTGGTAGATGCCCATGGAGGCAACACGCGTTATTAAATTAAACCTTTATTTGATAAAACATGTTTTTTATTCAAAAATTAATTGCCTTTAACAAGGCGCATATCCGACTTGTTAGGCGTAGGTCCATGTCGTATGGTATTCTGAATTCAAATTTAAAACTATATGATCGAAAAAGATGGTAAAATGTATCAGGTTTAAAACTGCATCAACAGTTTTTGTTCAATCTAGCAATCATATTTCGGTAGGGGCCATCGAAACCTAAACTCTAAGGTGGGCCAATAGATGTGTCCAGAAGTGTATATATTGACGCTAGGGTTAAGATTTTTAACCTTCTAAATTCCGGTCTGCATGAATCGGTCTGTTTAAGCCCACATATACTTCTGATGCATTTTTTTTGGGCTTTGAATGCAAATTCTCTATTAGTAGAATTACCCCAGCACACCACACAATATTTAAGTGTGGAACCTACATGCCTGCAGCCTCAGTCGTAAGTGATATTTTATTTTGAATCGGTATAAGAGCCTGTGCTCATCACGTTTTTTAAACGCGCTGTCGTCGACGCGCGTTTTAGAAACGCGTGTCGACGGCGTCCTATCCCTACAGGGGGCCTAGACAAAATCCATTTTCTGTAAGCGTTAACGCCAACAGAAAAATCAAATTGTATGGAGTTGACATTTACTAACACGTGACAATCACGTGACATGTGGTTAGCAAATGTCAACTCCATACAATTTAATTTTTCCGTTGGCGTTAACGCTTACAGAAAATGGATTTTGTCTAGGCCCGCAGATCAGTTTGTTGTCGTTTGTATCGACCAAACGCGCGGCACAGGCGCATCTGTATCGCTACAAACGCGCGTTTAAAAAACGTGGTGTGCATAGGCCCTAAACTAAATCATTTATACAAATTAACGGTCCAACAATAATAATTATAAATATGAATGAATGTGTAAAAATTGTTACTAACAAGCACAGTTTGTTATATAACACTTTTGAACAATACCTTATTAACATAAGTGTAAGTGTCATCTATACTTAATATTATAAAGCGGAAAAGTTTGTTAGTTTGTTTGTTTGTTTGTTTGTTTGTTTGCTTGAACGCGCTAATCTTCGAAAGTACTGGGTGGATTTGGATGAAATTTGGTATGGAAGTAGCTTGAAGCTTGAGGAAGGTTATAGGCTACTTTTTACCCGACTGCAAAAAAGGAGAGTTATGTTTTTATCGTGATAGAATCCACGGGAGCGAAGCCCCGCGAGAGTACTAGTATTATAATAAGATTTAAGCACGGACAACAAAACAGTTTTCTTAGTAGGGCTTTCGTTATGAGAAGTTTTTCGAAGAAGTATTGCCACTTGCATAATATTTCTTTTTTTACTGATATGCTCTTGTCCTCGATTACGCCTGATAGTAAGCGATAGATGAGGTCTACGATAGAACGAGCGAGCACAGAAGATGCCTGTTCACTCTTGCTTTAAAGGCAGATGGGTCATATGTGGCAGGGAACACAGAAGCCGGCAGAGAGTTCCACACCTTGGCTGTGCGCATAATAAATGTAGATGAGAATCGCTTAGCCCGACAAGACGGTATATTGACCAAGCAAGAATGGTACCCTTTTTTTCTGGGTGGAAAAATCATCGAATGACTTCTCCCGCTCTGCGTGAAGTGGAAGGGAGTGTCAGACTTAAACTCAGGCGCGGTCCGAAGGGGGGGAAGATCACAGGGGACATGACCCCCTCCAAAATCGTATACCCCAAAGAGAAAATCTTCTAAAATTTTGCATAATAAGACGTTCCAGACATTATCACCCGAATTATCAATAATAATTAAAAGTTAAAAAAACCAAAAACACGCTTTTAAGACTAATGTAATGAGAAGAAGTTAGAAATGTTTACTAGTAGGCAGTCCAAGGTTCCATCAGCCACCTTCCAATTCCATCGTCAGACCAGCTTGATGGTACCATAATATTGTATTGTCGTCTAATCCACATATAATTGCCAAGTTTCATGGTGATAAAACAATTAGAAGTACGTTTAATTCAGATTCTTAGATTTTATTGCATATTTAGTTCATTACAGATCGACCTAATAATAAATCTATGGATTACGCGGTAATTCAAAAAGGTTAAGAAAACCGATAACGGATTTTTTTTAGGTTTGTTATAACCTTGAAACCTAATCGTGGTCAAAGTTCATTACAAGACTTTTCTAAGAAATCCAAAACAGCTATGATACGATTTTCCATCATGAAGTTCCAGTTCATATCTTCCGGCTCCATCATTAGATCAGTTTGACAGTACCATATTATTGTATTGTCATCAGAACTATATACAGCTGCCAATTTTCATTACGCTACGACCCTTGGAAGATGGTTAAATTAGTTACCTTAGATTCCATTACATAGTTAGTTACATATAGGTCGACCTAATAAAAGCGTGTTAAAAATAGAGGACTTCCGTTTGTTTTATAATGTGAAAAATAAAATTTGTATTGTGCAGTAATGAAAACTCATTTACTCAACATATTTTATTGTTAGTGATGCCCACCTCCCAAATTCCACGCTGCAACCGAACCTGCTTCTACTGACTAAAAACCCACCCAGTTCCTTCAGCAGCTTAAGTTACGGGGCCGCGATATCACGTTAGAACATTACCGCAACCTCGGCAAGCAATGACCCTATGGGGCCCCGTCACTAGTACTGACAACTCTTTGAGGCGCGCGTGGAACACGATGCGAGTATGGTACCCTGCAGTACGTCTGGTACACCGGTAGTGAAAGGGAGATGGAGTATATCAGCTGTAGGCATCCTCAAAAATCCTCTAATAAGCTCGTGGGTAAAATAACAGCCACACCGGTACACGAGACTCACGCGAACAAAGTCGCAAGCAACAGTTATTTTTTTTTAATTGAAAATAGGTTCACGTTTGACAACTATCTCACCTGATGATAAGTGATGATGTGATCGAAGGTGGAACACGCTTACCTAAAAGTAACCTATTCATTCTTGACTTAAAGACTCCTAGGTTGTAGCTATCGGGAAACACAGACTCTGGCAGGGAATTCCACTCCTTAGCCGTACGCACAATGAAGGTATTCCCAAAACGTTTTGTGCGTATGGGTGGGATGTCCACCATGTAACGATGGCGCTTCGCCATTTGTCTCGTAGTCCGATGATGGAACGGGCTTGGCGGAATTAGATTGTGTAATTCCATCGCACACTCACCGAAATGTAACCGATAGAAAACCGATAGACTTGCAACTCGTCGTCGGTGTTCAAGGCTCTGGAGCTTTGACTCGACCAGTGCATCGTTGCCAATAGTACTTATTTCTCAAAATAAACTAGATAAGGCGTGTTTCCTAACCAACTACCCTGAGAAGAAACACCAAAACGAACTCTAAAGCTGATTCTAACAATTACCTTATCATCGGCGTAGCCTTTTTCCAACTACACTACAACTACTGACTAACTGAACTTCACAATTATGTAGCTGGCTAACACGCTACGCTTTGGTAAGAACAGTGTCAAATTTGGCTTCTGACTCCTCGTAAAGACAGTCAAAGATATTAACAGTGCCGTAATACGGAAACTCAAAACAATAAATACCTACACCACCACGGACCACGGTGCGGAGCGAGATGGAATGGGATGCAGTCGCCTCCTTCTGCGAAGCAGTCATGCTAGCGAAGGAGGAGGCCGAACGTGCGAGAGCGCGCCTCAAAGAGCTGTCAGCACCAGTAACGGGCCCCATAACGCCATTGCCTGTCGGGGTTGCGGTAATATTCTAATGAGATACCGCGGCCCCGGCACTTAAGAGTAGCTGAAGGAACAGTGTAGGTTTTTAGTCAGTAGAAGTTTGACACTCCCTTCCGTTTTGCTCAGAGCGGGAGAAGTCATTCGACGATTACCTTAACCAGAAAAAAATAAACAAAAGAAAAAAAAGGTATCCCGTTTTAAGTTCTAATCACAGTCAAAGATGTACAGACGCCAGCACATGAAGCTACCCGAAACAGTCAAATTTTCCCAATCAACCTTGAACCTAATTTCTTTAACGATAAAGTTGAAAATCGATTAAAGTAATTTGACAGATGCGCAGCTGTTATTATTTAACCAAGTGTTCTTCTCCTTATTATATCCTATCAGCTTCTGCTCGCGACTTCGTTCGTGTTTGAAGCTTTTCCCGTATAAATCCAAATCCCGTGGGAATTCCGGGATAGAAAGTAGCCTATGTGTTATTCCAGGACGTCAACTATCTATATACCAAATTTCAATCATATCCGTTCAGTAGTTTTTGCGTGAAAGTGCAAAAAACATACAGCCTCACAAACTTTCGCATTTGTAATATTAGTGGGACTAACACAAGATTTTAAGTAATGTTGTTACTAACACTATGGACTATGTCTGAAATGCACGTTTATTGATTGATTAACCATTAGCTAGTGGATTACAAAAACAGTATATTTATTTATTTCTGGAAGTCAGAAAAACAGTTACGAAGAATACGGCTCGAAGGACCAGATCCAATATTAAACTTGATGATATGCTTCATAAGCAGCCGGTCAACTTAAGAGCATTTCTTAGAACAGTTGACAATAGTTTCTACATAAATAATAATCTAAATTTATTTAATATTATGCAAACATATTATACATCCATTCTCACAAACTTTCGCATTTATAATATTAGTGAGATAAGATTTTGCTGACCGTACCTTTGCTAGGTACACTAAGACAATGTAACTTGCCGACAAGGTCTAAGGTCGTATCTTTGAGAAGCCGACTACATCACCGTAACAGAATACAATGAACGAAACTTAAACAAAATTATGAATTAGTTTTTGTAAGTACTGTACTGTCGCGACATTTTCATGTCAACACAGCTTAAAACATGGTACCTTTCTTTAACTTTAACGTTTCCGTGGCAGGCAATGGTTCTGTCGGGTCCCGTCAGACTGATCTTTGAGGGGCGCGTAGTACACGACGCGCTGTCGACCCGGGCCTCGTCCTTACCGGAAGGTCAGCTACCCCTGCTCGCCGTCCGCAAGATCTTAAAAGCCACCTAATATAATGTCCTTCTAGCTGCTGATTTCAGCCACGGCTGCCTAACTAATATTTGATTGTCATATTTGAACTCGGGTATCGAACCCAACACCTTTTGCTCAGCGGTCACGCTTGCGAACACTAAGCCACCGAGGTAGTTAAACTCCTAATATAACTACATTAATGAATCGCGCCAAATAAGCCCACTTATTACACCTCACACAAGAAAACAGCACTTCTTTTTATCTCCGCCGCTGTCGGTTAATCAGCATAAGTAAAAGTATCTTTTACAGTCGCCGAAACGTATGGTGTGCCGACAATGGAAAGGTCAAAGGTTGTTGAAGGCTGTTGAATTATTGAAGGCTTTAATGTATGTTAATGTGCCTACACCTACTAAATTAACGAGCAGGCTGTGTGTGGTTGATATTGACCGTGTTTCAAATATCTTGTTTGAATGTGGACATCCCACCCATACGCACGAAACATTTTGGGAATAGTTTCTTTGTGCGTACAGCAATGGAATTCTCGGCTGGAGTCTGTGTTTCCTGATGGCTGAAGGTACATGGCCTTTTCTGCCGACTATTCGTCCCTGACAAGTACATCGGGCACCATCAGAACCGCTTGCACAATTTGTTTGCTCCACCGACTTCTAAAACTGTCGCCAGAGCTGAATCCCCAGTATGTCGCACTCTAAGGATAGGATGCTCAATGCCCTCCTGACTACCAACCATGAATGTGATGTGTTTGTCGACGAATGGAGTAAAATTATGCGTGCATGTCTGGTGTTCTGCGAGAGGAAGTATGCTAGAGTGTCTACTGTTCCATTTTAATGTTAATTTTATTTAATTTCAATTATAAATCACAATTATTATTATTCTCTTCTTATATATATTTCTATGTTAATTAATGTAATTGGTGTTTTACCGTTTTAATTAACTATAAATAAAATAAAATAAAATAAAAACGCTATAACCTAGGAGTCTTTAAGTTAAGAATGAATAGGTTACTTCTAGGCAAGCGTGCTTCATCTTCGACCACATCATCGCATCGCAGGTGAGTTGGTGGTCAAACGTAAGCCTAGCAACAATAAAAATAAATGTTTCAGGACATTAGCTCTTTTCTAGCTTCTGACTACCCGTAACAACTGTCAAAAATGTTGAAATTAATCCTAAAGGAATAAAAATACCTAGAGATTTATTTTAATCTTCCTTCCGAGGTATTCCTCGAAGCGCTACCATTTTGAAGCGCACCTAATGAAGCGCTCCTTTTTTATTCCTCGGAGCGCTCTTTTTAGATAACATGGTATCCGGAGCGCTACTAAAAGGAGCGCTCCGAGGAATAAAAAAGGAGCGCTTCATTAGGTGCGCTTCAAAATGGTAGCGCTTCGAGGAATACCTCTTCCTTCCTTATTCTTATTCTTACTCTTATTCTTAATAAATTAATTTGGGGTTTTTATCCCAATGGATACGCCAAACCCATCATGCCGTGCACATGCTTCATTAAAAAAAAAAATCTTAAATGCTACTAATTTGGGGCGAAGGCTTTGAGCATTCGACTGTACTATGTTAAGTCTAATATAACTAGATATATTATCCATTAATAAAGTTAGAAAAACTAAATAACTTACTAACAACATATTGCTTTAGTTCTTCCCATATGACTACAAATACCTAGAGATGTCTAGGATACCTTTATGTTTGAATGGTGGCGCCAGTTACTGAGGATTAATAAAACAGTCTATTACATTCTCTTTGGAGCATTATTGTTGTTACTTTTTGTGGCTGACCTTTTAGTGATTGAAATATAGGAAAAATAAATTAAAATGGTTTATTGGAAAAAGATAAATGTCGTTTCTTTATTTTACAGGTAATGTTTGTAGCTTCAGGATAATGTAATTAGTATTTTTATCGAAACATATAAAAGTGAAAATAAAAACTTTATTTTACAGAGCAACGCATGGTTTAATTTGTCGATGTGAATTCATTTTATATTATGCAAATGAAACAATAATCAACCAAATAAAACAAATATGGCGCCTAGCTCATCAAATTAGCATGTAAAATTAACATGAGGTTGTAAACGCCATCGGCTAGACCGTGTATAAATAAAAACAAAAGAAAATAAACCAAGATGGCGTCGATAACGAGCGGGCTGTTACTTCCCGCCTAAATAGCTGTCAAATGTCAAGTGAGGCCACGGTCATATAGGCGGAGATTTTATTATTGAAATGATATTTTAGGTTATATTGTGTTTTGACGATTTCCATATTATATTATATCACCGGTTAGTGACTATCAATTAATGGACGAATAAGCCTATCGTAGCTTATGTTGTATAAATTCATTTCTGAGACATATCCTCGACACGAATTGATTTTTTATGAAAAAATATACTAAAGCCTATTGCATCCTAAAACCAACGTTCCTAGTCAATACCGTTCTACACATATACATATAAACATAATACTTACATATGAACTTGGAAATGCTGGTTTTAGAGACACAGGAACAATAATCACTGTATAACACTAGTATGTCTATTCAACTGCAAAGAACTTGCTAAATTAATGTAGAGCAATATTCATTAGTAAGTAAATAGTCTTTTCCCGAAAGAGTTATTATAAGCAGCTACATCTATGCTGCTATACAACAACCGAAGCTTAACTGAGAACAAAAACGGCAGAAAAATATATCTTAAACTCACAGTTTACTTATAAATAGTACGTATAATGTAAAAATAATTTGAGACAAATAAGTATTTCATCAAATCATTTTTAAATTGACTATAAAACTTATAATCTTTGTCTTTACCAGGTTATCTTTTTTTATATCAAACTGTAAAAATGCAGATATCACTAGAAAATACTGTGCACAGTATCAAATTCCGGGCTGCCAATTCTCTTCAAATTCAAGTTTCTGTCAATAAATACCAATAATACTGTCAAATTTTAGTAAAAACAACAAGCTAATATTCTAGTATTCCACATTAAAATACCAGATACATTAAGTACCTAATTAATTAGCACAACCACCTTTATTAAGATCAAAACAACACATAACTTTACTCCCGCCTATAATTTTCGCTTACATTATGACCCTGTCCTTACGCTTGTCAAAATGTCGGTCGATAGACGGTGTAGACATAGACAATTGTTTGTTATATCGAACATCGATTTGTCTAGTTGTGTGTACCTACGCAAATTATTGCTTTATGGATTAACTTCTTCCCGTGGTTTTGCTCATCTGGGATATTTTATCTTCTTAGTATATTATAAATGCAAAAGTTGATATGATGCAGATGTCTGAAATACAGATATTCCTCATCTAGTTCAGACACAGATGTTCCTCATTCTGATCCTAGTGTAAGCTTTTATATTTTTAGCTGTATGTACCGAAAACGAATAAATTATTAATTAAAACGAATAAATTATTAATTATAGTTACCATGGAAACCTAAGTTTTGAATAAATTATTAATTATAGTTACCATGGAAACCTAAGTTTTGAATAAATTATTAATTATAGTTACCATGGAAACCTAAGTTTTGAATAAATTATTAATTATAGTTACCATGGAAACCTAAGTTTTGAATAAATTATTAATTATAGTTACCATGGAAACCTAAGTTTTTAAGCTGACAGGGTCACTAACAGTAGGTAGGTATCATTAGAACTTAAAACAGGATATTTACCATGTTTATTTATTGTTTCGAGTTTCGGTATTTCGGCATGTTTGCATGCGCCATGATCATTATTGGATGAAAAACGTATAATGTGATTATCAGTAAAAAACAAATAAATATCCCAAGTAAAAGCCGATTCGGCGTGATTCAATAAGCTTAATCACGCCCAAATGGCTGAACAGATCTGGTATGGGACGGACCTTTTGGTATGCAGATAACTGAAATCAAGGAACAACACCAAAAATCAAGGAATACCTCCCACACGAACTAATAAGAAAAGCTGTGCCCATTTAGCTTTTCTTTTATATTTGAGGTACAAAGGAACATTTTGTGGTTGGCTTTCTGTAGGTCATTCAGGAAAGTCATCGTCGAGTACCTACTATTTTTTTTTCTTTATTTATTACAAATAGTACAGTTCTGATAGGAAGCACCATTAAACCTGGATTGGTTTGTCTTGGCACTAGGCGGCTTTAGCCTGTACACGAGAAATCTATAGGTCAGTTATTCTAAAATATCGCTAGATGTGCTCCGCATCCAGTTTAATAAAGCCTTCAGGATTCTCTGGCCTCTTTACTGTAGTTATATTTATTTATTTATTAAAACTTCATGCAACACAAAATGTACAAAGGCTGACTTAATGCCATAGGCATTCTCTATCAGTCAACCATGGGTGCTGAAGAGATAACATGGCAGGTGCATAAACCAAATAAACTAAGTAGATAATATATTCAAAGTAAAAGTTTTATTACAAGTGTATATATACCAACATATGTAACTAGAATAAACTTACATACATATTTATCA
The DNA here is from genome assembly GCA_943138885.2 of Tholera decimalis. NCBI lineage: Eukaryota > Metazoa > Arthropoda > Insecta > Lepidoptera > Noctuidae > Tholera > Tholera decimalis. The sequence continues at coordinate 21,027,983 of OW964578.2, read as the reverse complement.
TAATACATACCAAAAATATATTATATATATTAACAAGAAGTTATAGAAAGGGGGTTATGAAAACTCGGCTTCCACTATTTGTTAAGAAAATAATCCCGCAACTTTCTCTTAAATGCATATTGATTGGTGGCCGTCCTGATATCGAGAGGTAGTGCATTCCACATAAGAATAGACTAGTAGTGCCTCAGAGATAATTGCGCAAGCTCGTACGGAAACATTCATGCGATTATACGCAAGTAAACAACTTCGCTTCTGAGGAGAGTGAGGGACAGTCACAACAGCATCCTGAGAACGGTAGGTGAGAGTGTCCTCTCCGATTATGAAGCAGTTTGTGTGGAGGGTGATGGGTACTAACGCTAGATAGTAAGCTATTAATTAAGTATAAGTTACTAATATTTTATAGATTCTATAGTTAGAAAGAAAACGCTTTTTTTTACAACATAGATAAAAGCGTGAGGCATTATATGAAACCACATTTACTTTGTATCATTTTCAGGCTACTCACCAAAAATCACATCAATAGAAGCAATTTTTGAAGTTTTTCTTAGTTAAAACACGATCCCGAGCAGGTGACTATGTACTTACGCATACGAGTAGTTATCTAGGGCCTTACAACGACAAAATCATAAGTTTTTACAAAGGCTGTTTACGTTTTACTATGATTAACGTTTAATTTAATGCCTCTCGCTTAATATCAAGTAGTAAGAACATCCAATAAGACTCATAAAAAACTTTTTACCAAAAAATTACACCGACTCCCAAAAACACTGCAAAGTGAAAAATAAGTATAATTTCAGTAGTGGAGTTTAGTTTAGTTCAGTAGCAGAGTCGGTTTAATTTTTTGGTAAAAAGTTTTTATTTCACTCTTTTTAGTTGGTCGATTTTTAATTTACCTAGTTACAAGAGCCTAAATGTCAACTACTTATAATTGTTTACAAAATATTGCTTTTCCCAATGTTGGGCCGTTAATTGTAGAGGAGTTCTCCTGGTACTTCACCATCAGCTTCACTTCACCATATGCATTGTGACAAACATATTGTGCTTAATAACCACATTCAAGTAATCGAAGCGGAACACATGAAATACTTATTATTCCTAATTATATATTCAGTAGTTCCAGTGGCCATCTGTATTCTTCATCATCTGGTCCACTTCACAAAAGGTGCTTTTCGAATGCAACTACACAAGTTACTATAAAAAATACTCAAATCACTATAGGTGTGCCTATAATATTTGAAGAGTTCCCTCGATTTCTCCAGGATCCCATCATCAGATCCTGACTTGGTGACAATGGAACCAACTTCGAAGTATACCCTTTCACATAAAAATAGAATTTTCCAAATCGGTTCAGCCGTCTTCGAGTAATCGGTGATCATACATAAAAAAAATATACGCGTCGACTTGATAACCTCCTCCGTTATTTTTCGTCGGTTGAAAAATGCGATTTGACGCTAATGGCACCTCTGTGGGGTACTGATCTCGGTTTAAGGCTGCGTTTCCACCAGAGATGTGTGATGGAAATGTGTCGTGCGAGGATGTCTAGCTGTGCTGTGAAAATGTGTGGGGGTTTCCCGAAGATGTGTAGCGGAGCTGTGAAAATGCGCATTAATGTGTGGTGCGAGGATGAGCAAACCTCACAACACATCCTTCTCAACACATATTCCTCGTAACACATCCCTCGCAACACATCTCTCGCACACATCCCTCGCACACATCCCTCGCTTGTTTTGTATGCGCAAAAATCTAGCTCCGCTGAGCCGCTTCCACCAGAGCTGTGCTGACCGAAGCGAGGTAAATGAAGCGATTCTATTGGTTCTTTATAAACACATCCCTCGCTACGCATCCTCGCACATCTCTGGTGGAAACGCAGCCTAAAGCGTCCGTTGTGGGGAGAACATCTAGGTTCGGCATGGATCTAACAATATGGAATTTATCAAACGCTTAGCCTTATACTAACTATGTTAGAGTCGGCTTCCAGTCTAACCGAACGAAGCTGAGTAGTGTTCTACATGGAGCGTCTGCCTATCTGACCTCAACAACCCAGTAACTGGGTAACATGATACCCCTTCTGACTACCCGTTACGACTGTCAATGATGTACCAATGACCGCCGAGACCAACGACTTCACGTGCTCTCTGAGGCACGAATGAATTTCGTTATAAGTAAAAATTGGTAAGTTTAAAATTATTTATTTTATTAATAGTTAATTAAAACGGTAAAACACTTTTACATTAATTAACATAGAAATATATATAAGAAAAGAATAATAATAATTGTGATTGATAATTGAAATTATATAAAATAAAATTAACATTAAAATGGAACAGTAGACACACGCATACTTCCTCTCACAGAACACCAGACATGCAAGCATAATTTTACTCCATTCGTCGGCAAACACATCACATTCAGGGTTGGTAGTCAAGAGGGCATTGAGCATCCTTAGAGTGCGACATACTGGGGATTCAGCTCTGGCGACAGTTTTAGAAGTCGGTGGAGCAAACGAATTGTGCAAGCGGTTCTGACGGTGCCCGATCGACTCGACTTCGGGAAGCGTTGAACATTCACCAGTTTGGTTGTTATTGTCTAGCCACGACGTCCTGTGCAGGTACGGTCGCAGCCTGGAATTTTGTGCGGGTCACTAACAATAAAATATTTTATTTTATTTATTTACTAGCTGACCCGCCACGACTTCGTTCGCGTGGTATCCTACCCCTACCCTACCCTACCCCTACCCTAGCCCTACCCTAGCCCTACCCTAGCCCTACCCTAACCCTACCCTACCCCTACCCTACCCCTACCCTAACCCTACCCTACCCCTACCCTACCCCTACCCTACCCCTACCCCTACCCCTACCCTACCCCTACCCTACCCCTACCCTACCCCTACCCTACCCCTACCCTACCCCTACCCTACCCCTACCCTACCCCTACCCTACCCCTACCCTACCCCTACCCTACCCCTACCCTACCCCTACCCTACCCCTACCCTACCCCTACCCTACCCCTACCCTACCCCTACCCTACCCCTACCCTACCCCTTTGTATATGAGAAGCATGTAGGTTCATGTCTGTGGTGTTCATTACTAGCAATCTTGTTGACCCCTCCAACTAAGCTAAATATGCTTGTGTCTGGAGTGGGTTCACGGGAATAGTGTAATGGGTGGGGTTCGAACCCACGATGTCTCGGTCACAAGTCTGGACAGGTCCGCTGAAATTTGCGTGGTTATTTCCTCAAAAGAATACCACAGACATGAACCTACATGCTTCTCATATACAAATACAAATTGTCTGGACTTTAAAAGAGACTTTGACCTCTGAGTTTGTTTCGGTGTTTCTTCTCAGAGTAGTCAGTTAGGAAATACCGGCCTCATCTAGCTAAACTAAACACGCAAAAAAACATGACGTGTAAAAGTGTTATTTATAACCAATTTACAGAATAAATATTTCATTTCATTTCATTTCAAGGCTGACACCTTAATCTAGGCTATTAACTAATATAGATAGGAAATGGCGTACCACATGAATATTGAAAACCACAATAGTCTTTTCGGTAACCTTCGGGAGTGGTCGCTTATGCGCGACAAATAGTTAAAACAATACTGGTGTCAGATTTTTCCGCAACGACTGTCAAAGATTTACAAATAACACACAGAATAAAAGGCTTATCTCATTTCATAGTCTAGTTTTCATAGTCTGTATAAAGCACAGGTCCGTTCCTGCGTGGAGTATTGCAGCCACTTGTGGGATGGCTCTGCAAAGTACCAACTTGCTGCATTGGACTGGCTTATAGGCGACGAGGTGCTGGTGGACAAGCTTTTCTACAGATTGTACTTCGGGGAGTGTGCGCAGGAGCTCCATGACCTGATTCCTCCATCTCCCTTTCACTACCGGTCTACCAGACGCGCGGCTGGGTACCATCCACACTTGGTTGATATACCGTCTTGTCGTACCAAGCGCTTCTCCTCCACATTTATTGTGCGCACAGCCAAGCTGTGGAATTCTCTGCCGGCTTCTGTATTCCCTGCCATGTTATGACCTTTCAGCCTTTAAAGCACGAGTAAATAGGCATCTTCTGGGCTCGCTCGTCCCATCTTAGACCTCATCTATCGCTTACCATCAGGCGAGATCGAGGTCAAGAAGTGTGAAGTGGGCCCATCAGTAATAAAAAAATAAAACCTGGCACCGATTTTGAAAGACGTTGCTTTACCTTCAATATCGGCTGCTATTCACTGCAGGGACAGAATATCAGCGCCAGGTATTTATACCTTGCACATACTGAGCTGGGCACCCATTTTGGTGCTAACGCGCGACACACAGCGCACTCGTCTCTTTTAAATATTTTTCTTTACATCCGTAATGCCGCTTTCTTTCATTATGTTTATTTCCGTTGTATATTTTTTTTGTGCTTCTTTTTTACGTGTTTTATGTAAAATGTATTATGTTTTTTTTTTATTGATCTGAGGCTTGCGTTTGACCACTTTCTCACCTGATGGTAAGTGATGATGTGGTCGAAGATGGAGCACGCTTGCCTACAAGTAACCTATTCACTCTTGACTTAAAGACTCCCAGGTTATAGCGATCAGGAAACACAGACTCCGGCAGGGAATTCCACTCCTTAGCAGTACGCACAATGAAAGTATTCCCGAAACGTTTCGTGCGTATGGGTGGGATGTCCACCATGTACCGATGGCGCATCGCCGTTTGTCTTGTAGTCCGATGATGGAACGGGCTTGGCGGAATTAGATTGTGTAATTCCATCGTACACTCCCCAAAATGTAACCTATTGTGTCAATTGTGTGTATTGTACCAAATAAAAGTTTTATCTATCTTTTATTTAGCCCTAAACTCCTCATTATAGAAAGACATTCTCATTACTAACTTGCGATACCTAAGCATAGCCGGTCGGTCCCAGTCTGGCGTACGATCCAGTCTATTTGTGAACGTCGTGTGTGGTCCGAGCGAGGCGTTTAAATGCGCCGGCGCAGTTAAGGGGCAGTTCTTGGAGAATGCAGGAAGTTGGGAGGGAATGTTTATGATGAATGGTTCGGTTGCAAATTAAGGAACAAATGTTTGACTTCATTTGTATATTAAAATAGTATGTTTTGGTGATAGTTGACATACTTGGTTGTTGTAGCCTTGTATTAAACGAATTTTTTAAGGCTCCAAAGAAAAATAAGAAGCATGATATTGTTGTAAAAAAGAATTTTCGAGCGCTGTATTCGATTTTATAGGAAGGGGAAGAAGCTGCCAAACAGTTAAATCCTGTTATATATAAAATCTCGTGCCACAGTCTTTTTTTATCGATACTCTCCGGAACGGTTTCACCAAATTTTATGTTTTTTTAATTTTTGTTTTGGTATTTTTGAAATTTTTTGAAAAGTCTGAGAATAGGGCGTAGGATATTTTTGTCACTAAATACAATAAACATGACAAAACAACGTTGCCGGACTTTTTGGTACAAGTCGGATCAATGGCTTTTAAGTTTTTCTTATCTGGAAAACTTATTTAGCAAAAAAACATGTTTTGAAAACAATAATTCTTCATAAGGATCTCGTGTCCACAAAATAACAACCGTACGGATTGATTCAGACCAGGACCAAAATCAACAGTGGCGCCCTCTAGAAGAACGAAACCTGGAAATTCAACTTCTTCAAAACAATCAGAAAATAACAGTGGAAGAGTGAGAAAAAGGCATAATTTCCACTGCATTATGACAGCCGGGACTCGTTATTTCAGGTCCAAGACCCATATAAAATAAAAATACAAATTCAATCAATTGCTCGGCTTCTTAGTTTGAAATACAAATTGAAAAATTACATTAAATGTCAATTTCATTAATGTAAAAATAAAATGTAAAAGAGGACCTCGAGGCTAAATAATAATAGCCGCACAAATTTACCTTCTAGCTTAAGCTCCACTTACCTAGGTCGAACCGTGGATTGGTGGTCGAGATTTCATTGCGCTTCGGAAAGCATATTAACCGTTGTTGCTGCACCTGATCTGTCTCCGGTCGTGCCGGATCACCGTCCCGTCGGACAATGAGAGTAAAGCAACAGAGAATGCATCTGTACCTGCACATACTTGTGCACTATAATATCTCCTGCGCAGACGGCTAATCTGCGCAGGTACGTATTAAAGTCCCGAAATTTCATAATAACAATTTCATAATAACTATGACTGAAATACCGACGTCCAAAAAAAAACAAATTTCGAAATACCGAAAGTTTTAAATGCCGATAGCCGTTACATCGAAACATAAAATACCGATTTCCAAATGCCCGAAAGGATGAAACCCCGAATGGACGAAATCCCGAATGGACAAAACACCGATGGATGAAATCTGATGGATTGTTCGATGGATGGATGAAATATCGAAGTACAGAGTATCGAATGTCTTAGGTTAGGTTTGAACAGTGTAAATTAACGTCCCCTCTATTGTTGGTGAATCATTTGGTTTGGATGAGGTCAAACGCCACCAAATTGTCGGCTCTTGAAATCGGCTGCCCCGCGCAGCATCCGCTCAAGAGTTTAAAGGAACCTAACCAAACCGAACCTCGGGGTGCCCCTGACGTCGGACCCGAAGATCTATATCCCTATACAACGTGTAATTTAAAGGGTATATACATACCAAGTGCACAGCTTCTTTGGATGATAACAAACGATATGGCAAGGGTTTTGCAATCCTATGTCTACATGTGTGGAACTTATTAGAAATTTCAATACATTGATACCAGAGACCGAATTTTTCAAATCAAGAAGAACGAAGAGAATTATCGTGTTATTGGCTAGTGACGTGGAAAGTGATGACCCTCATAGTGATGTGACACGTTTGTTATTATTGGTATTCAAGAAACATATGAAACCGATAATTTGGGGTCAATTCTGTGAGTCGCTTATTTTGAGTTGAAACTTTGCATAGAGACTCCATACCAGATGTTGTCTTCAGTCCTTTTGGATAGATATGGGGTTTCCGTTACACGTTGTATAGATCTTCGGGATATGGATTTTCGGGATTTTAACGTTTCAGGCAAATTAACTTTCGGGATTGAGAACTTCGGCCAAACAATCATTCGGCGTTTAATTTTTCGGGATTTCAAAATACGGATAGGTATTTTTAAATACGGTCTTGTAATTTGTCTTTTATTTTTTTAATTTTCTTTTTTAACCAATCTGCGCTGAGATTGGCCACCGTGGCCGAAATTGGTCAGGAGGACTATTATTATTACGAAGGTACTACCCATTGTTTGCATAAGAATTATTTGTTTGTTGAAGTGTCAATAGCCTAATGGCTAAGGTGTCGGACTTGTGATAAAGAGTTCGCGGGTTCTAATCCCACCCATAACAGTATTACCGTGAACCCAATCCAGACACAAACATAATTAGCTGAGTTGGAGGGGTTAACAGGATTGCCAGTAATGTGAATTCTACCCACATTGCTAGTAAGTAAACCTTTAAAAATATACTACTTTATTGTACGATTAGACGCCAGCACATGAAGCTACCCAAAACTGTCAAATTTTCACAATCAACCTTGAACCTAATTTATTTTACAATAAAGTCGAAAATCGATTAAATAAATTTGACAGATTATTGTAGCTTGATGTCCTGGCTTCTGTACACCTTACAATATTTCTATAGATACAAAATGTAAAACTAGTGTAAAATCTTAAATTATTGTGAATGAGTAAGCGTCACAGGGTAAATTAAGTCTTACTTCTTACTATCTTCTTATCTTACTTCTTACTATCTTATCTTACTTCTTATCTTACTTCTTACTATTAATTAATTAATATTATAAATGAGAAAGTTTGTGAGGATGGATGGATGTTTGTTACTCTTTCACGTAAAAACTACTGAACGGATTTGAATGAAATTTGGTAAGTAGATAGATGACATTCTGGAATAACACATAGGCTACTTTTTATCTCGAAATTACCACGGAACGGGATTTGCGCGGGAAAACCTTCCTACGCGTACGAAGTCGCGGGTAGAAGCTAGTCCTACATAATTCTGAGTGGTCGTCTCCTTAACAGCCAGTGGCGGGGCATGCGCGAGCGCAAACAGTTCGTATCGTGTTCGCTGCTACCTAGCATAACTTACTTATACACTTGACATTAAATGAATGAACGATAATGATTAATGATATAAATCGTTCAAATTTTTATGAATAACACTTTTATTCGACCATTTTGGGTTTATTGGTTCAAGACAATAGTGTAATGGAAGAGGTCGTGGATCCGATCCCCAAATATTACAGTATTGCCGTGAATCCATTCAAGACACAAGCATACTTTGAGTGGAGCAACGTTATAATACGCAAAAATTCATAAACGCTATTTGACACAACGTTTAATCACGTCAGCAACAGCTATGTCTTTCTTTATAGAACGTGTATAAACGGCTGCGGTTTATACCAATTTCATCAAGCTAAGTCATCGCGCCGCGCCGTATCACCTAAATTTTTTGGACTGCTAGCGCCACTCCACGTTTGTTTTTTTGTACAATTTATAAGCCTACTCACACACACATATATTCTAATTACAATCGCAAGGTCATATAATACGTCCTTCGGCTAAGGACGTCAACGTGGTTAGATGCTGTTCTTTATTTATACGTGGATTGCATAAGGCATAATATGGATAAAATTCGACGTGTAGTTAACGGTTGTTCACGTTTCGAATTACCTTTACTTTTATTGAAAGCAGAACGTCAAGAAACGTCATTTATTTTTAACCGACTTCAAAAAAAGGAGGTTTACAATTCGTCTTGAACTTTTTTTTTTTAAATGTATGTTACCTCATAACTCGACGGCTGGACCGATATGAAAAATTCTTTTTGCGTTTGAATGGGTATAGTTTCTAGTTGGTCCCATTGTTACGAAATCAGGATCTGATGATGGGATCCTGGAGAAATCGAGGGAACTCTTCAAATATTATAGGCACACCTATAGTGTTTTGGGTATTTCTTATAGTACCTTGAGCAGTTGCTTCCGAAAAGTACCATTTGGGGAAGTTGAACTGATGATGAAGACCACAGATGGCCACTCAAACTCCTCAATAATAAGTATTTCGTGGATTGCGATTCGATTACTTGAGTACAGATGTTAAACACTTTATGCTCGTCACAATACATATGGTGATGTAGAGCTGATGGTCAAATACCAGGAGAACTCCTCAAAAATTAACGGCTATGCACAGGGAAAAGCAATATTTTGTAAAAGGTGTTAAGTTGTTGACATTATGGCTTTTGTAACTAGATAAATTACAAACAAAACCAATAAAAAGCGTGAAAAAAAATTTTTTGCAAAAAATAGAACCGACTTCCATATCAAAACACTACAAAGCCAAAAATAACTTTAATTTCGGAAGGCGGTGTGAAAAAAAAAAGGAAAATCCAAAACCAATAACACCGACTACCGAAATTAAAGTTATTTTTGGCTTTGTAGTGTTTTGATATGGAAGTCGGTTCTATTTTTTGCTAAAAATTTTTTTGTATGAAAAAATAGTGCGCCGCGCAGCAAACATTTAAATACCCCGATGCTCAGCTGAAAGTGTTAATTGGAGGGGTTAACAAGATTGCCAGTAATGTGAATTATACGCAAAATGCTAGTTCTCTTAAAAAAAAAAACCGTCACTATTATTGGTTAGACTTTTCCCAACTACATACTGGCCATCCAGTCTAACCGGATCCAGCTGAGTCTTACTGTTTTACATGGAGCGACTGCCTATCTGACCTCCACAACCCAGTAACTGGGTAACACGATACCCAGCAGGACTGGTATCGATTTCCTGGCTTCTTGTAACGACTGTCAAATACATACAAATGACAGCCGGGACCAAGCAACGGCTTAACACGCTTCCCGAGACGATGTTAAGACATTCACCCATCTAGAAACTGACCTTGGCAAGGGTTGCTTAACCTTGAAGATTGACCTGTGCAGCTGTTATTATTTTGCCACGCGCTCCTTATTTTTTCACGTCCATTTTTTTTCCATATTACTAACTAAATGTACTTCGGGGAGTGTGCGCAGGAGCTCCATGACCTGATCCCTCCATCTCCCTTTCACTACCGGAATACCAGACGCACTGCTGAGTGCCAACACTTGGTTGATATATCGTCTTGTCGTACCAAGCGCTTTTCTTCCACATTTATTGTACTTACAGCCAAGCTGTGGAACTCTCTGCCGGCTTCTGTGTTCTCTGCCTCTTATGACCTTTCAGCCTTTAATAAATCGTAGACCTCATCTATCGCTTACCATCGGGCGAGATTGAAAAATCATGATTAAAAAAAATACCTTTTAAAGTGCGTACAATCCGTACTAATCAAATCATATGAGGACTATGAAGGTTTAATGCCTGGGGTGTTCTTTTGAGGAACGAACAATATAGATTTGAGTGGACCTATCCAAACAGTACAAGTATATCGTCAGTTATCGCAAAGTCCAACTTAAAGCTTTGAAGAGTCAAACTGGTGCCAATAGACTTAGAGGATTATGTTCAAATATTAGAGATAGATATTTTATACATGTAAATAAAATTTAAGTATCTGTTTGTGATTTTTATTAACTCAAACTATTTTCAATTTTTGTTGGGTCGTCTATCTCTCTCGGGGAAGCGCAAGATTGTTCGCGATAAAGGACTACTGTGGACGCCCTCTGCCCCATCTAGGAGACATAGGATAAGTGAAGTCTATCTCTCTTTTTGTTTGTCCGGGCTAATCTCTGGAACCGCTGAACCGATTTGAATGGGGTAATCTCCTAATAAACATAACAAGGTATCTCAATTTGAATGTAATAACTTGGAGTACTTGGAGAAAAACTAGAAATGCATAATGGAATCAGGCGTTAGTTTGCTGAAATCCATACTATACTAAAACTTAAGAAAAATATCTAGTGTTAAATCCGCCAAGAACTAGAATTTCAATTTAGCATGCAGTATGCAGCACCACCCTCCCACCCGCACATGTAGAAGGGATGCACGACATGCAAATAAACCATACTCGACACGTGTTTCGCCGTCCACAGAACATCTTCAGGAAATGCTGACACTCTGTTGTTCGCGGCGCAGCAGTCGCCGAGTCTGAAAATCTAGTTCTTGGCGGAACTAATACTAGATTTTTGTCTAAAGTATAAGTTTGAAAGCTAGAAATCGTTCTGCTTAGCGTACGGAGTTTGGTACCATAATCTGATAATAGATGGCGTTGTCTGTGCGCTTCGCAAGATTATACTGCTAAAAGCTTGTCTACTGAGACTTTTTACTTGTATTTTCAACTTTAATTGCATACTTTATTTAACAATCAATTAATCTTACAAAGAAAAGTGGAGCTCGTGGCTAAATAATAACAGCCGCAAGGGTCCATCTTCGGACTTTTAAATTGGGAATTCAATTTGACATTTAATTTGTATTTAATTTGATAATTTGACATCTTTATTATATTAATGAAATTGACATTTAATGTAAATTTTTCACTTTGTATTTAAAACTAGGAAGCCGAGCAATTGATTGAATTTGTATTTTATATGGGTCTTGGACCTGAAATAATGGAACGCTTGCTGAGGTCGGCCTGTGGTTGGATGCAGTGCCTCGAAAAGCACGATACCTAAGCTGTTGGTCCCGGCTATCATGTGTACATCTTTGACAGTCGTTATGGGTAATCTGGTACCAGAAAATCTGACACGGTTCTTGTGGGGGGAGGGGGTATCGTGTTACCCAGTTACTGGGTTGTGGAGGTCAGATGGGCAGTCGCTACATGTAAAACACTAGTGCTCCTCTGCATCTAGTTATACGGGAAGCCGAACGCAACATACTTTAAAAAAATTGGCCAAGTGGGAGTCAGACTCGCCCATGAAGGATTCCGTAGTAACTACACAAATTAACTTTGCTTTTTTTTTTATAGTGTTTATATGAATTACAAAGTAATATTTACGGTTTTAGAAAATATGCTATATCTCAAAAACTGCTGACTCGATCTCGTTCAAACCAGTTTTCGTTGAAAGTTTACATTAAGATCTACAGTAAGTGTTTTTTTTTCAGAATTTTTACGGTCTGTGGTGGAGAGATTTTTTTTATTGAAAATAGGTTCGCGTTTGACCACTATCTCACCTGATGGCTTACCATCACCACTCGAAGATGGAACACGGTTACCTAAAAGTAACCTATTCACTCTGGACTTAAAGACTCCTAGGTTGTAGCTGTCGGGAAACACAGACTCCGGCAGGGAATTCCACTCCTTAGTCGTACGCACAATGAAGGTATTCCCAAACTCTTCTTTCTTGATTCACTTTATGGGAATGACTATCAACCGGGGCACGTTTCCCATAAATTGATGGTCCTTCCCATAAAGCTAGTTATAACTAGTTTTGTGGATATTATGTACTAACCCTAGCCTAAGCAAACACATGCAACATGTGCCTTATACTAATACATCTATGGATTTTTAATCTGAATTTGAATTTACTCAATAGAATAAATTCAAATTGAAATTCTATAATAATAATTATAGAAGTTAGAGGGGGGACACATTTTTCCACTTTGGAAGCATAAATCGTTTAAAGGATTGACTTTATGAAAACGTGATTTCAGAAACCTCAATGTCATTTTTAAATACCTTTCTATAGATAACACATACGCATAGGTTTCATGAAAAAAAAAAAATATTTTCTGTTTCAGTTCCATGTACGGAGAACCCTTTTACGGAGATTTATAATATTTTTTTTGTTTCCTAAAATCGGAAAGCAGTTTACAGAATATATCTACTTACCAAGTTTCACATAGTTAAATAGTTCTTAATAGTTTTGGAATAAAATGGCTGTGATATACAGACGGACGGACAGACAGACAGACAGACTGACAGACTCCTCCTCCCGCTGTATCCGAAACAGGTACCTCCCGAAACAGTGATGTCCGGTTAGCACCTGCGTCAGGCGAAAGGTGAGGACGCCGTGTCGTCTCTCAAGCCACTCCTCAAAGAGGGGACTTACCGCCGCGATTGCGGCGTGCAACCGCTTGGCAAGGCTGGTGTCAAATTTTCTGGTTTCTCACCACTTGTAATGAATGTGAAAGATGCACAAAATCATAAATGCTAAGCCTTTTCCTAACAATGTTGGGATTGGCTTCAGTCTAACGGGATCCAGCTGAATACTTACTGGTGTTTTACAAGGACTTCTACAAATATTTTAAAACTAAGGTACCTATTACTAATTACTTTATAATTAAATTCTGGCGTTTTAGCGAGACGGATAAACAGCAATTGATTTTTATATTAGCTTGTTACTAACTATTACAAAAGGTTGAAATACGGCGCAATAATTCAAAAACATTGGTAGGTATTACATCAAGAGGGCTAAGTACAATTCGCGGAACAGCAAGTTAACAATGTATAGAGCAAATATAAACAACACGTTAGGAAATTGCAGGTAAATTGAAGACCGCTAACTTGATAATACCAGTGTAATCATAGCGGAATATTTAGTTAGGATATTATGCGGTGACTTGGGTTTTTGCCGCGGAGACGGGCGTTCTATATTCATTTTACTGACTTTTTTTCCGTGTGGTAAAATTATCAAATGACTCGTCTTGCTGTGAGTGGAGTGGAGGGGAGTGTCGGACTTCTACTGACTAAAAACCCACCCTGTTACTTTAGTTGCCCTTGTGATCCGGGGCTGCGGTATCTTGTTAGAACATTCCCGCAACTCTGGCAGGGAATGGCCATGTCAGGCCCCGTCAATGCTTCTGACTGCTTTTTGAGGCGAGCGTGGAACACGATGCGCTTTCGACCCGGGCCTGGACGGTGAGCGACCCCTGCTCACCGTCCACAAGCCGGCGGCTACGGTGGCCGGAGATCGGCTCACGATCCTCGACGCCCGGGTTGAGGTGATAGTGACGCAACAGTCACGGTGACAAAAGTCACTAGTGCGCGCTATCTTTTATACATAGGTACCCAGTGAACAGAATAGTGAGAAAATGGAATGTGGATACAATTCACATTACTAGCAATCTTATTAACCCCTCCAACTAAGCTAAATATGCTTGTGTCTGGAGTGAGTTCACGGCAATAGTGTAATGAGGTCAGGTTCGAACTCGCGATCTCTCAATCACAAGGCCGATTTAAGTACCATATCCATTAGGTTATTGACGCTTAATTTATTAATAAGAAGGATCTATAAACTAACAATCGTACAGTCCTTCAGTATACAAATTATTGTCATGATTTCTGAAGAAAGTCAAGAAAATGAAGGCTAAGAAATAAACATGTATTAAAACACGTAGACGCGACAGTGGTACAAACGGTGTCCTGTAAATTCATTTTCAGACATTCATCAGACACCATCTATGTATTATATTTTTAGTTAAGTAATACCACCATACAACAATTGTTTCTAGTCTTGGTAGTGTTTACTGCTTAAGATTGTACATCTAGTTTAAATGTTATGTGTTGTATTTTAATTAAGCATTTATGTAACAATTGTTGATAAACCAAAAAAAAAAAACATACAGCTGAACGGTTGAGAATAAAATTTGGGATTGTTGATAGCTGAAATCCTGCAATTACATAGTGCTACTTTTAAGCCCGGAATTTTCACAGGATCAGGATTTACGCGGAAAAATCGCGCAGGAACAACAGTATACCTAACTAAATGAGAAAATAATTTATTGAACATCGCTTCTACTTAAACAATAGGTACTAATCATGCCAAACATAAGTAAACCTGTCGTGTCTACACAAATTTTCAAGTTAAGACACCGAACAAACAATATTTCGCATTCACATATTGTGACAACGGCCAGGCATCGAACCTACATAAATAATAAAGTTGTATTGACGTAGCCACTGCACTAGGGTGACCTTAAAGCAGGGAAGCTCACACTTTTGTCGGACACCAGAATATTTAATTTAATAAAAATTATAACATCAATGCTTTTTTCTCTTATTTCCGGAGTCAAATCATCAAATAACTCCTCCCGCCCTTGGTAGAGCAGAAAGGAGTTTTTTTTTAATTGATAATAGGATCGCGTTTGACCACCATCTCACCTGATGGTAAGTGATGATGTGGTCGAAGATGGAGCACGCTTACCTAAAAGTAACCTATTCACTTTAAGTCATTTTCTATTACTAAGTTATAGCTATCGGGAAACACAGACTCCGGCAGGAAATTCCACTCCTTAGTCGTATGCACAATGAAGGTATTCCCAAAGCGTTTAGTGCGTATAGGTGGGATGTCCACCATGTAACGATGGCGCAACGCAGTTTGTCTTGTAGTCCGATGATGGAACGGGCTTGATGGGATTAGATTGTTTGATTCCATCGCACACTCCCCGAAATGTAACCGATAGAAAACCGATAGACTAGCAACTCGTCGCCGATGTTCAAGGCGCTGGAGCTTTGATTCGACGAGTGTATCGTTGCCAATGAGTCTTTTGGCTCCTTTTCTCAATTAACTCAAGCGCATCTAGTTGGTACTTGGCAGATCCATCCCAAAGATGAGAGCAGTACTCCATACATGACCGAACCTGGGCTTGATAGAGATTGAGCAGCTGTTCGGGTGTGAAGTACCGTCTCACCTTTGCTAGGATACCAAACTTTTTTGAAGCTAGTTGAGCCTTAGCCTCAATAAACGGGTGTTACAATTCTACTGACTAAAAACCCGCCCTGTTCCTTTAATAGCCCTTGCCTTCAGGGGCCGTGATGTCTCGTTAGAACATTCTAGCAACTAAAACAGGCAATGGCCCTGTCAATGCTGCTGACTGCTCTTTGAGTTGCTCGTGGAACACTCGGCTGTGTCTCGCCGGGCCTGGTCTCTTTGGTTGCTGCTCGCCGTCCGCAAACCCGCGAACCTACGGCGGTGACTGGAGATCGTGCAAAATCTAAGCACGCGATCCTTGATGCTCGGGGCGTCTCCCGCTACGACTGAGGCGTATGGAAGAGATTTGAAGAAACCATGACCAGCTACAAGATTTCCGATGAAACAAAACTCAAAAACAAAACGGTTAAAAAGTTTATACATATATGCTGAAAATTTACTGTAGAGAGGCAAAACGCGTATTTACTATAGGTTTGGGTTGCATATTGCATCACCTTAAATGTTTCGCCATAGAAATGAAAATACATATAAAAATGTTTATCCTGAAATGAAAGGCCATGTCTCCTGTATTACAGTTATATTATTTTAACTAGCACAAGATACTAAGTGAACATCTCCATTTCTAATAAACTATATTAAATTATTGATTGTATTTCTCAAACTAGTGGAAAAAAGATAGTATTATGCATTTTTGGAACAATAAATAAAATAAAATGAAACGTTAGTTTTCCAAATCGTTGCCAAACTCTGAATAAGGTCATTTTTCAGTCGAACAGAAACTTTCGACCCAAAAAGCTTTCTGACTGGTACAAAGTCTTCGCCAGTTTAACACCCCTGCTATATAGGGTGGGCTTGTATTGGACACGATTCAACAAATTTATTATTCAGAGAGTGTCTTGCTTACCCTTTTATTTGCTTTGGGAAAGTGAAAGGTGAACGGATTACTATTGAGTTTAAGTTAAAAGAAAATTAGTTTCAACATTAATAAGGTTGTTAATCAAATTGCAGTAATTACGTGGCTATATTGTTATTTTTTTATTGATAATAGACTTGCGTTTGACCACCATCTCACCTGATGGTAAGTGATGATGTGGTCGAAGATGGAGGACGCTTACCTAAAGTAACCTATTCACTCTTGACTAAAAGACCCCTAGGTTGTAGCTATCAGGAAACATAGACTCCGGCAGGGAATATATATATTAGGGAAATATTATGTGAAACTTAGCTGTATGATCCACACAAATCTGTGTGATCAATTCTTCAAAAGTACTGCTCCCGTCTCTGGGACGGTTCTGCCAAATATCAGCTTGATGCACTTGAGTCTATCGAGAAGCGAGAAGAGGCCTATTGGCTACAAGAGACAAGTCCAGACAAAGCTCCAGAGCCTTAAACATCGGCTACGTTTTGCAATATGATTCTATATGATGTCAACTAACTTAGCCCTGCCCACTTTAATTAAAGTTTTGAAAGTCCTTCCAAAGGTTGTCTGGAAGATATCGCTTTTAGCGATAAGACCGCCATTGTAACCATAGAATTAAGAAATAATGTTAAATAGGTGTGTTTAAATTTTGGTGTACAATAAAGTATATTCTATCTATCTATCTACTTACCAAATTTCATTCAAATCCGTTCAGTAGTTTTTGCGTGAATAAGTAACATACATCTATTCATCCATCTTCGTGAACTTTCGCATTTATAATATTAGTAGGATAAGACTTATTTCTTTCTTTACTGGATAAAACATACGTCTTACAAAACTCTTGGTCACCGCACACAAAATGATACGTTACATCGCCATATTCTTAGTGCTTGCAATTACACGTTGATTACTGCAAATAGCCGCGTTTTGTTTAACCAGCGGTTATACGCTAAATGTATGGCATTTGTAAGTTTGCAGTTTGTTGGTTTAAAGCAGCATATAATTATGTATGTACGTTTTACTGTGTTGTAGGTCCTGAAAAGGAACCTATTTGAATACTATAATTGCGTAATTTTAATTTATTTCTTTTTCTTAAAAAATTAAACAATTCAAGAAATATTTTGATCTCTGAAAAAAATATTCACACCTTTTCATAACGTCAATATTAAGTATTGTGTAAATCACATTATAATATTAAAAAAAAAATGTTCGTTAAAGTTTGCTGGTTAGTGTACAACCAAACTTTGAATAAATAATGTTTATTAGTTTTTAACATAAATTTTTAACACTTTATAGACTTAAATAAAAACCCTAAACTACATATATACATCTAAAAATAAACTAAAATATGGCATCCAGAAATTCGTGCGCATCGCTGTCCACTGGTAATGTGCCCAAAAGACTGGCGGCATTGCCACGTTGTATGGCAATGCTTAACCTCTGTCCAAGGTAAAAGCCAGCCTTTGGGTCACGCGAAGTGTCAACTAGGCGTTTGGATAGATCTTTAAATAATCTGTGAGCACTCGGACCCCACGACCCCAAGGTTTCAACCCCAAACGGCTCGAAAATATAACTACCAACAAGGTTATTATATTTCCGCCGCTTGAGGTTTTCAGCAGCCGCAGCGGCAGCGCCAGCACAGCAAGACGAGCTAGGAAGATGGGATGGCGCAAGAGTATCGACACAAGTTGCGTCCCACACTAAAGGCCTACCCATCTTCCAAGGAAATAAAGACATGCCGTCCGGTCTTTTGCCATCGTCGCGTGCCAGGCCATTGGGTTCTAATACAGCTGGAACGCCGACAGTGACAAGAGCTCGTCGGATAATGTCGTTAATATTCGCGTGCCGTGCTATGCGACCCGCACTGCGGCCGCATGAAAGGCCGTGGTGACCGAGGCTGTTGACAACTTCGCCGCAATGGCAGCGATGAGCAGAACAACAGGGAGCACCTAATCGAAGGGAAGCAGCGAGGCGGAATGTAGTATCATCGAACAAGGTGCCTATGTTCGATGACGGTAGTGCGTGAAGCCAGAGACCCGACTCCCATTCACCCACAGCCAGCAGGCGCGCACGCTCTGCAGCCGAAGCAGATGTGGCAATAAGGTCACTCTGAACTGCTCTACAGAGCGGCTCATCCCACCGCCTCTGAGATGATGGATTGTCGGGTGGATTTAGGTTCGGGCAAGCGAGTTTCCAGGTATCTATAGCCTCGGTGAAGAACGGCACATTGAAATCAACCAGTGACGGAGCTAGGATATTCCTGATTAATTTCTCAGTGCCGTGTACCGAGGACATAAAAGCCGGTAGACTGATACTACTTGTGCCCAAGCTCGGTCATACAAAGCCACATTTAAAATTCCTGTCAGAGTTTGGCGAATAATTTGGTCCATTTTTTCCAAAAGGTGAGGATGATGCCATAGATGTGAAGAACGAAGAAAGTACATTAATTTAGGTCCAAAACAACAGTAACGAATTAAGGTGATGGCCGAATGCATATTAATTTGGTATAATCTGTCCGAGATGTCATTAAAATTTTGTATTTTTTCCTTGACAAAATCGGGAAAGGAATTCTCATAAATTGGAGACCCAAGAAGACGAAGAGAACTTTTTTCCACAATTTGGATATCTGGGGCTATTGCGTTGAATTTTGAAAGTGTCAGTTGTCTGTCATCATCATAATGTTTATTAAACAAACCCATTAAGTTTTTATTATATTATTTTGTGGATAAAGGTGCAGGTTACCTAAATGTTGTATAATCTATCTGTATTAGTCGTAATTGTTTGTTATTCTGAAGATATAAAAAATCCTTGTCTGTATCGTTTTTAGCATTAAAACCACCTACTCTTACACTCTTTTATTTTTAAGCCTTTTTAGGGTTCCGTAGCCAAATGTCAAAAAACGGAACCCTTATAGTTTCGTCATGTCTGTCTGTAGGTCTGTCTGTCTGTCTGTCCGCCCGTCCGTCCGTATGTCACAGCTATTTTATTCCGAAACTATTAGGACTATACATGTGAAACTTGGTAGGTCGATGTATTCTGTGAACCGCTTTCCGATTTTAAGAAAAAAATTAAAAAATATGTAAAATAAAGGGAATATATACACGGAAGAACATACATGGAACTAAAACTGAATTATTTTTTTCCTGAAACCTATGCGTGTGTGGTAACTATAGACAGGTCTTTACAAATGACATTGAGGTTTCTACAAGCACTTTTTCATAAAATTAATCGTTTAAAAGATATACGCTACCAAAATGGTAAAATGTGAATAATAATGGAGAGAAAAATCTAAAAATAATATATGTCTTAGAAAATATGCTATATATCTCAAAAACTGCTGACCCGATATCATTCAAACCAATTTTTATTGAATATAAACTTTCAACCAAAATTGGTTTGAATGATATCGGGTCAGCAGTTTTTGAGATATGGCATATTTTCTAAAACCGAAAATATAACTTTCTAATTCATGCAAACACTATGAAAAACAAAGTTATTTGGCGTAGTTGGAAAAAAATGTAAATAAGCTAGTTTTAAGAAATTTGTGAGATTTTTCAGATTACATTAAGTACTCAAAAAGTGTATGAATGAGGAGAAAATTATTTACTCCCACATTATGTACCTTAGAGATAGATATCCATGAAAGTTAAATCGGTTTAACGGACTAAGCAAACTTTATGAGTCGTAATATACAATGTTTAATTTAAAGGGTTTATACATACCAAGTGCATGGCTTCCTTAGATGATAACAAACGATATGACAAGGGTTTTGTAATCCGAAGTCTACGTGTGTAGAACTTATTACAAATACCAATACACTGATACCAGAGACCGAATTTTTCAAATTAAGAAGAATGAAGAGAATTAGCGTGTTATTAGCAAGTGACGTGGAAAGTTATTAACCCTCGTAGTGCTGTGACACGTTTGTTATGATTAGTATTCAAGAAATATATGAAACCAATAATTTGGTGTCAATTTTTTGAGTCAGTTATTTTGTGCTGAAAATGTGCATAGAGACTCCATACCAGATGTTGTCTTCAGCCCTTTTGGATAGATATGGGGTTTCCGTTACACGTTGTATATCATAATAAGCCTTTATCATTCCCACAGCTGGGACAAAAGCCTCTGTATGTGATGGAATGGGTGAGTGCGGTTTGCCGTTTGGTGGATGTCAAATCTCTTCAAATTTTCGTTCCTAGAACTTTCTTCACGATGTCGAGTCTGTTTTTATTCACCTATTTAAGAGCTGTTGTGATGATGAAAATTACACAAAGTTCTGTGCCTGCCTGGGTTCGAACCCACGACTTACCCGTAAGTCATGTCTATAACAAAAAAACTGCTAAATCGCCTTTCAACTCCGACATTTACAACAAACTACTTATCTAAATAAATTCTCGCCTATCTTAAATACGCCATCATCACTTACCATCAACAACAAACGTGTGAACACCATTCCAATCTTCACACATGATCTGTCAGTTTTGACAGACATACGAACAAACGTCAAATTAGAAAAAGAAAACATTCACGCGCTCATCGAACTGTCAAACTTGTCACTTATGATGGAAAAGAGATGGAGATATGACTCTTGTATAGCGCTATCTCGCTCTGTTGTCTGAAGAAATTTTAATGTTCGTAGGCTTGTGATCTTTGACCTCATAATTACGCTTTATTATTAGTTGTTAGTAGATAATTGTTTGTGTTATGTATTGGGGTTATGGTTTTCTTATTTGGCTCACTGCCTTGATGGTTTAATGGCCGTGTTCACGACCGTTTAGGCTGGGATAAGTAGCTAAATCATCGTGAGGCATATTATATAGGTAATTCGTTTCTCAATTAGAAATATAAAATAATAAAAGATTTCTAGTATTAAAAAAAAATATAGTTAAAAAAGATATGTGGAAAAGATCAGAAATACATAATAATAGGGTAGTTTCCTGTGTTACAAAATCATTATTTTATTTAGTCCATTAGGTAGATTTTCAAAAAAAAAAATTTTTCTGACGTCATACCTTGCTAAGAATTATACCGAGGTGTGACGTCACGCGAAATTTCAATTCACTGTATCTTCTTAATTTTTACATTCCGTGAAAAATACGTGTCCAATGTTTTTTGTTAAACTACATGACGGACTAAATAAAATATTTTAGGAAACTACCCTATTGTATGCATTGCTTTATATTTAGAAAAATCTCAGCAAACGTCCGAAGTTTGGATAGGTAACCAATTAATGGCCATCATAGCATTTCTGCATCCTATGCCTTTCTTCTCACTGTAAATATTACTCGCCCATTTTTTAATATTATTTTGTTATACATTTTTACTAGAAGACATTTTGGATTCTGTTAAATAAATTAGTTATATGACCGTTACAATCTTAATTATTGTCTTAATCATCATTTTGGTAAAAGGAAAAAAACGAAAATTGTTTGAACCAAAAATAAAATAAAGCAATAAAGAATTGAGAATTGAATTGAATTAAAAAAACCAAGAATCATAAAGCAATAGAGTATTCATCTAAACATGGCGTCCACAACAGTTGTCAAATTTCCCGCGCGCGGGTTTAGGCAGCTATTTTGGAGCCAGTGGGTTTTCTGTAAATATTAATACATTAATATTGTAAGCAAATGGTTAGAGGGTTTGGCCACGCTTGCGATTAGTCGCGGTTGCGTTTGTTAGTGAAAATTGGGGTTAATTTAAATTTGGATTGATAAAAGTTTTTTATAGAAGATGGTTAAAGATATAGTAGAAACTGTATGCTTTGTTTCTTATTTTTTAAACTTTATGCAACACAAAAATGTACAACATTGGACTTAATGCCTTAGGTATACTCTACCGTCAACTATGACTTCTTGAGATTATTTCCTGATTTCTTGAGATAAGATTTAATCAGCTCCAAGATGCAAACTGAATTAAGAAGTTAAGCAAAAGGAACACAATTAGGGTTCTGCCTCGTAGTTGTAGACCCCCTGACCGCCCACTAAGATACTTCAAGTAGGACGGTGACGGAGAGTTACTAATTAAACCATAGTACTACGCCACTATTTTTAATTTGTCGGTCTATCAGAAGGCCTGAAAATCAATCAATCAATCTCCTGGCTCATTTCCTATTCGGGATCGACCCTCCTGATATATTTACGCCATTTCTGGCGATTTTGTGTCATATCTACAGTTAAATCTAGGGTTTTAAGGTAGTTAAGTATTGTCTAAATCCAGGTAGTTGGGGGGCGACCTCTGCCGCGTACTCCTTCTATATTCATCACCCGCCTTGTCATGTGCTCATTTTGTTTAAAAGAAATAATAATTCTAAAAGACGCAAAGGCACCGCGACGTAAACAGCCCTAAGACTGCTAAATGTGAAACGTCATAACTCCTTAACAAAACCAATTCATTATTCATTAAATTTTGTGCCTTATTTTCAACATCATTCCGAATAGTAAAACTGAGTAACTGAAATATCATACATTGTTTACGTGTTTAACAAAAATATGCTTTATGTCTGTGAAATAAAAATGGTTTTAGTTTGTAGTCAGACGTGTTGTAAAATCTTTTAGTTTCATGTAAGATTTTCGCGTGAGGATTTCATTGTAAGCTTTCCTTACTTCGAGCTTGTTAAGGCACGCAGAGGTGAATTTGGGATTTTTAAGTAGAATATAAGATATAAGCAATATTGTTAAATAGGTGTGTTTAAATTTTGGTGTACAATGAAGTATATCTATCTATCAGATATCAAGGGAAAATAATTATGTTCAATCAGTTAGGACACACAAACACCAAGATGTGAAATCTAAATATTTTCACGGCTTAATTGCCGAATATAGTGAAATTCTACCGAAATCATGTTTTTTTTTCTTTTGCGGCATCTCGCAGGTCAACCTCTGAGGTTTGGTGGCTTAACCAGACTTGCCTTACTACCTTAACCCTTTGACCACCACGGGTCGCGCAGCGAAGGTGCACGCCAAGCCATTTTTGAACTGTTCCTATTAACATTTTTTCCTATTTTAAATAATAGGAAAAAGAAACACAGAAAACTTAATTTAAAATGTCGTTTTCTTGTCGGCTGTAGACGACGGTGACGTGTTTGGCACGTTTTCATTTGTCGGCTATAGCCGACCGTGGCGTTCAAAAGGTTAATTAATGACTAGCAGTCGCACGGGACTTTGGTCCCGTGGACCATGTCGCGAAAAAAACATAACTTCCTTGTTTTGCAGTCGGGTGAAAAGTACTCTATAACCTTCAAGCATAATTATTTATTATTCTGCAAGTTTCAAAATATTTTCATACCAAATTTCATCCAAATACACCCAGTGTTTTCGAAGATTAGCGCGCTTAAACAAACAAACAAACTTTTCCAATTTATAATATTAATATAGATAATTAAAGCCTCCAGCCAGGGCATAAATGAAATTAAGAACTTTGTTACCTACATAATTTTTTTTTTCTAACAAATATATCATTTTATTCTTGAATGAATGAATGGTATACTTATTTATTTTAGTTTCGCATTTATAACAAGGTATTGAAAATAAAATGGTCTTCAATTCATCCCTGTGCAACTCAATTGGCTCATAGCCTGCTAACAGCTTGTATCAAATAATATTATCTATGGTATTCAGTAATGCGGCTACAATAAGTTGGCAACATTGAGTAAATAATTCATTCCTTGAATAATATTGGTTTAAATAATTCTTTTGTCTATGTAAACTTTAGCAGCAGATACCTAATACATTTGTCACTAATGTGTGTTTGTCAAATTCACTACAAAAGGGTGGCTGTATATATTTTTATTCGAATAATCTATATATATATATAAGCGTAATACCACTCACTAATTAATCACGAAATCTCAGAAACTACAAGTACTAGGGCTCTCAAATTTTGCATAGGGGTTCCTTTTTAGTACATAGATTCTCGCTACTAAGACGGGATTTTGCGAAATTCCCACGGGATCGGGATTTACACGGGAAAAAACCGGTAATAGGTTACTTCAGGTGAGATGGTGGTAAAAGGCGAGCCTATTATCAATAAAAAGAAAAAAAGTATACCATTTTGAATTAATTGATACAAATCACTCTATCACGCCTCTTTAAATACACAAAATACTTACCTACATACAATAATATAACCAAGATTCGCCTACCTATAAATAACGTTGTACAAAGCGAGCGCGGTCTGGGCGCAGCATTAGTGCTATTGTAGACACACCTGGCTTCTCCCACAGTTACGGTGACTATAGCGTTTCAATTTGTAGGATAATTTGATGAATATTGTACTTTACTAAGGTTCATATTATATATAAGTACTACAAAACTGTACTGATTATAGGATTGATAGAGTTATTATGTACATAAATTATAGACTGAAATTCAGACATAATTAAAATAACTTCTAATGCATTAAATTAAATAGCTTTTAGTACTTCTTCTCCATACAAACTTTAACTGTGCCAAATTTCATACTCCTCCGTCTGCATAATTTTCGTAAAAATGGTATTACAAACGGCGATGCGCCATCGTTACCTACATGGTGGACTTCCCACCCATACGCATAAAACGTTTTGGGAATACTTTCATTGTGCGTACGGCTAAGGAGTGGTATTCCCTGCCGGAGTCTGTGTTTTCCGATAGCTATAACCTAGGGGTCTTTAAATCAAGAGTGAATAGGTTACTGTTAGGTAAGCGTGCTCCATCTTCGACCACATCATCACTTACCGTCAGGTGAGGTGGTGGTCGAACGCGTCTTTAAAAAATAATACTCATATTATAAAATGGAAAAATTTGTTTGTTTGAACGCTTCTTCGAATCTTCAAAACTACTGGGTCCAAGGGAGCGAAGCCCCGCGTGTCTGCTAGTGTACTAGATATAATTATGAATTTTAACGTTATTAATAGAAATCACTGCAAAAAAGCGGTCATAACTTGGAGAGTGACACTCGCTACTTTCGCTGAAATATAAAGTTTTACGGGTGTCAAGCCGCGGGCAAAAGCTAGTGTAATAATATGGTTCACCAATTTGACTCAATAGAGTAATTTTTTTAATAAATGAATAATCTTAACTTGTGAAAATACATCGGTTAGCAAAAATATAGTTATTTACTCATTTGCTATCGCATGAATTCCAAGTTAGGACGTAACTTACGTAATCCACCTAATGCAAACTAAGAAAGCTTTCAGTACGTATTATCATTACAAATTTATATTAATGTATTGTAAATAAGTGATAAGTAGTAAAGTGTGTGGATATTTCTTACTCATTCATACCAAAAAATGGATTGAGATTAATTTAGCTCAGAGATAGACATAATCAAGAATAGCAAATAGAAAATTAGCATTTCCACGCGAATGAAGTCGTTGGTAACCTAAGCCTAGTAATAAATAATTAATCTAGAAGAAACTCCTCCGCCACCATCAAATCACAGTCACCCTACTGCACCCCAAAATGGCGGACACCATTCCATAATCTGTGGAACATTTTTCTTAATCTATTTCCATCGGCTTGAGGGCGCGCCCTTAATGGTCATCATTATTATATTGTGGGTATATTTCCTGCTGGTCAGCCGATGTTTACATGATTTTTGATGTGTAGGTAAAAAATAGATTACTAGAGAGTTATAAAATAGAATAGGGATGGCCGAGTGGTTACGGGTGCAACTTGCGAGTTGCAGGTCAGGGTTTGGACCCAGTCATGTACATTACTTACTGAAACCGGCATGCCCCTTTTTCATAGTGTCACTCTTCTACCGACCATAAACCCACCCTGTTTCTTCAATTGCCTTTGTAATCTGGGCTGCGACATCTCGTTAGAAAATTCCCGCAACCCTAACAGGCAATGGTCCTATCAGGCTCCATGAATGCTGCTGATTGCTCTTTGAGGTGCGTGTGGAACACGACTCGCCGCCGACCCGCGCCTGGTCCTTACCAGACGGTGAGCTACCCCTGCCCGCAAGCCCGCGCCTACGGTAGACGGAAATCAGGTCGCAATCCCCGACGCCCGGGGCGAAACCGTCATGTGCTAGGGCCAAAAATTATTAAATTATTAGAGGTAATAAATAATCAACTTTGAAGTTATTTTAATCTCTGCCGCATATAATTGAAGCATTATTGACCTGAAAATAGTCGAATCGGTGTCTCTACACCAAATAAATCATTTGAAATAATGAGCAAAGACAGGCGTGTTAAAGGGTTGTCGCATTGTCGCTTCATGCCTGTCTACTGGAGCATTATGAAGGAAACCCTGAACCGTGTAATAAAGCTATTTTTCATTGTTACATTAATAGCCAGACAGCAAGTTTAGTAGTATTATTGAAAGTGCGAGACCAGTTCCTTTAAAGTCATAGTTAAGTTATATATTTCGTATCAGCGACCCCGCCTTGAAAAGTCGCAAGGTCTTATTCTGCTAATTCACACAAAATCTCAATAAATTATACACTCAAACTATCTCTATGAATCACTCTATCTATTGGTGAAAACGTCATGAAAATCTGTAATCCCTTCGTATGAACCTACCGCCAATTTCCAAATTTTGTGACCTTTAATTTTTCCTGGACTTACACAAATATTATAAAACTAAAAGTAGGCAAATCGGTCCAGCCGTTCTCGAATTTGATCGGGACTAACGTACAGCTATAGATTTTTATTATATATACATAGATATAAATAGGACATAGATAGGCTATCAAACACGAACTATATATTTTCAAGAACAGAAAAATGCCAATTCACTTCGATATTTTTGCAATTGCTTTCGAACTTCGAAGTGAGTCACTTTTAATGTCAAAGGCCGCATTTGACTTCTGTGCGTATCGGTCAGCCATAATGAACAGGAGCCATTACGGCTTCGCAAAAACATAATCTTTTATTACTTATAAGCTCTTAGTCTCTTCCCCTTACCAAATCAGCACACAAAAAATTATTATCACCAATATAACGTAGTACTGTGGTGAACGAAAATATTATAATTTTCAACCACCAAAAACAAAAAAAAAAAACTTTTTAAACTCGAGCATAAACAACATATCGACCGAAATATATGAGCCGATTAAAACATTATTAATAATTGCGTCTCTTTCTAGCTTCTAGCTGCGTCTCTGTCTAGGGTCATTTTTGAAATGAAACGCGGCATGAGTGCATGAAATTAGTGCCGCTTTTTCGTTCCCGCCGCGAGTGATTTGTTTTTTTTTTGTTTATATGTAGCAAGGGCCGACGCCATATTGGTTAGTTTTTTTTTTCAATTATCAAACGCTTTGAAACATACGTTTTGGTTTTTATGGGCGCAGTCGGTAGTGTCATTTGAGGCTGATTGCTGTATGTACAGCGGGTTATTTTTCAAATGAAGTTTGAAAAGTCCTGTTCCCTAGTAATTTTTTTTTCATTTTAACTCGTTTGACCACTATCTCACCTTATGGTAAATGATGATGTGGTAGAAAATGAAGCAAGCTTGCCTAGAAGTAACCTATTCACTCTTCACTTAAAGACCCCCAGGTATAGCTATGGGGAAACAAACTCCGGCAGGGAATTCCACCCCTTAGCTGTACGTACTATTCGTTTCATTGGGTTTTCATTGGGTATTGTATTTCGTATGGGTGGGATGTCCACCATGTAACGATGGTGCATCGTGGTTCATCTTGTAGTCCGATGATGAAAATTGCGAAGCTTGATTGAAGCGGAATGTAAGCGTCAAGTTACAAGTCAAGTCCTAATTTGCAATATGTAATGTTATTAGAGCTAATTGACAAAATAATAGGTAGCTAATTATTTTATTTTTACAACCGTAACTTTGTAAGTAAGCTAGAAAAAATACCAACAACATTTTCTTATCGCTTGCATGCAGGGATTGAGAAATTCGTTACGAATTACGACTTTATTTCTGAAAAGTTTCTCAATACGAAAGAAGTTGTATATACTATTTTTTTTTTCTATTCACAGATGTTGAAATAAAAAATATAAGTCTACATAAAGAGTTTACATTTCTAAAACTGAAATTCTTGGTTTTAAGATACTTACTAATTTTGTATTTATTTTTATTATTACGATGTTCAAAAGGGGATTTGTGTGTGAAATAAAGATTAAATTAATGTAATTAAAATAATCATTGCACACGTAACGTCTGAAACAAGTCAAATACCTACTTTACCTTCAATCAATCTATTTATTTGTACAAAGTTTAAATATTCTTGCCACAATCAGATACGTCTATACTAATATTATAAAGCGGAAAAGTTTGTTTGTTTATTTAAAAGCGCTAATCTTCGAAAGTAGTTACTGGGTGGATTTGGATGAATAAATCATCTAATGACTCCTCCTCTATACTCGCTCTAGGTGGAGCGGAAGGAAGTGTCAGACTTCTACTGACTAAAAACCCACCCTGCTCCTTCACTACCCTTAAGTTCCAGGGCCGCGGTATTTCGTTAGAACATTCTTGCTTGCCCAGCAGTCAATAGCCAATTTCATCGCTGTACAAACGAAACAGAAAAAGCACTAATGACGTTCCTGTAAAACAACAACCTGTATCTCTACACATGACGATTTAAAAAAAAATCTTATTTCCCAAAATTTTGTTATTTAGTTTTTCTGTCTGACCAAATGACGGCAGATGGTATTATTTTTTCCGATTTCCGAAACACCACTGCGTTTAATTGCTTTAGGATTAGTACTGAGATCTCTATGATAGATTGAAATCTCCTATTTTATAGATTTTTAATACGTTTCCTTAGTTTGTTTTCAAAATTCTAATGGGTAGGCAGCTGTTAGATATCTTTAGTTCATTTTTTTATTTGATGAATTTTCGTTTTTTGTTGTTTTTTTAGGGTTCCGCAACTGAAAAGGAAAGCCGGAACCCTTAGGTAGATATATTCGTTGTCTGTCCACCCGCCTATCTGTATGTCAACGCCTTCTTACCCACTGATAGTATTTATTGAAGAAACTCTTATTCATTTTGATTTTTTGTAACTCGTCCTAAATGGGCCGTTGGTATGTAGGACGTTGTAGAATTACTCAAGTATTTTTTTTTTTGTTTAAAGCATTGGAACTTGTTTGTCCAAAAATAATCGCCATATTACACCTTAGCAGGTAATAATCAAACCCCAATTTGTATTTAATGAAATCACACCAATTAATATTCACCCTATAAGGCTCCGATCATTTCAAAACGACCCCATTTCCTAAATACATAACCTAAAAACTACTGACCACCCAATATTTCCTTCATTCACGATTCCGCGTAAAAGTTAAACCCTACATAACACTAAAAACTCATATTATACCGAAATCCACTTAGTACCGAAACCGACGTTAACGAACGGCCGAAGGAATTAAGTTTTTAAAACTTGACTCTGCCGCGTTTTTGAGCATTTCCAAGATGGCGACTGTCGAATGTATTTTTTTTTCGTTGCCACCATAATTACATGGTTGGTTTTGACGTAGGGTTCACCGAAACATAGGCGTGAACAGGGTTTGAAAAGATTTTGTTTAAGTTTCATTTTAATGGTAGAATCATCTTTTAGCTCAATAGTTCATACCAGGAGTTTTTTCTTGTTTTGTTCACTGACAACTACTAGACCTGTAATCCGTAATTTTATTATAATAATAAAAATTGGCCAAGTGCGAGTCAGACTCGCCCATGAAGGGTTCCGTAGAAACTACGCCAAATAACTTTGTTTTTCATGGTGTTTGTATGAATTACAAAGTTATATTTGCGGTTTTAGAAAATATGCTGTATCTCAAAAACTGCTAACCCGATCTCGTTCAAACCAATTTTCGTTGAAAGTTTTACAGCATTTATTTTTTTTTCGTTTCTTCACTCCATTATTATAGAAGTTAGAGCCCCCCCTCTAACTATTTGGGGACACACTTACACACACATCTTACCACTTTGGAGGCGTATATCTTTTAAACGATTGACTTTATGAAAAAGTGGTTTTAGAAAGCTCAATGTCATTTTTAAAGACCTTTCTATAGATATCAGTTTCAGTTCCATGTATGAGGAACCCCTCATAATTATTATTTTTTTCTTTAAATCCAAAAGCGGTTCGCAGAATACATCTACTTACCAAGTTTCATGTGCCTTATAGTTTCGGAATAAAATGGCTGTGACATACGGACGGACGGACAGACAGACAGACATGACGAAACTATAAGGGTTCCGTTTGTCATACGGCTACGGAACCCTAAAAATGTGGGCTATAACGTTCCCAATGCTGGGACATAGACCTCCTCTATGAGAGGAAATGAGCCGTGTTCTACCAGGCGGGTCCAGTCCGGGTTGGGGGTGTTGTACTTATATCTACAAATTTTAATCCTGAGACAGGATCTTAGCTCCCGATCTTTTTCCTTCGTCAATTTCAAAGCATGTGTATACAACGTGTAATTTAAAGGTTTATACATACCAAGTGCATGGCTTCTTTGGATGATAACATACGATATGGCAAGGGGTTTGTAATCCTAAGTCTACGTGTGTAGAACTTATTACAAACAAATTCCAATACACTGATACCAGAGACCGATTTTTTTAAATTAAGAAGAACGAAAAGAATAATCGTGTTATTGGCAAGTGACGTGGAAAGTTATTGACCCTCGTAGTGCTGTGACACGTTTTTTATGATTGGTATTCAAGAAATATATGAAACCAATAATTTGGTATCAATTCTTTGAGTCAGTTATTTTGTGCTGAAACTGTGCATAGAGACTCCATACCAGATGTTGTCTACAGCCTTTTTGGATAGATATGGGGTTTCCGTTACACGTTGTATACATTACACAAAGTAATATGCCTGACTGGGTTTGAAACTAAGACTTGCGACTGGCCACTACTCTTATTCCATAGTTGTTGATATTGTGAATGCATAAGACTGTTTTTTTATATTTTATTATGAATAATCCCACTCTTGACCTTAATAACGCCCGATAGTAAGCGATGGATGAGGTCTACGATGGAACGAGCGCGCCCAGAAGATGCCTGTTCACTCTTTATTTAAAGGCTGACAGGTCATACTTATGTTTGTATTACCTACACAATTATTACGCAGCTAGTACGTAGACATTGATGATACCTACTTTACAGTTAAACCAATCACTTAAATTATACTAACATTATGAATGCGAAAGAGTGTATATTTGTGATGTAGATATAGTTAAGTGACCTGATTTACAAAACTTAGTTTATGCACCAGTCTCCCACAAATAATTTTTAAATTTTCTGTACCATGTTCCATAGTGTACTATTCACTTATATAAAATAAACAAATAATAACCTACATACTCAATACACATATACATACCTATTATATACATAAAAAAACAAAGCTGAGATATATAAAAAATAGTAACAAATTAAAGAGAGAGATAGAGATGTTTTACCATGTTTTTGAAAGAAGGAAGGGTTTGTGCTTGTCTTACTGACACGGGAATTTAAAAGAAAGAAAAAGTATTTATTGCCAACGGACAAACTACATGCTAACAATATTAAAAACATATTTTAGTTCCTTAAGAATAGAGTTAGTAATCAGATCTTATAATTATTATCTTAGGACCTACTAACAAAAGACACCGATTTAACTTTACTTATATTAATTCTTTTTATTTTATTAATTCTTTTTAATTATTTATTGATTTGTAAACATAACTAGTACAGTATATAAGTTTTATATAAGATATCAGGCCACTATACTATGCAAAAAGGCGTACAAATAGGTTCCTAAAACTATTCTTTCTCAAAGTCAATCGTTCGGAAGTTAGTGGTAAAATCTAAAGAAAATATATATGCTGTAGATCTCATCAGCATCAGCAATCGTTGAGATAATTACAGTAGGTACATTAATAAAAAAATAAAATATAACCTTGTCATTAATATAATACAAGTATGAAAAACAAAGTTACTTTGCGTAGCCTACTACACAATCCTTCACAGGTGTGTCCAACTCGTACTTGGCCATTTTTTTTTTCATATTTTCATACTCAAATATTTTAAAATAAAAGTTCGCTAAATCGCTACAGCCATTTTCGAATTTTAGCGCGACTCACGATCAACCAAAACAAAAAATTAACCAAATGTAATAAATAATTCTAATAATAGAACATTGCAATATGCATAGCACCTATTCCAAGAAAATATTCGTTTAATCCATTCTGTGATTTCAATATTTTATTTAATAAAGACTAAATCCAAAATCTCATTAAAATAAAAATAAAACAAACACCATAAAGAAATATTATGACAACAGATAAAAAATAAATAAAACAGTTTAAAAAAGTCTATTTTCAAAATGAGGTCGAATTCATAAAAGTCTATGAGTTGGCAGCCCTGTTTATACGCAAGACATAAAATCTTTATAAGTGTGGGTGGTGAGATTAATATGTGGGTTCCGTCGTAAATACTTATTTGAAGTGGAAGTATTAATTGCTCAGCGTAATTATACATTATGAACTATGTGCTCCGACTCTACGTGTAACTGTTTTCGAATGGTTTTGGTTATGAGTTTATGACAAGTTTTATACTGTAAAGGCAAACAGGTACTTACTACTGTCGCTGTCACCCGCAAGTCTGTCCGTGTGTAATTAGTGCTTTGTCATTAATAAATTTTTACTTCAAAGTTAAGTACGTTAGGTATATAAGTTTCGAAAAACATTTCGTCAGTAATTTTTGCATGAAAGAGAAACAAATATGTATTCGCTTTTCTCTAATCGCTACCTACCACAATTTATAATATTATACAATGATAAACTAAAGTGTATAATCATCCAACATTGCCAACCAATGAATTTATGAATTTTAAATAAGGTTCAAGAGTGGGCTCATCATTTTATAAAAAAAAACAACGCAATTCCTGAAAGTAGTTGGTTCAGAATCGACTTCTGAATAGATTTCCGTCATAAAAAATAGGTGTGAATTTAGCCAAAAAATCTTTCATTCAACTTAAAATGGAAACAGTATCATGACAAATTAATACAATCCTTAATTCAATGAAATACGCTCGTGTGCGTGTCGGCCGCTAATATTGCATGAATGTATGCGTCTGCGTAAGGATATTGTTTAACGCACATACGTTTTGCGTTTAGTAAGGATAAATATTTTATAAAAAATAATCTAGGTGTGGTTTCAATTTATTTAGTTACGGATGTTGTTTTAGACTTTTAATTTAATATTCTAATTGGGGTGTTTGAGGTATTGCGCTTAATCTGTTACACCTTGTATAACTTCATTTAATTATCTCGATTTTTAACCGACTTCAAGAAAAGGAGGAGGTTCTCAGTTCGTCTTGAACTTTTTTTATGTATGTTACCTCATAACTCGAAGATGGCTGGACCGATTTGAAAAATTATTTTTTTATTTGAAAGGGTACACCACAGATAACTTTAAATAAGTCAGAGAGGGTACACTTCCTAGTTGGTCCCATTGTCACGTTAGGATCTGATGATGGAATCATGGAGAAATCGAGGGAACTCTTCTAATATTTAATCATTATTTTTTATTTTGGATATTTCTTATAGTAGGTACCTTGTGCAATTGCTCTCGAAAAGCACCATTTGGGGAAGTGGAACTGATGATGATCACAGATGGCCACCTAAACTACTCAATAATAAGTATTTCGTGGATTGTGATTCGATTACTTGGACATGGATGTTAAGCACTTTATGCTCGTCACAATGCATATGGTGAAGTAGAGCTGATGGTGAAGTATCAGGAGAACTCCCAGAAATTGACAGCTCTGCATCGAGAAACGCAATATTTTGTAAGATGTGATAAGTAGTTTTAGTTAGACATTTTGGCTTTTGTAACTAGATAAATTACAAACCGACTCACTAAAATGCGGGATTTCTTTTTTGGTGTTTTAGCATAATATTTTATAATTAGGTATAAAATTACTACCTATATCTTTTATTTACTAAATCTGACTAACTACGTAGGTATTTTCCCTCATAATACAAAATGTCGAAGTAGGTATTGCTATTTGCTCCACATTGCTGTCCTCCCAAAAAAAAAAAAAAACAAAAAATGCGTGTCCAGAAGACATTGCCACGTTGAATTGCCGCGAATTACGACGGTAAACACATACATTATGTCGATAAACACAAGTAATGTTTAAAGGCAGGACTTCATTTCTAAGTATCATCAGTATCGTGGGCTTGCGGACGGCGAGCAGGGGCAGCTCACCGTCCGGTAAGGACCAGCGGGCCTAGACAAAATCCATTTTCTGTAAGCGTTAACGCCAACGGAAAGATTAAATTGTATTGAGTTGACATTTGCTAACCACATGTCACGTGATTGTCACGTGTTAGTAAATGTCAACTCCATACAATTTAATTTTTCCGTTGGCGTTAACGCTTACAGAAAATGGATTTTGTCTAGGCCCGCAGGCCCGGGTCGACGGCGAGTCGTGTTCCACGCACGTCTCTAAGAGTAATCAACAGCATTGACGACACCACAAAAGACAGACAAAAGTCTGACACACCCTTTCCCTGCACCCACTGCAGAAGGAATCATTTGATGATTTTCTCATCCCGAAAAAAAGTATTATCACTATCTAAATGACACAAAGAAAACCCGTTTAATGCACAAAGTTCTTACTAAAAATTATCTTCTATGCAAATCGATCCTACCCAACTATTGTCATTACAAGGGGCAATCATTTTAGTCAGATTATTTAGCTACCATACATTCATCGTCTGCGTTCGACAGAATCCTGCAATTATCTTCGCACCGTCTTAAAAGTTTAAGAAAATCAATACCTACACATTCGTCTAATCAATCATTTCTTTTAAATACTACAACAAAACTGACAGGAAAAAAATGAATTAACCAATAACTTAATATACATCGATTGAGCGAGCTTTCAATTATGTATCCCGTCTTTGCCCGTATTACCACGAACTTGCTTCAGCCCGCGGCTTCACTCGAACTTTTTTTCAGTGGAAAGAATACCTACCTATATCCTCTTTTTTTTCAATGAAAATAAAATAGCATCAATTCGTTGCTCCGTTTTGACGTGAAGGAAGGACAAAACACAAACCAACTTTTCTTTATTTACAGCTATAACTATATGCATTGTAATGGCACGTAAAGTAAGAAAGCGGTTTTTCTAGCCCATTAATCTCATCTGCCAGTTTCATCACAATCTTAAAATGCATAGAGATACATAAGTAGATAGATAAAATACGTATACTTTATTGTATACCAAAAGCTTAAACACACTTATATAACAACTAGCTTTTGCCCGCGACTTCGTTTGAGTGGGAGGATTTTCCCTCGTAATTCCCGATCCCGAGGTAATTTCGGGATAAAAACTATCCTATGTTCTTCCCAGGGTCCTAAACTATTCCCATGCCAAATTTCATCTAAATCGGTTCAGCGGTTTAGGCGTAAAAAGGTCAAGTAAAAAGGACAGACAGACATAGTTACTTTCACATTTATAATATTAGTAAGTATGGATATGGATATTGCTAAAAATTTCGTTTACAATGGCAATCTTATCGCTGAGAGCGATATCTTCCAGACAACCTTTGGAAGGACTTCACAAGCTTTAATTGAAACACACAAACATACAAACATTGATTATTATTAATATAGATATTAATATCGATAAAGAATGACCCGTAAGTGTGGATGTCACATGTCATTCGTGCAAGCAGATGGGGGCTCGCCCGCGGCTGTCAATTTGTGTAATTCAATTTGCTGTATTGAATTAATACAAGCATTACGATAGGTTTTTTTAGCTAAGACTATACTGACTGTGACATACTTACGTTTTAATTTATAATTAAGAGTAGATTTTTCTGTCCTTTTCCAATTTTCATTCAACTACGTGATTGATAAATGATATTATTTTTGCAAATAGGTTATTAAATATCTTTGTTATTTAATGGTTATTAAATAACAATTAGATGAGTTTGAGTTTCCTTACTGACTATCTTGAGAAAAATCTCCAAAACTTAGAAGTCAATGCTAAACAAAAATCCAAAAATATTTTTTTTATTTTTTTACACAGTAGGTAGTAATTTTTCTTGTATTTTTGGGCGCAGTTTACCATACATACATTTATTCCAGTGTGGGTATTGAACCCGCGACATGCAGCGCAGCAGTTAACGCTCAACCACTGCGCCCGCCATGTCTAATAATATATTTATTAGTGTCAAGCAACATATAAGTAGAATTAAAATACTTAAACTGAATGAAGTATAGGTAATTACAGTGGTAGCTACGCTGGAAACATTAATACAAAAAAAATCTTCAGTAACACGAGCAAACACACATGAACAATACTAGTTAACAATAAATGCATTACCACTTGTACTAATCACTGTCATAGAAAAACAATAAATAATTAATAAAAAGCAGCTCGTATTTTCGAACGAACCCTAAATCTTAAAAACCTATATAATCAAAGCCGGTGATTAAAAAACAAATCCCTTCGCATAAATTAATAACGTCATCCCGTAATATTCATTAGCCTTAAAAATAGAACGATCCCCCTTAAAAGAGAGAGATAGAAACATTGACAAACGATTCGATCTTCATTACTGTTGTTCGTGCATGAAAGAGATGGCAATAGTTTCCGTAGTTGCGGCCGAATAGAGTAGGCTACGCGTCATTGGCTGATGTTTCCCGCGCGCAGGGCGTTGCCGGTTTCCCGCCATAAATTGAGTTGTTGACACATTGATAATGAGGTTATGTTTTAATATTAACGTTTTTTTTTCTCCCGCGCGAAATTATATGCTGGGGTAAAATAATTATTGTTATGATTCGTGTTTTAATGAGCTGCGTGTGTGGTCCGCTCTCGGGTTGCTGTAATTAAACTGTTTCTGTTTTGCGAACCGCCATGTTTAAATTTTCATTGCCGCATCTAGTTGCCGATAGTGTTTTACGTACTAATGTTTTTAAACGGTCTTTGTGCGCGTTTGTTCTGTAATGCATTGTTTTAGTAACGTGGTAAAATAACTATTCATTTTGATTATGTTCTGTGGTTACGGAATAAACTTTAAACGTGGAATGACGTTGATTGTATGAAGGTTGGTTACGAAGCAGGTTTGAAGCGCCCTTAATGTAAATTCATACTTTACTGTATTTTCACTTACTTTGTTGCTAATAGACCGTTTTGTACTGAAGTGGAGTCGATATTATTAAGTTTATGTATGAGTAGTTTCTGACCGCGGGATGGCTCGCGTGGAAGAGTTTTTCTTTTTATTGATATGAATTTATATTAGACTACTTTTTATCCTTTGAGAAAGTACTTTTAAGGTTACAATCGGCGAGCGAGAGCAGAGTAGATAATAGATAAAATATTATAAAGCGTAAAAGTTGGTTTATTTGTTTAGACGTGCTTATCTTCAAAAGTACGGATTTGGATGAAATTTGGTATAGAAGTAGCCCGAAGCTTGAGGATGGTTATAGACTACTGTTTACCAGACTACAAAAAGAAAATTACCTATGTTTTTATCGTGATAGTCCACGGGAACGAAGCCCCGCGTGATTTCTAGTTAGTAGATAATAGGTACCTACTTTGTTTTCCGACGGCACCTACCTACTTATAATAATTTACATTATTCAACTTCTAAAAAAACATTAAAAGATACCAATGCTATCGGGAACAATGCCAAATCTACCAGCGCTCAGGACTCCAGAGAGATGAACCTCCTAACGATACGGGCCGTGTCCAGGAGTACCGCTGAAGCAAGCCCTTAATCCAGCCGCCTAACGAGAGCCTCCTAAGGTCTTCAGCCAGGCTTGTGGCTATTCGGACTTAGGGACATTCGAATATCCACGATTATTCCAAGCACGTCCCTCTTATGCCGTGCGCGCACTGCCTTGCGGTGGCCGCAATTCCGGTAGTTCTACCGCACCAGTAGACTGACCGCAGTGCGCTCACTTCTATGACACTCCATACTTCACAAATTTTGCGTTTCCAAAACGCAACGCAGTGCGCGCACAGCCTTAGAGATCGCGTGGTGAGTCAAATACATCACTCCCTCCGCTTGACCAGACGGCACCAATCGGGGGCAGCGTTGAAGAATACTGTGTCCTCGCAGCCCCCGGCGCTAGTGTATGAGGAAACACAAGGTGGGTTTAGTCAGTTACAATCTGACATATCCATCCATCTAGATGAACTCGTAGCTAAATAATAACAGCTCCACGGCTCAATATTCAAGGTTAAGCAACGCTTCCCGAGGTCAATTTGTGGATGGGTGAGCGTCTTAAGATATTGAGAGTCGTCCGTGCCTCGGAATGCACGACAAGCCGGTGGTTCCGGCTGTCATTTGTACATCTGTAACAGTCGTTACGGGTAGTAAGAAGCGGAGAATTGGAGAGCAGATAAGCAGTCTGTCCATGTAAAACACTAGTACTCAGCTGGTTAGACTGGAAGCTGACCACAACATAATTCGGATAAGTCTAAGTAGATGAGAGTCTGATATATCCATCCGTGAGGATATTTGCATTACGAGAAAAAATACCATATAGGGTAAATTCGATACATGTTGGCCGAGCGTTGTCGAGTGAAGGCCAATACCAACATGTAGACGGTATATTTGCCTCGTCTTGCTATCGCTCGGTGTCACTTGCCTAGTTGGCCGAGTGGAGGCCAGCGCCAACGTGTATAGAGCTCATTTGGTGCAACTTGTCTTCGCTCGCCGTTGCTCGTGATCACTTGCCTCACTTCGGATCGGTGTCAGTTTTTGGTCACAAATCAAAGGCGCTCGCCTGCGCTCGGCCAACGTGTGGGCAGCTCTACAGACCCTCTTCTACATTGGTCGTCTGCATTGGCGTTCGACAAACTTGTCGAACGTGTGGATATTATTTCTTGCCTTGTACCTATTTGCCAACGCTCGCGTTGGCCTACGCTCGGCCAACATGTAATGCAGGCTTTAGAGATGGCCATACGGTAGAGATGGCCAATCTAATTATTTCTGCAGTTTATAACTAGATGCCGCTACAGTGCATATAGTACGCCACGAGCAGCGGTCGGGAAGACAATACGACGAAATTGCTGTGCAAAATTATATAATAAGTGAGTAAATATGCGTTGATTTTACATGATATTGCTAAAAGTTTATAGTGTGGTTTTAAATTAATTTATCTTATGTTGCTTAATTATAAAAAAATATTTGTAGTTGATTTTTTATAAGACTAATGACTGTTAATTATGATAAGCATAAAATACTAATTGTACAAGCCTATTTATTTCACCTTAAATTTTTTACGTGTGGTATTTAGATGATGGAACTCTAGGAGGTGATGTAGACACCGTAATCAAAGATTTTTTTTCCTGAAAGAACAATTCCAATCCATCGGCCTTGACCTGAACCACTTAAAATGTGAACTTTATATCTGTGAAAATACTGACAGACAAACGACACTAAACAAATTCTATACAATATCCCCTGATATCAAAATTTTGCAAAAAAGTTCATTGCACCTCCTAGGCTCCCCAATTTTAGAAGAAAGTTTCCCCTCATTTATTGATAGCAAAATTAATCATTTTAATAATATTTCAGAAAGATTTTTCCAAATTAACTTACATCCGGCTGACACTCTCATAAGATATTGTTGTTTTGGTCCAAATTTTATTTATTTCCTCCGTTCTTGTCCACTATGGAAGCAATCTCAGTTCTTGGACAAAATTGATCTTATTATAAAAAATACCCTTACATCAGTTTTAAATGTGGCTCTGGATGACCGAGCGTGGCTGCAAGCTACACTACCCATTCGTTTTGGTGGGCTCGGCATCCGCTTAATTTCCAGTATAAGGCTACCGGCTTTTCTGTCTTCGGTCCGCAGCACTGAGACGTTAACGCAAGAAAATTTTATCACAATCTCAGGTTAACTACGAGGTGCCGTTTTCGATCGATGCAGTTAATGCCTGGAAAATGGCTTGTCCGAATACGGCGTTGCCCGAGAACCCATCCTCCCAGAGACAATGGGACGAGCCGCTCTGCAGTTTGGTACGGAATAACCTTTTAAATACGTCAACCAATACTGCTGAGCGCTCGCGCCTGTTGGCTGT
Organism: Tholera decimalis; assembly: GCA_943138885.2. Classification (NCBI taxonomy): domain Eukaryota; kingdom Metazoa; phylum Arthropoda; class Insecta; order Lepidoptera; family Noctuidae; genus Tholera; species Tholera decimalis. The sequence continues at coordinate 20,987,493 of OW964578.2, read as the reverse complement.
GGGTGAATGGGAGTCGGGCCTTTGGTTACAAGCATTACCTTCTCTTAATATAGGTACTATGTTAAGTGATAACACTTTCCGGCTCACTACATGTCTACGTCTGGGTGCTCCCAGCGGTGCTCCACATCGCTGTCAATGCGGTGCGGCAGTCGACCACCTCGGACATCATGGCCTTTCCTGCAGCAGAAGCTCTGGTCGGATAGCACGGCATGCCAGCATAAATGACATCCGTCGGGCTCTTGTCACCGCTGGAGTACCATCTGTTTTAGAACCCAACGGCTTGGCATGCGACGATGGGAAGAGACCAGACGGGATGACTATAATGCCTTGGAAGTTGGGTAGGCCTTTGGTGTGGGATGCTACTTGGGTTGACACCCTTGCGCCATCCCATCTTCTCAGTACGGCAGGCTGTGCTGGGGCAGCAGCTGCAGGTGCAGAAAATCTCAAACGGCGCAAATACAACAACCTAATTGGGTGCTATATATTTGAGCGTTTAGGGTTGAAACGTTGGGACCATGGGGTCCGAGTGCGCATCGACTATTTCGTGATATCAGCAAACGTTTAGTCGACTCCACAAGTGACCAGAGGGCTGGCCTTTTCTTTGGATAAAGAATCAGCATTGCCATTCAACGTGGCAATGCGGCCAGTGTTCTGGGCAATTTTCCCGTTGATAGCGATGTTGATGAATTTTTCGATGCCCTATAATTTCCCTTTTATTTTCGCGTGAATTATATTTGTTTTTATAATTATGTATATTAATGTAATAAAGGTTTTATATATACTAAAAAAAAATTATAAATATTTTATACCCTATAAAATTTTTGCCATCTCTAACGAATTTACCCCACCGTATGTCGCCAATCTCGTGTCCCAAGTCAAAATATTTCATTTGCTTATCTCTCAGCGTTCACGAGGTTCTCGTCATGCGGGACGGTTATAATCTTAGATACCTACTTACTAATATTATAAATGCGAAAGTTTGTGTGGATGGACGGATGTTTGTTGCTCTTTCACGCAAAAACTACTGAACGGATCTGAGTGAAATTTAGTAAATAGATAGCTGATAACCTGGAATAACACTTAGGCTCCTTTTTATCCCGGAATTCCCACGGGAACGGGATTTACGTGGGAAAAACCTCCCACGCGAACAAAATCGCGGTCAAAAGCTAGTAATTTTATAATTATGACTATTTCGACGCCCCAAGCACTAGATTAAACTAATTTAAACTTAATGACCTAAGTATGAAGATAGATAGCTTAATATACATAATGATTCACTTTTTACAGCAGCGCCATTATAGTTTTTTTTTAATATCAAGCAAGTTACAAAATACTGGTTGAAAACTACTTAATTATGTTAGATTAGCCTTTAAATAAGGCGTAACAGTTAAATAGCAGTAGATATGAATTTACCTGAGAAAATGGCCAAGGGTGAGCCGCACTCGCGCTCGAGGATTCAGCAGAATAACGCATATGAATCACTTCGAAAAATTATGAAAACATTTTTACACCTTTGGTATTCTTTTAGCAATTCAATATACATTTTGCATATGGCATAGAATTGGCAATGGCATAGCATTATGCTGAGTGGGAGCCTTGTTGCCACGACCATGACGTGCATTTGCGTTGTTTTTTTGTTAGAATAGAATAGAATAATGATTTATTTGCTCAGATAGTAGGTACATAAATAAAAAGATGTTTACAAAAATTGTTTAGACCCTTGTACAATCTACCTCAAAAGGCATGCAAACATTTAAACACAGAAAAAACTATAATAATCATTTCAATGTGGATTAATATTAATCAAGAATTAAATTAAAATATATTAGTCTAAATACAATAAATGGTAAGATCATGTCAAAATTAAAATACAAAAACTCTAATTAAAATACAAATGTCAAAATTAAAATACAAATGTCAAAAATATGTCTAAATTAAAATACCAAGGTCAAACTTAAAATAATACAAATATCAGAACAACTAAATACAAAATATGTCATAATCAGTTACTTGAGTTTCAAATCTTAATTAATTTATCGTTTAAAAAGTCTTGAACAGAATAGTAGCCCTTATCAATTAATAACATTTTTAATTTCTTTTTGAACATTGGAATTGATTCATTTTTTATTGTATCGGGTATCTTGTTATATATTAATGGTCCTATGCCGAAAACACTTTTCTTTAGTAGAGCAGTATTATAGCCTGCAACGTGCACTAGGTTTTTATATTGGCTTCTAATAGGTCTTGTTCTTGTTTCGGATACCATGGGAAAATAATGTTTATTTAGTCTTACAAATACAGCTAATTCAAAAATGTATAGACATGGAAATGTTAGTATTTGCAAGGATTTAAACATTGGTGCACAACTATCCGTTACTTTTAGGCCACACATTGATCTGACACAACGCTTTTGAGCCTTAAACACCTGTTCTCTCAGACTACAATTACCCCAAAATATGATCCCGAATCGTAAAATTGGTGCTACCAGGCCATGATAGGCAGTCAAAGTCGTGGTTCTATTTACTTTTTTATTTAAATTAAACAAGATGTATGCAGAAGTGCTCAGTTTTCTACAGACTTATTCTGCTTGAGCTTTCCATTCTGTTGTTTCCTTTTTATTCGTAAATTGTCAATATCTAATGCCTTGATCACACGTACCAAGCAAACAGGCGAGACAGTGCTCTCGGCCGAGTACTCGGTAGGTATAAATAAACATGGCGCCGAATGCTCGGCCGAGCGCTCGGCCAAACGAAGCGGCGAGACAGTAGCTCGGCTCCCGTTCTACATACTAGGCCGAGTGACCACCCTCCCGCTTCCCCGCACTGTCTCTCGCTCACTCGGCAGGTCTGAACGTACACTGTCTCCGTGTCTCCCCACTCGGCCGACATGATTATTGTCACTTCGCTTCGTTCAAATCTTTTTACGATCCATCGTGTCCGAATTGTAGTCTCATTAGAACTGAACTGACTATACTAATTTCAAATGATGTGTGAACAGCTACTCGCTTATATCACTGACTCGGCCGAGAAACATTTTACTGTCTCGATCGTTTGCTCGGTACATGTGATCAAGGCATAAGTCTTTGTCCTTACCTACTAACATAATTTTAAGTACCAATTACTAACTCTAGTCTTAAGGTACTAAATAAGTTTTTTAATATTGTTAGCATGTCGTTTGTCTGTTGGCAATAAATACTTTTTCTTTTTTCTTTCTGTTTTTATCAATTTGAGAAGCTCGTGGCTAAATTATAAAAGTCGCACGTGTCGAAGGTTAAGCAACGCTCGCCAAGGTATGTCTGAGAATGGGTGAGCATCTTACATAGATAGATAGATTGAATACACTTTATGGTATAGATAGTACAATCCACGAAGATGTGCCCCACCAATTAGGCTGAGGGGATCGCGGAGTGCGGGGCGTATAAATATCCCCACCTTAAATTAAAAATATATAAAATTTAAGTTACGCTTTCTCCTGATTAGTCTATTCATCGTAGTGTGCGTTAATAAACGGTTAAGAGGAATAGTGGGGCGCGTCTTCGTGGATTGCACTATCTGTACACACACCTATTTAACAATATTGCTTATTCTATGGTAACAATGGCGGTCTTATCGCTGAAAGCGATATCTTCCAGACAACCTTTGGAAGGACTTTGAAAACTTTAATTAAAGTAGGGAGGGCTAAATTAGTGTACTTACTACATTGCTCATGAAAACAGAGAAAAAAACACACGTACAATAACATATTGAATTTCCTCCGTCCCTCGAAAAGCATGTGAAGCCGTTGGTCAGAAGAAAAAAATCTAATATTGGTCTTACCGAGGGGTATCGTGGTAGCAGATCAGATAGGTTAGTGCTTCATGTAAAACACTAATACTCCGTTTCATACATTTAGACTGCAAGAAATGAGTAAAAACCGCAATAAAATCTGTTAATTAGTTTTTGATTTTATCGCGAACATACAGACAGACAGACGCAACGGGACACTTTGTTTTATAATATGAAAGGATATAGGCTTCCTTATTTATATTAAAAGTTTAATGTTTCATTTGTTTTTTGCGTTGTCAGTTGCTCTAGCCAACTAGTGCTATGGGGCGACGTCATAACAGACAGTATATTTTTAGCAAAATAATCAATCAACTATTTATAAAATACGTAATAGAATCAAATGCTACTTTACAAACTCAATGAAAAATTATTTACCGATAAAATGGTAAAATGCAAAACATTTGACCCATACATTTTATTGTTTAAATCTAGGCAGATCCGTTTTCGCACAAGCTAAGCAGAAACCTTTTAAACACGGAACCCTAAATATGAGTAATCTAGAAAATTAAGCGAGTTTTAGATTTTATTTTAATTTTAATTAGACAGTCTTGTAACAGCTTATTTTTTGAGACTAATAAAAATTAATTGGCCGGAAAGTTAATTTGTCAGAAAGTCTTTAAGAATTTATTTCGGGTTTTAACACTTGAAGCATCTGGCTCTATGAACATTTTATTTGTTTCATGTTTATAATAAGCTTTTAAAAAACACGCTCATAAGATTAGGTTGAATAAAGAGTAATCGATTGTTCTTTTAATTCTCAATAGAAAATTTGAATCAAGAACCGACCGTTGATTCGACCAAAACGTTTAGTTTGCAGCATTCAGTTTGAAATTAGAATTTATGAAAGAACGTTTTATGTATCTAATTATATTTCGCTCTTAGTGCTTAATTGAAGTATTCCTAACATTTAAGTTTCTATTACTAACTCGATTTGTATTATTGAAATATGTAGGTATATTAATTTGTATCTATAGGCCACAGATGCCTGAAAGCAAACGATTTTATTATTATTTTAGTATGCATTTGGAGGAGCTCGAAGCTAAATAATAACGGATGCATAGATTGATGGATCGGTAGCCATCTTAACTGGTGATGGTGGTAAGATTGGAAGCCGACCCCAACTTTAAAGTCGTTTTTTGAAGTCGTTCAAGTTTATCAAGTTGTGCCTCTGTTAGATCAAGATAACTGACATCAGCGTAGTCTGGGATAGGATGTAAAAGAGACTGTGCTAGCGCAATTTTAGTGGCAGTTGGCAGAAAGTTACGCAACCGTCTTAGGGAACTGGCAGAAGTAAATAATTTGCAACTCACCTCTTGTAATTGGGGAACCCACGAAAAATATTTGTCCAAACAGACCCCAAGGTTCTTAACTTTCTCGCTTAATGGAATAGCTGTGCCGATGAAAATAACCTGAGGAAGCTGAGACCAGTTTACCTTAGATGCCAACCTAGAGCTGCCGACTACAATGACCTGGGTCTTTAACGGGTTAACCTGGAAACCATGTGCCTCACTCCATATTCACAAAACACTGAGCAAATTATGATATTTTTTGTCAGTAGCCAAGTTCAATGTTTAAAAATGTAGAAAAAGAAGAAAGCACGCATTGCTTTCTTACTTTTTTTTAAATGCTTTTTTTTTCTACATCCAGCTCAGAAACGATTTCCTCATAGTCCGCTGCGCAAGTGCAGTAAAATGTACAACAATCTCACATGACCAATATTATTGTTATTGCGACCAATGTGCACTTTTAAGGCCTCGTTCACAAGACCACAATTTTCTTCTAAGACTTTTCATCGTCCGCCACCGTAGGCGCGGGCTTGCGGACGGCGAGCAGTGTAGCTCACTGTTCAGCACGAACCAGGCCCGGGTTGACGGCGCGTCGTGTTTCATAGAGCAGTCAGCAGCATTGAAGGAGCCTGATAGAGCCACTGCCTGCCGAGGTGCTGGGAATGAAAGGGCAGCTAATTGAGCAGGGTGAGATTTTAGTCAGTACAAGTCCGACAAGCTTCTGCTCCACTCAGAGCGAAAGGACACATTCGATGTTTTTTTCACCGAAAAAATAAGACTTCTTTGTGTCACGGCATCAAGATCGGCGCGCGCGTACAGCTCATGAATAGCACTAGAAACAAGATCGCGTGCGTAAGCATTGCGATATCAACACTAGTACTTGATTGACTTTATGACATTAAGCATCCGGGGTTGCGGGAATGTTCTAACGAGTACCGCAGCCCCAAAATGCAAGGGCAACTGAAGAAACAGGGAGGGTTTTTAGTCAGTAGAAGTAATAATAATAATAATAAATGCCTTTATGCCGCTCCACCCAGAGCGGGAGAAGACGTTGACATTTTATGACTATTACCTAAGTCTGTTCTTTGCATAGATATAATAAATATATTTCTATGGTTCTTTGCCTGTTTATTAATACGTTCGCTGACAGTGAGCACTTACCCTGACACCACATTATGACAGTAGAATTTTCCACGACGTACTCTTAAAAATAAGTGGCCCGTCCCTCGACGTACTGTCATAACGCACTATTTTAATTTCCCGCCTAACGACGTACTGTCAGCGAACGTGTTAATTGATGTACATTTCACGACGCTGAACCGATTTTGACGAAACTTCGCAGAATCGTGAAAAGGATCATTGGTCCAATTTCAGGACTCAAAATTCAACAAATATAAATTCCAAAAAAATTATAACAAATTACACCAAAGCTTTGCAATTCATAAAAATTTCAAATACGATCTGCGCGTGATTACATTTTCTTCACAATGAACCCACCCTCCCTGGCTACTGGTGACTGGTCACCAACCGCTGCTCGCTTATTTATTTCACGCTCAAATTGACTCTCAGTCAACAATAACTCCACTTGATTTTATAACGAAAACTATCGAGTAATCAGTATTTTCGTATTACATTTCCCTGGGTTATGATTTGCTTCGGCGGTTCGTGGGAACTGGATATGGGAATCCTATTTCTATGGAAGTATTTCTAGGGCCTGTGTAGATGTTTAAATTGAAACACGAGATCGTGGTCGTGGTCCATTGTAACACCCTTTGTAGTTTCTAAGCCCTTATTTAATTCTGTTATGGTGTACAATAAAGAGTATATCTATCTATCTATTTTTTAATACTCATTCAGGTGTTATGCTCGTGACAATGCCATGACATAAATAAATACACTTTTATTTACGAACATTTGAATTTACATAGATACTCATACAATTCTCCTCTTAGCATGTCGATGGCAAATGGCTTAATGGAATCTACCCAGAACTGGGCAACTAGTTTGGCACCCTTGAATCGCTAGAACAGTGTTAGAAAGGTTACCATTGAATCGAAGAAGAAGAACAATGTGAATTCAGGTTGGTATAAAAATAAGATTTTATATGAAAAAATGTTAACGGTGTCGTGAGCTTGAGATAAACAAGTCCTTCTCAATTACCGTACAGCTATAGCGTAAAAAAAAGACTCTTCTAGACATTACACCTTTGTCCTTTGTCTCTACTCCATTACCAAAGGCATTTGGAAATAAAATTGGGCACGCGTAACATACCCAGTAGTACATCCGAACAATAACATAAATAAGACAATAAACACAAAAGTACTGAACAATATATTCACCTCAAAACACCTACAAAAAGTTTTCACACAAAGAGGGTTTATTCAAAACACAAATTCGCGTCGGTGTAAACACACCATTGTCTATGGCCAGGTGACAGAGACAATTCGGTGTTCGTTTTCAGAGAGCTGTCAAAGTTTACGTCAATATTTTGGCGCGATTTGAGACGCAGTGGGAGTTTACGTTTTGACTAGTTGTGTCTGTGTGTAGGTTTTTGGAATCTTTTGATACGGTGTATGGAGTGGAATGTTTACGGTCTGTACCTAATAAGGGGCCTAAAAGCCATGAGGTGCGAGACGTACAAAGTGACCTTTAACAATTTGTACACAAAATTAGATATGACACACTTTGAAATACGTATACCCAATGACTACGAGTATATGTATATGCGTTGCCCGCTTTCAGAAATGGCAATTTATAAAGACTTATTTATGTGACTATCTTGCTACCGATTAGTCCAGATATTGCCTGCGCTGTTTTACTAACATTTTTAAGAAGAGCTAATACTAACTAAATTAATATTTACAAAACAAAACTTCAACACACACTTATTGAAAATATTAGTAACGCGGTATTGGACTATCACCGACATTATCATTACGTATAGGTCCCGCTTTGCCATAAACAATAAGCAACAAAAAAAAATTTGATAGATTTTGGTCCACAACCCTGTGTGTTGTGGACCAGAATCACCACTTTCTGAAGCCCTGGCACAGCTAGAAGGCGTCGCGGTAGACCTCATAGAGGTTTACTTTGGCCCTGGATAGAACCACGTGGAAATCATGGGGAGAGGCCTTACAAAGGTTAAAGGCTTTTTGCAAATACTTTCACTGTGTGTACAGCTAAACAGTGGAATTCCCTACCAGAGTCTGTGTTTCCTGATACCTAACTATGACCTGCGGGTCTTTAAAACAAGGATGAATTGTTTACTTCTAGGTAAGCGTGCTTCATCTTCGAACACATCATCGCTTACCATCAGATGAGATGGTGGTCAAACGCAAACTCATAGCAATAAAAAAACCTCGGGCTCTCTTGCCTTCTACTCCGCCATCAACGTCCAGTTTCTCCAAGTTCTCCACCTTTGTGTTGGTAAATAATCATTATTGATTTTTGTCAAATAAAATTTGCTTTTAATAAATAAAATCTACCATATCGTAAATACTTTAAAAACTTTAAATATGACTTAGGTACTTATGCAAATAATTATAGATATTCCATTTTAGTCCAATTTTAGTCATAGAGCAGTGTGACAGCCAAGTTTGCAAAACAGAGAGACTAGATCACTAAACACTTTTACACGTTACGGACCTACAAAGTTTTTGTTTAGTTTTTTTTTTATTGATAATAGGTTCGCGTTTGACTACCATCTCACCTGATGGTGAATAAATAAACTACTTTTTACTCATCATCATCTGCTTAGCATTTTTAGGGTTCCGTGGCCGAATGGCAAAAAACGGAACCCTTATAGTTTCGACATGTCTGTCCGTCTGTCTGTCTGTCCGTCCGTCCGTATGTCACAGCCAGTTTATTCCGAAACTATTAGGACTATACATGTAAAACTTGGTAGGTAGATGTATTCTGTGAACCGCTTTCCGATTTTAAGAGAAAATTTAAAAAATATTTAAAATAAAGGGGGCTCCCCATACATGGAACTGAAACTGAAAATATTTTCTTCCATGAAACCTATACGTGTGTGGTATCTATAGACAGGTCTTTAAAAATGGAATTAAGGTTTCTAAAATGACTTTTTCAAGTTTTTGTAATTCATACAAACACTATAGAAAACAAAATTATTTGGCGTAGTTGTAAAAATTGTAAATAATCTAGTTTTAAGAAATTTGTAAGGATTTTTGTTTTTTTTTTTTTTCAAATAAATATATTAAGTATATTATATTTATTATAATTACTACGGAACCCTTCATGGGCGAGTCCGACTCGCACTTGGCCAATTTTTCTATGTAGGGATCGCCTGGCATTCTAATCGGATGCAGCTAAATTGCATCCGATTAGAGATTGATTAGGCATATCTCAATCCCCACAGCCAAGTAGCTGGGTATCTACTTAGTTTATTTTTTTTATGCACCTGCCATGTTATTTTTTTCACCACCCATGCTTGACTGGTAGAAAGGCATTAAGTCCGCCTTTATACTTTTATGTTGTATGAAGTTTTTCTCCTCAGAAAAGTTAGTTAGGAAACAACGGCCTCATTAAATTGGCAAAAACATGACGTAACAGTGTTATTTATAAACTATTTAGGTACAAAATAAATATTATATTTCAATTATTAAATAAATAAGACAACCTACTACGCTTTGGCAACTGGTGTAAAATTTTAAGCATTGCTTGACTATCCGACGGTCATTATTATTTATCCGAGAGCTCTTTAGGTACATCGACATTTTTTTACAACGATTTTTTATTTACCAGCTTAACTTGGCAATCACCCACATACCTCTATGAGTAAGTATTTTAGCCACGAAATCCCAAAGAGACCAATCCAAACACGGAAATATACCTTTTTCTGTCAAATACAAGTCGCATTGTCAATTTCGTGGTGCATTCAAACCTCTAATAAGTAACGCTTGTCGCTAATGAAACAGATTTTAAAATTCACGGCAGGTTTTCTAAGAAACCATTGTTGTTGCCGTACAAACTTACAAAATACAGCTGTCAAAGTCACAAATCTATGGACTGTCAGAACAAACGTCAGTTTGACAACCGAAAACATAAGTTTGTCACATATTTCGGCACACAATTTTCGCGGTGAAATTGATTATCAAGTGTTTTGACTTTATTTTTTTTTTCTGTTTGTTGTGAGGCACGGTTCATGGGTGATTGGGCCTTGTTATATTTTTTTCACAAATATTTTAGTTGGGTTTACAATTTCACGGGTAGAATTTGTAAGGCGATTGGTATTGTTAGAATGTAAATAAAGTGAATTACCTGCAGTGTGACCAAAAGCGTTTTGAAATTCGGTTTAATGATGAATTTGCACTTGTGTTGTGGAATTTGCATTTAGTGACTTTTATTGGATAAGATTGGTCTCATTTAATTATAATTTGCGATAGATACCCAGTGTCGATAAAATACATAATTTTCTAAAGATTTCAATTTGTTAATTTAGAAATCATTTGCCTTTTTTCAACGTCCAGACTAACCGGATGCTGCTGAATTTTTCGTTTTGTATCTTTGTTTTGTGTGAGCGACTGTCTATTAGACCTCTATTACCCACTAGCTGGGTAACACGATTACTTTGGCTAGACCTGTGTCAGATTCTCAGGTTTCTGACTCCCTGTAACAACTGTCAAAAATGTACTTAACTAATGACCGTACTCTCCAAAGGTTGGCGGAATTTCGATATTTTACGGACACCTATCTACGAACCGACCTTAGCGAGCGTTACTTAATGCTAGAAAGATGGGAGCAATCATTTGACCGGATTTTTGAAGTGAAAACTTCTTTAGCGGCGTTGTGCACTTTTTTGTAATGGGTAAAAAATGTTAATCTCGCGTCAGGACACGTGACCTGATCGAAAATTCGTAAGACGGACGGAGAGTAGACAGCCGGCGCGGCGTAGGAGAGGAAGTATCCCCCTCTCTTTCTACGGCGCGGCGAAAATGTATGCCTGCGCCTGTTGTTTCGTTTAGGCGTCGCAGGACACTTTTTTTTTGTTTTTTTTTTTTTTATCAAAGCAATTCGTGCAAAGTTATTCCCTAACCATTCCAAAATATCAAAAATGCACAACGTTAATATTCAAGTTTTCACTTCTGCCGGCACTCCCGGAGTGCAACCCGTCGTTTTTTTTTTTTATTTAATAATTTGCTTATTCCAAAACTTTTAAAGTAGACTTGCTGATATTTTACGACTTTTATTAATATAATTAGAAGCTTAAAAATATACAACCAAAATAATCCTAGTTTCTTTGTCTACTTTTTAAAACGCTGTTGCTTCTGTAAACATATGAATGATTTTCTCTTATTTGTCATTCACTATAGTAACTTGCTTGATATTGTTCGTGTTATTTAGAATATTGTGAATAATTTACTGTAAAAATGTCTCGAAGACTTCAAAATGACGAAATACTTAATTTACTGCAAAACTTACCAGAAGATCAATCGGAATGTGAATCTAAAATTGTAGAACTTAGCAGTGTCGACGATTTTCAGTGGCGTAAAACTTCAAGTACTTTAAGTGAATGCTCTGACCCATAAGATCAGGGAACACTACCATACGACACCATCAATCAAAGGAAACATTACGATGCATGGAGATTGTTTATTGACGAATGAAATCAGATGACTGCACACTTACGGTTTATCAGGGAAACGGAATAATAATATTTTATTGCTAAGCACGCTACATGACAACGTTGTTTATCGATTCCAATCACCGTAAAAAGACGCCCTGTGACTATCTACAATGCTACCAAGTACGGCGTGGAGGTAGCTGATCTGATGGCGAAAAAGTACAGCGTCAAAGCAGCATCTCGAAGATGGGCTGTACAAGTATTTATTAATATTTTAGATCTAGCAGGAATCAACTCTTACATTATAATTTATACACAAGAAATTGACAGGAATTAACGTAAAATGGAGAACAATTATTTTGGAGTTAGCGACCGCGCTTAACAGAAATACTCAAATTGATGCAGAATTTCCCGGTTCAGATCTGCTCACTCTTCGACACTGCTCGTACAGGAGAATCGAAAAAGATGGGAGTGTTATATTAGTAAATGCAAAAATAAAACTAATAAATTATGCGACGGTTGTAAAAAGCCCTGTAATGTTATAAAAGCTCTCAAATGTAAAAAATGTAACTAAATAATTACATGGTGTGTAATTTGTGCATATTAGTAAGTACTTAATTTTTTTTAACTTAATAAATAATTTTCTGAATAGTTGTACTTACTTGCAGTCATTTGACCGCCGTCTTTAAAGGTAGTTAAATTTTCCCATCTTTCTAGTGTTAACCTTAAATATTGACCAGTGTGACAGATCTTATTTAACCACGAGCTCCTCAGCACTTTCATCTAACCACATCTAGTCAACATATTCAAATAAAGAATAACGGTATAAACAAACAATAACGCTGCGGCATGCAATTGAGAACAAAGTGCACTTGGTGCGTTTGACAAGCGAGAACGATCCTATTTCAAACGTTACGCGCCAAATTGATTTCCGTCAAAGGAAAAAAATGTCTCCGTTGTTCTTAGAATTCTCTTTTTGAATATTTGAGTGGAAGAACTGAGATAGTAAAGGATTGATCTTTGAGACGAATGCATACTTTAATATCACGGTTTAATATTGTTCTGCGAATCGATAAACTCCTTAGCGTCGGTTCACATCTGACGGATGATGCGTCGCGAAAACATTCAACCTTTCACACCAAGGATCTTCTACCTATACAAGTTCCTTGTTTTACACTCAACCGATGACGTGTTAGTGCGTCAAGTGTACAGCGTCTCTTCTGTTTCCGTCAACGCATTGTCGGCTGTATTAATACCGGCGTCGTCGCGCCAATTGTATTTTGATTGATGCATTCAGACAAGGCGTAACATCAGCAGAGATCATTTGTGTATAGACCGTTCGAAGATTTTTCGTTCGAATAGACGCGTAATAATGTGGCAAAACGAAGTTATGCCCAACGCATCTTCCGTCAGATGTGAACCAATCCTTAAAGTTCTTAGTTGAGCTACACGATAACTGACAAATGCTTGCACAGTTTGAACAAGTTCGCCAAATATAAGGTTTTTTCCTAAAAAGAGCACCACAGATATAAACTTGGCGGAATTGTGTGGAACCTGTGTTAAAAAAAAATTGTGTGGCACTCGGGGACTGCCGCACTGCCGCCGCGCCGTGGGAACTTATGCAATTAGAACTATTTATTTATTTTATTTATGCAGTATTTTTTTTCTTTGATATTAATTCAAGTTACACTTTTTGAGCGTGGTGACCGATAAGAAAACAATATTTTTTCTTTTATTGAATAAATGAGAAGGTACCTAATATTGTTTAAAATATTTTTATTATCTTACAATACATGTAGGTTATTCAGGAATTTTTATCATTGAAACTATAGGTTTATTAGCAGCTAGTCTACATGCATACGTCTAGTCGCACGCACACAAACACCGTGCCGAAGTCTGCCAAACTGAACTTTCAACCGCACCGCTGTACTGGTCGGAGTGGGGGGTGTTAGGTTTATTTTCGTTACGGAATTTCTTGATTCGGTCGCCGCGCTCAAAGCCCGCGATAAAAACTATGCAATAGCTTAAAAATACTTTTTGGTATATCTTCCCGCAACCTCATACCCATTTTGCCAGGGGGCAAATCATCGATTGACTCCTCCCGCTCCGCGAGGAGTGAAAGGGAGTGTCAGACTTTTACTGAATAAAAATGCACCCTGTTCCTTCAGTTGCACCTGTGTCGCCTGTGTTCCGGGGCCGCGGTATCTCTTTAAAACATTCCCTCATCTCCGGTAGACATTACCCTATTTTATAACACATTAAGGGGACTACGAGAGCTAAACGCGAGTTTTATAATGCGTTAAAGTATATGATTCACTGCAGTTAACACAATCAGAAAAATATATGATATTCTTCAGGATATAATCTAGTTAAGTAGTGTGTTGAAAACATAATACAACAAATTTTAATTCATAGAAAAAAATCACAAAGATACCTCTAAAAAAATCTTTTAATTAGTAAAAACCATATTAAAATACATACGATCATTCTGATTTTTTGACAAATTATTCAACAAGAAACATACTAACGAAATAGTGTTTTATTTTTTTAATCCAATCAATACATTTTCTGTAAATCGCGTATTATTATTTCGCAATATAATACGTACGCATGTGTGCGTAAACGCCTGTGTACCGACAGTGCCGGCCAACGCCTGTTGCTATATGGACGTGTCGCTTTTCTCGCCGATTTATTTCGACTCGGAATTGTTTGTAGTTATTGTAAAGTTTCGTCTGTAAATTAATTATTATATTTATAAATTCATTTTTTATATCAATTTTCTATAAATAATCTTCTTTCTTGTAAATATAAAATACTTTAGGTTAAAATAGCGTAACTTGATTTCAATTTTATTTTATAAATATGGGAAATAAAGTAAGCCAGTTAAAAGAACTAAAAAACGTTCATATAAATCAAACGCCGTACATATGAACGATGTTAAAAGGTAAGAATATTTTAGATTACTAAATTATTTCTAAAATATTATTTTATTTTATTTATTTATTGGAACCGTCTCAGTATTGAGCACTTTATTTTACTCGAATACGGTCAGTTATTTCATTACGATTCCTAAGTTCTATTAGCGTGTATAGTAGTGAATCGGATTGGCAACCGCCAGTGTCCTGGATCAAACCTAGGGTCTTATTTTGTCTTTTTGTCACTTCTATTTTATTGAAAGTACTTTTATATTATATTTAGATATTTTTGTAAATATTTTGTTGAATAAAAAAAGAAACGTTTTCATTTTTTTATAGGAGAAAGAAAGTCGAAAATGTCAACGCCGAAGTTATTTTCAATGAGTAAGTATCGACACATCTAGGCTATAATAAAGAATAAAACAAAGTAAGAAACATTTTGTTTCAAGACCGCGGTTTATTGATATGGGCAGTAATGTGCATGACAAAATATCTGACTGATCTGAAAATTCAGATGTTGCTTATTGTCATACATAACTAAGTAAGAGAATAGGTATGTACCTAACTATGAATGTTAGTTGCCTAATCTTTTATTTGTAGCTCAACAATTTTACGAAATGAATACAAAAAATTGGCCAAGTGCGAGTCAGACTCGCCCATGAAGGGTTCCGTAGTAACTATAATAATTTAATATGTATATTTATTTGACGAATAAAAAAAACTTAAAAAATTCTTAAAACTAGCTTATTTACATTTTTACAACTACGCTAAATAATTTTGTTTTTCATAGTGTTTGTATGAATTACAAAGTTATATTTGCGGTTTTAGAAAATATGCTGTATCTCAAAAACTGCTGAATCGATTTCGTTCAAACTAATTTTGGTTGAAAGTTTACATTAAGATCCACAGACATATTTTTTTTTTAATTTTTCACTCCATTATTATAGAAGTTAGAGGGGGACACACACATTTTACCACTTTGGAAGCTTATATCTTTTAAACGATTGTTTTTATGAAAAAGCGGTCTTAGAAACCCTCATATCATTTTTAAAGACCTGTCCATAGATACTTAGACACACACATAGGTTTCATGAAAAAAAATATTTTCATTTCTAGTTCCATGTATAAATCGGAAAGCGGTTTACAGAATACATCTACCTACTAAGTTTCACATGTATAGTCTTAATAGTTTCGGAATAAAATGGCTGTGACATACGGACGGACGGACAGACGGACAGACAGACAGACAGACAGACGGACGGACAGACATATCGAAACTATAAGGGTTCCGTTTTTTGCCATTCAGCTACGGAACCCTAAAAAATGAAATCTAAAATGTACCAACTTCTGAACCACAGAACTAGAAAATTTAGAATTGACATTTTCACGCAGTTTTAAAATTGACATGGTCACTAAATCTGTCTTAAAACGGGATATTTACTACTATATTTTGGCACAAGTAATATACAGGGTGGCAGGGACATCGACGCACAAACGCTTACCAGGGATTCGGTACATGATTCTGGACCCCCTGCGTTGGAATTTTTCGTCGTTTTTTTTTTTTTAATTTTTCAAGATTTTTCAGTATTTTTTTACTGAAAACTGTATAAAATCATTGTTAATTATACTATATAAAGCTAGATTACCACTGACTGACTGACTGACTCACTCACTCACTGACATAATTGTTCTCCCAGATGGTGGATGGGGAGGTGGGTATATTTTGACAGATTCGTAAACAAGTAACTCTCAAACCTACGGGAAAAGTGCCAAACCTCCCCTTTTCCCCCCCCTTCTCCCCCCTCCCTATCGTATCTCGGAAACTACGAGACCCGTATTTTTTGTTTTTTACGGATTCGTATAGAGGAGGCTCGGTAAAGTAAAAACCATTTTTCAAAGTCCCCCCCCCCCCCGCCCCCCTTCTCCCCCCCTTTAGGCGGATCTCGGAATCTAAGAGACTTGGAACATTTTTTTTTTTCAGATTCATTTAGAGGGGCAATGCTTTAGTCGAAATACTTGTGCAACCCCCCCCCATCACCCCCCCCCTCTTTTTTTTTTTTTTTCACAAGCACGCGAGGTGTTTGCACCTCGCGCAACACGCAAATACTAAACCCCCCCCCCATCACCCCCGCCCCCTCCACTTTTTTCTTTTCACAAGCACGCGAGGTGCTTGCACCTCGCGCAACACGCAAATACTTGATTTAGAGGGGCAATGCTTTAGTTTTTTTCACAAGCACGCGAGGTGCTTGCACCTCGCGCAACACGCAAATACTTGATTTAGAGGGGCAATGCTTTAGTTTTTTTCACAAGCACGCGAGGTGCTTGCACCTCGCGCAACACGCAAATACTAGTTAAAATATAAAATTCACTTGTTTCACTTGAAACAGCAATGTAAATAAAATTCGAAAGAGCTACCTGATCAGCTGTTTTGCTAGGGTTAATTTGCGAGATCAACATAACTAATCAGGTAGCCTTTTCGAGTTTCGTTTACATTACTGTTTGAAATAAGTGAATTTACTGTTTTGTTATTGCGTCGGATTTTTCGTAATTTTATGAAATTAAGAAAAAGCCGACGAAAACTATCAACGCAGGGGGGTCCAGAATCATGTACTGAATCCATGGTAAGCGGTTGCGCGTAGATGTCCCTGCCACCCTGTATTTGTTGTTTATAGTTTCGTCATGTCTGTCTGTCTGTCTGTCTGTTTCTGTCTGTCCGTCCGTCCGTCCGTCCGTCTTCCGATAAACCGCTTTCCGACTTTGAGAAAAAAATAATTAAAATACATGGAACCTCCCCATACATGGAAGGTTCCCCATATATGGAACTAAAAACTGAAAATATTTCTTTACATGAAACCTATGCGTGTGTGATATCTATAGAAAGGTCTTTAAAAAATGAGATTGAAGTTTCTAAAACCACTTTTTCATAAAGTAAATCGTTTCCAAAGTGGTAAAATGTGTCTCTCCCTCCCCCCCCTCGAACTTCTATAATAATGGAGTGAAAAATCTAAAAAAATATATGTCTGTAGATATACACTTTCAACCAAAATTGGTTTGAACGAGATCGGGTTAGCAGTTTTTGTATTACAGCATATTTTCTAAAACCGCAAACATAACTTTGTGATTCATACAAACACTATGAAAAACAAAGTTATTTGGCGTAGTTGTAAAAGTGTAAATAAGCTAGTTTTAAGAAATTTGTAAGGTCTTTTTTTGTCAAATTAATATACATGTTATATTATATTATTATAGTTACTACGGAACCCTTCATGGGTGAGTCTGACTCGCACTTGGCCAATTTTTTTCAGTTGTTTCACAATCGAAACTCGAAACAAATAACAAACATGGTAAATAATGTCCCGCTTTAATTTGTAATGAATTTCATTACCACAAACTTTTTGTATTTTTAGATTGGAAACTGTGGCATCACAGAATGATCACGGTCGTGAAGTTATTGATAAAAGTACATATTCATCTGAGCAAGTATTAGAAGAAATCTTTAATACACAGGTAATATTCAAAACTTCAACCGCACGTTACAGTAACATAATTTTGCGAGTTGTGTAGAATTAGTTTTATAAATAAAAATGGTATAATTCAATTTTAGGTGGCTAGTGCTACTGAAGAAAGTCATTGTGATGTCCAACCTGAAAACCAAGAAACTGATGGGTTAAATTATAGTGCAGAAGTAAGTTGTTCCGTGAAAACATACTTATTTAAAATTATTTTAAGTTAAAACAATGTTTTATGGTATAAAAAAATTATTCATTTATTTTTACAGACGGAAAACTATACTCCTAAAAAGAACATACAAATTGGACGCAGGATTATTAATGTTTCCTATTTTTTTTTAAAGCTGTGTGAGATCTCAAATCACGGACCATTAGACTGCGGGCTATCTTCTCTTGAGTTAGTTGGTGAAAAGCTTCACGGCTTATCTTCCAAATTTACTTTTTTATGTAAAATGTGTAAACAACAATTTGACATTAACGACAATGATAATTGTTTATCAATAAATACATGTGCTGTAGCTGGTGCAATTTCTATTGGTTGTGGTCATTCTCAGCTACAAGAATTTTCATCAGCCATGAATTTGCCAATGATTTCCCAAAAAACATACCAAAAGAACCACAAATTACTGTCGGAAAACTGGCAGCAACTGGCACAACAGTCCATGGATCAAGCAGCTGAGGAAGAGAAAATTATGGCTATAGCAGAAGGCAGGGTCACAAAGAATGGTACGCCTATCATAGATGTGATAGCAGATGGTGTGTACGGTAAAAGGTCGTACAAAAAAAATTATTCAGCTTTATCCGGCACTGCTGCAATCATAGGTAGAAAAACAGGCAAACTTTTATATTTGGGAGTCCGAAATAAATATTGCTACCATTGTGATCGTGCCGAAAAGAAAAAAACAACAGTGCCTGAACATTTATGTTTGTAAAACTATTCCGGTCCGTCCACAGGAATGGAGAGCGAAATTATAGTGGAAGGTTTTAAGCAGTCATTAGCTACCCACGGTTTGATTTACGGACGACTAATATCTGATGGTGACTCAAGTACTTATTTCAAAATTTTGCAGGCAAGACCTTACCTTGATATTACCGTCGAAAAAGTAGAATGCAGAAATCATTTACTGAGGAATTTTTGTAACAAAATGATGACATTGCAAACTGAAACCAAATATTTAAAAAGTCACAGAAAATTATTGACCATATCGCGAGTTTTGAGTATGAGATCCTGCATAACCAAAGCAATACAAAAAAATAAAAATGATCCCTGCCCAGAAGAGCAAAAATTATTTGAGGACATTTTACAAGCACATCATCACGCTTTTGGAAACCACCTTGAATGCAAAACACATTTCTGCAAAAAAACGGGAGACTTGGAGCAAAATGATGTTCCAAGTGACTTTCAGCTAAGTTCTCTGTGGCAGAGAATTAGTATAATGATACAAATTATTGCTGGCCATGCTCGAAGTTTACTTCATGACGTGGACAGTAACGTTGTAGAACGCTATCATAGCATCATAGCAAAATATGTAGGAGGAAAAAGAGTTAATTTTTCCCTCAAAAACTCATATTAGACGCGATGCATTGCGTCAGCAGTGTCGTTCAATGAAGAAAATGCACTTTCGAAGCTTTATAAAAAAATTACCAATAAGAGCCCAAGAGGCAAACTGAAACTGTGGGAAGAAAGAAAGAAGAAACAAAAACTCCTTAGTAAAAGATATATAAAAAGAAAAAGAAGGCTTGTTTTCAGTAAAAAACAAGACGATAAGGATTATGGCCAGTCCTGTGAAAAGCCCGATAAGCCGGTAGAAATACTGGATAAACTGAAAAACGAGTTTATGAAAAAAATTAAAAAGTCTGATTTGGAACGAGCAACAATTGAAAGAAAAACTGTTTTACAAAGTGATAGTGGAGAATGGCTAGAGATGAGAAGATCGTTATTGACTGCATCCAATTTCGGCAGAGTTATAAAAAGGCGTATTAATACACCATGTGCTAATTTAGTCAAAGATATTCTTTATCGGAACAAAATTGACCACATGGAATCTATTAGACATGGCCAATTGAATGAAAAAATCGCACTTGCACAATTGGCTGTACAAGAGCGCAAAACGATTAGACCCTGTGGTTTATTTATAGACCAAGAACTATGTTTCTTGGGTGCAACGCCTGATGGATTAATTGGAGAAAATACTGTTGTTGAAGTAAAGTGTCCTTTGACAGCCCACAAAATGGGCCTAGCAGCAGCAATTGAAAATAAAAAAGTAAACTTCTAGCAAAAAACAAAAACTAGTGAACTAGCCATCAACAAAAAACATGCTTAGTATTACCAAGTTCAAGGACAGCTACACGTAACCCAAAAAAAATGTTTGTTTGCCGTATGGGAGAATGAAAAAGAAAAGCTGAAGACGATACATTCAAAGAGATGATACATTTTGGGAAAGAGAAATGAAAGAAAAATTGAAAAAGTTCTATTTAGACTGTATTTTACCTGAGATACTTGATCCCCGAATTTCAAGAAATATGAAAATTCGTGAACCATACGTAAAAAATAGAGATGAAAATACAGATAGAGATAAAAGTGACAAAAAAGACAAAAGCGAAATGGAATGAAAGCAAACTGTTCCGGTGCAGCAGTTTGTTTTTTCTCTGCACGAGCACATACAAGGCAGTATTTGTTTTGGATGCCTAAAAACAAAACTTGTTGTAGTAGAAAACTAAATTTTGAAGATTTGTGACTTGAGTAATTTTTTTCCAAAATTTGTGTATTAACATTGCGCTCCGTATGCGTAAATACGTCAAAAAATCACAAAATAAAATTATAATAATTAGCTTGTTTAATTTTTATGTATCCTTCCTGTTCGTTCACCTGTCCATCCATCCACCCAGTCCGTATCCCACCCTTTTATTCGTCTCTCCTCGCATCCGTAGGTATGTTCACTTCACACGCTGTATTCTTATAAACCGTATATTGCGAAAATAAAAATGACGAAAATAAACTGCTATTTTATACAAAAAGTTTATTCACTTGGAAAAAAATAATTGAAACAGCTGTTTTTATTGCGATTTCAGAGCTGGTGCCATAGTAAAACTTGTTCATAATTATGAGTACAATAACCTCCTTTGGTATTACTTAAACTCTTTTGTAACACCCTGTATATTATTTTTCTTCAGAATCCACCATCAAACTTTTTGTATGTTTTTTTTTTCATTATATTATTCTTGATTCTGAAATAAAATATCTATAGGAATAAAAATTATTGATTTTAACCGACTTCAAAAAAAAAGGAGGAGGTTCTCAATTCGTCTTGAACTTTTTATTTTATGTATGTTACCTCATAACTCGGAAACGGCTGGACCGGTTTGAAAAATTATTTTTGCGTTTGAAAGGGTATACGTTCTACTTGGTCCCATTGTTACGAAATCATGATCTGATGTTGGGATCCTGGAGAAATCGAGGGAACTCTTCAAATATTATAGGCACACCTATAGCGTTTTGGGTATTTCTTATAGTACCTTGAGCAGTTGCTTTTGAAAATTACCATTTGGGGAAGTTAAACTGATGATGAAGACCACAGATGGCCACTGAAACTACTCAATAATAAGTATTTCATGGATTGCGATTCGATTACTTGAATACGGATGTTAAGCACTTTATACTCATCACAATGAATATGGTGATGTAGAGCTGATGGTGATGTACCAGGTGAACTCCTCAAAAATTAACAGCTCTGCACCAGGAAAAGCAATATTTTGTAAAAGGTGATAAGTAGTTGACATTTTGGCTTTTGTAACTACATAAATTACAAACAGTCCCACTAAAAAGCGTGAAAAAAAAAATCTTAGCATAAAAATAGAACCGACTTCCATATAAAAACACTACAAAGGCAAAAATAACTTTAATTTCGGAAGGCGGTGTCAAAAATATAAAAGAAACTACAAAACAAATGACACCGACTACCGAAATTAAAGTTATTTTTGCCTTTGTAGTGTTTTATATGGAAGTCCGTTCTATTTTTTTGCTAAAAATTTTTTTGATAACCTAATGAATTAAATAAAAAATAAGAGAACAAAACTATGCACATATTTTAAAATAATAACAACACGAAAATATGTAAATATCTATAAATACATAATATTTAATAAATAAGACAACAAAAAGCTATACCGCGAATGAGATTCGATCTTGGTGATCGCCGCGGAAACGCGCTGCGAAACCCGAACGGTGACACACTGGACCGCTCGAGCTCTGCAAACTAGTCGCGAAATTACGATGTTAAATGTAATGAAAAACACGCATCGACGAAATTCGCGCGGTGCACCCCGCAGTAGGCGGGACTACTCGTGTCCCACTTCATCTGCTTCACCCCCTCAAATGAGGGGGTGCGCGGGGCATTCTCTGTGATGTGTCTGTGAGTGCGCCCGATTGAGCAAGGTCAACGGGATTATAATGCGTCTTAAACCCAATCGCTATAGAATTAAATCCGGTCGCTTATGATTTCATTTTGACATATGCATTTTTTTAAGCATGACAATGGAGTACGTTTCTATTTTCAACAACAAAATAATGTATTTATTCTTATCTATCAGTAGCGCGGGGCTTCGCATTCGTGGACTTTTTATCACGATAAAATCCTAACTCTCCCTCGTTTAAGCTGCAAGTTACTTCCATACCAAATGTCATCCAAAACAACCCAGAACTTTCGAAAAAAGCAAACAAACTAACTTTTTCGCTTTCCAATGGTGGTCTGATCTTCCAAACAACAGAATGAATACGAACTCAAATTAATGTGGGGAGGGGAACATTAGTGTACCTACTACAAATAATCATCATAAAAAATCTGATTAAACATAATATTTTTAATTATAAATTATATATAGTATAATACAATACAAGACAATGCATAAATACGTCTATATAATTATGGATTAAATGATAGAGAAAGAGCTCGAAAAAAACTCAAAACTCGATTGCCAATCAAATCGAGTTTTGAGTTTTTTTCGAGCTTTTCGTAAGATACGTTTTATCCCTATTATATTTAAAATTATCGCCCAAAGCAAGCCACTGCTAGAAGAAAATCTTCAATAAATAATAAATTCAAACTCCTACATTCCATAAATGTTAAAAACCATTTATTCAAAATGAAAAAAAAAAAACATACACAAAGCATAGATTCCCGCCAGTTCCATTATTTGTTCGTCTGGATCCAATATGGCGGACAAAAGAATACGCTATGATACCCGCTGCGAGCTAATTACCTAATAACGGGAGGTGAAAGTATATTCAAGGCACATTCAAGGTGTTTTGGAAAACCATTGGTCAGGGCGAGGATGTGGGGATGAGCGGTAGCGATGAGCGACGGCGATTTTTGTCTAGCAAGAAAAGATGATGTGGTCAAAGATGAAGCACGCGTTTCTAGAAGTAACCTATTTACTCTTGACTTAAAAACCCGAAATTTTTTCATAAAATGCAAAAGTTTAGATCTAAGGTTAGATTTAAATCACACCACCAACTAAGAATGTGCCAGGTAAGTATTGTTACTTAATTAAATATCGACATTAATACGCTTGATTAAGTAATCATCTCCGAATAAAATCCTAAACAGTGAAGTAATTGAGTTAAGACATGCCAAAAAATTTAAATCAAGTGTCATCTAATGTATTGTTTGTTACATAATATGAATAAAGATTAACGAAGAAAATAAAGTCGTAAAGTTTTGGCAGACATTTTTATGTGTCTGGTTTTAGTCATTATAAATTCCGCATAACCTAACAGGATAAACTAAAGATACCTAACGTCCATTTTGCGAACAAAAATATAGTATCAACAATGACGAAAATAAAAATAAAAAGTTAGACCCGAAATTACCATATCCCGGGTCTAAAACCGATTAGGGAATACATGCAGCGCGTTACGGGATCTCCTATTGTGTTACCTGTCAAAATAATTCTCGTTTTTTCGTCCCGTTTTTATTTTATTTTGCCGTGTCGCTTTTTTTCTCGCCAACCAAAATGGTGGCGGCGAAAATTGGATTTCAAAAGGCGTTCTTAAAAAGTTAGATTGAATGATAAGGTTGGCCTGTTTGTTTTAAATTATCTGTGGTCGTTTTGAGATGAAAGTGTTGCTAAAAATAAGGTTTTACTGGTCCCATTTTTCGGATTTCAGTGCTAAGGAGGTATGGGCTGAAAAATGCGTTGTGGTTTCGTGTAGGAGGTTTAATTTCAATATATTATTTTAATTACTGGACTTTTAAACATATTGTATTAAATATCAACAAAAATCTTAATATTTAATTTAATTAAAGAATATAACTTGTAATGGATTAAAAAAGTATAAACTATTTTAAGTGGTAGGTATTTCTAATACCACTTAAGTATTACTTTTGTTTATTTAATCAATAATTGAATATACACTTAAATAAAAATCCTAAACTACATATATACAATGTATATAATTATGTAGTTTAGTTTTTTTAAATTTTCAGATGTCATCTGAAAATAAACTAAAATATGGCGTCCAGAAATTCGTGAGCATCGCTGTCTACTGGTAATGTGCCCAAAAGACTGGCGGCATTGCCACGCTGTATGGCAATACTTAACCGCTGTCCAAGGTAAAAGCCAGTCTTTGGGTCACGTGAAGTGTCAACTAGGCGCCTGGATAGTTCTTGAAATAATTTGTGAGCACTCGGACCCCACGATCCCAAGGTAAGTTAGTTTGTTTTATAATAAGTAATTAAAAATTACGTTCCTAGTGTGTAACATTCTATTTGCATATTGCAAGTTACTTTTCTGTCTTAATCTCAATAATTACTTAATGTTTTACAGCGTAAATGATAAGTTTATTTAAGTTACGCGTCTATGGAGGTCAGATGGCAGGTAATACTCAGCTGCATCTAATTAGACTGGATGCTGAACCCAATATAATTTGGTGGGAAAGGGCTTAAAAGATAATTAAATATCTAATCTATTCTACAAAAAACTTTTTTGCAAAAAATAAAACCGACTTCCATATCAAAACACTACAAAGCCAAAAATAATTTAAATTTCGGTAGTCGGTGTTATTGGTTTTGTGTTTTCTTTTTTTTCACACCGCTTTCCGAAATTTAAATTATTTTTGGCTTTGTAGTGTTTTGATATAGAAGTCGGTTTTATTTTTTGCAAAAAAGTTTTTATTTTCGCGTTTTTTAGTGGGTCAGTTTGTAATTAATCTAGTTACAAAAGCCAAAATGTCAACTACTTATCACCTTAACCAGCAGAGTAAACGAAAAGCTCGTCAATGTAAACATTTTTTTCAGACTTTTGTCTATTTTCAACCGACGACAAAAAAGGAGGAGGTTATCAATTCGACGCATATATATGCCAAAAACGAAAATACAAAACTAAAGACACCGACTACCGAAATTAAAGTTATTTTTCACTTTGCAGTGTTTTTTGGGAGTCGGTTTAATTATTTGGTAAAAAGTTTTTATTCAGAAACGGCTTGTCCGATTTCGATAATATTTTCATGGGACCATTTGGAAAGTATATCCTTTCCAACAAAAAAAGAATTTTCAAATCGGTTGGCAACTGACGGAGCTATGCCCGAACAAACATAAAAAAAAAACAAACAAATATCCGAATTGAGAACCTCCTCCTTTTTTAGAAGTCGGTTAAAAAGTGGAACTAAAACTGTCAAGAATATATTTGTAAAAGCTGGGTTCGAGATGCAGACTATTTTTACGCTTCTAGTTAATAATATGCGTATAGGTAAGGTAATTAACTATGTGCATTTATATAGTTGGCGGATTTTTAACACATTACAGGATTTATACAGGGTGGCCCGTTTACAGTGGTCCAAGGTTTTTTTTTAAGCTTGAAAGCATCATTAGTAATCATTTAAAACATACTTTAGTTAAGCGAAAACTTATGGTTTGGAAATTATGTTTTTTTTTTTTAATTACCTGAAATTTCAATATTTTTGACACAAAACCACTCTGTTATGAAATTACTGGACCGAATCGAATAAAATTTGGTATAAGCATAGTGCAATAATCTACCTATCGCGCTATAGGCTCATCTAGTGTAAATAACTAGACTAGATTATTAAAAAAAAAAAACATAATTTCGAAACCATAAGTTTTCTTTCTAATGATCACTTATGATGCTCTCAAGCTGAAAAAAATCTTTGGACCACTGTAAACGGGCCACCCTGTATATCTGGGAAAAAGCACATAAAGCCGTTGGTGCTGAGTCTATAATAACTATAATAACTCCTGCGCAGATTCGTAATCTCTGCTAACATAGGCCGCCGTGACCGAAATCGGTCAGGAGGGACTATACGAACCAAGTTGTGCCAAAATGTTCCAACCCACAGTGAACATACATATTGTAATGTTTCTTTTTTATAGGGCTTTGGTACTTACGTTATAACATCATTATATACGTTTATTATTTACATGAAAGAATACAATTTTAATTTAAATAAAAACCCTAAACTACATATACACACCTAAAAATAAACTAAAATATTGCATCCAGAAATTCGTGCGCATCGCTGTCCACTGGCAATGTGCCCAAAAGACTGGCGGCATTGCCACGTTGTATGGCAATGCTTAACCTCTGTCCAAGGTAAAAGCCAGCCCTTGGGTCACGCGAAGTGTCAACTAGGCGTCTGGACAGATCTTTAAATAATTTGTGAGCACTCGGACCCCACGACCCCAAGGTTTCAACCCCAAACGGCTCGAAAATATAACTACCAACAAGGTTATTATATTTCCGCCGCTTGAGGTTCTCAGCAGCCGCAGCGGCAGCGCCAGCGCAACAAGATGAGCTAGGAAGATGGGATGGCGCAAGAGTATCGACACAAGTTGCGTCCCACACTAAAGGCCTACCCATCTTCCAAGGAAATAAAGACATACCGTCCGGTCTTTTGCCATCGTCGCGTGCCAGGCCATTTGGTTCTAAAACAGCTGGAACGCCGACAGTGACAAGAGCTCGTCGGATAATGTCGTTAATATTCGCGTGCCGCGCTATGCGACCCGCGCTGCGGCCGCATGAAAGGCCGTGGTGACCGAGGCTGTTGACAACTTCGCCACAGTGACAGCGATGAGCAGAACAGCAGGGAGCACCTAATCGAAGGGAAGCAGCGAGGCGGAAAGTAGTATCATCGAACAAGGTGCCTATGTTCGATGACGGAAGTGCATGGAGCCAGAGACCCGACTCCCATTCACCCACAGCCAGCAGGCGCGCACGCTCTGCAGCCGAAGCAGATGTGGCAATAAGGTCACTCTGAACTGCTTTACAGAGCGGCTCATCCCACCGCCTCTGAGATGATGGATTGTCGGGTGGATTTAGGTTCGGGCAAGCGAGTCTCCAGGTATCTATAGCCTCGGTGAAATACGGCACATTGAAATCAACCAGTGATGGAGCTAGGATATTCCTGATTAATTTCTCAGTGCCGTGTACCGAGGATACAAAAGCCGGTAGACTGATACTAGTAATTTTGCGGACGCCGAGACCACCCATACGAATGGGAAGAGTAGCTTGTGCCCAAGCTCGGTCGTCCATAGCCACATTTAAAATTCCTGTCAGAGTTTGACGAATAATTTGGTCCATTTTTTCCAAAAGGTGAGGATGATGCCATAGATGTGAAGAACGAAGAAAATACATTAATTTGGGTCCAAAACAACAGTAACGAATTAAGGTGATGGCCGAATGCATATTAATTTGGTATATCCTGTCCAAGATGTCATTAAAATTTTGTATTTTTTCCTCGACAAAATCGGGAAAGGAATTCTCATAAATTGGAGACCCAAGAAGACGAAGAGAACTTTTTTCCACAATTTGGATATCTGGGGCTATTGCGTTGAATTTTGAAAGTGTCAGTTGTCTGTCAGTACTGTCGGATATAAATAGTTCACACTTCGAAAGGTTGAGGTCCAATCCTATGGAATGGAATTGATTTATTAAAAACTGTAGATCATCTAATACCGTGTCTACATCGCCTCCCAGGGTTCCATCATCGAGATACCACACATTAAATTTCGAATTTAACTGTCGAATGATTGGGTTAATGGCTAAACTGAAGATCGCTGGCCCGAGGGGATCACCTTGTTGACAGCCAACAGCTGATTCCAAAAGGTTTTCCTTATAAAGTAATTTAGTCGGATGTCTGTAACATTGCCAAAGAAAACTAAAAATTTGTGGTACTTCTTTTTTAGTTTCTGCCAACAAAGTGTCCCTATTGACTGAATTAAAAGCATTTTTAATGTCAACCTTCAAGATGACCTCTCCTTTACCTGAATTTAAATAGGTCGTCAAGGCATGTACGGCAGCCTCACAACCCCCTTTGGAACCGTAACCCAGTTGCAGGGGTTGAAATTTGGTCGAAATATCCTCACCATAAAATTTAGAGCATTATTAGTTAAGAATTTCCTAATATTCTGTAATTAAGCTATTTTTTATACACTACTTTGTTTGTTTACGTTTCTGTAGTCATTAGTGACAGGACTAGTTTTTCTTCTTAATTCATTGCTGGAGTCACATATGCGACCTAACCTATAGGTCGCATATGTGACTGATATTGTACCTCGTGTTAAATCACTTTTATTTCTCTTTTCATTCTAGAACCACATTCAAATGCTGTAAAGTCGATTTAATACGGCTACAGGGAGTCTACGCCTGGAACTCAAACAGTGAAGAAGTCTAGAAATAAAACGGATAAGTGCCATCGGAATGAAATGGTCCTCTCTTAACACACGAGCCGTGGCCCAGACTTCCAGACATCCTCTTCGTTCTGCTATTGAGGCCATCCGACTGAAGGCCAGCCGCCCTGCTTCCACCTCTTCGTTCTGCTACTGAGGCCATCCGACTGAGGGCTAGCCGTCCGCAGCCACCTCTTCGTTCTGCTACTGAGGCCATCCGACTGAAGACCAGCCGACCTGCAGCCACCTCTTCGTTCTGCTATAATCATCCGCTCCGCTTATCATCGACTCTCCCGTCATCTCTTGTGCTCTTAGGGTTCCAGCATTTTTTTTATAAATTCTTTTATAAATCCTGTTTCATTTTTTTCTTCACTTTGCTTTCTTTTCCTGGTCATATTCCTTCTAATTAGTTATTGCAACCTTACATTTCCCTCTACCCTGGGAAACTGTAACGTTACAATATTTTGAGTTATTTAAGGTCATATTTAAACATTACACATTTAAAAGTTATTTTCTCATACAGACATTTTGATTTAACGGTAGTTTTTCCTAGGGACCAAATACTGAAGTGGCTTGCTACATGAAAATAAGGCTAATTTGAGGTAGGCTGGTACAGATAACTCGATACTGACAAGTTTATGGGTTAGAACATTTTGGCACAATTTTGGAACATTTTGGGACCGAACATAATATATTAACGAAATTATGGTTTCTTAAAGGATGCAGGGGAGAAACGGGACCCTATTACTAAGGCTCAGCTGTCTGTCTGTCACCAGACTGTATCTCATGAACCATGATAGCTACACAGTTGAAATTTTCACAGATGATGTATTTCTATTGCCGCTATAACAACAAATACTAAAAACAGAATAAAAAATATTTTAGGGGGCTCTTATACAACAAATGTGATTATTTTCCGGGTTCCGTAGCCAAATGGCAAAAAACGGAACCCTTATAGTTTCGACATGTCTGTCCGTCTTTCTGTCTGTCCGTCCGTCCGTATGTCACAGCCATTTTATTCCGAAACTGTTAGAACTGTACATGTGAAACTTGGTAGGTAGATGCATTCTGTAAACTGCTTTCCGATTTTATGAAAAAAAAAATGAAAAATATTTAAAATAAAGGGGGCTCCCCATACATGGAACTGAAACTGAAAATATATTTCTTCATGAAGCCTATGCGTGTGTGGTATCTATAGACAGGTATTTAAAAATGACATTAAGGTTTCTAAAACCACTTTTTCATAACGTTAATCGTTTAAAAGATATACGCTTCTAAAGTGGTAAAATGTGTGTGTGTCCCCTCTAACTTCTATAATTATGGAGTGAAAAATCTAAAAAAAATATACTATAGATCTTAATGTAATCTTTCAACTAAAATTAGGTGTGCAGTAATTTTTTATAGGTAATGGTACGGAACTCACTTGGCCGGTTTTTATACAATGTCTTAGCTGCACCAAAAATTGTGATGAACAGTGAATTAAATCGATTACAAAAGCAGCCAGATGACGTCAGCGCACAAGACATGGCGACCACATCAATAACTAGTTAATCAGTCAGTTGACACCTGATATACTCATTTAATCATTATGAGTAGCAGGTGTTTAGTAGACAGCTGTGTTAAGTGGGTATGGGTCGTGTGTACGTGCTTTAGTGTGCTTCTTACTGCAGATGGTTTTCTATCGGTTACATTTCGGGGAGTGTGCGATGGAATTACACAATCTAATTCCGCCAAACCCGTTCCATCATCGGACTTCAAGACAAACGGTGAAGCGCCACCGTTATATGGTGGACATCCCACCCATACGCACAAAGCGTTTTGGGAATACCTTCATTGTGCGTACGGCTAAGGAGTGGAATTCCCTGCTGGAGTCTGTGTTTCCTGATAGCTATAGCCTGGGGGTCTTTAAGTCCAGAGTGAATAGGTTACTTTTAGGTAAGCTTTCTCCATCTTCGACCACGTCATCACTTACCATCAGGTGAGATGGTGGTCAAACGTGAAACTATTTAAAAAATATAATAAATTAAAATGGTGTTGAGGAGCCCTTGAATACTATAACATCCGCACGGAACAATCTATGAGATTAAACCGATTCGAGATCGATTCGTGAACGGGTGACCATGTAAACACATTTATTTATTTATTTTATGGAGGACTTACAGCTAATAAAAACATAAAAAGAGGAATACATAGTCGCCAGAAAATCAATAACAAGGACTCACGTTTAGACTTATAATAAAATAGTTATAAGCATACAAAAAGCAATAATAAAGCTGAATATAAATGAAAGTTACAAATTTACACAGTAAGAAATACATAATATACAACGTGTAACGGAAACCCCATATCTATCCAAAAGGGCTGAAGACAACATCTGGTATGGAGTCTCTATGCACAGTTTCAGCACAAAATAACTAACTCAAAGAATTGATACCAAATTATTGGTTTCATATATTTCTTGAAGTTGACCAAAGAAATAGCCAGCCCTTGGGTCGCGGGAAGCGTCAACAAGCCTTTTCGATATTTCTTTAAAAAGGCTGTGAGCACACGGGCCCCATGGTCCGAGAGTTTCGACCCCAAACGGCTCGAAAATATAGTTATCACCGAGATGACTATATTTACGCCGCTTGAGGTTTTCCGCAGCCGCAGCGGGAGCGCCAGCACAACATGATGAACTGGGAAGATGGGATGGCGCGACAGTATCGACACAAGTTGCGTCCCACACTAAAGGCCTACCCATCTTCCACGGAAACAATGACATGCCGTCCGGTCTCTTGCCATCGTCACGCGCCAGTCCAACGGGTTCCAATACGGCTGGAACGCCGACGGTGACAAGGGCTCGTCGGATAATGTCATTTAAGTTGGCATGTCGTGCAAAACGACCCGCACTACGGCTGCAAGAGAGACCATGGTGCCCGAGGCTGTTGACCGCTTCCCCACAATTACAGCGATGAGGGGAACAACAAGGGGCTCCTAGGCGTAGTGAAGCAGCGATGCGGAAAGTGGTGTCGTCGAACAAAGTGCCTAGATTTGAGGACGGTAGAGCATGTAGCCAGAGTCCTGATTCCCACCTTCCCACAGCCAGCAGACGAGCACACTCAGCAGAAGTAGCAGACGTGGTTAGTAAATTATTCAGAACTACTCTGCAGAGCGGCTCGTCCCACCGCCTCTGGGAAGATGGTATAACAGGTAGGTCAGAATTCGGACAAGCGAGATTCCAGGCATCAATAGCCTCAGTGAAGCACGGTACATTAAAATTAATCAGTGTGGAAGCCAGGATATTCCTGATTAATTTCTCAGTGCTGTGGACCGAGGAAATGAAAGCCGGTAAACTAATACTAGAAATTTTGCGGATTCCGAGCCCTCCCATGCGGATGGGAAGAGAGGCTTGGGCCCAAGCTCGGTCATCCAAAGCCACATTCAGAATTAAGGACAAAGTTCGTCTGATAATTTGATCCATTTGAACTAAAAGTTGATGGTGCTTCCACAAATGGGAAGCACGAAGAGAGTATGTTAATTTAGGGCCGAAACAGCAGAAACGAATTATAGTGATAGCCGAGTGCATATTGATTTGGAGCAATCTTTCCGAAACGTCATTGAATTTATTAATTTGTTCTGCAATAAAGTCGGGAAAGGAAGTATCAAAGATTGGAGAACCAAGGAGACGGAGAGAACTTTTCTCAATAATTTGAATTCCAGGTGCTATTTCGTTAAATTTAGAGAGAGTCACTAGTCTGTCAGTGTTATCTGTTAAAAATAATTCACATTTTGAAAGGTTTAGGTCAAGGCCAATAGAATGTAGTTCATTTTTTAAGAAATTTAGGTCTGCTAAAATATTTTCTACATCACCTCCCAAGGTTCCGTCGTCAAGATACCAAACATTGAATTTAGAATTTAGCTTTCGAATTATTGGGTGAATAGCTAAACTGAAAATCACTGGCCCGAGGGGGTCACCTTGTTGACAGCCAACAGCTGATTCTAATAGATTGTCTCGAAACAATAATTTGGATGGATTTCTGTAGCATTGCCAAAGGAAACTATAAATTTGGGGTAATTCTTTTTTAGTCTCAGCCAACAAAGTGTCCCTGTTAACTGAATTGAAGGCGTTCTTTATGTCAACCTTCAGAATGGCCTCGCTTTTCCCAGAATTTAGGTATGTCGACAAAGCGTGTACAGCAGCCTCACAGCCCCCTTTGGAACCGTAACCAAGTTGCAGGGGCTGAAATTTTTCCGAAACAGTCTCACCATAAAATTTACAGCAAATCTTGGCTGCCATACGGCGGTAGGTGGTTCCCACGGCAATGGGACGAATGCCGCCATCTTTCTTGCGTAGCGCACATAAATTGGCGCCATACAGAATATCGATGACAGATTCGTTTACCTTGCCGGAGAGCATAAGGTTAACTAGAGCCGTCAGCTCCCTCAAGAGCGACTCACCAGCTACCCCGGCGCCTGAACAAATGAGGTCCTTCAGGTGCTGCGGACTCAGGCCGTCGAGACCGCCAGCTGAGCCGCTCCGGAACGAGCTAACGGCTGTGATTACCTCTCGACCTGAAATGGTGAGGGAGTGAATATCAGGATCAGGAGGGTCGGGAAAAGCAAGATCATACGCTGGGGCAGGGTGTTTGGTCTTCAGAGCTTCGAGAGTTTCTGAAGAACATGGTGCCACCACATCGCTGCTGAAGAGAATCCTGGCAGCTCCGCTAATATCACCGTCCCCTAACTTCGTTTCTACCAAATGGGATATACCTCGTGAAGGGGTAATTC
The DNA here is from genome assembly GCA_943138885.2 of Tholera decimalis. Taxonomy (NCBI): domain Eukaryota; kingdom Metazoa; phylum Arthropoda; class Insecta; order Lepidoptera; family Noctuidae; genus Tholera; species Tholera decimalis. The sequence continues at coordinate 20,953,927 of OW964578.2, read as the reverse complement.
TAAGAGAGCGAGAATCGAAATCAAAACTTGGAGCCGAAACATTACAATTTTCTTTAATTTGAGCTGTTAAAGTCTTTTTTGTGGCCGGATTCTTTTTCACGTGAAGAATTTTGTAGGGGAAGGTAAGCAGTTGTTCCCAGGCGCTTTGTGAGTTCTCCCGGACAGCTTGGCGAACGCAACTAGCCAGGTGTTGAGCAACTAGAGGTTTGGCGCCGCGGGGAACTCGCTTCAGAACCGGAACGGATTTTTTTAAATTTGAAAGTGTTTTCCAAAAAGGGTCGGAAGTGGTATTAGAAGCCGTGCAAATAGGTATGGAAGCAGAGTCTGAAGGTGCATTTTGTGACTTATGTATTTTCCCAATATGCACATTCAGACCCCGTTTACCTTTGAAAAAGCGTGCCTGGGTACAGAGCGGGCATCTCTCCAGGGTGTTCAGCGATGTTGAAGGTTGACTAGCACCACCAACAACCACATCGCTGTTGCTACTGAACATCAAAAACTAAAATAAATAAAATTTAAGAAACTATATTAAAACTATAATACATTAAAAATAACTTAAAAATTAAATAAACTAAGAAAACTATAGAATATAAAACAGAAAAGTTCATTAAAATTGCACTATGTTGCACTAGTTTGGCTTGAAATAGATTTTTTGGATATCCTGATAGATTTAAATGTACTTTCCTTAGTATTTTCAGAAGTCTTTGAATGTTTTTGTCTCTTGTTCTTATGCTTGGGTGATAGTGAATGGTCGTTACTTTCCTTTAGTGGATCTAGTTTCGGTTTCTTTGCAGCAGGAACACTGGGATATCAGTCAGCTTCTCATACTTCTCTTGGTTCACCATCGTAGGATATGAGTAACATTTACTTCCAAAAACCGGCAGATCACATTATATATAAGGAGTTGCACACAAAATAAACTTCAACTTTTGATATGTGGCTCTTGTGGAGGAGCCACCATAATTTTGCCAATAACACGTGTGGTCGTGTGTAAGAGATCTTTGAATAGTGTATTAGTTTTTCGGCAAAATAAACAATAATATAGTACTCTGTGACAATAATGAATTATTAGAAAATAAATATCGTTTTAAAATAATATCTCGTTGTTTTTATGTATGTAATATGTACTATTCTTCTTCTTCTTTTCTTTCTTTGGCAATAGTGTATTACATACTCTTTGGGCAACTGTTGACGCTTCCCGCGACCCAAGGGCTGGCTATTTCTTTGGTCAACGGCTAAGCATTGCCATACAACGAGGCAATGCCGCCAGTATCTTGGGTACGTTGCCAGCCGACAGCGTTGAGGATGAATTTTTTGATGCTTTATTGTAGTTTGTATTTTAGTACATAATTTGTTGTAATTAATTGTTTAAATATCAAAATAAAATACATCATTAAAAAAAAAAAAAAAAAAAAAAAAAAAAAAAAAAAAAAATTTCTTGAATAATAATAATAATATTCCACAATAATATTCCACAATTTTTCACACAACGCCATCTAGTCCCAAACTAAGCAGAGCTTGTGGTATGGGTACTAGACAACTGATAAACATACATATATATTTCTAAATACATACTTATTATAGATAAATTACACCCAGACAAAGAACAAATGACCGTGCTCATCACACAAACATTTGTCCTAGGTGGGAATCGAACCCACGACCTTGCGCATAGCAGTCAGGGCCACTGACCACTATACCAACGGGCCTGTCACCAATACCAATCATAACAAACGTGTCACAGCACTACGAGGGTCAATAACTTTCCACGTCACTTGCCAATAACACGATAATTCTTTTCGTTCTTCTTAATTTGAAAAATTCGGCTCTGGTATCAATGTATTGGAATTTGTAATAAGTTCTACTCACGTAGACTTAGGATTACAAAACCCTTGCCATATCGTTTGTTATCATCCAAAGAAGCCATGCACTTGGTATGTATATACCCTTTAAAATACACGTTGTATAAATATTGGCTTGCAATGAGTCAACAGCATAACTTAACCACTAATACTTGAAAAAGTTGAGGCTTAAGCACCTTCTGGCTGATTTCACACAAATTGTGAAAGGATCCAGATCACACTGCTTGCAAATGTACCTAAGTCTAACTATTAGTGCTACTAAATTGTGTCAACCTGCCCTAATTTAATTCATGTAACTGTTCTTCAAAATACAGGATGTTCCTAGTTTGAAGAACAGAGGTCTTACTTAATTAAGTCTCTAACATCACGTCATCTGTAACCACAACATTTTTTGAAACCTTATGTGAGAAGAAATAAACATTATTATATATAATTTCGCCGTGGCCGCGCCATTGAACCGCACGTAAGCAACAGTGGTCAGATCTCTGGCTTTTTAACCGACTTCAAAAAAGGAGAAGGTTCTCAGTTCGTCTTGAACTTTTTTTTTAATGTATGTTACCTCATAACTCGAAGACGGCTGGACCGACTTGGAAATTTTTGTTTCGTTTGAGAAGGTATACTTTCTAGTTGATCCCATTGTTATGAAATCAGGATCTGATGATGGGATCCTGGAGAAATCGAGGGAACTCTTCAAATATTATAGGCACACCTATAGCGTTTTGGGCATTACTAAAAGTACCTTATGCAGTTGCTCTTGAAAAGCAGCATTTGAGGAAGTGGAACTGATGATGAAGACCACAGATGGCCACTGAAACTACTTAATAATAAGTATTTCGTGAATTTTCGTTTCGATTCGATTACTTGAATATGCATGTTAAGCACTTTGTACTCGTCACAATGCATATGGTGATGTAGAGCTGATGGTGAGGTACCAGGAGAACTCCTCAAAAATTAACAGCTCTGCATCGGGAAAAGCAATATTTTGTAAAAGGTGATAAGTAGTTCACATTTTGGCTTTTGTAACTAGATAAATTACAAACCGACCCACTAAAAACTTTATGCAAAAAATAAAACCGACTTTCATATCAAAACACTACAAAGCCAAAAGTAATTTTAATTTCGGTAGTCGGTGTTATTGGTTTTGTATTTTCTTTTTTTTCACACCGCCTTCCGAAATTAAAATTATTTTTGGCTTTGTAGTGTTTTGATATGGAAGTCGGTTTTATTTTTTGCAAAAAAGTTTTTATTTTCGCGCTTTTTAGTGGGTCAGTTTGTAATTAATCTTGTCGGGGTACGTAGCAAGGTGGCGGTGTTTTTACGGAGAAAAAGAATATTTTATGTGACTACTGTTTATTACTATATTCTACACTTTTCTTAATGTTTAAAATGTTAAATTGAATGTTAAAGATGTTAATGAAATGTTAAAGATGTTAATGAAATGTTAAAATGCTAGAATACACCCGGCTAACGCAGTAGACCAAAGTGCACTAAAAAGATGTAAAATTGTCAGCAAATAGGCGCGTTCAACGTGACTTATAATAGGGTCAATGCGACTCGCCGATATTGCTGACTGAGATGTTCGGTGAAAACACCGAACAAATCTAGTTACAAAAGCCAAAATGTCAACTACTTATCACCTTCACCTGCTGGTGAAGGTGATAAGTAGTTGACGTTGATTGATTGAGTAAACGAAAAGATCATCAATGTAAATATTTTTTTCAGACTTTTGTCTATTTTTCAGAAACGGCTTGTCCGATTTCGATAAGATTTTCATGGGACCATTTGGAAAGTATACCCTTTCCAACGAAAAAAGATTTTTTTCAAATCGGTTGACCAGCGACGGAGCTATGCCCGAACAAACATAAAAAAAAACAAACAAACATCCGAATTGAGAACCTCCTCCTTTTTTAGAAGTCGGTTAAAAAGCGTGAAAAAAAAAACTTTTTTGCAAAAATTAAAACCGACTTCCATATCAAAACACTACAAAACCAAAAATAACTCTAATTTCGGAAGGCGGTGTCAAAAAAATGAAAATACAAAACCAATAACATCGACTACCGAAATTAAAGTTATTTTTGGCTTTGTACTGTTTTGATATGGAAGTCGATTTTATTTTTTGCTAAAAAGTTTTTTGAGTACCCGTAACGACTGTCAAAGAATACGAATACATACTATCTGGGAAGATCGATTTTTATGCCATAATGCGTAAAAATGCAGCATCTCTGATGTGTAGGATCCGGGGGAGCGCCAACGGAATTCTGAAAATGATATCAGAAAGGCCAGAGTCTGCAGTGTTAGGAAGGCTTATTCAGCTTCACGTGAAGAGATGACGCAATGTTTTTAATTATTTTATTTTTGTTTATCTGCCTATATTATTGTTATTTTATTTTTTATTTTATGACATTAATTGGATTTTTTATTGGATTTTATTTATTTTTATTAGTATGAGAATAGACAAGAATGACATGAACACTAACATAGTTTATAAGACCTTTGTTACTAACATTATATGGACAATTTTGTAGTCTGAAATAAATGTATTCAATTCAATTCAATTCAATTACTGCTTGCGCGCACAATATATCGAGGTTCTTCCGTACCTCACCTAAGCCGTTATTCTCGGCTATCAATTGTAACATCTCTGACATTCATTACGGATAGACAGAAGCCGGAAAATGTGACACCAGTAAGGCCAAGGGGTAACCCAGTTACTGGGTTGTGAGGTCAGACAGGCAGTTGCTCCAAGTAAAACACTAGTACTTAGCTGCGTCCGGTTAGACCGGAAGCTAACTCCGATATGGTTGGGAAAAGGCTAAGGAAGCCGAAGGATTACTTTTTTATTCATGATAAACTCGCGTTTGACCACCATCTCACCTGATGGTAAGTGATGATGTGGTCGAAGATGGAGCACGCTTACCTAGAAGTAACCTATTCACTCTTGACTTAAAGACCCCCAGGTTATAGTTAGGTATCAGGAAACATTTATATCACAAGTTACACAAATCCCTAGTTAATTTTAGCTATTCTTGGACAAAATATTTATACAACGTGTAACGGAAACCCCATATCTATCCAAAAGGGCTGAAGACAACATCTGGTATGGAGAAAATAACTAACTCAAAGAATTGATACCAAATTATTGGTTTCATATATTTCTTGAATACCAATCATAACAAACGTGTCACAGCACTACGAGGGTCAATAACTTTCCACGTCACTTGCCAATAACACGATAATTCTTTTCGTTCTTCTTAATTTGAAAAATTCGGTCTCTGGTATCAGTGTATTGGAATTTGTAATAAGTTCTACACACGTAGACTTAGGATTACAAAACCCTTGCCATATCGTTTGTTATCATCCATAGAAACCATGCACTTGGTATGTATATACCCTTTAACGTTGTATAGCTTATTTTCAACAAAATTCTTTTTAGACATACTGTAAGGTCTAAAAAAATACAGATAAAACAAAAAAATAAAGCAATTTTCTTGTTATAACGTTGAATATCAAAATTGCTACACCTGTTCGCGATGTAACATGCATGCATGCATACAAACATAGGTACTGACACGCCTATCTTCCTTATAGGGTTTTCATAACAAGCCTGCACCAGCGGCTTCGCTCGTATAGAAGGCCGAAATTATCGCAAGGGAACTTAGCCTTAGTCGACTTTCCGTCTAATCAGCGAAAGTAGGGGTTGAAGCATAAATATCATCTATAATCTACCTGATTATCATAACTCAGAACAACACAAACGCTGATGCGCCATCGTTACATGGTGGATATCCCACCCATACGCACAAAACGTTTTGGGAATACTTTCATAGTGCGTACAGCTAAGGATTGGAATTCCCTGCCGGAGTTTGTGTTTCCTGATAGCTATAGCTTGGGCTTGGTCTTTAAGTCCAGAGTGAATAGGTTACTTCTAGGTAAGTTTGCTTCATCTTCGACCACATCATCGCTTACCATCAGGTGACATGGTGGTCAAACGCGAGCGATATTATAACTAAGTTACAATGTTCTAAACAGAGCCAATGTCCAACTATCGTTATAGGAAAATATATTTTCAGCAGACGAGTTTTGTAACAATATATATATCTAGAAACATATCCCAAAATGGCCGTCGCAGCATTTATAGCATGCTGCATGCCTTCTATAAAATATGACTTGTTTACGGCCATTAGCTGCGCCTGCGCACATCAGAGTAATAGGGTAATTACAATGTTGCCAGCTAAAAGCGTGGCAAGTAATTATGTGCAGATAATTGGCGAAAATGGCGGGGCTGCCATGTTTAATAATTGAAGTGCCTAGCGTTGTACTTGTTTGAAGAATTCTTCGGTTTTATAGTTTTTAGTGGATTGCATATTAAAAAGATATCGTCTTCATGTGGTTTTGTAGTAAAGTTGAACATACTATACAACGTGTAATTTAAAGGGTATATACATACCGAGTGCACGGCTTCTTTGGATGATAAACGATATGGCAAGGGTTTTCTAATCCTATGTCTACATGTGTGGAGCATATTAGAAATTTCAATACATTGATACCAGAGGTCGAATTTTTCAAATTAAGAAGAACGAAGAGAATTATCGTTTTATTGGCAAGTGACGGGGAAAGTGATGACCCTCATACATAGTGCTGTGACACGTTTGTTATTACTGGTATTCAAGAAAAATATGAAAACAATAATTTGGGGTCAATTCTGTGAGTCACTTATTTTGAGCTGAAACTTTGCGTAGAGACTCCATACAAGATGTTGTCTTCAGTCCTTTTGGATAGATATGGGGTTTCCGTTACACGTTGTATATCTTTTCAGAAGGAGTCTTTATTAGTCAGTTAGAAAACTATTCTATTTACACCTAATTTTTTTTTAATCAGGGGGGAGAATAATGAAATGACCCTTCCCGCTCTGGGTGGAGTGGAAGTAAGTGTAAGACTTCTACTGACTAAAACCCACCCAGTTCTTTCCCTTGCCCTTGCGTTCCGCCGCGGTATCTATCTAGAACATTCCCGCTACCCGGACAGGAAAGGTAGAATCTTCGGTCTCCTTTCGTGCTTAAACGAGCTACAAGAAACCTTATTAAACAGGTCTGCCAACCCTATTCCCAATTCTGTTGGAGCCAGCTTTCAGTCTGACCGGATACAGTGTTTTACTTGAAGCGACTGCCCAAGTAACACATAAGCAAGATAACAGTACACATTTAGAACATTTTACAGTTCAAAGATGAATATAGTTTGTATAAGAGCTTTGGGAATAGCCAAATGCTGGATTAGGTTGAGTTCGGACCCTTAAAATTCTGAATGCTTAATAAATTCTGTATTTCTGTCCTTCCCTTCTTTAGGCTTAATAACCAATCACCGTAACATTATTATACAGACGTTATTTAGGATTACGCATTCCAGGTGGCTTAAAGCTGAAAAACAGCCCCGCCGGCAGCATTTATCTGAATAACCATAATCTGTATTGCTCTTATTAAAGCAGTACTAAGCTAGTAGCGTTTGAAACAGCTATTTTCTGAATAAAGTATCACCTTCTGAATAATATCGTTAAATATTCTATTATACAGCTTGATACTGAATAATTGTTTTTATTTTATCTTTAAACTGGATAAGATTCTATGTCTTACTAATTATTCAGCTGCTGAATAAACAATATTATTTATGTTTTTATTAAGCTTTTTTCAGTTTAATAGACAATTTAAAACTAACTTATTCAAATTAAAGACCACATTTGTATTGTTATAGCGCTCATAGCTTATGACCAGCTTTATTAAAATATTATTGTACGTAGGTATTATTTTTTCTGTTGTTTGCATTATGGATCGAAAGTCGTGGCAAAAACATAAGACAACCGGTTATATCAAAAGAAAAATGTTAGAAGAATATTTAAATATCAGTAGTAACTGTCCAAGTGTTTCTGGTCGTCAAAGGATTAATGAAAATAGTTTAAACAAAAGTAAACCCGGTCCCAGTCAGCATGCGTGGTTGCCGAGCAATGAAGAGGGTTCCGTACCCCGAAAAAATCAAATGGCAAAGCCTATCAAATTTTCTGACTGGTATATACCAGAATGATATTATGGAAATTGAGAAAATACTTAAAGAAAATGACAATATATTTTTAAACGTTTTCAAAGTTTCAGGTTTGACTGAAGTTTTTGATCAGCCAGTAAAATCAAGTAACTTTAACATATTTAAATCTAAAATGCCAACTGAAACACGCGCCTCTCTTGCCTATCTCCTCAAGATGTAAAATTCAAGATTGTGTGTAATGAATATAGGAATGAGTAGTATTTCGTATCTTAATTGCACACTGTATATATAGGTTAAGTTCGAAGTTTAATTAAAAATAAATAATTTAAGTCAAAAAGTTTAATCGTTTATTTCACGTACAAAATTGTTTATCAACAGCTACAAATCACAGTTACAAAATGAAGGTTCAATCTGATCAAGATCAGTGTCAGTATCCGTTATGTTTAGCATTTTCGATAATCCTTCTTCAGCTTCTTCATAAGTTTTATAGTTTTATCTTTTTAGAGTACAACTCATTGTAAGCCGTCAATCTGCGCGAGGTTGGACCCTGCTGTCTTTAGTTAGTAAATCCGCATTATATCTTGGCCATCGAAGTTGTCCTTTGTTCTTCCATAAGGACGGTACAGTACACAATTCTGTGCGACCCTTACCACGCAACGTTTTGAAACTATTTTAAAAGACATTTCCCTGAAACGAAATGAATGTAAATTATCGTTACGATGCAATGATACGTAGATATTCTAATTTCGATTCAACATAATAAATTTCCTCGATAAAAAACGGAACACATACTGCAAAGTTTAGCCTATTGCGTCGTTAGTTTTATTGTTTACCGTTTGGTAGGGACTCGCATGACGCGTGAGCGAATGTCACCGAAAGCTCGCAACCAACGCGACCGACTGACTGATTTGAAATTGGCAGTCGGTCGAGTCGGTGCGACGCACGACTGTGAAGTGGTAGCGAGCACGCGGGTGCGAGAGTGGAGGCGGGGGCGAGCGCGGAGTTAGACTGGGCGCAGGAGTGAGAGTGAGACGGCGCGGGCCTTCTATTCCATTTGTCCACTCACACCGCCACCGCCACCACTCCTGCGCCAGTGCGCCTTTCCGTACCTAACATTGAAATTTTTTTACGAACAATTTGATATCTATATCGTATGATTCAGTTACTATCAGTTCATAGAATGTTTTGGTTTACAAGCCGAGTTTCGGTCACATGAGTCACATCATCACATGACATGTTTATTTTGTTACAGCATTAGTACCAACATAAGTGGACAACGAAGGACCGACGCGTTCGATTAGAGAACCCTAAAAATCTGAGTAATGTAGAAATGTGGCCAACTATCTAATTGTTATTCAGAAGTTAGTGCAATGAGACTACTCTTTTACAAGTTATAGCTCAGTAACAAGACATGTGTGCACTTTTATTCAGCATTATAAAGCAAAACTTCGATCGCCATTAAAAATCTTTGTAATTTATACTTACAAGGAATTTAAGAGATCACCAAAATGCTTCATCTTACAACTACAACATTTTCAACTCGATTCATGTTACTTTGTTGGTTTAAAATCGCTAGTATTAGCTATTTCGTCGCAAGTACTTTTGTTAGACCTAGTTTGTACGTATAAAAATACTATTTACTATCAGTTATCTTGATTATTCACGCGGCGCGTAATAAATACAAAAAAAAAACACATACTATTCACGACAAAATTACTTGCGCACTAAGAATTAACATGTAGCAGACCTTTAACTTGTAAATTAAAATTTATTTACCGATTTTATAATTTCACCGGCCATGTTAAATCAACACCATTCGACATCGACATTATAATATTTATTCAATTTTTTTTGACAATATGTATGAATATTGTTTGCAAAAATGTAAACAATAATTTAAATGCTCTATAAATTCTGAATACAATAACCAATTCGACTAAGCTGAATAACTCAGTTGTAAGAGCTTAATAAAAACAATGTGAACTGTTATTCAAAAGTTATTAAGCTAATTGAAACGTTATTAAGCTCCTACTCAGATGTTGCTCAGCTGTTATTCAGAGTTAAGCATTCAAAATTGGGGCCCTTTTTGCTTGAATAACTGCTGAATAGACGGTACTCAGACGTTATTCAGCTTAGTATTCAGCATATGCTCTAGATGATTGCTCTTACTCAATCTTTATTCAGCACGTCTGTGTTACTTGGGTGGGCCACCTTGAGCAACACGAGTAACAAGGTACCCTTTGGCCAGACCAGTGTCAAAAGTTCTGGCTTCCGACTTACAATAACGACTATTAAAGATGTCTAAATAACAACCTATGCTTAGAATATCGTGGACAGAATTCCGCACGAACGTGTCCATACTTCAGGAGCTCGGCATCACGCAGCGTCTGTCGGCCGTAGTACAGTCGTGCATATTGCAGTACTTTGGTCACGTCTCTAGGCGGGGGAACGACTCAATAGAGCGGCTGGTCGTTCAAGGAAAGGTGGAGGGAACCAGGTCGCGTGGCAGGTAACCAATGCGATGCGATGCCAAGCACTCTGCCAACAGGGGCAGATGGCGGGAGATCGTGCGAAGAGCTGTTTCCGCCCCTACCACCAACGCGGAAGCCTCAACGTGACCACGACCGCTCTGTCAAGAGCGAAGCTACAAGGAAGGAAGGAATTGACAACCGTGACCAAAGGCTTGACGTCCTTTTCGAGATACGGGGTATAACACCGCCAACTTCCAAATTCCAGGCTACTAAGTACTAAGAAATTTCTTATAGAAACCCCAATAGAACCTTTTGCCGGACCCGGGAAGCATGCCCGAGACGTCATACTCAACAATCTTGTCAACACTAATATAGCCATTATATGATTTTTTGTATTGACGTGAAAACGTCTTATAATTCGATGAAGCTGGCTGCACGCACGAAAATACATGAGTCATGCGGCGTTACCTCGCTCTGAGGCGTTCCATCGCTCTGAGGCGTTCCAAAGCAAATCAAATTGGATCTACAAGTTGACATTTATATATGACTCAACGAGTCAAGTAAGGCTATCATAAAACGGTAACAGATGACGTCACTGTGTAGGGATTCTTTGACATTTATGTATGACTCAACGAGTCAAGTACTAGGCTATCATAAAACGCTAAGAGATGACGTCACTGTGTAGGGATTCTTCCATTGTCATGAGAAGTGCAGTAATAGTGATGTAAAATTAAAATTTTCTTTTGAAAAATGCAACCATTCCATCAGTATTTTCTCATGACGTTGTCACGTTCAACTATCGTCAGTAAACCGACTTTACAGACAACCGATTTTTTTTGTAATGGGTAAACTCAAAAACTACAGAACCAGTCGAAAATTATTTTTCCAATATATAGCCACTTTATCAGCAAGTAAAAATTGGCCAAGTGCGAGTCAGACTTGCCCATGAAGGGTTCCGTAGTAACTATAATAATATAATATAATATGTATATTTGTTTGACAAAAAAAACCTTACAAATTTCTTAAAACTAGCTTATTTACATTTTTTACAACTACGCCAAATAACTTCGTTTTTCATAGTGTTTGTATGAATTACAAAGTTATATTTGCGGTTTTAGAAAATATGCTGCATCTTAAAAACTGCTGAACTGATTTCGTTCAAACCAATTTTGGTTGAAAGTTTACATTAAGGTCTACAGACATATATATATTTTTTTTATTTTTCACTCCATTATTATAGAAGTTAGAGGGGGGACGATCACATTTTACCACTTTGGTAGCGTATATCTTTTAAACGATTAATCTTATAAAAAATTGGCTTTAGAAACCTCAATGTCATTTTTAAAGACCTGTCTACAAATCCTACACATGCATAGGTTTCATGAAAAAAAATATTTTCAGTTTCAGTTCCATGTATGGGGAGCTCCACTTTATTTTAAATATTTTTTAATTTATTTCTTAAAATCGGAAAGCGGTTCATAGAATACATCAAAAACTGCTAAGCCGATCTCGTTCAAACCAATTTTCGTTGAAAGTATTACAGCATTTTTTTTTTTAATTTCTTCACTCCATTATTATAGAAGTTAGAGCACCCCCCTCTAACTTTTTGGGGGAGGGACACAGATTTTACCACTTTGGAGGCTACATCTTTTAAACGATTGACTTTATGAAAAAGTGGTTTTAGAAAGCTCAATGTCATTTTTAAAGACCTTTCTATAGATATCAGTTTCAGTTCCATGTATGAGGAGCCCCCCTTAATTTTAAATATATTATTTTATTTCTTTTTTCTTAAAATCGAAAAGCGGTTCACAGAATACATCTACCTACCAAGTTTCACATGTATAGTCCTAATAGTTTCGGAATAAAATAGCTGTGACATACGGACGGACGGACAGACAGACAGACAGACGGACAGACATGTCGAAACTATAAGGGTTCCTTTTTTTACCATTCGGCTACGGAACCCTAAAAAGGGTGCTTTAATATCGCTGAAAAACATATTTTTCACACGAATCTGTACTAATATTATTAAGCGGAAAAGTTTGTTTGTTTGAACGCGCTAATCTCCGAGATTACTGGATGGATTTGGATGGTATTTGGCATGGAAGTAGCTTGAAGCTTGAGCAAGGTTGTAGGCTACAACTTTTACCCGACTTCAAAGGAGGGTTATATTTTTATCGTGATAAAATCCACGGCAGCGAAGCCTGCTACTAAGTATAATAAATTGAATACACTCCATTGCGTGCCTAAAAGCAGTAGATTACGAACCAGTTTTCGATTTAAGTGTGTTGAAAAGCTATATTATACAGATAGACGAAGTACATTTCTTAAACGTCATTCATTTTTTAGGGTTCCGTATTCCTAAGACCTCAGTACCTTTACACTTTTACAGGATCACTTTGTTGTCCGTCTGTCCGTCCGTGCGTCTGTCTTTTAAGACCCCTTTTTCTTAGGAACGAGTAAAGATATTGAATTGAAATTTAAATATATATCATACTATATATACTTAACTTGATAAAAAATCATACTTTTTACTTTGAAGTAGTGTTGCCAGACTCTGTTACATTGTTCTGAGATCTCAACTACCGTTTAATAAATAGCAATAGGATAATCGCTAATTGCAAGACTCTTGCGAGACTCTCGTTTGGGCAACACTACTTTGAAGTGTCAAGCATCATGGCTAAGGTGACTTGCACTACACTATTACCGTGGAGTGGGCTCCAGACACAAGCATAGGTATTTAGCTTTGTTGGAGGGGTTAACAAGATTGCTAGTGATGTAAATTCTACTGATATTTCTAGTTCTCTTATTTACTAATAACAAAGATAAACAATGATAAAGAACAAACACTACTGCTTACGTCGCATATTTTGCGATTTCACATGGGAAAGAAAACCTATAGGGTTCTTCCCGTTGAGCTAGAATCATGAAATTTGACAAGTCTTACAGCACATGTCAAAGAAAATATCTAAAAACCGTGATATTAAGGCGGGATATTTACCACGTATTTATTGTTGCGATTTTCTGATATTTTGACACTGTTGCAAGCGCCATGATCATGGACGAACTGAAATTATCTATGGGGTTTTAAGTTCTAATGCTACTGTCAGTGGCCATGTCAACTAAAAAAACTTGAGAGGTGTCAAGGGACACCCGGATGGACCGAAGTTCCTTTCGATTAATTAGTGAAGGAATTGTAATAAAATTTTATATTTTTTTAAGTTATAATAATATTTTTTTTTATTATTAACAAATATAATGTAATATAAGCTTGCTTTCTATAAGAGAGAGAGAGACAGACAGAGAAACATGCGCACGCCGCACGGCTTACAATAGCTTACTATAACAAAAAGTGTCGTTACAACTTTTCGTCTTAATTTTTTCCGTCTAGCCCCCTTTCGCAACGCGCGATAAGGAACTTCGTTCCAAAACTTATAATATATAGTTAATTCGGTACTATTGAACTATCATACTTAGATAAATACATATGTACGGACCCCTCGATGCTCAAGTCCAACTCAAACTTAGCCTTTGCGTCACGAACAGAATCCTCATCCCATTGTCAACAAAGCTATAAAATGATTGAATCGGGACCCTTTTGGTCACACAATGATCATTTATCTCAATTGATTACCTTATTTGAATCGGTCACTATAGTGTCAAGTTTCGGCTTGACGGACAAGAAATAAAACACGCTTGTGAGTAAAAAACAATATTTTTAGGGTTCCGTATCCATAGAGTAAAAACAGGACCCGATTACTAAGACTTCGCTGTCCGTCTATCACCAGGCTGTATCTCATGAACCGTGTCAGTTAGGCTGTTGAAATTTTCACAGATGATGTATTTCTTTTGCCGTTATAATCAACAAAAAACAGAATAAAAAATTATAGTATAATTAAGTGGGGGCTCCCGTACAACATACGTAATTTTTTTGCCATTTTTATAGATACGGAACCTTTCATACATGAGTACGAGTCGCACTTGTCCGGTCTTAAAAATTCTTGCACTGTCTGGACAGGTCCGCTCAAATCTGTGTGGTTATTTCCTCAAAGAACACCACAGATATGAACCTACATGTTTTTCATATGATTGGACCAACAAATTGTATGGACTTTAAAAGAGACGTTGACCTCTGAGTTTGTTTCGGTGTTTCTTCTCAGAGTAGTCAGTTAGGAAACACCGGCCTCATCTAGCTAAACTAAACTTAACACGCAAAAAAACATGACGTGTAAAAGTGTTATTTATAACCAACTAGCGACCCGGCCCGGCTTCACTCGGGTAATAAAGTTTATAATTGCTTATATATCATTTTGCTTAATCAATTTCTCATCCGGTAATTTGCCACACTCATATATCGGCGATAACTCATAAGATATTAATTTTATTGATATAGTGTCAAAAGCAATTTTGATCTACATTAAATTCTCAACATATCTGATATATTTAATTAGATAAGGAATAATATTGTACTGTTAAAAAAGGATTCGTAAATAACAAGAAAAAAATTGTTATTGTGGGTTATTCTTGGGAGATAGACATATGCCATCGCGGACTTTTTTGTAAATCTATAACAGAGAAACAATCCCGCCATACATTGTATTTTTGTAACTCAAAAGTTTTTGGCAGCGTTTTCGATTAAAGCTCCCGATAGGCTTAATTCTTTCCGACATGTTGATGTAATATCGTCGTATTTCATTCAATCTACACAAAACCTTAACTCATTATACACTAAAACCTTTCTCAGGAATCACTCTATCTATTAAAAAACCCTCTTCAAAATCCGTTGCGGAGTTTTTAAGATCTAAGCATACATAGGGACAGACAGACAGGGAAGCGACTTTGTTTTATTAACACGCTTTTATTAGGTCGACCTGTATGTAACTAACTATGTAATGAAATCTAAGGTAACTAATTTAACCATCTTCCAAGGGTCGTAGCGTAATGAAAATTGGCAGCTGTATGTAGTTCTGATGACAATACAATAATATGGTACTGTCGAACTGATCTGATGATGGAGCCAGAAGATGTGAACTGGAACTTCATGATGGAAAATCGTATCATAGCTGTTTTGGATTTCTTAGAAAAGTCTTGTAATGAACTTTGACCACGATTAGGTTTCAAGGTCTGATGATGAAGCCGGAAGATAGGCACTGGCATTCCATGATGGAATATTGTATCATAGTCGTGTTTTCACTTGTGAGAAAGGCCACGTAATGAACACGATCAGGTTTCAAGGTTATAACAAACTCAAGAAAATCCGTTATCGGTTTTCTTTACATTTTTTGTTTTTACGTGCATTTATAAAAGCGTGTTTTTCTAGTGTTTTTAAACGATTCATTTATACTATGTAGTGATTTAGAAAATAAATATTTCATTTCATTTCTTACTGACTAAAACTACCACGGGTTCCCTCGCAACCGTGCCTCTGCAAGCACGTTGAACATGACAAAACACAAGACATCTTTAACAGTCGTTACGGGTAGTCAGAAGTCAGTAAAACACACCAGTCTTGCTAAGAGGTATCGTGTTACCCAGTTACTGGGTTGTGGAGGTCAGATAGGCAGTCGCTCTATGTAAAACGCTAGAAGTCAGATGCATCAGGTCAGACTGGTAGCCGACTCCAACATATGTAGTTGGGAGAAAACTAAGCCGATGCTATATCATCACTACTGGTCTTAGAACGGTGAATTTTATTTTATTAAGTTATTGCATAGCTTTTATCGCGGGCTTTGAGCGCGGCGACCGAATCAAGAAATTCCGTAACGAAAATAAACCTAACACACTCCGACCGGCACAGCGGTGCGGTGTTGAAAGCCGTGCATCGTCTAACGTCGTTTCAGTTCGGCAGACTTTGGCACGGTGTTTGTGTGCGTGCGACTAGACATATGCGTGTAGACTATAATTGCATAAGTTGATAAAAAACGCTATGCAATAGCTTTACCGCGGCAGTCCCCGAGTGCCACACTAATTTTTTTTTCTTTATTTGGCTAAGCTACAACTGTTTACACTTAAACATTTAAATAAATAAATAAAAAGTTCTACAACTATCTTAGGTTAGTGTAACAATTTCTTAAAGGTTAGCACCGCATGCCCTATTAATATAGTAGTTATGCCACAGTTGAAGTAGAGTAGAAATGAATGAAGGCTCATGTTTTATGATTTTGACACACATCTCATCATCCATGCTGCCTTGGTAGCGGCTCCAAAGCCTTGAACATCAACTCAAAATTGCATGAATTTGTTTTCCCCATAGCTAAAAATCTAAGGGTTTCTTCTGTGCATGCACGCTGCCCTCAATCAGAAATCAAAGTCTCTTTTATAGTCCATAGAATAAATAAATTGATTAATCATAAATAAATTGCGACGTTGCTGTCCTTCAATTACGCGTGTACAGAGTGTTTCTTTTACGTATCGATTTAACATTTTTAGTGAATGTTTAATATTAAAAAAATAAAAATATTTTGTTTTCGAATGGTAATATTTTTTTTAGCATGTATGGATGCTATACTATTGCGGGTTAACGGTAACGCCCTCTGTTAGCTAACATACTGTATATACATACATATACAGTTCCAACGATTCGAAGACATGTGACATCCACCGATGGTCTTGCATGGTAGATTACAGCTCATTACTTCCCACAGAGAGGAAACCAGTAGTAGAAAAGTTACAGGATACTTATATATGAGAGACGAAAGAGGAAGCATTCCGAAGAGTCTACCTATCCTGGTGATATGATATACAACGTGTAACAGAATAAACGCAGTTCCTGAAAGTAGTTGGTTCAGAATCGGCTTCTGAATCGATTTCCGTCATAAAAAATAGGTGTTAAATTTTGATGGAAAAATCTCTCATTTAACGTAAAATGGAAACACAGTATCATGACAAATTAATACAATCCTTAATTCAAGGAAATGCGCTCGTATGCGTGTCGGCCGCTAACATTGCATGTGTGCATGTGTCTGCGTAAGGTTATTGTACGACGCACATACGTTTTGCGTTTAGTAAGGATAACAATTTTATTAAAAATGTCTAGTTTTGGTTTGAATTTATTTAGTTATGGATGTTGTTTTAGACTTATAATTTAATATTCTAATTGGGGTGTCTGAGGTATTGCGCTCAATCTGTTACATCTTGTATATAAAGCCGAGTATTGTGTGGTTAGAATCCACATTATAGAAATCTTTTTAACCCCTCCAACTAAGCTAAATATGCTTGTGTCTGGCGTGGGTTCACGGTAATAGTGTAATGGGTGGGGTTCGAACTCACAACCTCTCTATCACAAAGCCGACATCTTAGCCTTTAGGCTAATACGCTTCATAATTTATGTATGTATGTTTGTTTGTTTGCCAAGTCATTGATTATTTATGCAAAACTGAACGCACTATCAGCGCCATCTATTGATAGATTTGCAAAACAATTAATATACCACCCATACGCACATTTTGGGAATACTTTCATTGTGCGTACAGCTAAGGAGTGGAATTCTCTGCCGGAGTCTGTGTTTCCTGATAGCTATAACCTGAGGGTCAACAGTGAATAGGTTAGTTACTTCTAGGTTAGCGTGCTTCATCTTCAACCACATCATCACATACCATTAGGTGAGATGATGTTCAAAGGCTCTCCGTCTATTAGCAATTAAAAAGAAATACTACAAATCAGAATCTAAATAGAGCATCTTATTTAATTATCGACATTATATTGACTGTATAAAAACAAGCTTGCTTATACGAATCTTGAACATGGCTTATCTCCACCAGAGGTAGTTTTTATCAAAAATGGACTTTAACACAATAAAACATAACCTCCTTTTTTGTATCCGAGTAAAAAGTAAACTTCCTCAAGCTCAAGTTGCTTCCATACCAAAATTTCATCCAAATCCGATCCTACACTTTCGTAGATCAGCAAAGGCGTTCAAACAAACGTACAAACTTTTAGCTTTATAATATTAGTACAGATAAGTTTTTATAAGTCTAAATACATAGTTTTCAGAAAAAAAAATTACCTCTTTGGTAGGCTGCCTTCACAGTCCAACTTCATAGACAAACGTTTTGCAATCCGTAAAAGTTCGTAAATTATTCGAAGTGTCTACAACGAAAACTACAACCTATTAATTAAAGCAATTAATCACCACACAATATTGAGTCATACAGAAATTAGGTAAATCAAAACATACGAACATATTTACAAAACAAAAATCACATACAATTTTCTATCAATTAAGTTCTTCAAAGTTCCAATATTCATACATGGTTCAGAAAAACATTTCTTTTAAACCCTGCAAACGAAAACAGACCATAATATTTCAGATTTAAAGTTCAATTTCTGGTGTTTTGTAGTCAATCGGACCACACACGTCGCCGGTTTTTAAAAAAGGAACGCGGCGAACGCGCCTCGTTCGTTACCTCATCGTCGGGTGGTTTTTTTTTTAATTTTCTTTTTTAGGAGCAAAGGCTTTAAGGCTAGTTATATACACGCCTTCTCGTGTAGAGGGGGTTTAGTAGCAAACGATTGTGAGAACTTCCAGTTGATTTTATAATCTTTGCTTTTATATCACCTACCTATTGATTTAATGTTATTTTAGTTGAAGTAATGAATTCTTGGACAGTGATTTTAGTTTGTTTTCTGTGATAGAGGCTAGTACTTAATATTTCCAGGCGCAGCATTACTGATATTATTGTAAAAAAAAATTGCGACACAATCCTATTGATATTTTTGAGAACTCTAAAATATTTGAAGCACGGAGTCGCGGGCACAAGCTATTCGAATTTAAACATATTTGAATAGCTTGTGCCCGCGAATTCGTTCGCGTGGGCGGTTTTTCAGGCGTAAATCCCGATCACTTGGGAATTCCGGGATAAAAATTGCCTATGATTGAAAGCCGAAGATTGATAGCCTATGTGTTATTCCAGGATGTCAACTACGTACTTACCAAATTTCATTGAGATCCGTTCAGTAGTTTTTGCGTGAAATAGCAACAAACATACATACATTAAAACAAACTTTCGCATTTATAATAAGTATTAGTAGGATAGGACTATAAACTAGTACTTACTTACTAGTTCCATACACAGAATAACCAAAGGACTCTATTGCATTAAAAAATACAGGCGAAAGTTTCTATATTGATCTAGGTACTGTTATTCGTGTTTTGGCGACATTATTCTACTTAGATTAATTAATTTGAAAAAATGTTTATTTTATTAAAACTATGCAACAGAAAAGGTACAAAAAGCATTCTCTAACAGTCAACCATAGGTGCATAGAAAATGAATTAGCAATATATTTAATATATTTAAAGTAGAAGGTTTATTACGAGTATATCCTACTAATATCCTACTTCCTACTTCCTACTATCCTTCCTATCCTACTAATCCTACTAATATTATAAATGCGAAAGTTTGTGAGGATGGATGGATGTTTGTTACTCTTTCACGCAAAAACTACTGAATGGATCTGAATGAAATTTGGTAAGTATATAGTTGGCAGCCTGGAATAACACATAGGCTACTTTTTATCCCGAAATTCCCACGGAATCGGGATTTGCGCGGGAAAACCTTCCCACGCGTACGAAGTCGCGGGTAGAAGCTAGTATTACATAATACAGGTATTACTAAAATAATAGGCTGGGGAAAAAGTTTCTTCACATTTTTTAAGAAAATTCAAAACATTTTTATTATAGTTTATTTAAATTTAACTAAAGTATGTAGGTACCATTTTGTTCGATAACTCTTTGCCATCTTGTAGGTAGGGACATGATCCCATTGCTATAGAAATTTTGGGACTTCTGATCAAAATACCGTGACAAGTGGTTTTGCCAGTCCTCTGGTGATGTTAACCTGACACTGCCTAAAGAATTCTGAAGAGACCGAAACAGGTGGAAATCTGAAGGTGCAAGGTCAGGACTATACAGCGGATGCATTAACACCTCCCAGCCAAACTTTCTTAATTTTTGCTGAGTGGCTAAAGATGTGTGAGGTCGTTGTCCATGATGAAAAACCACACCCCTTCCGGCTGCTTTCTCTCAACTTCTTGCTTTAATCTCATCAGTTGTTCGCAGAAGAGTTCAGAATCGATGGTCCTGC
The DNA here is from genome assembly GCA_943138885.2 of Tholera decimalis. NCBI lineage: Eukaryota > Metazoa > Arthropoda > Insecta > Lepidoptera > Noctuidae > Tholera > Tholera decimalis. The sequence continues at coordinate 20,933,479 of OW964578.2, read as the reverse complement.
CTGGTGGTAACAGCTCATAATGAATAATGCCCTTCCAATCCCACCACACATACAGCATCTCCTTGTTGCGAGTTAACCCGGGTTGAACACGACCTTTTTCGCACGTTCTTGTCGTACATGATCCACTTTTCATCACCAGTTATCAGCTTCTTCAAAAATGGTTCGGTTTTATTACGTCGTAATAAAGAATCACAAATGAGTACACGGTTCATTAGGTTTCTTTCAGTGAGCTCGTGAGATACCCAAATATCGAGTTATTTGTATACCCAGTTTTTTTCAAATACGCCAAAACTGTTTTGTGGTCAGTTCCCAATTCTTCAGCTACGTCGTAACTACTGATATGCCGATCTTGCTCCACTTTTTCAAAAATGGCATCCATTTTATCCGTAATAGGGCGACCAGAGCGACGTGCATCTTAGACATCAAAATTTCCGGATTGAAAACGCTTAAACGAAATTTGTGCTACTTTCACAGACACTGCACTAGGTCCATAAACATCGCAATTTTTTTTCGCAGCTTGCGTTGCATTTTTACCTTTTTTGTAGTAAAATTTTAAAATGTATCGAATTTCTTCATTGGATTCACTCATCTTGACAGTACGAAAAACAAATGAAAATCACACATTTTCCTAATTTGAATTTGGAATGTTCTTTAAAATTTAAACTTTCAATGATACCAAAACCAGCCAGATACAAATAGTATAGCCAAAGGGATTTTATTACAAGCCCATACATACTATAATGCGAAAAGACTTTTTCCCCAACCTTATAAGTAACTCAAAGAAAAAAATCATATTGACTGGTATCCCGATATCATGAGGAAGTGCATTCCACAGAAGAATAAACTGTATAGGTATGAAAGGAAGATTTAACAAAATCACGATATATTAGAAGGATAGAGTAAGAGAAGATTATTGGAAGAACGCAGATTACTGACATTTTTCACGCAAAAATAGCTCAAGGGATTTGAATGAAACTTGGCCCACATATAGTTCGAACCTAAAATATAACATGGGCTACCTTTTATCCCGATTTTTTTAATGATTTCTGGGGCAACAGTTATAATTCATTTAGGTATTTCGTCATTCATAACAATTCACATTTTGTTTACTGATAGTAGAAAAACTTCTTGCTAAAAGTTTAGAATTTTGTCCGTTATTGTAAACTGGTGTAAAAATATTGCGTAGATCTTTATAATACATATTTCCATCAAACCAATTAGGTACCTATTAACCAAAACCATTGCCAATTTTTTCTAAAAAACATTTTAAAATACTTTCCAAACGTCTTGAAACAATTAGATATTCAACAAGTTTTTTCTTATTCAAAATTAGTATTTTTTTTTCGCTTCCTTTTTTGAAACCAACACGGCCGTCGCACGGTGGGCTGAAAATCGGCTTTCATAGACTTAGGCATTTTATTTTGCAAGTGCGAGTTTTTTTGCCGGATATCACTTCTATTAGTTATAACAATATACAAAAATGACACCAGAATTGATTCTGCACAGAAACGAAGGAATTATAACTTTTTACGAAAATTTTGTATGGAGCTAGTATGAAAAATCGAAATATCTCTAAAACGGCAGCGATAACCGTAATATCCTTATAGGGGGTTATAGTACTAATTATTTATGACTTTTTGACATACGTTACATAATGGTTGTAGATGCCTTTTTTTTTTTAAAAATCGTCAAAATATTTTTATTTATTTTTACATATTTAAACGTTCCTTTTAGTGTTTAAGTTGAAGAATTCAGAGCTTTAACAACTCTTATCATAAAATAGCATCACCCCTATAGACCTGAAGGACTAGACAGAGGTGTGTAGTGTCTTGTTGATCTTGTAAGATTTCCAACAATACCAAATAGTTGAATATCAGTGTCAAAGTGCCCATGCTGTCGCTTCTTTTTGAAAGATAGGGGAATGAAATTGTTAATTGATCATACCCTAAAAGTATGATTACAACATAACCGGACACATAATAATAATAATATCCTTATAGGGGATTATAGTACTAACATTATTTATTTTAACATATGAAACTGTTCAAAACGATCCATGAACTGTGTCAAAGTTAAGAACATCGTTAGGAAGCATGCTTTTTCCCCAAATATTAAGAATATGTGAAAAAAAAAAGACTGTATATAAACTTTTTATTGATAGGTAATTTAAATAAAACAGAAGTAACAAAAATAATATCTAATAAATTCAATTATACAAAATACATATTTGAAACTATAATTTATGAAATTATTAACTAAACATATTGGTACAATAAACTAACATAAATAACAAAAGAACATAAAGAAAAATAATTAAATTTTACAAATTTTCTTTACAACTTTCGTTGTCGGACTCCAATTCCGAGTCAGAATCCAGATCGGATATACCTACAAACTCGAACTCAGTTTCCGGAAACTGTATTAGGTCGAGAGTTTCAGCAAAAAAGGTTGTCTTCCTTTTGGCATCTAACTTCGGCCTTTGTGCACTTAGAAAAGGATCCGAAGAAACAACAAGCATATTTAGGATATCTTGATTAGAATCTTGCCTGCTTCTTTTCCGCGAATGATGTTCCCGGAACCTCCTAAAATCTTTGTTTCGAGACTCTGAGGCTTCTTCCGAGAGAGTCCCAATCGGGACAATATCATTTTTTTCGATTATGTCAGCTCCGTGTATTAATAGTTTATGTACGGTTGATGACATGTAGTACCAGTCGTATAATTCCACGTACTTTTCTGCTGTTTTGCGAGCAAAATCTTTAAATTTGATGACATCGATCTTCTCACCAGATGTTATTGCTTGCAAAATAACAGCAAATCTTTTTATCAGGTTTTGATCCAACCCAGTAATAGCTGCAGTTTTATTGGGAAACTCGAAAAACTTCCTTGCGGTATTCCCGTCATTGGTAGTTCCCGAGCCTTGTTTTACTATATCAATTAACAGATTGAGCTCCTCTTTAAATTTATTTTGAATGTTTTTTTTTCTGTTTTGTAACATATCTTTATGCTCATTACTTCTTGCTGCCCACTGTTTGAAGTCAAGTCTGTACGCAATGTGTAACAGACATTCCATGCAATTTATACGGGCATGTAGGGATGATAGGCCAAATTCATATATGTCAGAACACACAGTTTTTGATGTTACAGCATCTAAGTGGTTCATTTCTGTTGGTTTTGCTAAGCACAGGTAGCATGATGCATTTGATCTAGCTTCAGAAAGGTACGTGCAGACTTTTGCGTCGATCATTGTCATCATTAGTTTATGAGTCACCCTGTTACTATTAATGCACTCTGTGGGGTTAAGGGCCTCAATTTCCTCATCCATTTTTCTTTTGTTATCAATGACAACTGCATGGCTTTCTTTTACAAAAGTGAACTGAACCGGACGACAATAAAAAGTTGAGCATGGTTTCGGGTTTGTCCATATAGTATTATCTCCATCTGTCAGTTTCAGTGGCACCAAGGAGGTCATGAAAATGCTTGAATCATCATGCTCGCCGTCCATTTTCTGCTTGTATCGGCTTTGATTGGAAGCACCATCAAATCCCCACTTCGATATCAGCTTTAACTGCTTATTTTCCACATTATCAGAAAGACTTTGAAGAATCCGCTTCACCGTGATGTCAAGTAAAGCTTGAAGTGTAATTCTAGCTGATGAATCCGTAACTGATACTGATTGATTAGGAGGGTAGCATGCAAGCTTAGTTTGTTGCAGTTTATAGTAGGATGGGTAAATATCCTTAGCACCTTCCCGAATGGCAGTCTCTCGCAACGTAATATATTGCCACTTTGAAAGCTTAAGTGAAAGAAGCAATCCAAGTGCTTTCTCTGGTGTAAATATTACTGTTTTCTTAATGCTTTCCTTGATTTTAACGGCAGCTTCTGGATTTTTGATCATATAATTGATTACAGATGCGATATCTTCATAACCTTCTTCTTTTAAACGTGCTGCAGCTGCATATGCCAATTCACAGGAATCCTCGCCTATGTGCTCACTAGATCTTCTCTTTTTCTGTTTGCTTCCCAGATCTTTGAATGGTTTTCGGGACCTTTTTGTCATTGTTCCAACAGTCGATGATGTCGAAGGTTCTGGAGAGACTGAGCGTGCTCTTGGTATCTCATCAACAGTTGGTTCTTGATTTATTAAAGTTTGCACGCAACTCGGCCAATCAATTTGCTTGCAACCACTCTCCGTACGTAATTCTAAACTTATCAAAGAATCGTTTAGATTTCTGCCACCTGTTTAAAGCAGCTCGCGTGAATCTCCGGCAAAATTCTTTGAGAGTTACTTGATCTTCGGCAGAAAGGCAATCGCCTATGCGGGACACAATTGCACTAAACAATACTTCATGATAAAATGAAGGACACTCACTTTTTAGAAGAACAAACAAATCTAAGTTGGTGATTAAACTTTCCATTCTAAGATTTTAAAGTCGCAAAGCAAATAGTTTTAGTGTTAGCAGTTACACGGTTGTGAACAATCTAAATTATGGAACAAAATTATAGCCCTTTTATTGTATAAAGTCAATAATTAGTTAACTACCCTCATTAAAGTTATAAAAGATATGATAATAAAAATTTATAATCGTCAAAAACATTTCGTAGAACTCATAGTAGAACTAATCAACATTAGCAAATCACATTAGCTCACTAATTATAAAAAGGTGAATGCAGTTCTTAGTTGGTATTGTTGCGAGATATTTCAAATCATTTAATCACTTAATAGGCTCATTAGAATCAGAAGACTACAACCATCATTCTAATTACTTAATTACTTGTCATCAGACTCATTAGATGACTACACAATATGTTATTTTGTATTTTGAACGTATGCAAGGTTTTAAAATTCCTTTTGTGTCGATATTATTATGTGTCCGGTTATGTTGTAATCATACTTTTAGGGTATGATCAATTAACAATTTCATTCCCCTATCTTTCTAAAAGAAGCGACAGCATGGGCACTTTGACACTGATATTCAACTATTTGGTATTGTTGGAAATCTTACAAGATCAACAAGATACTACACACCTCTGTCTAGTCCTTCAGGTCTATAGGGGTGATGCTATTTTATGTTAAGAGTTGTTAAAGCTCTGAATTCTTCAACTTAAACACTAAAAGGAACGTTTAATATGTAAAAATAAATAAAAATATTTTGACGATTTAAAAAAAAAAAGGCATCTACAACCATTATGTAACGTATGTCAAAAAATCATAAATAATTAGTACTAAAACCTCCTATAAGGATATTACGGTTATCGCTGCCGTTTCAGAGATATTTCGATTTTTCATACTAGCTCCATACAAAATTTTCGTAAAAAAATTATAATTCCTTCGTTTTTGTGCAGAATCAATTCTGGTGTCATTTTTGTATATTGTTATAACTAATAGAAGTGATATCCGGCACAAAAACTGGCACTTGCAAAATAAAATGCCTAAGTCTATGAAAGCCGTTTTTCAGCCCACCGTGCGTCGGGATATTTGCAAACCATCGCGTCCGTAGGTACAAATCTCTCGAAATGTAAAACTTAACTTTAACACCTAACTTAAAACAATAAATAAAATATTTGACAAGATAACGAATAATATACGAACAGAACGTTTTAGGAATAGTTTAATTGTGTGTTGTTGTAAAAAGAGTGAAATTCCCAGTCGGAGTCTGTGTTTCCTGGGATAACGTGGGAATCTATAAGTCAAGAGAGAATAGGTTACTTTTAGGTAAGCATGCTCCATTTTAGATCACATTGTCACTTACCATAAGGTGAGATAGTGGTCAAACGCGAGCTTATAATCAATAAAAAAAGAAATTGTAAAATCTGATGTTTTCTAAAATAGGATATCAGTGGTTACCAAACTAGGAGTTGCCTATATCTTGGGGACAGGATTTCCGTTAACAGAATTTGAAAAAAATTTTAAGACAAAAACTGATACTTAATTGAAAATTAATAAAAAAAACGTTTCATTAAAACATACTGTCGCCGACGGCCAAACATACATACTAGCAGCAGGGATTTTTTAACCTCCGTTCCATTTATGAATTTTTTTAAGAATTCTTTACCGTGAAAAAAATATTGTCCGACTCTCTTGCAGCATATAATAGACAAGCCATATAATATTGACAGAATAAAGCAACGCTTGAAAAAGACGGTCCGTCAATGAATGACCACAGACCAAGGATCTTCTACCTACTAACTGGATTGCTTACGAATGATTCAAGGAATACAGAAAGTCTTTCTTAGCTGTTAAACAATAGAGTATAAATTTGCACGCATAAAACTGAAGGAACTATTCGTTCCGAGCGAGACAGTGCCGTGTGTGGATTGTGTCCCTTTCTTCTGTGTGTCAGATTAAAAATATTTATTTCAATGGTAATTTTTTCGCTCTGTCTGTTGTAGTAATAACACCTAGTTTTAAACTTCTTTGGAATTCTATCTTTAAAATGAATTGCCATTATTACTGTATGCATATTAATGAAAATTATAGTTATTTTACCATGCAATCACAAGATGTTTAAAACAAAAAAAAATGGAATTTGTAACAATTAGTAGTGATATATTATACTATACATGGCAATTACTACGTTGCTGTCTGACGTTTACTTGACATCTGTATGTTTGTAAATTTGCATTATATTTAATTTTGTGAGTTTTCGTAATATTAAAGTGCAAGATACTATAACCATGGTAAGAACGTGTTTTGTGGTTAATCGCAAGGTACCCCGGGTCTGGAATTTTCTTTTTTAAGTAAGTTTTGTGACTTTGTTTACAAATTGCATTTAGGGTGACTATGTTTTCATTGTAAAAGTGGATGTTCTTCTCTTTATTCTTCTTATTTATTATTGAAGTGAAAACTTCTTTAGTGGCGTTGTGCACTTTTTTTGTAATGGGTAAAAAATGTTAAACTCGCGTCAGGACACGTGACCTGATCGAAAATTCGCAAGGCGGACGGAGAGTCTAAGAGATAAACTTTTTAATGTAATATAAATTGTCATGTTTGTGTACGACAGCGCAATAAATAAATATTGTATTCTACCACATAAATGATAGTACTTTTTTACTGATAATTAAAGCAATTCGTGCAAAATTATTCCCTAAACATTCCAAAATATCAAAAATTCACAGCGTTAATATTCAAGTTTTCACTTCTGCCGGCACTCCCGGAGTGCAACCCGTCGTTTTTTTTTTCTTTCTTCTCATTTTTTATTATTTTTTGTTATTTTAAGCTTTCCTATAAATGATGATCGAGACCGGTGGCTCAGTGTTCTACACAGAAAAAGGTCAGAAACGGTTCCAAAATTTGTAGCCGTCATTTCAAGCCCGAAGAAATATTGCATTTCGAAACAAGATCAAATGATGCAATTCCATCCATTTTCCCTAAATTAGGTTTTAAATCTTTACAAATGACATGAAGATCACCGTTTCGAAATAGAATATGAGCGTAGCAAGATGAATTTTCATTTTGAATCTATCTTAACCATAAATACTAAAATATTGTTCTCATCAATCTATTATTATTTTAGATTCCTGTTAAAGCGAAACAAATAAATGTTTTAAGTACTATAATATTGAAACCCACTAAAGAAAAGAATATACAACCTGTACTGGGCACATTCAAAGATCTGGTAAGTGAAAGTTATGAAAGGAGTCAAATGAATAAGCATAAAAGTCGACATTTTAGTTGATTTATTTACTTTTGCTTAGCAAATTGATGGCAAAAATATTTTATATCATTTTGGCCAAAAACTCAGCTACGCAAACTTGCATACAAGTGTAGTTTATTATATTAATAATTACTTATAACTTAATTACTTAACTCTTATCCACTGCAGTTAGTTAATGTCGACAAATAATAATAATAATTCATAATTTAAAGATTATTTCCATACTTTTAACTAATAATAGTGTAATACATTTTTTAGGGTTGTGTGTCAAGCCAATCTTGTAACAAACCTGCAGCTGCAACATATGAGGAACTAGAAAATATAGAACCAACCTAATAATAATAACCTTATAATTGTCATTCGATCTGCCTCCTTTATATTTAGAATTATGTTTGTTAATAATATTGATTTCTAACCTTAAATAGCACATGTGGTGTTAGCCTGTAATTAATTGTTACACTTATAAATGTAATATGACTGTTTCATACAAATGTATAGTGTAAACAATTGTAGGTTAACCTAAATAAATATATACATAAATAAATTATATCTCTTCTGTTATTCTTTCTATTTATAATCATCGTTTTTCATGAAGGGTTTTAGTAGTTTTAATTATATATAAACATTGCATCATTTTATTTTTAGTCTACTGGTTCTGACCGTACAAGTGTCGAATAAACGTAGATTACCAATTCATGCACGTTTATTTGGACGTCTATACCACTGCCTATCAAGGCCAAGCCTTCGAAGAATTGCCAGCTGGTGATTCTGTTATTAATTCTGTATCTGCAATAATTGTATTTGTATCACGGGTCTTAACCACTTTGAAAGTTTATAATTCAACGCAATAAAGTCTGCTTAACAAAATCAATTTTGCATTTAGCCCGCATAAGGAAGGGTTTATTATAGAAATTAGCGCGCTCAATATAAGTTCCTCAGATATATATTGAGAACTAGCTTTTCGCCCACGTGGAATTCTGTTATATCGCGCTACCGAGCAACTATTCAAAAATCTGAGATAGAAAGAACCCTATATAGATCCCAGGGTTTTAAACTATCTCCATGCCAAATTTTTTCGAAAGCGGCTCTGTGGTTTAACCGTGAAAGCGTAACAGACCGACACAGACCTTTGTATTTATAATAGAATTTATTTCTTTCTTTCTATTTAATAGGTTGTTAAGAAAGAAAAACCGACCAAGTACGAGTCGGACTCACGCATGAAGGGTATTTTTATAGGTAGGTAATGAATGGTACGGAACCATTACCAATAAAAAGCGCCAAAAAATCACAACTGTTGTATGGGAGTCTCCCTTGAATATTTATTTTAATTAATTGTTAGTATTTTTTGTTATAGCGGTAACAGAAATACATCATTTGTAAGGTTAATAATAAGTGTCTTAAAAAAACCTGCAAATATTGCATCAAATAAAATTGTCCTTACGTTTATCACGAATTGATATACACACTACTAGAAAGAGATAGCTAGGTCCTTCGAGGGTATACTCTTCGGAACGGATTTGAGCTTCGCGTACGCATTCCAGTTTAGGTACAAGTTCCTTGCCACAGACCAACTAAATATTTTGAGACTCGTCTGTGCCTCGGAATGCACGTACAGCGGTTGGTTCCAGCTGTCATCTGACATCTGACTTTGACAGTCGTTACCAAGAAGCCAGAAAATCTAGCACTGGTCGTCCCAAGGGGTATTGTGTTATCCAGATAGGCAGTTGTTCTACAACGTGTAATTTAAAGGGTATATCCATACCAAGTGCACGGCTTCTTTGGATGATAACAAACTATATGGCAAGGGTTTTGTAATCCTAAGTCTGTGTGTGTGGAACTTATTACAAATTTCAATACATTGATACCAGAGACCGAATTTTTCAAATTAAGAAGAACGAAGAGAATTTTGTGTTATTGGCAAGTGACGTGAAAAGTTATTGACCCTCGTAGTGCTGTAACACGTTTGTTATGATTGGTATTCAAGAAATATATGAAACCGATAATTTTGTATCAATTCTTCGAGTCACTTATTTTGAGCCCTGGCTGGGGGCCTTTAATTTATTAGAGGTCACCACAGGACAGACCGGTTAAGTAGACGCACAGCCTTACTGAGCTGATCTACGAGTGGCCCTACCTAAAAAAAAAAAAAAAAAAACTTATTTTGTGCTGAAACTGTGCATAGAGACTCCATATCAGATGTTGTCTTCAGCCCTTTCGGATAGATATGGGGTTTCCGTTACACGTTGTATAGGTATATGTATACCTACTTGTGTCTGGAGTAGGTTCACGGCAATAGAATAATGGGTGGGGTTCGAACACGTGACCTCTCAATCACAAGTCCTACACCTTACCCATTAGACTATTAACGCTTCTAAGTAAATTATTTGCATTAAAACGAAGCCTAGTTAAATCAGGTTTTTAAACCCGATATTTCTATCAAGGTAATTGGGCATAATAGTTTGATTTACTACCACAGGTACCGAGAAGCTTATAAGTTAAAGCTGTGCGTGCAAATTTACATAAAAATTACATTTTCTGTACACTGTAATTAAGTAGTAAAATATTAAATAATCTATCGCTGGTTTGCGAGAATATCGACATAACTCGAAATGCTGTCCAATTTAACTAGATACTTGTGTGAAATAATCATAAATTTAAGTATAACATCGTGAACTGAGACACAATGCCAATTTTGTGCCGACGTTCATCAGAAAGAAACAGTGTTATTATTCATCTGAGACAAAACACTATGTTTTATTTGCATAAAACATAGCATATACGATGTTATTATAAATATAGCATACAACATGATTTGCTTAAAACTTAAGCATGCAAAGCTCCTCTGTGAAAGAGACTAGGTTTGAGTCAAACCCAGGCCTAGTCTCTGATGAACGTCGGTGCAAAATTCTGCCCTACACTAACTAAAAAGCCGCTAACCTCAAAAAGTATTTTTCGAGTAAACGTAAAAATAAGTGGGAAATGATTTTTCTACAAAACCACGCTAGCTAGGACGATGGCTGTAAATTATTTTTGTGGTCATAATTTCTGTGCACAATATATGACTATTTGTAAATATCAATTATTTTTATTGTGTTATACTTTAGTATTGTATATATAGTATTGTTGTTTAGTCGCTTTTTAACTAAGGAAGTGACAAAAATTATGTGGTTTAACTGCTCAGCAAAATTGCTGTATCTCAAAAAGTATTAATCATAGGAAAATGATTCTTAGACCAAAAGATAGAGAATCGAAAGTAATTTAAGGTTACATTAAAAAGTGAAAAATCACCTTTTGTGGCTTAACGGCCTTTTAGTTAGTGCAGGGCAGAATTGTGTCTCAGTTCACGATGTTATACTTAAATTTATGATTATTTCACACAAGTATGTAGTTAAATTGGACAGCATTTCGAGTTATGTCGATATTCTCGCAAATCAGCGATATTACGTCATTGTACATTAACAGTCGCGCGAGACTTCGCTTCCGTATACTTTATCACGATTAAAACATAGCCTTCCTTCTTTCGCAGTCGTTTAAAAAGTACCCTATAACCTTCTTCAAGCTTCAAGCTACTTTCATACCAAATTTTATCCAAATCCACTAAGTACTTTTGGAGATTATCGTGTTCAAACAAACTTTCCGCTTTACAATATAAGAACAGATTTATTATCGTCGGATATTATTTTGTGATTGAGACAAACTGAAATTGAAATTACGTAAGCTGGAATTGCAAAATAGTTTTCAATATTTAAATTGACCGTCGGAAATAAAATATTGCATATCCCGGTTATAGCTTGCCTATTTGCTGGCTAGAAATGGAGCAGAGACCAGTGCATGCTTCCAGCAATGACAAAAGAAAAAAACCGGCCAAGTGCAAGTCGGACTCGCATACCGAGGGTTCCGTACAAACTTGTAGGTAAATTAAAAAAAATATAGGTTAGGAATAAGTTACATTTAGGTAAGCGTATTCCATCTTTAACCAAATCATCACTTACCATCAGGTGAGATAGTGGTCAACCGTGAACCTACTTTCAATAATAAAAAATTAAAAAAAAAAAAAGATTATATGATGTAACCAAAAATTTATGCTTTTCCTAATTTTTCCTCTATCTGTACTACAAGCAGGGACCATTTTGGTTACCCATTGAAAGGGTTTTCGACAGGGTTTTTCTAAGCGGTTAATCAAAAACCCATAAGATATAGGTAACCCTTTTGAATGGCTTAAAGGACCATTTTGGTTATTTATAGGAAGGGTTTTCGATAGGGTTTTTTTAAGCAGTTAATCTAAAACCCATATGATGTAGGTAACCTTTTAAATGGCTTAATGGACCATTTTGGTTATTCAAAAACCCATACGACGTGGGTAACACTTTTGAACAGCTAAATTAAGTCGTTCAAAAGGGTTCCTTACACTTTCAACTCTTTTGAAAACGATAACAGCGTAACATTCCAACTCGAAGCAATGTAATATGATATCTCGATGGTAGGCATACGCTTTAAAATGGCATAGCACGCGTTAAGCGTCAGCGGTGGCGGGGCTCCTTTGGGGTTACTTACCGAGAGCCTTGCAAACAGGGATCTATGATATGATCATTATTGCATGTAGTAGGTATAGTTCTTTTTAGCTTTGCTAGGCGGATATCGAAATGACTTATTATTATGATTTTTTCATGTCTGTACTTGTTTACTACTTTATTGTCATTTTTGTTGTTTGAGTTTTTGAAGCCGGACGTCTTTTGCGATATTATTTTTATTATTTTGAATTTTGAACAATTAATATTGAAAAAATACTAAAAACGAAACAAGACGCTGTATATCGCTATTATTTAGGTATATGATGCATCAAATAATACAAGTAAAGGTACTTTATGTGGAAATTTCTTAAAGGTAAAGTTACATTCTAAAATTTAGTTATCCTGACAACTTACTTATTTAAATGTTAAACCTTACAATAGGTAGGTACTTATGTTACGTAATTCATCAATCTAAATTCAAAAGAGCAATATATGGTAAACTTATCAATAAGAAAGGCAATATAATTATAATGTACCTAGCTATAAGTACGAAATTCGAAACGAACATTCAGATTATGGTTTTTAGTAGGTACCTAGTAGTAGTTTAGTAAATTGGCAATAATGTGGGTTATAGTTACACCGTAGGTACAATGGGCAACGATGTAAATAGGTATAAACCTATCACTTGATTATTGATTGATTGATCATTAATTTGTGATTTGTGTCACAGATAGAATATTGGTCACTAAACGTAAAATTTGCAAAAAATTTAATATTATTGTTTTAGTTTAATAAAATCCCTTTTAATTGTTTAAAAATATTGCAAAATTGAAGTAGAGAATCGCTAATTCTCGACAAAAAAAAAAGAAAAAGTAAAGTAATAAAATTTCTTTTCGTACAGTAAGGCCGTGCACGCACTGCCTTGCGGTGGCCGCAATTCCGGTAGTTCTACCGCACCGCAAAATTTGTGAAGTATGGAGTGTCATAGAAGTGTGCGCACTGCGGTCAGTCTACCGGTGCGGTAGAACTACCGGAATTGCGGCCACCGCAAAGCAGTGCGCGCACGGTTTAAACGCACCGGCAAGAACCTACGCGGCAAATAAGTTGAACCAAAATGGCCGTCGTTGCTATAGTTACGCGCAGTCTCCCGCTATATAATACAGGGTGGGCAAAAAATCGTGGATCAAATGAAACAGGGTGATAGTTGGGGTTATTTGCAGTAAAAAATATGTCTATGGCGTAGTACTCACTTGATCTCCTTAAAAGTTATGAATATTTGAGTGTTTTTTGAAAAAAATACCAAAATTTGTGATAAATAGGCAATTAAAGTAAAATGGGTACCTATTTTAAAACTATAAATGGTAAGCTATGGTAATGGTAATGGTAAGCTTCTAGGAAATGTATCATCACTACAAAAGTACAGATATTAGGTACCATGATTTATGAGTATTGACACTTTTTTCAATATCTTTTAAATCTCACGTAAAATTACTTGTAACTTTAAAACCCTAGGTACTTTGAAAAAAAATGTACTACCACAAAATGACCCGTTGTGTTGTCTGATGATTTCAACTACGTAGTTAGGTATAAGTACCTACCAACTTTAGTGACTGCTACTGGAACTTCTGGATGACTAGAGCTAGATGTGCCAAGTATGGGCTAATTTTGTTAGTTTTGATGAGATCTTACCTTCGGATTGGGTGGTGTAACCAGATGGTCTACTTCGGTGACTGCTACTGGAACTTCTGGATGACTAGAGCTAGATGTGCCAAGTATGGGCTCATTTTGTTAGTTATGATGAGATCTTACCTTCGGACTGGGTGGTGTAACCTGATGGTCTACTTCGGTGACTGCTACTGGAACTTCTAGATGACTAGAGCTAGATGTGCCGAGTTTGAGTTCATTTTGTTTATTATGATGCGATCTTAGCTACAAGCTACAAGCTTGTAGCTGGTTTAACATTGTTAAAATGTCAACCCCTATTTATTTATGTTAAATGATGTTCCGCTGTTTTCTACAGTTATGTTATCTTTGATTTAGTGTACGTATGTGATTGAATGTCTCTTCGTTAACTAAGCCTGTTAAAGTATGAAGGAAAATCAATTAAATATGTGCACCTATTTTTCATAGTCACACCATACCTACGACCAAAATCCGCCAATTCTCATTTCATAACTTAATAGAAACACTAGTAATAGTGAGTTTTTTATACGATAATGGCTACATTTTTGTGTACTATTAGGTACTAATGTACCTACTAATAAGGTTTACTAGTGCATTATTCGGACTGTACTAGTACAGCGCGAACCCAAGTGTCCGTAAGAGGTCTTTCAACAAGGACGGGTCGATGTTGAAATTAAATAAAACAAGGTGTATGTGAGATGTGCCGTCTTGTTGGAACCACATGTTGCCCACGTCCATATAGTTTTAATTCAGGCAAAAAGGAATTGTTAATAATTGATCTGTAGCGCCCGCCGTTGACAGTAATGGCCTCGCCATCATCGTTTTCAAAGAAGTACGGACCAATGACGCCGCTGGACCAAGATCCGCACCAAACAGTAACTTTTTGTGGATGAATTACCACCTGGTGAACCTCATGTGGGTTGTCGTCGTCCCATATACGGCAATTTTGCTTATTAACAAAACCATTCATCCAAAAATGCGCCTCGTCGCTAAAGATATTTTTTCGGCCAAAATCAGGGTCCTCTTCCAAACGTTCTGTAGCCCAGTCAGCGAACAAACAGCGTTGTCTATGGTCATTCACTTTGAGCTCCTGGGTCAGTCGGATCTTGTACGGGTATAGGCCTAAGCCCCGACGCAAAATTCACCAAGTTGAAGTCTGCGAAAAGCCGAGTTCTTGTGCACGGCGAGAAATCGACAGTCTAGGAGTCTCCTGCACACTCTCACGGACAGCAACGATGTTCTCGGCCGATCTGGCATTCCTTTGACGTAAGGGTGTTGGTTGGTTGTTTACCGAACCAGTCATCTCAAATTTGGTCACCAAACGTTGGAGAGTCGACTTTAAAGGGCCACCGCGTCTGCCGTAAAATGGACGCAATGCGCGCAACGTTTGCACTAACAAACACTCATTTTGATAATAAAGTTTTATCATTTGGACGTGCTGCTCAATCGTGTAACTTACCATGGTGATTTGGCATCTGTAACTGAAGAAATAACAACGCATTTGACAGATGCCGCCAAAACAACATGGCTGCCACAAACTGTCAACATCGACCCGCCCTATTTATAAAAAAAAAATTACCAAAAAAATTAAACCGGCTCCCAAAAACACTGCAAAATAAAAAATAACTTTGATTTCGAGAGTCGGTTTAATTTTTTGGTAAAAAGTTTTTATTTCCTACTTTTTAGTTGGTCGATTTTTAATTTACCTAGTTACAAGAGTCTAAATGTCAACTACTTATATTCATTTAGAAAATTTTGCTTTTCCCAATGTTGGGCCGTTAATATTGTTGAGGAGTTCTCCTGGTGCTTCACCATTAGCTTCACTTCTCCACATGCATTGTGACGAGCATATTGTGCTTAATAACCACATTCAAGTAATCGAAGCGGAACACATGAAATACTTATTATTCCTACTTATATATTGAGTAGTTCCAGTGGCCATCTGTGGTCTTTATCATCAGGTCCACTTCACAAATGGTGCTTTTCGAATGCAACTACACAAGTTACTATAAAAAATACTCAAATCACTATAGGTGTGCCTATAATGCTTGAAGAGTTCCCTCGATTTCTCCAGGATCCCATCATCAGATCCTGACTTGGTGACAATGGGACCAATTTCGAAGTATACCTTTTCAAACAAAAAAAGAATTTTCCAAATCGGTTCAGCCGTCTTCGAGTAATCGGTGATCATTATAAAAAAAAATATATATATATATATATACGCGTCGAATTGATAACCTCCTCCTTTTTTTGTCGTCGGTTGAAAAGGCCTTTTATATTCAAACTAATGTCTCAAATTGATGTTAATTCAAGTTACACAAATATCAACTTTATTTTAATGGAGATTAAGTTGATTTTAGAGTGACTAGCACTATAAAAAAGTTATAGAAATGTCTGACATTGTAGCGTAAATTGAACTTTATTATGTAGGAATTAAAGTTATTTTTCTATAAACTCATATTTGTTTAAATTTTTGGCAAATAAATCGCGAATGTATATGTACCTATGTATTCTCTTTGTTATTGTTGTCATTATGAAGCAATTTTATATTTAGTTTCCGTAATTTTAGTTCTCTAGTTATCTTTTAACGTAGCTATCGTTTTTTATTTTTTTTGTTAATGTTTTACTCGAATGTTTACTGTACCTAGGTATTTACAACGCGTTAAAAAACCTTATTTGCGTTACTTTACAGGATATCAGTCTACATCTATATGTAGGTAATTGTTGTCTTGTATGACTCATACAAGACAACACTTGTCGCAAATGTGGGAGTTCAGGACACACACCTTAATATGAGAGTATCTAAAATCTAAATATTATAGGTACCACGTGTTTCGGCTACATGTCTGCAATGTCTAGTGTAATAAAGTCAGTGCGCTAGCGATGGTGTGTGTGGTGCTCCATCCAGCACCTACTTAGCACAAGTCTATTGAATAACCATAATAATATGGTAACCCGAAGAAAACCCTTACCTATACTTTATAGGTTATCTTAATGTAGGGTTTTAGGTATAGAACCCATTCAATGGGTTATCATAATGTAGGTGTAACCCTTTCACTGGGGTTCTTGTATAAAACCCATTCAATGGGTTATCCATATTGAAGAGATAACCCTTTTAATGGGTTCAAGCCTAAAACCCATTCATAGAGTTACATCACGATAAAGGTAACCTTATAAATGGCTTACCCTTTCAAAGACTTAACTCTTAATCGGGGTTGTACGGTCCCTGACTACAAGGCGTTGCTATGTACCAAATTTCAAGATTCTGAGTTCACGGGAAGTACCCTGTAGATTTTGATTCCCTTGCGAGTGTCGAAATGCGGCATAAACGGCTGTATCTTTTAATTGCGTTGGCTTAAAAGTTTGATTTTTTCACAGCTCCTAGGGACAGTTGATTATTTAATATGAATTTCAGCTTGATACCTCCACGCGTTCCAGAGAAAAAGTGTCTTGACAAACATACAGATGGATAGACGGACAGACAGACCGACAACAAAGTGATCTTATAACGGTTCCGTTTTTTCCTTTAGAGAACGAAGAAGCGTTACGGAACCCTAACAAATAATTAAAATGAGTTTTTTATTTTGCAATCATTTGACATTATGTATTATTATTCTTTCCTATTTTCATGACATATTCCCTATTTTATTGAGACAATTTTATAATTTGACATGCATATACTCGTATCTTTGACATTCTTTTATATCAAATATACTTACTAACATCGTAAGGCTGATTTTGTATGCCTATCGGCGGACCATGGTTTGTACAATTGAAGTTTAAAATATTGAAAAACACCTGTAATCACCTATGTTCACAAAATGAATAAATGAATTTGAATTTGAGTGACCAACTTTATAATTATATCAAGATTCCGTTCCTCGGCAAGCACGTTAAAGCGTTGTCCGGGGTGGGTAATCAGGAGCTAGGAAATCTGACACCAATCTTACCAAGGTGTATTGTGAAATGTGTGTTGTGTCACAGCCAAGGTGTGTAACTCTCTGCCGGCTTCTGTGTTTCCTGCGACATATGAGCCGTCAGCCTTTAAAGCAAGACTGAACAGGCATTTTCTGGGCTCGCTCGTTCGATCGTAGACCTCATCTTACACTTACCGTCAGGTGTTCTCGAGGTCACGAGCGGGCTCATTCGTAATAAAAAAAAAAACTACTGGGTTGTGGAAGTCAAATAGGAAGTCACTCCACTTAAAACACTATTACCTACTCAACTACAATTTAATAATCTGACATCGTTTATAATCTGACATTGTTGTTATTGTATAAATTTTTTAACATTTCTCAATTTATTTTATTGAAATTTTTGTATTACTTATTCTAAATTTAATTTAAATTTCACAACTATGATATATTTTTTTATTTTTTTGCATGTATTTATCTTTGTATAATAGTGTAAGCCGGTCAATGGCACATGTGTAACTTTTGTATTTTATATGGGTGACAGACCTGAATTAAATTATTTTTATTTTTTATTCAACTGCATCTAGTTAGACAGAAAACCAACCCTCACATAGTTGTAAGAAGGCTAAGGAAATGATGATTATGATTTTGAAATTTGTCACGGAACAACGGTTTTAAAAAAGAAGAAAAAAAAAGAAAATTGCGTTTATTGGCACATAGAAAACACATTATAGACAACAATAAAAAAATAAAAAAACATCGTTGTGCCAAAAGGTCCTCAGCTCAGCATAATGTCAAGTGGCAATCCTAAAAATTACCACCTAACGCTGATTTCAGCCGCAGCCCAGCTCGAACGTGCAATACACACCCGTAAACATTTTGGTTAACACCGCTTGAACGACAAAAAATTGAATTACACGTAAATAATATGCATATATATTAATATCAATAAATTAAAATTAAATTAAATCGGAATATAAATAATTAAAATTGTAGAAATTAATAAAACTGAATAATTAAATAATGACCAGCATGTTCCAAAACACGGAGACGGCAGTCGGTAAGTACTCAGTGATTTTATTTTAGCGAAATTATAACATTCAATATTTCAATCGGTTCGAAAGTCATAGTAATATTTTAATGAATTACATGTGTATTTCTAATGCATTTGGTTGCTAAGCTAAGGTGATCTTTTTATAGTTTTAAAAAGATAGAATGGTAGAGTGGTTGAGTGATTGGCTGCTGTGAATACCTATATCCTAAGCTACTTCCTTTCCTCTTAGTCTTATCTTACTTCTTTCCTATTATAATAGTATATACTTATTATGCGAAAGTTTGTGAGGACGGATGTACATATAGATGTTTGCTTTTCTTTCACGCAAAAACTACTGAACAGATTTAGATGACACTTTACAGTAGTATAGCTTATACGTCAGAATAACACACAGTCTAATTTTTTATGCCAGATTTAATGTGCAAAACTACGGACTAAGTTGCGGGCAACAGCTTGTAATAGAATGATAGAGGTGCTTCCACATATTTTTGTGTTATTTCGAAGGATAAGTCATAAAAAATCTTAGTTCAGTTCAAGCATACCCAACGCTTGCACTAAACGATATTTTTTACATCTATATCTTTTTAAGAAAAAGGTGGGGAGCCTATCCAGGTAAAAATACTAACATCAAACAACCGCTAAAAATTAATCGTCCCTTCTTACGCCGCCGAAATCGCCAATCAAATACAAAATCAGACTACCTACTCGAGATCACACCCTGAATATATAAATATAAACTGGTCCGGTCCGAAGCTTAGAGTCCGCCATAAACAACAATGTTTTATTACAAAGATCCTCGCTTCTTAACAGCCGACATCGCCAGTTTCACTTTTTATAGTTTTTTAAATATCCACGGTAAGTATGTGGTCCTGCCTTTGAAGATTATTTTGTTATCTGCATGTAATAAAATAGGTGTAGGTATGGCTTATTTTTGTAATCGTTTTTCGGGTTTTCGTTACGTGGAACGGAGGGATTTTGTTTTGTTTTTTTATTGACGTGATTAGTGGCGTTTGATTTTGACGTTTGAGAATTGGCGGGAATTTTATTGTGGCGATTAAAATTATGATGTTTTTAATTTTATTTAAATACCTAATGAATATGCAAAATGGTGAGGAATAAAATGTCTTATCTTTACCTAGTATAAAACAGTCGCTCCCGCCGTCTGTACGCTTACTTTTTTTAAACTTTTTGAAGCGACATTAGCCTACTGGTTACGGTAATTTGTTATCGAGAGATCACGGGTTTGTTGAACCCCACCACTCAACCAACTCCAGACACAAGCATATTTAGCTTAGTTGTAATTCACATTACTAGTTCTCTTTTAAAGAAAAAAATAAGAAAAAAGCTATGCAACGGATTTTAATGCAGTTTTCAGCAACAGAGAGAGTGATTCAAGAGGAAGGTTTATATATGTAGGTATAATACATACATATTACTAGTACATTGCACCCGTGCGAAGTCGGGGTGGGTTGCTAGTATGATTGAGAAAAATATGACAGTCAGCAACTTCGAAACATAATTTCAGTATCACCACTTACCATAGACACTTAGAACGATCATTCTTCATACAGAAACCAACACTAAGTAACAATAATATGCTCCCCACTCCATTATGAGTAGAATACGGAAAAATGCAACATCACTCCCCCACTGCCGCTTCGTAACACCAATATAATCTGTTACATTCTCCCCTGAGACGCGGAGATGTGGGTAATTTGGACTAGTTAGCGTCTAATTGTCCCGCTTCGCCCCAGTTTGGTATTGTTAAGTGATTTATATCATTTTTGGGGCATTATGTGTCTGTGGGGAGTAAGTAAATAAAATAGGGGAGAGATGAGATAGTTTTCTGTAGAGGTATTTTTGTAATATCTTCGAAAATTTAAGATGTTAGGGAAATTTATTTAGCTTATTAAAACACTACAAAATTCAAGCTTACAGCTTGAGCTTGGTCTTTCTCCAGTAATAATAACCTTAATAACCAATAATGGTATTAAGGTATTATATATCATATATATTGTTTCAGCTTTTTAGAATTCCGTAGCCAATGGTCTGTCTGTCCGTCCGTCTGTATGTCACAGCCATTTTATTCCGAAACTACTAGGACTACATATGTGAAACTTGGTATGTAGATGAATTCTGTAAACCGCTTTCCAATCGTTTGACAAATATTAAAAAAAATTAAGGGGGACTCCCCATACATGGAACTGAAACAGATTTTTTTTTTCACTTTTTTGGTGTCTATAGACAGATCTTTAAAATGACAATTAGGTTTCTAAAATCACTTCTTTTTAAGTTAATCGTTTAAAAGATATACGCTTCCAAAGTGGTAATGAAATGAAATATTTATTTTGTAAATTGGTTATATATAACACTTTTACACGTCATGTTTTTTTGCGTGTTAAGTTTAGCTAGATGTGGCCGGTATTTCCTAACTGACTACTCTGAGAAGGAACACCGAAACAAACTCAGAGGTCAGTCTCTTTTAAAGTACAGACAATTTGTATTTTTATATGAGAAGCATGTAGGTTCATGTCTGTGATATTCTTTTGAGGAAATAACCACGCAAATTTGAGCGGACCTGTCCAGACACTGCAAGCATTTATCAGTTATCGTGTAGCTCAACTTAGAACTTAAGGAGCTCAACAATTTGACAAAAAATACCAAAGGACATTTGGGTAGGCCACACAAGTACTCAAACTGCTTGACATCATTAAATAAATTATAGTGAAAAAAATTATTATAAAAGTTAGAGGTACGGCAAGCAGGGGTAGCTCACCATCCTTTAAAGACCAGGCCGGGTCGAAGGCGTATCATGTTCCACGCGCGCCTCAAACAGCAGTCAGCAAAATTGACGGGGATTGTTAGGGCCATTCTCTGCCATGGTTGCGGGAATGTCCTAACGAGATACCGCGGCCATGTAACGTAAGGGCAACTAAAGGAACAGAGTGAGTTTTTTTAGTCAGTAGAAGTCCGACATTCTCTTCTGTTTCACCCACAGCGGGAGATGACTTTATATGATTTTCCCACCAAAAAAAAAGGGTTCATTTTGCCACCTTTAACTCTAGCAACAAGCTTAGCTATAAAGTACATCACTATTAGGCATTTAACTCGTTAACTATGTGCATTTAAAACACTTCACACTGCAAGTTTATCTGTCCAGCCATCTTTGCGTTAATGAGCCATAAAGACAGGTGTGACTAGTTACGGGTTAATAATTGTTGATAATGGATAATACCTGTAATGGCTGTCATTTTGCACGTCATAATTATGTTAATTGAAAGCCTTGGGCTGAACTTTGAAGGTAAGATGGTGTATTTGTGACATGGGATGATTGAATAGATGTCTTTTTTTCAACCGACGACAAAAAAGGAGGAGGTTATCAATTCGATGCGGTATGTTTTTTTTTTTTATGTATGATCAGCGATTACTCGAAGACGGCTGAAACGATTTGAAAAATTCTTTCTTTGTTTGAAAGGGTATACTTCATAATTGGTCCCATTGTCACCAAGTCAGGATCTGATGATGGGATCCTGGAGAAATCGAGGGGACTCTTCAAATATTATAGGCACACCTATAGTGATTTGAGTATTTTTTATAGTAACTTGTGTAGTTGCATTCGAAAAGCACTATTTGTGAAGTGGATCTGATGATGAAGACCACAGATAGCCACTGGAACTACTCATAAGTAGGAATAATAAGTATTTCATGTATACCGCTTCGATTACTTGAATGTGGTTATTAAGCACAATATGCTCGTCACAATGCATATGGTGAAGTGAAGCTGATGGTGAAGTACTGGGAGAACTCCTCAACAATAAACGGCCGAACATTGGGAAAAGCAATATTTTATAAATGAATATAAGTAGTTGACATTTAGGTTCTTGTAACTGGGTAAATTAAAAATCGACCAACTAAAAAGAGTGAAATAAAAACTTTTTACTAAAAGATTAAACTGACTCCCAAAAAACACTGCAAAGTGAAAAATAAATTTAAATTCGGAAGTCGGTGCCAAAAACGAAAATACAAAACTAAAGACACCGACTACCGAAATTAAAGTTATTTTTCACTTTGCAGTGTTTTTTGAGAGTCGGTTTAATTTTTTTGATAAAAAGTTTTTATTAAAGATGGGAAAGATGGATGATCATCCAATGACTGCCTCCCAATTTGGGCGAAGTGTGTCAGTATAAGTCTGACACACCCTCCTAGTGTGTCAGACTTTTACTGACTAAAACCCATCCGTGTTCCGTCATTTGCCCTTCGTATTCTGAGGCCGCGGTAACTCTTTCTAACAATTCTGCAACCAC
The DNA here is from genome assembly GCA_943138885.2 of Tholera decimalis. Classification (NCBI taxonomy): domain Eukaryota; kingdom Metazoa; phylum Arthropoda; class Insecta; order Lepidoptera; family Noctuidae; genus Tholera; species Tholera decimalis. The sequence continues at coordinate 20,910,358 of OW964578.2, read as the reverse complement.
GGCAGGCCACGGCCCCCTGGTGGGCCCCTACAATTTTGCTAACACTCTCAGATAGAAGGTCGAATTTGACGTTTCTATCAGAGAAATAATTCCTTTTTCTCGATTTATAAATCGTCATGGATGTTCTCCGCCCTGGGGTGGATCTTGGACGAAGGGGACTATCAGCCTTTAACTGACTAAAATCACCCCGTGTTGTCTCGACTACTTGTACCGGGGTTTGCAGAAGCACTCTTCATCACGGCGCCTGACTGATGCCAACCTGCCTTTTCTGACCATGTCCAGGTCGGGATAACACTAGATAAACCCATCTTCCTTACTGACCTGATTGTAACCAATTTAATTCACAATATTTTTATTTAAGTGTGATTCAATTATTGGTGTACAATCAAGTATATTCTATCATCTATCTATCTAAGACACGAACACAGCTTTTCTTAAGCATACGATATTTTGTCATTCATACCGGTCAATTGCAGAGTTTATTTTATTTTTTATTTTATTTTGTGACATAAAACAGTAGTACAATGTACATTGTATATAAACATGTAATTATTTATCGTACTACTTACATCAATATCCACTTATTACTATGTGTTGATGCTACGTGAGATATCAGTAAAAAGTAAAAGATAGGTATACAATTAACCATAGACTCCCATCTTTGATAATGACATGTGTATAATCAAAGACTCCCATATGGGTTATGAAACTGAGAATGTGTTAGAAACTTTACAAATGTATGATGATGAAACTTTTTTATCACTGTGACCCAGCTTTTAACCTTAATCACTTCTGATGGTAAGTGAATTATAAGATCTAAGACAGAACGTAATATTTGACAAGAAAAGTAAAATGTAAGTCATTAAAGTAATTCTTTGCGTGACCGGAGGGCTGGCTTGTTCTTCGCCCAAACAATAAGCATTGCCATACAACGTGGCAATGTTGTCAGTCTTCTGGGCACGTTTCCGGACGACAGCGATGTGGAGGAGTAGGTATTTTGACGCCTAAGCTTGTTTTTTGGTTTTTTTTATTTTAATTTTTTATGTACATAGTTAGGTTTAGTGTTTTTAAAATTCAAAGTTTTATTTTGTTATCTAATAAACAATATTCAAGTACAAAAAAAAAGTGAGACAGATTAGACAGGCCTGTTGGTCTAGTAGTCAGTGGCCCTGACTGCTATGCGCAAGGTCGTGGGTTTGATTCCCACCCAGGACAAATGTTTGTGTGATGAGCACGATCATTTGTTCTTTGTCTGGGTGTAATTTATCTATAATATTATGTATGTATTTAAAAATATATATGTATGTTTATCAGTTGTCTAGTACTCATAGCACAAGCTCTGCTTAGTTTGTGATTAGATGGCGTGTGAAAGTTGTGGAATATACAACGTGTAATTTAAAGGGTATATACATACCGAGTGCACGGCTTCTTTGGATGATAACAAATGATATGGCAATGGTTTTGTAATCCTATGTCTACATGTGTGGAGCATATTAAAAATTTCAATACATTGATACCAGAGACCGAATTTTTCAAATTAAGAAGAACGAAGAGAATTATCGTTTTATTGGCAAGTGACGTGGAAAGTGATGACCCTCATAGTGCTGTGACACGTTTGTTATTATTGGTATTCAAGAAACATATGAAAACAATAATTTGGGGTCAATTCTGTGAGTCACTTATTTTGAGCTGAAACTTTGCATAGAGACTCCATACCAGATGTTGTCTTCAGTCCTTTTGGATAGATATGGGGTTTCCGTTACACGTTATATATATTATTGTATATATTATTAAATAATTGGATCATGTTAATATATCAAGATACGTACGCGCCTCAGAAATTTTGCTAACCCAGTGGTCGCAGCTTTCATTTGAACATCTTTTATTTATTTATTTATTTATTGGCCTATCTACAATTGTTACACTGATTATTCTTATATTTCATGCAATATGTTACAAACATAGTGTACAATATGACGCGATAGACACAGCATGCAAAAACAAAATTATAACATCAATATAATACTAGGTAGTGCAGAAATAACGCTAAGAACAACTAGTTTATATAGTCGACATAGAAAAAAAAACAGTACGGTAGATTATTTTTGATGGACTTGGTGCTTGATTTTTTTAAGTGTTGTGGAAAAAATGTCAATTGATTCATCGCAATTATTAAGAAGCCTGCAAATTCTGGGGATAGGGGAATTGGATCCTGATACAGTTTTGCGGAATGGGGGATGTATTAGTTTGATAGGGTGACGCGGATAATTATGGGGAAGGTTAAAATTAATCTTACTTAACAACTGGGGGCAGTCTATTTTACTCCGAAGTAATTTAACAAGAAAAAGTAAATCTATACCATCTCTTCGTTTTTCGAGTGAGATCATGTCGAATTTTTTAAGACGTTTTGCATAGCTCGGAACTTTTTTGGCTAATCTCGCACAATATGCAAGATGGTACAAAAATCTTTTTTGAATCCTCTCTAACCTAAGACTATGTGTTGCATAGTGAGGACGCCACACAACCGAGCAATATTCCAATACGGTACGAACAAGGCAGTTAAAAAGATAGATCTTAGTTTTAGGTTTTCGAAAGCATTTAACATTACGCAACACGAAACCGAGTGTTTTTGAAGCTTTTTTAATAATGTTGTCCATGTGGGGAACAAATGTAAGTTTTCGGTCAAGAAGGACTCCCAAATCTTTTACCTCATCAACTTTTCTGAGGTACGTACCATTCATACTATAATTAAAATCAATGAAGTTAGCCTTGCGAGTAAACGTAATTTGGGAACATTTTTTAACATTAAGTAGCATATTGTTATCCTTACACCAGTTTAAAAGTCTGTTCAAGTCATCCTGAAGTAATATCGAGTCAGCTAGAGAATCTATGACGCGGACTATTTTCAAATCATCGGCGAATAGGAATGGTATGGAGTTAAAGAAGCAATAAGGAAGGTCATTTACAAAGATCAAAGGCCAGAAAATCTGAAACAAGTCTTATCAAGGAGTATATTTACCCAGTTACTGGGTTTTGGAAGTCTGACAGGCAGTCGCTCCATGTAAAACACTAGTACTAGGCTGTATCCAGTTAGACTAGAAACTAACCCTGATATAATTGGTAAAAAGGCTAAACATATAATGATTTGAATACTGTACTTACAAAATAGTGCTCTGTAAGCACATTTACCATTTTCAGGGTCTGTAGCCGAATGGCAAAAACGGAACCCTTATAGTTTCGTCATGTCTGTCTGTCTGTCTGTCCGTCCGTATGTCACAACCTATTCCGAAACTATTAGGACTATACATGTGAAAGTTGGTAGGTACATGTATTATGTAAACCGCTTTCGGATTTGTAGAAAAATATTTAAAATAAAGGCGAGCTCCCCATACATGGAACTAAAACTGAAAAAAAAAATTTTTTTCGTGAAAACTATGCGTGTGTGGTGTCTATAGACAGGTCTTTAAAAATGACATTGAGGTTTCTAAAACCACTCTTTCTTATAAATTTAATCGTTTAAAAGATATACGTTTCCAAAGTTGTAAAATGTGTGTCCTCCCCTCTAACTTCTATAATAATGTAGGTAGTGAAAAATCTAAAAAATATATGCTCTAGATCTTAACGTAAAATTTCAACGAAAATTGATTTGAACGAGATCGAGTCAGCAGTTTTTGAGATACAGCATATTTTCTAAAACCGCAAATATTACTTTGTAATTCATACAAACACTGAAAAACAAATTTATTTGGCGAAGTTACTACGGAACACTTCATGGGTTAGTCTGACTCGCACTTGGCCAATTTTTTTATTGATAATAAGCTCACGTTAGACCACCATCTCACCTGATGGTAAGTCACGGTATGGTTGAAGATGAACCTCACTTACCTAGAAATAACCTATTCACTCTTGACTTACACACTCCCAGTTGTTATTTCAGATTTAGTTCAAAAAAATTACCTCAAATTCAAACAGGTTTATTCCACCTAGAGCCTCAACGTACCTCCGCATAATATAGAACAATATAATCGTTTGCGTGGCGTGCCTTATCGCGGCACGGCCACCGTGCTTGACAAATAACAATTTATATGTTAATAATTCGGGTTTTACGAGCGGCTGGATGCGGGTAGTGACACGAGGAACCTAGCTGATACTATTTTGCGTTCTTTTTTTTAATAATTTTGGAAGGTGGGATGATGATGTGGTGTTTATGATGAGAATAGGTAATGATTAGGATATAGAATCGATCAGTGGTAGCTTCTAAATATGTTTTAAAGATTGGAATTCAAAGGGTGTCCTGATTCTTTTTGTGTGTGGCATCTCGCGGGTCAACCTCTGTGGTTGTCGGCTGCTTAACCGGACTTGCCTATGGTTGCCTTAATTAATTAAAGTTAAAGCCTCCAGCCAGGGCTTATAAAAAACTTACAAACTAGGAGACTACACGCTAAGAGCACTCCCTGTCGGTTAGGGCGTCTCGAGGCATTTCGTGCGCTTTTATATGTAATCACTATCTATACAATCCTATGTTATTAATAATAAATAATAATAAAATACGAAACTTTGTGAATATGGATGGAATACAAAAAAAAAACTGAACGGATTTTTATGAAACTTTAACGAAATAAGCTTATACAACTAAATAATGCATATGTTTTAAGTTCCTCCATGACACACATGCCAAATTTCTGAGGTCATCGGAAAACTTCAGCCTAGAGGTACCGAGTCACTCCACCAATTTCTTTGGCAAGTCGTTCGCAGCTCAAGCTGTACGACTGTGGAATACTCTTCCCGTGTCAGTAAGACAAGCACAAACCCTTCCTTCTTTCAAAAATATGGTTAAAGGTCTCTACCTCTCTCTTTAATTTGTTACTATTAGGGTTCCGTAGTCAACAAGGAACCCTTATAGTTTCGCCATGTCCGTCTGTCTGTCCGTCTGTCCGCGGTTTAGCTCAAAAACTATTGGTACTAGAAAGTTGTACTTTGGCATGAGTATACACGTTAATGACGCCGAAAAAGTGGTAAAATAAATTTTTGAAAAAAAAACGATTATTTAGGGTACCTCCCATACATGTAAAGTGGGATGATATATTTTTTTTTTTTCGTTCCTCCCATAGTGTGGGATATCGTTGGATAGGTCTTTTAAAAATATTAGGGGTTTGGTAAGACCGTTTTTTGATTAAGTAAACCGTTCGTGACTTATCAAGCTTATTGCTAGCTATTCAAGAAAAGTACCAATTTTCGTTAGAGTCAAGTGTCCCGCCCCCTCTATCAACTAAACGGTTGTAGTTAGAAATTCAAATATCACGGCAGTAGTACCAATATATAACAAAATTTAAAGTAAAACTATCACACATAAGTGGGCTTTACAAGTTTACGAGTAATAGTCGACCAATTGTATTTGACTCAAAAATTTCGAACAACTCTATAGAAATGTCGATAGATGGCGCTAAGTGCCAGTTGTATCGTGCTAGTTTCTTGTGACGATTGAGTAGTGTAGCTCTGTGTCCGTATTTAAATTCAAAACACCGGCTATGACAAGTTTTATACAAATCTCTAAAAAAAATTAAAACTCCGTGCAAAATTGTCGGATCAGGTGAAACGATCAGTCAGCGAATACGACACGCAATTGGCTGTTATAAAAACTACGGAACCCTACACTGTGCGTGGCCCGACACGCACTTGACCGGTTTTTTTTTATATAACTCAGCTTTGTTCTTTTTATGTATATATATGTATATGTGTATTGAGTATGTAGGTTATTACTTATTTATTGTATAGTGAATAGTACACCATGGACTACCCGTGTATTTATTTTCTCCTGCTGTGTCAAATCCATCCAAAGGTTGTCTGTAAAAGATCGCTTTTAGCGATAAGACCGCCCATTGTAACACCCTTTGTAGTTTTTAAGTCCTTATTTAATTCTGTTAAGGTATACAATAAAGAGTATATCTATCTATCTATGCTCCTTTTTATCCCGAGAAAAAGTGTAAAATTTCCATGTGAACAAAATTGCTACGCGAAAGTGTGTCCGTCTTTTACACGTTCGTGGCCAAACACCGTTGATTGTCATGAAATTTGGCAAGGCGCTAGTTGAAGATCGGAATATGTTTGAAATTTCCACGAACTTTTCTTCACACCTAACACGTGCTTAGTCTTTTCTCGACTATGTTGAGCCAGTCTTTTTTTTTATTACTGATAGGCCGCCTCTTGACCTCATTCTCGCCTGATGTTAAGCGACAGATGAGGTCTAAGATGGGACGAGCGAGCCCAGAAGATGCCTATTCACTCGTGCTTTAAAGGCTGAAAGGTCATAAGTGGCAGGGAACACAGAAGCCGGCAGAGAATTCCACAGCTTGGCTGTGCGCACAATAAATGTCGACGGTTAAAAGGTAATAGGGTATAAGCGACAAAAATCAAATTGTTCAGGAGTGCAGTTTAAAGTTTTAGAAAAATGGATATATAATTTTCTACAAAACGCAGTTTTTGCTTGGGCATAAGTTACAAAAAAGTCATCACAGAGCAATGGGAGGTAGTTAGTAGCGCATTCGAAAGAGCAGTCAATTTTAAGTAGAATGGCATTCATAAGTCAATTTCGACCAAAATGTCGCTTATGCCCAATTACCTTTTAACCGTCGATGTGGAGGAGAAGCGCTTGGTACAAACGACAAGACGGTATATCAACCAAGTGTGGGTGGTACCCAGCCGTGCGTCTGGTAGACCGGTAGTGAAAGGGAGATGGAGGAATCAGGTCATGGAGCTCCTGCGCACACTCCACTCCACCATCTATTCGTCTGTCAAGAACCTTTTTCTCTGGAACGCGTGGAGGTATCAAGCTGAAATTCATATCAAATACTCAAGTCTACTGTCCCTAGGAGCTGTGAAAAAATCAAACTTTTAAGCCAACGCAATCAAAGGATACAGCCGTTTACGCCGCATTTTCGACACTCTCAAGGGAATCAAAATCTACCTGTGAACTCAGAATCTTGAAACGGGACAGCGATCAGCTGAGTACTAGGGTCTTACTAAGCGACTGCCTGTCTGACCTCTACAAGCCAGTAGCTGGGTAACACGTTTTCTTGCTACTGACTAACGTAACGACTGACAAAGATGTCGAAATGACAACCTTGACCAATGGTTTTACGTGCTTTCCGAAGCACGGAGGAAGTTTGATGTTATAGATTGTCACTCATCCATGAACGACCTCAGCAAGTGCTGCTTAACCTCAAAGATTGACCAGTAAGGCTGATATTATTTGGGATCGTGAGCCGATTTCCGGCCACCGTAGGCGCGGGCCTGCGGACGGCGAGCAAGGGTCGCTCACCGTCCGGTAAGGACCAGGCCCGTGTCGGCAGCGCGTCGTGTTCCACGCGCGCCTCAAAGAGCTGTCAACACCAGCGACGGGGCCTCATAGGGCCATTGCCTGCCGGGGTTTGCGGGAAAGTTCTGCCGAGTTACCGCGGCCCCGGAAATTTAGGGCAGCCGAAGGAACAGGGTGGGTTTTTAGTCAGTAGAAATCTGACACACCCTTCCGCTTGACCCAGAGCAGAAGAAGTCATTCGATGATTTTCCCAACCAAAAAAAAAAGGCTGATATTATTTAGCGACGAACTTTTTTTTATTGATAATAGGCTCGCGTTTGACCACCATCTCACCTGATGATAATGATGTGGTCGAAGATGGAGCACGCTTGCTTAGAAGTAACCTATTCACTCTTGGCTTAAAGACCCCTAGATTATAGCTATCGGGAAACACAGACTCCGGCAGGGAATTCCACTCCTTAGCCGAACAAACAATGAAGGTATTCCCAAAACGTTTTGTGCGTATGGGTGGGATGTCCACCATGTAACGATGGCGCATCGCCGTTTGTCTTGTAGTCCGATGATGGAACGGGCTTGGCGGAATTAGATTGTGTAATTCCATCGCACACTCCCCGAAATGTAACCGATAGAAAACCGATAGACTTGCAACTCGTCGTCGATGTTCAAGGCTGTGGAGCTTTGACTCGACCAGTGCATCGTTGCCAATGAGTCTCTTGGCCCGCTTCTCGATAGACTCAAGTGCGTCCAGTTGGTATATAGCAGATCCATCCCAAAGATGACCCCTTAATGACCCTTTCCTTTCCACAAGTTTTCTACACACTGATGAGTTTAATTACCAACCTTTAATAGATATTTATCACGATTCTTTTTAATATTCTCTCCACGTGCATGATTCACCGTTTACATGTCTGCCGACTATAATTTTCACACCATTAGGTATCTCATGGTTAATTAAAAACCAGTGAAGTGCGAGTCGGAGTGCGCACGAAGGGTTCCGTATTATTATACATAAAAACGAAAAAAAAAAACATGTTTGCTGTATGGGAGCCCCCCTTAAATATTAATTTTATTTAAGTTTGGAATTTGGTGGTGTGACACCCCTGTGCAGTACAGAATAAAAAAATATAGTATAATTAATTGAGGGCTCCCGTACAACATACGTAATTTTTTGCCATTATTTATAGATAATGCTACGGAACCCTTCGCACACGAGTCCGACTCGCACGTGGCCGGTTTTTTCTCGAAGTGCAAATCCGTCATGGACGTCCTACACCCTGAGGCTGGTGGAGGGGTCTATCAGACTCATACTGACTAAAACTACCATAGGTTCCCCCGCAACCGTGAAAGCATATTAAGCCAGCTGTCATTTTTTTTTTAATTTGTGCTTCTTTGGCAGTCATTACGGGTAGTCAGAAGCCAGAAAAGCGGGCATTGGTCTAGCCAAGAAATGTACCCAGCTACTGGGCTGTGGAAGTCAGTTATGCAGTCGCCCCATATAAAACAGTAAGGCTGCGTTTCTACCAGAGATGTGCGAGGATGCGTAGCGAGGGATGTGTTTGTAAAGAACCAATAGAATCGCTTCATTTACCTCGCCTCGGTCAGCACAGCTCTGGTGGAAACGGCTCAGCGGAGCTAGATTTTTGCGCATACAAAACAAGCGAGGGATGTGTGCGAGGGATGTGTTGCGAGGGATGTGTTGCGAGGAATGTGTGTTGAGAAGGATGTGTTGCGAAGTTTGCGCATCCTCGCACCACACATTAATGCGCATTTTCACAGCTCTGCTACACATCCTCGTAGGCACATTTTCATCGCACAGCTTTGGTGGAAACCCCCACACATTTTCACAGCACAGCTAGACATCCTCGCACGACACATTTCCATCGCACATCTCTGGTGGAAACGCACCCTAATACTCAACTGTATCAGTTCAGACTGAAAGTCGACCCCAAAATAGTTATGGCCCATTCTCTCTCGTAGTTAGGAGACTTGTGTCCCAGAAGTGGAAACGTTATAGGCTGAATCATAGATAGATAGACAGATAGATAGATAGATATATTCTTTATTGTACACCATAACAGTAAAACAATAAGGACTTTACAACTAAAAAGGGTGATACAATGGGCGGTCTTATCGCTATCATCATCGTTCATCCAATACAGACCAATTTTTTTTTTCCTCTTTTTATTATTAGTATATAATTATATAGTACTTACACCTCTACTGTGGAGGAGCTTGTTACTAGATGGGAGACCGTCTTAATATATTACAATTTCTCCGTCTTTTGGTTTTAGTGTATGGCGTCTCGCAGGTCAACCTCAGAGGTTGTCGGCTGCTTAACCGGGCTTGCCTGTGGTTGCTTTAATTAATAAATTAATTAAAGCCTTCAGCCAGGGTTTATTACTAAAACTTACAAAATAGGCGACTACACGCTAAGGGCACTGTTATAAATTAGAAGACAGCCCTAAGCATATAAAATATAAACGCTGACACCTCTTAGGTGTCATACAGCCCCGGATCTTCAATTTTTTTTAGGCGGGGCAAAAACTGGAAAATGCCGCCCCCACCCCTTTATATTTATGTTTACCTTTATCATATTTATAATACCAGCTATCAGATGTCCACTATTTGATTGTCATTTGGACATAGGTCTTCCGGAAATAATGCATCCATCGCTGTTCTTTCTGTGTTAAACCTATTTATTTACACATGTAAAGACATGAACGTGTAGAATATATATTTTAAACAGCACACGATAGGATTTAAAATAAAAATATGTATAATAAAAATCAAATATATATGGCATCTGTGAATTAAAATTACAATTTTACTGGTCGAGCTTTTTGTTCAGCAAATAAATCTATAGCCTTGTCAGTACTCGTGTGCCATTCAATTTTCTATCGCTAAGATTGCAAGACTCGATAGGCGTTCCTGGCTCATAGAAGATCGCAAATAATTTTTAATTAGTTTTAGTTCACCAAAATTTCGCTCACAGCTTGTGGATGTAGAAGGAAGCGTAGAGTAAATTTGTAGGGCAATACAAATATTCGGAAAAGCATCCTGCAAATCATGACAATAGATCTGTTGCAAGGAATAGAAACCGTTAGCTTTTTCTATATCACTAAATAAAAGCGGAGCTTGCTCTTTAAAAAAAAGGTAGAGTTCCTGGCAGAATTCTACGGCGCTAAATCTCGCTCGTATTTTCGAGCCAGATCTGCTCCATATTTTTGCAGTTCTTCAATTGTCATTTTTAAAATATTTGTGCCATTAAGAAACGCAAAATTCAAATTCAGCATGGTAGCACAATCAAACTTTTTAATTTCTGATATGATTCGATCAAATACATTCGATAAGACATTTTAACAGGTTGGTCTGTTTGTAATTCGTCTTCACAGATCTCATCAAAATGTTTTTACGTTTCGGAATTAAGCAACCTTTTCAGCCTCTTTTATCCAATATTCCATTGGATTTAGTCTCATTTTTTGCAAAGTTTTCAGCAGACCATCCATTAAGTAGTGCAATGGAACGGGCAAGAATAAGATCTTGTATTGTGTAAGGGAAAATTTAAATGATCAATATCTTTGAAACTGCTCAAAGTTTCTCCGTCACAAATTCAGGTTATCATTATAGTCCCCGTCACAAAAATTTGAACATATTTTGAAGGCCGTAGATCATCAGGCAGCGGAGATACATGTGTCCAGCCAGCTTGACCTAAGGCTGTCTGTGCATTAAGTTTTTATTGATTTCTCGTAAACACTTACATGTGACGCCATAAATCAAACGTTATTACTGTCACACATTGCGTCATTAAATGTTAGTAAAGGAACCATATTTGAAAACGCTCCTGTTATTGAGATTCGGAAGTGCCAGCCAGAATTTTATACGTAAATTCAAGCTGGCTGAACACAGATTTTTTCATTTTTCTACTAAACCGCTGTACGTATCACAAAACTTTTAGCTCGATGCCTGTCACAAATTTATGTGACGCCCGTTGATATGCAAAAAGTCGTGACAATTACTTCCGTTGCTGAGATTGAGAGACCAGCGAAAAGTGGTTTTTCAAGCTGGCTGGAAACGTTTTCGATCGATTATCTAAGATTGTGTAGCGTCACAAATTCTGAAATAAAGGTGATAAGCCGTCACATAAAGTGCTCTATTGACCTAGTTAAATGTGAGCTATTTTGAAGATTTGTCCAGCCAGCCTGAGTCACATTATGATTTTAAGACTTTCATTTTGTCACTGTCCCTTCAAATTGATGAAGTTAAATCTATGAAATCAGATGAATTTTTACCTTTTATTTCTGTGCAACCACAAATATGTATAGCGCAATTATGTTACTTTTCGAAAAGGTACGCATATTGAGTAAAATATTATGTTCAGGAGTAAAGAACAATGGCAGCCATCCATACATTAATTTAGCTGAGATAAAAATTTTGCGTCTTTAAATGAAAAATATTTTGATAACTCGGCGTCAACTTCTGAATTAGTTTGTGCAAGAATTTTTGTTCAAGAAGTCCGAGAATAATAGAAATTCAGTCATGAACTTTTGTAGGTTATGTTTAAACCGTAACTAATTTCAGTACAGAATTGAAACATTTAGCACACGATTGCGAGTTCAACTGTGATAATTGCCAAAAGTCGCTAAATGACAACTTTTTATCACTGCAATTCATCAGAGGAGTCCGAGATGGCGAAATTAGAACGAAAATACTGCAAGACAACAAAATAACTACATTTAAGGAAATACTACACATGGCGACAGCAACAGAAATAGCTAAAGCTGACAACGATTTCATGATAAACAAACAAGATCCAAGCAACGAAGTACCAGTACACAGTTCAGAATAAATACAAAACCTCGGTTAAACCACTACCAAACCATATCACGTCATTCAAAGATATGCAAGGAAGATGCTTCCGCTGTGGGGATGCTAATCACAGAGCCAATAAATGCAGACACGTTAACACAGATTGCATTAAATGCGGAAAGACAGGACATTTAGCTCGTGTTTGCCTACAGGTATTAAAACAGAATACAGCTCACCAGGTGGAAAAACCGAACTCAGCTGACGATGAAAACATTTGTGATATCAATGCCGTCAACACTATTGGGTTAGATAAGTTTATGGTTGACGTAACTATTGAAGGCAAAAAGGTACAGATGGAACTAGACACAGGTGCAGCACTTTCATCAATTTCGTTGAGAGACTTCTGACGCTTACAATTCAATAAACAGATATTTAAAACAGCAGTACGAATGAGAACGTACACAGGTGAACTGATTACGCCAGTTGGAGTTACATACGTCAAGTGCAATTACGAAAACCAATATTTCCATGGAAAACTCTTTATTATCAGACAAGACGTCGACGCCATATTCGGAAGAGCTTGGATTAGAGAAATCAATATTAATATAGCAGACATGAAGAAAATATCATTAGAAAGGGCCGACAGCTCAAAGTTGGACAAGATCATTTCAAAATTTTCACCAGTTTTTGATGAAAAACTGGGATGCATTCCAAATTACAAGGGACATTTAACTTTAAAGGAAAACACTACACCAATTTACATTAAGCCCTACGCATTGAAAGAAAAGGTTGATAAAGAAATAGATCGCCTGTGTCAAGAAGGAGTCATAACAAAAACGGACAACTCAGAATGGGGAACTCCAGTCGTACCAATTGTTAAACCTGACGGAAGCATACGTCTATGTGCCGATTATAAGGTCACCCTAAATAAAGTAATTAAAGATGAACAATATCCGATTCCTATCATAGAAGACATCTTTTCAGAGATGAACGGTGGCAAATTTTACTGCACATTAGACATTTGTCGAGCGTACCTAAATATGCAAATGGACGAAGAAAGCTATAGAGCTTTCTTCGTCCATTAAAAATTCTACATACATTGCCTGATAGCCTACAGACACTGAGCACTCACAGAGGCACATTTAAGGTGAACCGCTTGATGTTTGGGGTAAAAGTGGCCCCAAGCTTGTGGCAAAAATTTATGGATAAAATTCTTCAAGACATACAGGGTGTGAAATGCTTCTTTGATGATATTATTATACAAGGATCGATAGAACTACAATTACAACAAAGATTAGAAACAGTGTTAGAAAGATTACAAGAACATAATCTCAAATTGAATAAAGATAAATGTAATTTCTTCAAAACTAGTATAAATTATTTAAGCCTAATATAATCGACAAGCACGGACTGCACAAAAATAAAGAAAAAGTTAGAGCCATAGTTGATGCAAAGAAACCCAACGACGTAAATGAACTAAGAACATTTTTGGGTATGAGTAATTACTATAACAAATTCATACCTAACCTTGCGACGATTTCCAATCCGCTCAACCAATTATTACAAAAGAACACAAAATTTGTGTGGTCAGAAGCCTACGAAAATAGTTTCAAGAAAATTAAAGAAGAAATTATTAGTGAACAAGTCCTACTCCATTTCGACCAAAAGAAGCCCCTGGTCCTCGCTACAGATGCTTCACCGTCCGGCCTGGGTGCCGTGCTCTTTCATCGAATGGCTGATGGGACCGACAGACCGAGATTGCTTTTGCATCGCGTTCACTAACATCTAACGAAAAGAAGTACAGCCAAATAGATAAGGAGGCAACAGCAATTTACTGGGGAGTGAAGAAGTTTTTTCACTATTGTTACGGAAGGAAATGCACACTGATTACGGATCACAAGCCTTTAACGACAATATTCCATCCAAACAAAACCTTACCTGCATTGAGCACGATGCGGTTGTTTCACTATGCACACTTTCTTTCCGGATTCGACTACAATATTGAATACAGAAATTCAGCTAACAACAGTTATGCAGATTATCTCTCAAGATTTCCAGTGGAACGAATTTCGGAACACCATATGGACCAGCACAGTATATTTCAGCAGAACCAACTCAATGCACTTACAATTAACCGCAAATTAATAGCGAAGGAAACAATGAACGATCCAGAATACAAAAATATAATACATAAACTAAAGAATGGACAGACCCTAAGAACCTTGGGCTACGGTGATAATGAAATTACAATTGAAGACGACTGTCTTTTTAAGGGAGCTAGAGTTATGATTCCTCAAAATCTCCGACATAACATATTGAAGGAATTACATACAAGACATACTGGTATACTTAACCTTTTGAACGCCAGAGTATAAACGTATCGCCGTACCCCTGACGCCAGGCCACTTTTTCTGTCAAATGACCTTCATAAAAAATAGGGATTTCAAAACTTATATCGATATACAACTGAGTTTTTATTTTCGTCTTTAATTTTCTAATAAACCATACTCACGACACTGAAATTTTATTTAACCTGCGACTATATTCCAATATAGTAATCTTTACACAGCATTTAACAGAGACTTTATCAATGAAAAAGCAGATATTAGAAAACTAAAAAATACATTTATTACAATATGGTTACAACACTATTCAACATGACTTGTCTTGGTATTGTGACAATGGCGTTGCTTGCCAGTCAATTTTATGACATTCTCGCATCTGAATTAGGGATGTAGCAGTGTACACGTTGGTTATAGATTCTAATAAGTATTCTTATCTAATATAATACCTATCCATATCTAAAAATACGCAAGGATAATAATAAGGAATAAGGATAATGTAGTAATAAAAAGAAATTGAAATCAGTATTTTAATTATTGTTTCTTTTATATGTAAAAAATACGCAGAAATAATTTAAAAATCAACAGTTACATATATACCTAATAATTATTATTACGAATCAGTCTTACAATATCACAAATCTTTAACAAAATGTACTTAATAATATACTAGGAAGAACATCAGTTTAGTACCTAATATAAACAAAACATCAGGAATAACAGGAATAGAAGTAACAAAAGGATTATAATAAGGATAATATCACAAGCTTTCATCAAAAAATATTATTAGCAAAAAGGTTAAGAAAAGATATGCAAAATCAACAATGTTACAATGGAATATCATAAATCTCTAAAATAGGAACAATAAAAGTATATCACACATTAGCAATCTTAAAAGTAAAAAATTGGCCAAGTGCGAGACGGACTCGCCCATGAAGGGTTCCGTAGTAACTATAATAAATATAATATACTTAATAAATTTACAAAAAAAAAAAAACCTTACAAATTTCTTAAAACTAGCTTATTTACAATTTTTACAACTATGCCAAATAACTTTGTTTTTCATAGTATTTGTATGAATTACAAAGTTATATTTGCGGTTTTAGAAAATATACTTTATCTCAAAAACTGCTGACTCGATCTTGTTCAAACCAATTTTGGTTGAAAGTTTACATTCAGATCTATAACATATGGTTTTTTAGATTTTTTACTTCATTATTATAGAAGTTAGAGGGGGGGACACACATTTTACCACTTTGGAAGCGTATATCTTTGAAACAATTAACTTTATGAAAAAGTCATTTTAGAAACCTTCATGTCATTTTTAAAGACCTGTCTATAGATACCACACACGTATAGGTTTCATGAAAAAAAAATATTTTCAGTTTCAGTTCCATGTATGGGGAGCCCCCTTTATTTTAAATATTTTTCAAATTTTCTCTTAAAATCGGAAAGCGGTTCACAGAATACATCTACTTACCAAGTTTTACATGTATAGTCTTAATAGTTTCGGAATAAAATGGCTGTGACATACGGACGGACGGACAGACAGACAGACGGACAGACATGTCGAAACTATAAGGGTTCCGTTTTTTGCCATTCGGCTACGGAACCCTAAAAAGAGGATGTGGTAATAACCTAGTCAAATAAAAAAAAATATAAATGGTATTTTTCAAAGCAATCAATATTCGAAGAAGTTCTTCGGTAGTCATTACACTCATGGTCGCAGTTTATAATATAACTAACTTACACGATATTTTAATAATAAATAAATACAAAAAATAATTAAAGCACTTCACTAAACTTAATCGCCTGCGCTTACAACGTCACCGTTGTGTCATAGATTTATGACTAAGGTAAACGCAGGTATTAACGACCCCCCTAAGGCAATTTTAAAATCAATCATATTTTTTTAGTATACAGGTTCCTCTAAAGATTAATAGTTATATTCCACAACTTTTTTTCCACAACTTTTTTTTTTTTTTTTTCACACAACGCCATCTAGTCCCTAACTAAGCAGAGCTTGTGATATGGATACTAGACAACTGATAAACATACATATATATTTCTAAATACATACATATTATAGATAAATTACACCCAGACAAAGAACAAATGACCGTGCTCATCACACAAACATTTGTCCTAGGTGGGAATCGAACCCACGACCTTGCGCATAGCAGTCAGGACCACTGACCACTATACCAACGTTTCATTTTAAAGTTTCATTTTATATGCTAGTGTTATGTATAAAAAATGTATTTACTGAATCAAATACATTTAAATAAAGGAATATCTTGTTAAAAATAATTTATAATGTGACTTAGTCGATTGTTGCAATTACCGACCCATAAAAACGGCTGTGAAGCTATTAACGATTTTAATGCAGCTATTTCCGATCGTGTATGAGAGGAGGCCTTTTTTCAGCAATGGAATGTATATAAGCTAGTGATGATGATGATTACCGATCTTAATAAAATAAAACAAAATAAAAATCCGATAATTATTTGTATTTTTTTATTATCGTTATTTTTAATAAAAACAAATTAGTACTTCTTAGTAATACCTATGAATAAATAATTATAAACTTTTAAATTAATCAACATAATACTATTAATACACATATATATTTTAATTTAAGGATTTCAAACTCTAGGATATTTCCTTATGCTATTGAGATCATAATCATTTTTTGAAAATTATAATATTAATCATCACAGTCATTGGTTCACCTCTTTTTAGAAATAAATTGCAACTAATTAGTTACATATATGATTTGGTATAACTGGTGCTTACAAACGAAACATTAAAGTCACTTAAAAATACATTCATCATCAGACTCACTGCTATATAAGACTCGACGTTTAACGTCGACGTCTCTCTTGTAGAGTCTGACTCTAATAGACGTACGGTAGTTTCTGTTTCAAAAGAATCTCTATCATTACTTAAAGTACTATTAGAATGTTCATGTCCTTTTTTAGATTCATTTTCTAACTCACAAAGCACGCGATGCTTTGCTGCTTCCTTTGGAAGTAAATTAAAATCGAATTCGCTATCTGATCCTGCTACAGGAGAATCTTCTTTGTTAACCGCATTCAATTTTTTTATAGGTTTTTTCTTCTTTAAGGTCGTTGTTTTCTTCAATAATTCTTTTTGTTCCCTTTTTCCATGATTTCTTGTTTTCTTTTTATTTTTTTATTTTCTTTGTCTTCTTTTTCTTTTATAATTCTCCTTTGATATTCCATAAACTCATCAGATATAGCTACTGTCGGAGGGAGTTTTTTATTTAATGTCTTCTTTTTATTGTAATCGATATTATTCTTCGGAAAGTAGAGAGAATTTTTGAAAGGTGTTGCATAATTCTTAAATGGTGTGGGAATAGCAGATCTATCGCTTATTTTTGGAGCGGCCTCTTTGGTTGCATTTTTGGGTGATGGTGTATACTTCTGAAGTGTTTGTAACGGCTCCGCGGTTATTTCAATTAAAGTATTATTTTCTGGTGCAAGAATCGCAGTGGACAAGGGTCTTAACTCGTTGGTAGATGGTAGAAGTATATTATATTTTTGAGGAGTAGATGTCTGCAGAAACTGGTTGAACTCATCTTGTACAGTTAACAAGTTTACAGTAGGCGACGAGGGTAGAGGTTTTTCAATAAACAAGGATAAGTTGGATGCCTCTTCTCCCAATACTTCTGAACCTTGCTCTATTGGCAGTATTAGATTACTCTCTGCAACTATATCAAAATTTAGGATAGCCTCAGATATATCTGGCGTTTCATTCACAAAATTGTTATTTAGTGTTGATTCCCCTAACTGCAGAATACTTCCACTCTCTTGATTTATGGCGTTTTCGGGGGTAATTTTCTTCCAATATTCGAATAACATTTTATAAGTTGGACCGCCCATCCATTGGCCTCCCGAATCTTTGAAAGATTGTAAGGTTATTGTTGTTAGGTGACAATTTAGCCTCAAAATCATGTTTAAATTCTTCTGCATATTCAGATGTGGTTATATGATTGATGTCTTCAGTATGTTTTAAATTTGGCAACAGTTTACTGTAGTTTATTTTAGATGTATCAAATGGATATAATCACAACATCGAAATCCGCTCTGTATGGTTTCAGGCTTAAGGCATTGGTCAAAACATTTTTTTACTGCCGGAGCAAAATCAGTGCGTTTAAGCTTGGCATAGTTATTTTGAATTCTGAATTCATGCACAATAGTCCTCCATGTTCCTTTGACTGGTCTGAAAACAGCTACGTCAAGCGGCTGTAGTATATGTGTAGAGTTGGGAAGTAAAGCTACCGGGATGATTGCTTTTTCTTTACAGAATGTTGATAGTGGAAGTGATATGTGAGATGTGTGACCATCCAAAAACAAAACTACTAGAAATGGTATTTCATTTGTTACAAGCCACGGATAGAAGCAGTTGGTAATATATTCATAAAATGCTTCTGTGTTCATCCAACCCGATTCCGTGTTACCAAGTCCACATCCACGACGTAATGTAGGCACAAGATTTTTTGGCAAACATTTATACGGAAAAAGTATCATTGGAGGTGCTAGATTTCCGTCAGCTGAAACGTTCACAAGCATAGTCAAGCACTCTTTTTCGTCATTAGCAACACGATTATACACTCGTTTGCTACATCTGCTGACCAAAACTTCTTTCTCTTTTGGGCATAAAAAGAAAGCAGTTTCGTCACAGTTAAACACTCGTCTAGGATCTTCTAAAACATGATGCAGATTATTTGTCATAAAATAATTGTTCACTCTGTCGAACCATGCACGTATAGCCGCTTCCGTGACTTGATTTTGGCTTGAAGGAAGATTTTATGCAACGCGTTTAGATACTGTTGGATGTCTCTTTATAAAATTCTCAAAACAATATCTGCCAGGCACACCATTTTTAAAAGGGTTTGGACGATTTAAGTTATGGACTAGCTTAGCCACTGCTTCTAATAATTGTTCTTTTGTAACTGGAAATCCCATCTTACCAAGGTAGTGAATGCAGTCTACAATCTGTTTTTCTTCACTTAAATTAAGAACCGGCTGAACTCCGCAAATTTCATTCTTATATTTCCCGTCCCGTTTGTCTCGTAATGATGTTTTGATGCCTCATATACACTCGTACCGTCATTAATTGCTTTGATTGCTTTGGCGAGTTGTGTTTCACTGTATACTTTTCGCCGTTTTTGTGGCTCCATACTTCTGGAAAAAAATATAATTGTATGTTTTATATTGCTTTAGCCAAGAAGTAGCATTTATTAATAGGTACCTATTATGTCATAAAAGTAGGTGAGAAACTAAATAATCTATATATGATCGGTAATAGCTTCTTATAGTTGCTATTGCCGACCCTAACGGGTCGGTAATGAAGTATGTAAGTATAAACATAAATTGTATTACCGACTCATAAAAAAATGGTTATTTTAATTCAATTGACCTTCGGACTATAAAATAGATTATAATTGATTAATGTCACAAAAAATATGAACAAATGCACACTGTTTTAAACACAAAAACAATGATTTCTTCCTGTAACTATTCAATATCGATCCTCAAAAAATATCATAACTTTGGTTAAATTGACAACGCTAAAAGGTAAAAACTAGACAAAAAAGTTTAGTCGCTAATAGATTTTTATAAAGACTGATAGCTTAGATTTAAACGGGTCCATAAAATACTTGTGTTAGTGTGATATAATAACATAAAAGAAAAATAAAACGAAAAGTTTCGTTGCTGCCATTGCCGACTTATGGGTCGTTGACAGCTGCCACGACTAAAACTGATGAAGCTAACACCATCCCATTTTAATTTAAAGTTTTATCGTTTCAAATTACTTTTTATTAATAAAATGTCGTAAGAAATCAAGAGTTAACACTTAAATGAATGCCTTTAGTAATATAAGATAAAGGATAGACGTCATTTGTTTGTATAAATGTCTTAGATAGAAAAGTTACATACTTACTTGAAGGAACAAGGGAACAGTACGACACGTCCTGCGTCCACGCTGCCCCGCAGTAACTGACGTATTTTATCTCTTTTTTGCACAGCTACTCACATTAACGTAAAAGTATACGATGCTCAAGTAATAAACGCATGTGTAACTTTGCCTATCTATAGCTAGAATAGTTCTAGAAACGTAAAGATTTCGAATTACTTTTATAGGTCGGTAATAACTACAGATTTTCGATGGGTCGTTGATACCTGCGTTTACCTTATGGCGTACAAGGGACTGATAATATTGGTTTGCGCTAGAGATGTGCAAGAGATGAGGTTAACAAGAAATGGGAGTTTGGCACAGTGGTTAAACGCTTGGGCCAGCTACATTATGAGGTTTTAACGGATTCAGGGGCGACGTGGAGAAGGCACATTGACCAAATGTTAAGCACCTCGATCGACAGAGCTATAACGCAGTAATTAAGGGTGGAGACCTATTGGATACTTACCTCTTCTTTTGTTGATAGATAGCATAGTGTATGACACATCAAAGAAAAGTAATTTATTGGAATGTCATGTGTGACTTGTCAATTATTGTTTGACTAAAAATTAAAATGGTTTACTTCATAAAACTATTTTCTTGTATTTATTAAATACAAAATGGTATCACTAACTGTCAATGAGAAAATCAAATAACTTTTCATATAAAATATTTTTTTTTATCCGGACTTAACTAGGTAATGTGATACTTTGAAAAAACGTAGAAAAATAATAGAACTGCCTTCGTATATAAGTCACTTTTAGACGCTCAAATTAAAGTCAGCTAAGCTTTCGCCATTGTTCTTTAAAAAATGCCAAGTAAAAAGTGACTGCGACACGAAACAGAATAAAAAGCAATATTTTTGTGTTAAACCTTGAAGCTGAGGCTATTTTCTTTGATTTATCACTGAAGTGCATTTATTAATTGTTTAAATAAATATGAATATGGATTATTTGTTTCATACTTTCCGTAAATTTTGCTTTTAAATCTAGTCACACAACGGAACCAGTTCCGCCACAAAGTTAGTTTTGTTTCGATATTATAGGAAAAATGTTTCGAATTCCGCGTTCCTTTTTGTTTTCCTGCATAATAAAGTATTTCCTATCACATTTTGGTCAAATAAAAAAGAAAAAGTATATTAAAATATAATCAAATTTTACAGCAGGGTACACTTTATTTTGATATTGCTCCTACTCTCAGTATTTATATGTATCATCTATGGCTCCTACGCACCTTGCGAATAATAATATTCGTGCAGCGCGTCCCAGCCCGCGCTCTCTCTGCACCTGGTCACGTGGTCCGTGTGCTGTACCCAAAGACTATAAAACCATGTACCCCTGGCTATCGGTCGAGTTGTTAGATCCACAGTAAAACAAGAGTGAAATTTCTGTACTTGTACTATTATTTATTCTGTGGTCAAAGTTAAGTAAATGGTGAGTTGTCCATACGTCTGTAAAATGTGAATTTGGCCGCCCTCTGAACTTGCCGCCCGGGGCATAGGCCCCGGCTTGCCACCACACCAGCCCCGGATCTAGGGGGGCCCTAGATCCGGGGCTGGTGTCATATAATGTTTCCCACAGTTGTTGTTTTCCGAATCGTAATTATTGGTAATTTCCAGTAGTCATACTTTGAACTTCGTGGCGGACACATTAATTTTGTACTGTTGTACTAATTCTAATTAAAATTCTTTCAAGGTTCAAAAATAGTTTTTTTTTTTAAAGGGACTTAGAACCGGCCCCGTAACAGTGGTGTCAGAAGTGGGATAGTCAGTATAAGTCGTTGCTGGCTATTCATAAAATAATATAAAACTAAATTCGGTGCCCGCCCGCCTTGTTCGTCTCTAAATCAACCTTAAAAATCGGTATCCAGTGTGACTCTATCGTCTCTATCCAGTGTGACTCTATCTTATCTCTATCGTCTCTATCCACTGTGACTTTATCCTGTCTCTATCCGGTACATGTGTGTCATTTTGTCGTCAAAACCACGTTATTATCACGGTATCCGATCGTGATCACGCCGAGTCCAACCGAGTTATAGAGGCCAAAGTAGTCAACGCCTCTACGAAGCCTTTCGTCTCCTGCCTGGGTAAGCTTCAAGCTAAGCTAACCCCAACCAACGCTGTCTACGGATCACCCAAGTGTCGCCTGTATCTGCTGCTGACTGTTGCTGCTGCACGTCTGCGCTGGTGTCGAGTGCGCTACTCACCGAGGTCTACGTGATGCATCCTGTCCTTCAAACCATCATTTTGCTGTGAGTAGAATATACAATTTCGTTATTGCCGCATAAGTATCCTTGTCTCCTAAATCCTTTTGATAAATAATTACCTTTATTCGCCTAAACACTCGTTACCATGACAAGTGAAAGAAAACAAGTAACTCTTACTATCTCTGAGCCATACCCCATCCAAGTCTTGTGTAACTTTATAAACCCATACCAAGGGGAGCGCGAAACCTTATCTGCGTTTTTAACGAATTGCCAAAACGCTCTTGACTTAGCATCTGAGGGTCAAAAGTCCTTGTTGCTCAAATACATAATATCAAAATTACAAGGAAAAGCACAGGTAGCTTGTTCAAATAAAAATTTTGATAGCTTCGACGAATTACGAACATTCTTAAGGCAGAATTTCGGGGAAAGAAAACATTATAATCATCTTTTGTTAGAGTTGCAATCGTGTAAACAATTGCCAAACGAGTCCGTCGCACAATATACCCTCAGGATCGAGACCTGCCTGACAGACTTGCAATACATAATTCAGATTCCTTAAAAAAAGAACTTCCGGGACGCATTGCTATGACAGAAGATTTAGCTTTGTATACCTTTTGTCTGGGACTACATCCTAGATTAAGTACTATTGTTCGTTGTCGAGATCCCCGAAACCTTAATGCCGCTATAAGTGTCGCTACGGAAGAAGAAAAAATTTACAACTTCTCGGTTCGATCATCTTGCAAAGTTTGTCATAAAGTAGGTCACTCTGAGTTCGAATGTACATTGAAAAACAATCAAAATAAAACTCAGTTTTCGTCTAAACCAAAGCAGTCAAATTACACACCTAAACCTTCAACTTCTAGTTCTCAACCATTAATTTGTCGCTATTGCAAAAATATCGGGCATGATATTTCACAATGTCGTAAAAGACTATTTAACAATTCCCGCTTCGATCGCGGAAATCGTGGGAACACAACAAATGAGAAGAACGTCGAATGTAATCAGATTTCAACACCTACCGACGACGACGATGATTTAAACTAAATGATCAGATTACGAGCCGGTGCCGCCGTAACTCTGTTAATATAGGCACTAATCGTGGGAAAGTTTTCTTAGAGGCTTCAATTTCTAAATCTAATTCTATTTCCAAATACAAATGTACTACTAATTCCGAAGCCACTAAAAATTCCAATTCCCCAATTACTAAATCAAATACTAACTCTAAGGTATATCATGACTCTATCTTTACTAATTCTACTAAATCAAATACTAATTCCAAAAAATATAATGACTCTATCCCTACTAGTTCTACTAAATCAATTACTAATTCTAAAATATACAACGACTCAATCCCTACTAGTTCTACTAAATCAATTACTAATTCTAAAATGTACAACGACTCAATCCCTACTAGTTCCACTAAAGCAATGATAAACACGAGTCCACCAAAAGGAATACTAGATAATTTTATCCAAAATCCAGGTGGCTATTCTACGATTTACGATGTTTTCCCTAATTCAAGGCGTACTTTTACATTGTAGTAGAAACTTCACATACGAAAACGCCTATTCGTCTCTTAGTTGATTCTGGCAGTTCCATATGTATCCTTAAAGAACAGTGCCTATCTGAGCGACCTCAGGTTGAAAAAGATATCTTAAAAATCAAGGGTATTAACGACATTGATTCTTTCTCCGAAACTAAAGGCAAGTTTATTCTATCTTTGGAACTGAACAACGGAAATATGTCTGTTCCGTATTATTTCCATATCGTAGACAAAATTAATTTAGAGTATGATGGCATCCTAGGTTCCAATTTTCTAGACTGGAATAAAGCCGTAATTAGTCATGGCGATACTAAATTGTTCATTCAAGATAATCCATTATACTACTTCAATTTAAAAACAACAGTACCGCCTACGGTAAAGATTATTCCTTCTAGAAGTGAAATGTTTATTCGTTGCAATGTCACTAACCCCGAAATTAAAGAGGGACTTTTCCTAGATGTTAAATTAAAAGATCATCCTCATTTATATATTTCCCGGTGCTTAGTTCGTGTTGATCCTAATAACCAAACTACTATTTCTGTACTTAACACGTCAGATCAAAACATAACTTTAAAAGATCTCGAAGTAACCCTAGAACCTATCTCACAAATATTGGAACACAATGAGAACACTATTTCTATCAATACAACCGCAACCTATTCTGAGTCAACATACCCGTACACAGCTGATCGGGATTCAAAAGTTCAAAACATGATTAGATGCGATCATCTTAATTTAGAAGAAAAACATCGCCTACGTAATATATGTTCAAAGTTCCAAGACATATTCTATTTGGAAGGAGACAAACTTACACATACTAATACTTTAGAACACAAAATTCGTGTTACCTCCGAAACCCCCATTGCGGTCAAAAATTATAGGTTTCCAGAATGTCATAAGGAAGAGGTCAATAAACAAATTCAAGATATGCTAGATCAAAACATAATTCGATCATCCATATCTCCGTGGTCAGCACCAATTTGGGTTGTACCAAAAAAACAAGACGCATCCGGTAAACCCAAATGGCGGATTGTTATAGATTATCGCAAATTAAATGAAATCACAATTGGCAATGCATACCCAATTCCAAATATCTCCGATATCCTGGATCAATTAGGTCACAGCAAATATTTCACCACACTTGACCTTGTATCTTCATTCCACCAGGTCAAGGTCAAGGACACAGAAAAAACCGCGTTTAGTGTCCCATCCGGTCATTATGAATTTACAAGGATGCCCTTCGGACTCCGAAACGGACCATCCACATTCCAAAGGCTTATGAATATTGTCCTCAGTGGGCTTCAAGGAACTCACTGTTTCACATACATGGATGACATTGTATTATTCGGCCATGACCTTGAATCCCATTGCCGAAATTTAGAGTCAGTTTTTGAGAAGTTATGTGAACATAGGTTAAAGTTACAGCCTGCCAAATACGAGTTTTTACGAAAAGAAGTACAATATTTAGGACATATAATATCCGATCACGGAGTGAAACCCGATCCGAAAAAGGTTTATTGTGTTCAAAATTTTCCAATTCCAAAATCGCCTCGTGACATTAAATCATTCCTCGGATTAGTGGGGTACTACCGCCGGTTCATAGAAAACTTTTCACATATCACAAAACCCCTCACTAGCCTTCTAAAGAAAAATGCAGCTTTTATCTGGTCCCCTGAACAACAGAAGTCTTTCGATGAATTAAAACATAAAATAACGACCGCTCCTATTCTCCAATATCCCGATTTCTCTAAACCTTTCACATTAACTACAGACGCTTCTAATTTCGCTGTATCTGGAATCTTAACTCAAGGAAAAATCGGTCAAGATTTACTAGTCTCATATGCGTCTAGAACTCTCAACAAAGCGGAAGGAAACTATTCCACTACCGAAAAAGAATGTTTAGCTATAATTTTCGGCACAAAAGTCTTTAGGCCTTACTTATATGGTAACAAGTTCACTGTGGTCACTGACCATAAGCCACTTCAGTGGTTGTTCAATTGTAAAGACCCTAATTCGAAATTAGTTCGCTGGCGCTTAAAGCTAGAAGAGTTCGATTACGAGATAGTCCATAAAAAAGGCAAAATGAATTGGAACGCCGATTCCCTGTCTCGTAATCCAATACTTACCACAGATGCTCCTTCTACTTCTGAAACTTACGAAAAATATTTACAAATTAGTCAACAACATACCAATTCCTATCACACTGTCATAGAAGAGCATAACAATTCGTTACTTAAAACCAAGTGTAAAATGATCATTTACCATACTGCCATTGATTTAGACGACTCTATTCCATACTGCTCTGAAATTTTACAGATGTCCAAGTTCAATGAAGACTTACCGGACATACGGAACTTAGAAAGAGAACTCTATACGTTCCAAAGTACATCCAACGAAAATCATGTGTTCACACATTTATTCTTACGTATCCATCATTATGACGAAATGACTTATAAGGATATTTTAATATGATAAGAGATTATCGAGACATGATTACTGCATGGTATCCAGAAGAAAAAGAATTTGCTATTTCCGATTTCCAAGATCCGTTCGCAAAGCTATCATTTACAAAATTATACAATATTATTGGATTTATTTTTCATAAAACAGGTCTCAAAGTTCATATATATCATAACAATATTCTATATCCTACACCCGCGGAAGTTCCTCGTATATTAAAAGATAACCATGACTCACCTTCAGCAGGACATCCGGGTATTTCTCGGATTTACGATAAGTTAAAAACGCTTTATTGGTGGAAAAATATGCGCCAAGATATAGAGAACTACGTCAAAAGTTGTAAGTCCTGTCAAATAAACAAACCCTTACGTCAAACAAATCGCGCTCCTATGATAATCACATCCACGGCAACAAAACCTATGGAAAAAGTGTATTTAGACGTTGTGGGACCATTACCCGAAACTCACGAATATTGCTATAAGTTTATCCTTACTTTGCAAGACGATTTAACCAAATATTCACAAGCTTATGCAATGACATCATGTTCCGCTGAAGAAACTGCACAAAAGTTTGTACTTTTCATTTCTCATCTAGGTATTTCCAGGATGATCGTAACCGATCAAGGGACCAACTTTACATCCGATGTCCTAAAACAGCTGGAGAGATTATTCGGTATCAAACATATTTTTGCCTCTCCTTATCATCCTCAAACATGTGGCGCTCTCGAAAGAAGCCACGCCACTTTAAAAGAGTAACAACAACCAACATACCTGGAGTTTATATTTACAAACTGCCATGATAGCATATAATACTAATGTCCATTCAACTACAGGCTTTCAACCGATGGAGTTGTTGTTCGGATTTAAACCTTACATACCCAAAAGTGCCGACACCTTAGAATTAAATACATACATGGACTATATCCGTGCTCTCAATCATAGGTTATACTATAGTAGACAAAAAGCCTTGCAAAACTTACACTCATCCAAAGAAAAGTCCAAAGAGCGTTTCGATGTTCATGCGAAACCCGTGACGTATAAAATAGGTGATATGGTATATTTACGGTACCATCATAAACAAAATAAAGCAATGTCTCCTATATGGAAACGACCCTTTAAAATAGTTAAAATCAATGGTAACCATACAGTTACCCTTTTAATTAATAGAAAATACGTTCGTCATCATTACGACGAAATAAAAATGGCAACAGATGACAATCTTTTCTATTTCAGGTTATTACTCCATCCATCTTCGAGCCACAAATACGTTACTCCAATCATAGGCAGTCCAGGCTTATACTTCGACCAGTTATTGAACGTTAAGTTCACAAACGATCACTGGAATGTCATAACGTACTTAGACATTAGTCATATAAAATCCCATTTAGATAAAGTCGAAGCTCTAATCAAAGAAGTCTCTAATTTCTGTGTTACCAGCTCTTCTAGTAAAATCCAATTAGAATGTACTAATTTACTATCGCGATTACAAAACCAACATCTTAACAATGTTCGTAAGTTCCTGTCTATATCCTACCTTGTTCAAGATCAAAAACCAAAACGTTTTAAGCGTGGGCTCATTGATGCTGGCGGCTCAATTTTAAAATCAATCTTTGGATCTTTAGACACCGAAGACGCCTTAAAGTTTTCGGACGCTATCACCAAGGTATAGTCGGACGAAAAACAGCTAGCTCACTTAATGAAAGATAACATTCACGTCATCAGATCTACTATTGCAACCTTTAATAACACAATGTCAAGGGTAAACAAAAATCAAAATCAATTGAATCAAAATTTAGAAACTATTCGAATGGCATTTGAACAATTATCTAACTCAACTGATAAATCTATACTTATAATAAATCTGTAGAGAGGTCAATTCTGTACATGAAATATATTTCCAAAATAACTATCAGGGGGTGATTAGGGATCGATACTGAAGCCAAAAATGCAATCAGTAAAATTTTTGTCTGTCTGTCTGTCTGTCTGTCTGTCTGTATAACCGTTATAGAAACAAAAACTACTCGACGGATTTTAACGAAACTTGGTACAATTATTGTTCATACTCCTGAGCAGGTTATAGTATACTTTTCATCACGCTACAATCAATAGGAGCAGAGCAGTGAAGGGAAATGTTGGGAAAACGGGAGAAAATACCCCATTTTTTAAGCTTCCGTCGCGTGTGCAATCTTAATGGTTAAAGCTACACAGAAATCATTTCATGACGGAAATGTTCTCTTTAAAATTATATAAAAATTATCCCACGACAGCATATGTCTATCTTTTATGGTTGACTCACAATAACACGTGTAACTCCCGATAGCTTACCAGTTCGAAGCTTTCTGATTATAATATTTGTCTACTCTTACGTTTATAACACTCTCAGTCACCCCTAATTGAAAAAGTTAACATTATTAACTATTCCATAAAAAAATTGGCCAAGTGCGAGTCAGACTCGCCCATGAAGGGTTCCGTAGTAACTATAATAACATAATATGCATATTGATTTGACGAAAAAAAATCTTACAAATTTACAAATTTCTTAAAACTAGCTTATTTACATTTTTTACAACTGCGCCAAATAAATTTGTTTTTCATAGTGTTTGTATGAATTACAAAGTTATATTTGCGGTTTTAGAAAATATGCTGTATCTCAAAAACTGCTGAACTGATTTCGTTCAAACCAATTTTGGTTGAAAGTTTACATTAAGATCTACAGACATATATTTTATATTTTTTTTAGATTTTTCACTCCATTATTATAGAAGTTAGAGGGGGGATACACACATTTTACCACTTTGGAAGCTTATATCTTTTAAACGATTGACTTTATGGAAAAGTGGTTTAAAACCCCGATATCGTTTTTAAAGAACTGTCTATAGATACCACACATGCATCGACTACATGAAAAAAAAATCAGTTTTAGTTCCATGTATGGAGAGCCCCCTTTATTTTAAATATTTTTTAATTTTTTTCTCAAAATCGGAAAGCAGTTCACAGAATACATCTACTTATCAAGTTTCACATGTATAGTCTTAATAGTTTCGGAATAAAATTGCTGTGACAGACGGACGGACGGACAGACAGACAGACAGACGGACAGACATGCCGAAACTATAAGGGTTCCGTTTTTTGCCATTCGGCTACGGAACCTTAAAAAGAATCATATAAATCGGTATAGAAACACCAAAGTTATACATGAAATACGCTAATAATAAGCCATCGCGCGTGAATACTGAATCATGCTATAAGGATTATTCGACGCGTCTCGCGGCCGAAGCGTTCTCTAGGTACTTAACCCTCATGTGAACGTGATCTAAACAATATTACCAATACATTAACTTACGCTGACGGAGTCGCGGGCATAGCTTATATTATAGAGCACCAATGAAGAATGCTTCAAAATCGGGGTTAAATTTAATGTTAGCCCAAAGTAACTATTCCACGCGGACGAAGTCGCGGGCAAAAGCTAGTTGGAAATAAAAAACCATTTGATAATGTTATTGAACTCTTTAGAAAGCATTACGATAGCCTTGTCATTTGACATTGATGACGTCAACAACGCTATCCTATTTAGCAAGCTCAACATTCTTCATCCAGCTGTACTTAGTCCCTATCAATTATTCCAAGAATTAAACCTCCATAAAGATAAGCTTCCTAAACACTGTGAACTTCCTACAAGTTTATCTTTAGAAAATATACACACAATTATAGATATTTCTGATTTAATTTAATTTAATTTTATTTATTTATTCATCATCTAAATAAAATCATTATTATCACAAAAATCCCACTCGTCCTTCCACAGACATACAACCTTTATCATAATGTTCCACTTCCAGCTCCCTACGACGTCACGAAACCTGACACTTACATACTTATTGCTCCCGATAAACCTTATGTGGCCGTAACTATAGATCGTATGTTCTATTCACTGTTAGAGTCAGTGGATAAGTGTCAAGTGATTCATAACGAGTGTTATGTGTGTTCTTTAGGAAATGTGTACTCTACAATTGCGAATCCAACATGTGAAACAATAATCTTAACCGAAGCTATAAGTTCATTGCCAGATTCTTGTAATACCAAGTTGTTACATGGCTCTATTGATGTATTTTTCATGTTAAATAATAATAAATGGTTGTTTGTACAGTCAGAGCCTGGAAAAGCTCATATTACATGTGAAAATGATCCTACCAATCATGATGATATCTTTTTTGGTACAGGCATGCTAACCTTGCCAAAATATTGTGTTGCTTTCTTTAAAACTTTAAAGTTTACACCTAGTGATAATGTTATCTCTAATTTTACTAATCATATATCTAATTTTAATATTATAGAAGATGATTGCTGCGATCATCAGAGAATAAATAAAACAGTAAGGCATCTTCCATTTGTAAAGTTATCTAACGTTAACGATTTCAATTCACTATACAAGCAAGTGTGCATCTTAAGGAATTCGAAAACGAATTAAGTAAGATTGAACAACCATCTCACTTATATAAATATAGTACTCATTATCTCTCAGTAACATATGTTATTTCTAGCATTGTTCTTATTTATATTTTATACAGATCACGGAAGTTATTTTGTTCAACTAAACCTCGATATTGTATCCAAGTGTTTAATCAATGCTATACTAAAAAGAAACAAACAATTCAGTCTGTTCAGTCAGTAAACAACAGCATTACCGAATCATCTCATGATGATGTCCAAGGGTCATGCAAATCCCTACCTACTCCACTAAGACGTAATGTTATGACTTAGCCTTATCAATTGTTATTGTAATCTCATCTCTTATAAAACAATTAAAGCCTCGTCTGTAAAGGCTATTATTTTATTGTAAAATATACTATATTCTCTATGTTAATTCTAGACTAGTTTTAAGCTTATTAGCAGTTATGTACATTTATAATGTTTCTTATGGTTTCTTAAATCCTAGTTTGTAACCAAAACGAAGTTCAATCTTTTAACTTAGATTTCTCATCACTCTTAATCGTAATGATCAATCTTATTGGGGGGGGTTGTTATAAATTAGAAGACAGCCCTATGCATATAAAATATAAACGCTGACACCTCTTAGGTGTCATATAATGTTTCCCACAGTTGTTGTTTTCCGAATCGTAATTATTGGTAATTTCCAGTAGTCATACTTTGAACTTCGTGGCGGACACATTAATTTTGTATTGTTGTACTAAATCTAATTAAAATTCTTTCAAGGTTCAAAAATAGTTTTTTTTAAAAAAGGGACTTAGAACCGGCCCCGTAACAGCACCCCCTGTGGGGTACGGACCTCGGCTTAGGGCGTTTCTCCATCTCTACGAAAGCACGTAGATAAAGCTATTGGTCCCGGCTCTCATTTGTACGGTGGCCGGCACATCAACCTACTCTAATCTGTCAAAATAATTTAATAGATTTACAACTTTATTACAACAGAATAAGGTTCAAACTCAATTGGGCAAATTTAACAGATTCGGATAGCTTGATGTGCTGGCGACTGTACATCATTGGCAGTCGTTACGGGTAGTCAAAAACCAAACATTAGTCTGGTTAAAGGGTATCGTGGAACCTAAAGGCAGGGTTATGGATGTCAGTTAGGCAGTCACTCTGTGTAAAAAGGATAATATATATGATTATGCGAGTATTCTAATTTTCTAACGAGATACGGGTAACTGAAGGAACAAGGGAAGTCTGACACACCCTTCCGCTACATCGAGAAAAACGGGAGGAGACATTTGATGATTCCCTCCCCCCTCCCCTAAAAATGTTTTCTTCCTTAGACGATACAATTATTGCGACGCAGGCAATGACGCGTGCAATGGCTACTTTATTCCTGTGTTAGTAAAAAATCTACACGTTACGCATAACAAAACTGTACATGCGTGAGCGCACATGAAGTGTCTATAAATTCGAAAATACTATTGATTTGCAAAGACTCTATATTTTTCTATATTTAAACGTTTGTTTGTTTATTTTTTTGTTTGCGTAGAAGCTATGAGAATGCTTTTTTCAGGTTGTGTACGTGAGGTTTAACAAAGTCTTTTTAACCGTCTAATAACATAAACATAGTTAACGTCAAACAGAAGCCAAGAAATTTGACTCCAGTCTTATCACGGGGTATCGTGTCACAGCTACTCGGTGGTGGAGTAAAACCAGCGCTGGATGTCTTCCGCCCAACAAATGCTGAGTTGATGTCCCTTTCGGTGTGGACATGCTCAACGATTATTTTCACCCTTTTTTTATAATGTTTGTAATTTTGTATTGTATATTATTGTGTGTGTCTTCGTCCGAATAAATGTTTTTCAAATACAATTTTAATTTCAATACTGTTAGACTGCAAACCGACCGCAACATAATTAAGAAAAGGCTAATTATATGATGATGATCTTAAGACATAAACATTATTTCAAATTGGCATAAATCGTTAAACAATATCCGTGAAGTAACAGACATGACCTAGGACCGGAAAATTGGAACACATGGGACATTTTTTTGCTTGAGGTTGACGGAGAGGTCTTTCAGACTCTTACTGACCAAAACCTCATGGTGCTTCTCATCTTCACTTCTAGCCGGGGTGCGGGGACACGTTAGCATTCTCCACAATCTCCCCAGCAATGACAGTTGACGGTCGTTTACCCCATCTCAGATGAGGGGAAGAAAAAGCATCTCCTCACCCTGTCATAATTTTGTAAAGGCGCGGGGAAACACTATGCGACACCTGCTCGGGCCTATATGATCGGATGCCAGACTTCCCCAAGTCTGACACCCACAGGCCACATTACGGGGGATGGAAGAGGGCATTGTCAGCCCGCCTCCGTCGCCTAGTCCTTCGAAACACATGTGACATACACCAATCCGCACTGAATCCGCGTGGTCGATTACGGTCTGACTTATAGAGTCCCCTCTATCAGCCGGACCGTAATTCTTGAGTCGGGTCTATGATCATTATAACAGCTTTCACGAAGGTTTCTTTGTCGATAGTTTGGTAATTTTATACACTCTTTAAAGTATAATTTTGAATGATTGTAGTAGGAAATATTCCACGTAAAAATTTACATGCATAATGAGGAAAACTACTTCGCCGAATTGTGAAAAATGTGGATTTGTTAAAGATTCTTGTCCAAGCCGATGCAATTTATTTTTCATATTTATGGCCTACTAATAATATTGCCTTATGTATGTTTCGGGTATGGGGGACTGACATAAGCTATGCATAAAAGTTGCTTTAAAAATAAAGAATTAATAAATAAGTACAGTTCTGGGCTCGCTCGTCACATCGTAGACCTCATCTATCGCTTACCATCAGGTGAGATCGAGGTCAAGAGCGGGCTCATCCGTAACAAAAAAAATCGGTTGTCTGTAAAGTCGGTTTACTGACGATAGTTGAACGTGACAACGTCATAAGAAAATACTGAAGATTCCATCAGTACTTTCTTTTTGTATTCGGTTGCATTTTTCAAAAGAATATTTTAATTTTACATCACTATTACTGCACTTCTCATGACAATGGAAGAATCCCTACACAGTGACGTCATCTCTTATCGTTTTATGATAGCCTAGTACTTGACTCGTTGAGTCATACATAAATGTCAAAGAATGCCTACACAGTGACGTCATCTCTTACCGTTTTATGATAGCCTAGTACTCGACTCGTTGAGTCATACATAAATGTCAACTTGTAGATCCAATTTGATTTGCTTTGGAACGCCTCAGAGCGATGGAACGCCTCAGAGCGAGGTAACGCCGCATGAGCCATGTATTTTCGTGCGTGCAGCCAGCTTCATCGAATTATAAGATGTTGTCACGTCAAATGAATAGTACTATTTACATAGACAAATGATTCTGAAAAACGGATTCTGAAGTGATTTCCACCAAAAAAGAGCGACAAAGGAAGAAGGTACCTTTTTTTTTTTTTTTTTTTTGTGGTGGGAAAATCATCGAATGACTTCTTCCGCTCTGGGTCAAGCGGAAGGGTGTGTCAGATTTCTACTGACTAAAAACCCACCCTGTTCCTTCGGCTGCCCTAAATTTCCGGGGCCGCGGTAACTCGGCAGAACTTTCCCGCAAAACCCCGGCAGGCAATGGCCCTATGAGGCCCCGTCGCTGGTGTTGACAGCTCTTTGAGGCGCGCGTGGAACACGACGCGCCGCCGACACGGGCCTGGTCCTTACCGGACGGTGAGCGACCCCTGCTCGAAGGAAGAAGGTACCCACGTGTATATAATTAGCAGACATTCAAAACCGGAGGGCTTCACTCGTAAATTATAATTAAAACCTATTCGCCAGTCGGTCGGTTTTTAATCGGTTGCACTTCGGGGAGTATCCGTCGGTATTACACAATTCAATTCCGCTGCATATTCGCGTGAAGACCAAGCGGACTTTGAGGGTATTGAAGTTCCTGCTAACGAGATCCCAACCATACGCACAAAACGTTTTGGGAATACGTTCATTGTGCGTACAGCTAAGGAGTGAAATTTCCTGCCGAAGTCTGTGTTTCCTGATATAACGTATTTACCTAAGTCAAGAGTGAATAGGTTACTTCTAGGCAAGCGTGCTTCATCTTCGACCACATCATCGCTTACCATCAGGCGAGATGGTGGTCAAACGCCAGCCTATCATCAATAAAACCCGTATACTATGACCCAAATGCCTTTAAAGCAAGAGTGAACAGGCATCTCATGGGCTCAATGTCACTAGTTTCATCGTAGACCTCATCTATCGCTTACCATGAGTTGTGTTCAAGGTCAAGATCGGACTGATCCGAAAAAAAAGAAACCTTAATCTAAATTTAATTTAATAAATAAATAATAAATAAATAAATAAATTAATTAAAAAATTAAATAAATTAATATTTATTTATTTATTTAAATTTAATTTAATGTTTTGTATGTTATTCGTTATTTCTATAAATGCTGGTCATATCCTGTAATTTCTGACTATATAAGTCTAAGCTTGTATTTACTTACAAAATGCTGAATACAGAAGCTGTTGACTAAACCTTAAGAAATATAATAAAATAATCACCTGTTTTAATTACCAGCAAACACGCATAGCAGTACAAATTATTATTTAAGCTATGCGTTTAGTGTCAACGGTCAACTGAATACATGGCTCACGTAACTAACTTGCCTGAAATAAAAACAACACGTTTCAATCCCCATAAAATTCCACACAAAATAAACATCCATACCTTATGCAATTAACCGTAAACATAACATTTTATTACAAAACATAAATATGTAATATTGCCGCGAAAAATATGGCGCGAAACAATATAAAGTGACAGATGCGGCTAATGCGTCCGCCATGACACCAACCAATGACAACGCGCCTATCTTTTTTCATAGCAACGGCAGCAGCTGCCGCATGCATGTATTCAGCTAACATTAACGCATGTTATTGGTTATTTTTATAAATATAGTAGGGATGAGTTGGGGTGGGTTTTTTTTTTGCCCAATAATGATGTTATTTTCAACAAAGTATTGGAGTTTCGTAATGAGGTTGCGAGATAGAATTTTGATGTCCGTTTTTAGATGCTTTCGATAAAGATGAAATGAGTTTTTCTTTTGTTAAATGGATTCTTGAGATTCTGTTCGCGTGTATTTAATAACTTTTTATGTGAAGTTTTATTATCTGTTAAGATCTGAAAACGTCGTCATTTCACATTTTATTTTTAATAATGTTGTGTTATTGTGTTTTCTTATTCTTGTGAATTCCTAGAAGTATTTAGGCGAAGAACATCAATTTGTAGCTGTAATGTATTGTTGTAAAGAATATACATAAAGAAGTTGGGGCCAAGATATTCACAAATAGTCAAATATCCTTACAACAATACAATTTAAATAAAAAAAAGACTTCTATCTCGTTTTTATTAAAACTTTCCCTGAAAAGGGTCATAGGTATTAATTTTCCTAGATAGGTTTCACAATTCTTTTTTATTTCGATTTTGAAATACTCATTTTATTATATTTTATTAGGGACAACAAACAATTTGTTGTATTTAAAAATAACAAAATAACTTTACACTGCTCACAACGTTATCCAAAGATCACCTATTAGGTACTTACACAAATCTACTAGCTGCTAGATGACAGCAGGTTTAAAAAGTAGGGCAACGTTACTAGTGAACCAAATAAAAAATAATAGACACACATTAAAAGAATACATTATAGCGTAAAATAATAATGAATCAATGAGTTGCTTATCTTTTAGAATAATACATACCTACACACTTGTATTTTGATTTTTGATACCATTACTATGAAACACACTGCCTACTGTACCAAATTGTGTATTATAAATGTCAACTAAGCGGAGCAGTGGTGAGCCAGCGGAATATAATCCGCCCCGGGGTTAGCGGAGGAGTCTTTCTGTCAGTCTAGCTGACTGATTACTTATGAATAAACTTCATTTTAGGACAGCTTAAATGAATCTTAAATCGTAAACATTTACAAAAGATGGGAAGATGACCTGCCAAGGGGATGGAGAACAGTAGCACACGATATAGATGAGTGAGTCCCCCAGGAGGCCTATGTCGGAGTACCTACAACCTGATATAACAAAAACATTAAACGTCATTTATTTTTAGTAAAAGTATGTTGAAACTGCTGTGTCATTTGGACTGTAAATAAAAGCTATTTATGTACTTCATTCAAAGCTATCTTGCTACCGATTAGTAGATCGTCAAGGGTACAGGTGACAGGGTATGCGCAACAAGATAGAAATTAACAATAAATTATTTTCTGAAATGTTCTATGTAACCCAAGGAAAAAGTACACTTCCACTTTAACCGTGAATATTAATAATAAATAACTTGATTCAATCGTAAGCTCATGAAACATAATCTCCAATCAGAAATAACCAATAACAATTTCTTTATCTGAAAGAAATCCAAATAAAACTCGGCCATTTTCTTTAAGGTAACACTTCCTCTAAACAATTTGGAGCGTAAATTACTTCTCTTTAAACCAAATACTTGACCAAAGAGTTTACGATCGATAAAAGTTTACGGTAAAAGTTTATGGTAACGATTTGTATCTAAATATTATTTGGATTATGAATTATTCATAAATTTTATTATCTATTGAATTGAATCTGATTTTTTATCAATGATTGCATTTAAAGCACTTATTTATTGTACCTAGGTACTCTTGCGAACTGCAAGCAGGGGTAGCTCGTCAGGTATGGAACACGCCTGGGTCGACGGCGCCGAGGGTTCCGCGCGCGCCTCAAAGAGTCTTCAGCACTAGTGTCGGGGCCCCATAGGGCCATTGTCTGCTAGGGTTACAGGAATGATGTAACTAGATATACAGGGTAACAGGGACATCGACGCGCAACCGCTTATCGTGGATTCAGTAGGTACATGATTCTGGAACTTTTAAAAATGACAGCCAGGACAGACGGATTAACGCGCTTTTCAAGGCATGGAGAAATCTCGATTTATACCTAAAGATGGTATGATGGTCAGCTTGAAAATGAACTCATGCGCCTGTTATAAACTTTAGCATCGAGCTCCTCATTTCATCCTAAATATAATCAAAAGAGAAAAGAACTATATTATTATCCGCATAGCCCACAGGCAAGGTGAAGAACTCTCTGCCAGCTTCTGTCCTTACCTAGGGCTGCCATCCGTCCGGGTTTTCCCGGATTTGTCCTAGTTTGGAGAGCGTCCGTAGTCGTCCGGGGGGATTTTTCCAATACGTCCTTACCTTGGTATTGTTCGTCAAATCGTTAAGCTCCTTGTTCTAAGTTGAGCTATACGTCATTTGACAAATGCTTGCACTGTATGGACAGGCCCACTCGAATCTGTGAGCAACTTTCTTCAAAAGATCGCCTCAGACTAAAACCTACAAGGTTCCCTTATAATTAAACCAGTATAGATTGTATGGACTTTAAAAGAGACGGACCCCTGAATTTGTTTCGGTGTTTCTTCTTAGGGTGACTAGTTAGGAAACATCGGCCTCGTTTAGTTAATATTTACGAAAAAAATGACGTGTAAAAGTGTTATTTAATAACCAATTTGCAAAATAAAGATCATTTATCATATAATAAGCGTCCAGGTAAAACCCGGACACACATTGGTCTTACGGGTACCAAAAAGCATGATCTCTATTATTATTTTCATCAACGTTACGTTACGTTGATTAAATGAAAAGGAAGAGACTGTTATTACAAAGGTTCTAAAGCTCTAATACTCTAATAATGTTATCACTTTATCAGTAAATAAAAACCATAATTAAACATCGTTGTTTTTAGTTTCAAGTTCAAAAATGTATTTTTCTACGATGTCCGGGGAAGAACTGTGATTTTACCCAAATGTCCGGGGTTTATAAGTCTTTGTCTGGGTCCGGCAAATTTGGTGATGGCAGCCCTATCCTTACCACATATGAGTCGTCAGCCTTCAAAGCAAGAATGAACAGGCGTTTTCTGGGCTCGCTCGTTCCATCGTAGATCTCATCTATCGGTAACCATATGGCGTGGTCGAGGTCAGAGGGAGCTCATCCGATAAAAACTTACAGTTAGACACAAAGCGAAGAAGCATACAACACCTGCCAGAGTCTGTATTTCCTGATAGCTATAACTTGGGGTCTTTAAGTCAAGAGTGAATACGTTACTTCTAGGTAAGCGTGCTTCATCTTTGACCACATCATAGCTTACCATCAGGTGAGATAGTCGTCGAGCTTATCATGAATAAAAAATATTGCTAAACGATTTAAAGAGCTTAATTAAACCCCTGATTAGATCTTTGATGTTCTAGAACAGCTATCATTCCAGCTCGCCACCTCGTAAGAAACGACTACTGTTTTAAAACATTACCCGCTACAGCAGGCAGAGGAAGTAATAACTTCAACTCTTCAACGCATCGCGTGCTGTACAAACAGACAGAACCGCATTGTATGCATATGTAAGTAGCATCGATACAGCGGAGAATTAAAAATGCAATGGCTTTGAAGTCTTGTAGTTCACTGTAGACGTGGAGAATGGACTGAGCGACCACATAATCTTTACTAATAATATAAAGCAAAAAGGTTTTTTGTTTCAACTCGCTAATCTTCAAAAGTACTGGGTAGATTTGAAAGAAATTTGGTATAGAAGTAGCTTGAAGCTATAGGTTTAAGGTTGAGCAAGGTTATAGCCAGATTTTTACCCGACTACAAAAGAAAGAAGTTATGTTTTTGTCGTGATTAAGTCCACGGGAGCGAATCCCCGTGCGATTGTTAATGAATGAATATGTTGAAATAACAAAAAGGAACAGCACAGACTACGACGCAATTGGCGTATTGGTTGAGCGATTGGCTACTGCACTGCGAGCCGTAGGTTCGATTCCTGCACCGCAATAAATGTCTATATGGCCTACACATAGTTGTAATGGGTATGGTTGTTTATGCTAGTGATTCACATGTATTTAAACGCATCCACAATACAAGAAATTCCTAATCCGAGTTCTAGAATAGAAAATTCAATTATATCTGTCTGACGGGTTTGACGTGTCTGTGGCGAATATAAACGTTTATTCCATATGCGCAGTAATTTTTCTCTTTTCCTTACGTCACTGTGAAGACATTAGAAGAAGACACATAGCCATTATAGTATTGTAATTATGAATATGTTTTTCTCGTTAACAGTGGGCCATAAGTCTACAGGTACAAAGACTACTGCCAATGACTAGACACTTTATATCTATATGACTTTCCTACCCTAATTCACGTCACACCTGTACATAGTATAAAACAAAGTCGCTCCCGCTGTCTGCACGAAATGTCTTATGCATCTTTTAAACTACGCAATGGATTTTAATGCAGTTTAAGCAATAGATATTGTTCAAGACTGCAATAGGCCCAGTGCAACGGTAACTGGGGTGTCCCAAACTTGTCCGCGATACGCGGATTCTAAACGTTGCTTAATAATGATAACAAGGTTACACAATGGCCTGCCTCTACTAGGCTTCGGCCTACAACAATAAAAACAAAATGTACCACTAACCTGAGTGCTGGGGACGCCAAGTTCGACCTTCAAAGGTCACGCCCTAAGTGTGGTTTGTATGTGATATGAGGTGAG
Source organism: Tholera decimalis (assembly GCA_943138885.2). Taxonomy (NCBI): domain Eukaryota; kingdom Metazoa; phylum Arthropoda; class Insecta; order Lepidoptera; family Noctuidae; genus Tholera; species Tholera decimalis. Next base: position 20,869,655 of record OW964578.2, on the reverse strand, counting down.
TAATTGTAACGTGTGATATAAGTCAAGTGTTGTAGAACGTTCCCAAGGCGCCGATCTCCAGATGGCGCGGTCACAACAGCATCACACCTAACTCGTTTCCAGCAAGCGCGCGCTACGCGTGGTAGGCAATAAGGCGATATGTTCCAAGAAATATCACTGGATTCTTGTTAATCCGAGCTTACAAAGTTCAATCAATCACTGAACACAATTAATCTGTTCATATCTCGTGAGATCCAATACGATTTACAACAAATTCCGCGTGCCGGCCGACCGACGACAAGGCGGCGTATAATTCAACAATATCCCGGGGTTTTCAACAAATGGGGAATACACTTCAACCAACAAATAATTCGCGACCCAATTATCGGTCTCAACAGGCGAATTCAACAATATTTTACCAATTACAATCAAATCAAAGTCCCAAACGTGCGGACATTTTTCCAACAAGCAAAGTCAATCTGGTAAGTCAGAGGTTATGTCAAGTCCACAGATAATTAATGTTGCCGGCCAAAAGGTGCGTTCTGTTTCACGTCGGACCGAACATCTACCCCCCCCGGACGGGCCTACCCGTCCGCTAATCAATTGGAAGTCTTGACAAGGTTGCAAATTCAACACAGCTTCAATGCGGCCAAATACCGTAGCTAGTTCCTCTAAGGTGAGAACGGTGTCTCCCAACAATCTCCGCCAGCGTCCCTTTGCCGCTTTCACCGCGGCCCCAAAAATACCCCCCCAATGGGGGGCAGGCTGGCGGGTCAAACAACCAAGTGACCCCTCGGCGGGCCAAACTATTACCAATATCAACCTGGCTCTCATTAAGGAAGGCGTATAGCTCCTTCAAATAGTTACTTGTACCCTTGTAATTCGTACCGCAATCAGACCTAATCAACGAAGGTAACCCACGGCGAGACACAAATCTTTCCCAAGTCGCCTCAAAGGCCTCTGTCGAGAGGGAGGTTACCAGCTCCAAATGTACTGCCTTGGTTGACAGGCAGACAAACACACAAATAAGCCCCAACAATCCTGCTATTACGAAGGGTGGACGTCTTCAACAAAGGGGGACCAACAAAATCCGTTACGACGCCAGCAAAGGGCCTCGCCTCATTGACGCGATCAGCCGACAAAATCCAAAATTCTCGCTGCAGAATGGCCAACAGCGCATTGCAACCGGCATGCGAGTTCTTAGTGTGACGATCAGTCACCAACAATTGTACCAAGTTCAGTTACAACAAGGGCAGGAGCACCAATTTTAGGGTAAGGACAACTCACAAGGGTGACCTCAAACCAGGTCCTTCCCTCAACAGTGGTGTCAGCCGGTTCGCCAATTCCCCAAATCTTGCCTGAAAGGTCGTTCACCTTCAGGCCAACCTGTCCCGCTAACCAAGAAGACAAAGGCAACCCCGGACTCCCGTCTCCAAAATGGCACAGACCACAATCGAGTCACCCAAGGGTCCCCAGACCGTGACCGAGGCCGTTGGCAACAAAACCGTCTTGATCGGGGGGTTCCTTTAGCGGGGCAGGCGTCAATCTCTTAGTGATGCCTGGGCGGCGACCGATCGCCGCTTCCAGGCTGCCTTCGTTCACGACGAGGCCAACAATCAAACCATTCGTCCGCGCGGTGTCCCAAGCCGCTCGCCATCACTGGAGGGGCATATCCCACCGGATGCCCGAATGGCGGAGGGCGCGACTCCAGCCGGGGACGTTCCGCCAACGGAGGGGAAAGGGAGCGGCGCCGACCCGGCCACTGCTGCCTAGCAGCCAATGCGCGTTCTCCCCGACGAGGGAAGACCAAATGGCGCTCGTGGGGCTCCCGTTCAACCTGCGCGGGGGGTGGAGTGCGGCGTACAGAATCGCGGGTCTCAGCCCGGTGCTCGTCTCCGGGGTACCCCCCCATGCGCGAACCCCCCTCAGAAGCTGGTCTGCTGGAGCGGTTCGCGTTGGCGCACAAAATCTCCAAGTGGGACCCTTCACAAATTCTACACGGGCGGGGGTCGGGGCAGTCCCGATGGAAGTGGGCCCCCAAGCACGAAAAGCACAAACGGCGTGCGTTGACAATGCGGCGGCGGGAACTTACGTGCAAATTCAAAAAATCCGGGCAACGCGCCATGACATGCCCCGTTGCCTTACAAAAGTCACAATGATGAGGACTCCGGGCACCATCAAAACGGGGGGCGGGGCGAACATCAACAGGCCCCCTAGCCCGAGGACTCCGGGCGCCAGCCAAACGGGGGGCGGGGCGATCATCAACAGGCCCCCTAGCCCGAGGACTCCGGGCGCCAGCAAAACGGGGGGCGGGGCGATCATCAACAGGCCCCCTAGCCCGAGGACTCCGGGCGCCAGCCAAACGGGGGGCGGGGCACTGCCCTTAATGAGGCCATTGCAACAATCAAATATTAATACAAAACAACAATCAACAACCAACAATCAAATATTAAACAAACAGCAATGACTTGTTAGCCGACCAAATAGTTTTAACAAAATAAAAATTCAATTTCAATTATTTCAAGTCCAAATGCGACCCTGTACTTATTCCAAGTATGAATCTAGCTTGGTACAGATGGCTAGTTACAAATAAATAACAATTCAATGTATAATACAATGCTGGATCAACCTCAAATAAATATCAAGAAGCACAACAATTGACTGTATAATATTGAGCCGGAGGATCTCTAACAACAATCCAATAATTACTATAAATGCAATAACCAATACACACAATTCAAGTCCTATTATGTTAGACTATGTGTAATTATTATTTAGATAACCTTTCAAATTCAGATCAATGACATTCAATTATTAATTGCAACAAATACCAAACAACTTTTACAACAATATACCAACTTATGTACCAAATTATGTACCAATTATACCAAATTATACCAATAATTCCTAATTTCACAAATAAATCCTACCTGTCAATGCAATGAAAGAGGCTAAAATACAAATTACAAATACAACTTCAATTGATTCAACTTCAATTAGATAGCCCGGATGACATGGTAATATATTCAAAACTTATTAAGTTACAAGTTATGTTAAGTAATTAAACTCAAGTTTTAAGTTTTCAACAATATTCAAAACTTCCAATTAAACCAGTGGATCTTATATTATAAGAGCCGCGCTTCTGCTACCAATTTTATATTAAAACCACGCTCTGCATACCAAATTTGTTCAAGACTGCAATAGGCCCAGTGCAACGGTAACTGGGGTGTCCCAAACTTGTCCGCGATACGCGGATTCTAAACGTTGCTTAATAATGATAACAAGGTTACACAATGGCCTGCCTCTACTAGGCTTCGGCCTACAACAATAAAAACAAAATGTACCACTAACCTGAGTGCTGGGGACGCCAAGTTCGACCTTCAAAGGTCACGCCCTAAGTGTGGTTTGTATGTGATATGAGGTGAGTAATTGTAACGTGTGATATAAGTCAAGTGTTGTAGAACGTTCCCAAGGCGCCGATCTCCAGATGGCGCGGTCACAACAGCATCACACCTAACTCGTTTCCAGCAAGCGCGCGCTACGCGTGGTAGGCAATAAGGCGATATGTTCCAAGAAATATCACTGGATTCTTGTTAATCCGAGCTTACAAAGTTCAATCAATCACTGAACACAATTAATCTGTTCATATCTCGTGAGATCCAATACGATTTACAACAAATTCCGCGTGCCGGCCGACCGACGACAAGGCGGCGTATAATTCAACAATATCCCGGGGTTTTCAACAAATGGGGAATACACTTCAACCAACAAATAATTCGCGACCCAATTATCGGTCTCAACAGGCGAATTCAACAATATTTTACCAATTACAATCAAATCAAAGTCCCAAACGTGCGGACATTTTTCCAACAAGCAAAGTCAATCTGGTAAGTCAGAGGTTATGTCAAGTCCACAGATAATTAATGTTGCCGGCCAAAAGGTGCGTTCTGTTTCACGTCGGACCGAACAGATATAATAAAATGTATATTATACTAGAGAAAAGCCGAGAAAATCAAAGATTTGTAATGTGCTGTCGTAACAAACATACTATTTGGTCACTCCATACTTTATTTTATTTTTTATTTTTATAAAAAGATAACTAGCAATGTGGTATAATAATCCACATTACTAGCAATCTTGTTAACCCCTCCAATTAAACTAGATATGCTTGTGTCTGGAGTGGGTTCGCGACAATAGTGTAATGAGTGGGGTTAGAACCTGCGACCTCTCGATCACAAGTCCGACACCTTAGACATTATGCTATTGACGCTTATACTGCCCCATATTAGTACGGTGGCCGGCACATCAACCTACTCCAATCTGTCAAAATAATGTAATAGATTTACAACTTTATTACAACATGATAAGGTTCAAACTCAATTGAGTAAATTTGACAGATTCGAATAGCTTGATGTGCTGGCGACTGTACATTGCACTCATGCGAAGCCGAGGCGGATCGCTAGTAAAGTATATTAGCTCAGTCCATTCTCCATGTATATAGCATAAACATAATTGATTAAGCAGCTATTGCGTGCTTTACATCGATTTGAAAACTATCTTTGTTTAATCGATTTAAAATCTATCAAGTTTTTGTTTAATTAGATGCACTGTAATGTAACAGACTTGAGTTTTGAAATCTTGACCAATCATCTCACTTTTTTATACTAAAAATAAAATAGTTTAAACTAGATAAATTGATGATTATAAATAACTAGCTGTTGCCCGTGACTTCGACCGCGTTAAAATACCAACGCTCAATAATTTATTTATTAAACCATCCTAATACTATTTTACAGACTTAAACCTAATAAGGTAGTGTGGCTATCAGTTATATTTACTTAAAAATCAATTATATTAAAATAATATAATATTAACAATTAAAAACAAATTCCTTAACTATACAGTATGTTAACTAACAGAGGGCGTTTCTTTTACATATCAATTTAACATTTTTAGTGAATATTTTAATATAAAAAAAAAAAACATTTTGTTTTCGAATGGTAATATTTTTTTAGTATGTATGGATGCTATACTATTGCGGGTTAACGGGAACGCCCTCTTTTTGTTAACATACTGTATGTTACTACATTTAAGAGAATCTTTGCGAATTCACTCAAATTGCACGTAAATACCTATATCAATCCTTTCATTAAGTTTGTTCACTACTCGGATTGTTCTATTCAATGATGTTTTCGCCATTAGATTGGTCTTGGCTATTGGCACGGCTCGCAGTGTCGAGCGCCGCCGCCGCCGCCTCTACGCCTCAACCCTTTAGGGGTTGATTTTTGAAAAAAAAAAATGAAATCATGCTTGTGATTCACTTGATATATTGGTCAAACTGTCATCTTAGAGTGGCGTATATTTGATTCCGGATCTTTATCTATCACCTTCCCAAAATTAATTAAAATCGGTTAAGTGGTTTATATTTTTGATACAAACTTACATCCCCTATTTTAGCCTAAAAGGGATTGACTTTTAAAAAACAAAATTACTGTTAAGTAAGTTAAGTTTTTTGTAAGTTTTTTTTGCCTTTCCGTTTGTCCAGGGTCCTCTGGAACGGCAGAACCGATATTTATGGGACTTGCATTGGAAGATAGAGGTGGATATAGGACAACATTTAGGATATTTTCTCCTTCTGTGTCAAATCCATCCAAAGGTTGTCTGTAAAAGATCGCTATTAGGGATAAGGCCGCCCATTGTAGTTGTTAAGTCTTTGTTTAATTCTGATATGTACACCTTATCACCATATTGTACACAATAAAGAGTATATCTATCTATCTATCTATCTTTATTCCAGAATTCCCACGGGATCAGGATTTACTCCGAATATTTGATTCCGAACGAAGTCACGAAATCGCGCAAATCTAAACACACAGAACTTTTGAAAAATCTAGGGTAGATCTTAGCCTTATAGTGGAACAATATAGATTTTAAAAATGTATTAGAATTTATTGCAAAGGATTGATAATCGACTTCCATATCTTCACCTTATAAACGCAGAAAAGCAAAAACCCCATACTTTAATCATTGACATAACCTCAAATAAAATAATTGCCGCCCAAATTAAAATTCCTCATTTTACACACTAACATATAAATACTTAATTTAAAACTCACAATTATTATAAAAGACCGTAAAAAACGTAGCAACCATAAACAACAAGCTTTATAGTTATCAATTAACCGGACGCGCTTGTAAAACAAAAGCAAAAGTAAAAAGAGTTTTAGGGTTAAAAGAGTTTATAATCTGTGGAGTTTAGCCAATGAGAATCTTTCGAACTACATTTAGTCGTGAAAATGGTCTTAAAGTTTAATTTTTAGGTTTTACAGCTCAGCAATTGAGTTTTATGACAATTTTATGAAGGCAAAGGAACTTAAAATTGCACGCAATTAGGTGGTAGTCTAGTCCCTTTTAGTTTTTATCTTTTTATGAGATTTTATCTATTTTTATCTTTTGTTTTTACTTACTCCTTGAGTGAGACAGCACATAGATGGATAACATATTATGTAGGTTATATAATGACGGTATCATATCTAATGACGAGTTGAGTCAAAAATTAAGTTGTCAATGGCGAACAATAAATTATAATGTACTTAGGTAATGAAAAAAGGACGAAGGTAGTTTGAATACACAGTGGTAGAGCGATTTACTGTTGCAAAGCGTGTCATAGGTTCGATTGCCGCATCGGAACAAATGTTTGTATGGCCTACTAGATACTATAAGAGTAAGAAAAAAATATTGGAGTTGAGTTACAGTGATTTTCTCAATTTAAACAATTAATATTAAGAATACATTTTTGCCATGCGCCATCGTTACATGGGGGACATGCTACCCGCACGAAACGTTTTGGGAATACTTTCGGACCCTGCCGGAGTCTGTGTTTCCCGATAGCTATAACCTAGGGGTCTTTAAGTCAAGAGTGAATAGGTTACTTTTAGGTAAGCGTGCTCCATCTTCGACCACATCATCAGTTACCATCAGGTGAGATGGTGGTCAAACGCGAGCCTATTATCAATAAAAAAAAAAAACAAAAAAGACTCATTGTGCGTACAGCTAAGGAGTGGAATTCCCTTCCAGAGTCTGTGTTTCCTGATGGCTATAACCTGGGAACCATTCTACACCGTGAAACTTTAATGGCTCCATCTTCGACGACATCATCACCTACCATCAGAATATTTCCGCAACCCCGGCGGGCAATGGCCTGATAAGGCCCCGTCACTGGTGCTGACAGCTCTTTGAGGCGCGCGCGAAACACGGCGCGTCGCCGACCCGGGCCTGTTTCTCACCGGACGGTGAGCTACCCCTGCAAAAAAAACATTCTAAGCTAAAATCTAAAACATGGTGCCTTAAAATTTATAAACATCGCAGTACGCTGGTTAAACGCGAAACGAAGGATTTGCAATCATATCATTTCAGATACCTATTAAATACTAGACCTTTTTATTTACGGCCATTATTACCTGGCGGCAACGTTTGCCGTCGATTTTGCAGTAAAAGATCATTTTAATTCATTAGTTACAGACCTTGTGGCTAATTAATAATAACCACACAGGTCAAGCTACAAGGTTAAGCAACTTGCCGAGGTCGTTTAGTAGATGGATGACTGTTTTAACATATTGAGTATTTTTATTTTTTTATTGATAATAGGCTCGCGTTTGACCACCATCTCACCTGATGGTAAGTGATGATGTGATCGAAGATGGAGCACGCTTGCATGGAAGTAACCTATTCACTCTTGACTTAAAGACCCCTAGGTTATAGCTATCGGGATACACCACAGAAGAGATGAAAGAGGTTAGAAAGGAAATAGTTCTTGATTTGTATTAGAACGCGTGTCGCCACTTGTCTTCCCACTCTTTAGTTCTACTACTACAAGCAAGAGACCCGTTATGTATGCGAATTACGCACACAAATAAATTACACACACTTAAATCGAGAGCTTGCTACTGATTGTAACTCACTGTTGATAAACACGCGCCGTGCATCACGGCCAATCAGGGCAAAGGACAAAACGTCAATGCTTGAAGTGTGACGCATGCAGTACACTGTGAGCGGACTTGGTCATTGCGTTGATTAACCCTAGCTCACTAAACATATTTTAGAGTTACACAGTCACTAAACAGTAGTCATTTGGACTAACAAAATGAAACGGCAATATTTTTATTGAAATGACATTTATTAATTTAAAAAATTAGGTAACATTAGAGGCAGTCTGAGCAGACAGGAATGGTATGTTCGCCACAAATGGCCTTCCTGCAGGAGTGGCATGACACTTTGGTCATCCTGTGCTTCTGATATGGGCAAAATGCGCAATTTTTTCGTTTGTTTGGCTGTGTTTGAGAAGTACTAGCCACGACATCTTCAATTTGCAGGATATCTTTGATACTGGCCTTGATATTCTTTCTCAAAGTTACAGTGTTATACCATTCCCGCAACCATGGCTCAATGAGATCGTCGGCAAATTTTTGTATGAATGCTCTGCGTATCAGCGGTTTTTGTCGTTGCCGTACTATGTCAGATACATAAATGACATACGCATTGATCATACATAAGTTCAGCGTATTATAAAATATGCACTGAGGCCATCTATGTATTTGTTTTGCGATCGCAGCTTGTTCGGTCCGACGTGAAACAGAACGCACCCTTTTGACATAAAGAATTTGATTTTGACATTACTCTGACTTGACAGAGAGACTTTTGATTTTGCTTGTTGGAAAAAATGCCGGTCATCGGGCCCTCTTGAGCTAAATATAATTGGTAAAATATTGTTGGATTCGCCTGTTGAGACCGATAATTGGGTCGCGAATTATCTAATTGTTGAAGTGTATTCCCCATTTGCCGAAAACCCCGGGATATTGTTGAATCATACGCCGCCTTGTCGTCGGTCGGGCTGGCACGCGGAATTTGTTGGAAATCGGATTGGATCTCACGAGATATGAACAGATTAATTGTGAACAGTGTTTGGTTGAACTTTGTAATTCCAAATTGACTAGAATACAGTGATATTTCTTGGAACATATCGCCTTATTGCCTACCACGCGTAGCGCGCGCTTGGTGGGAACGAGTTGTGCTGTGATTGCTGTTGTGACCGCGCCATCTGGAGATTGGCGACTTGTGAACGTTCTACAACACTTGACTTACATCACACCTTTCAATTACTCACCCCATTGTACATACAAACCACACTTAGGGCGTGACCTTTGAAGGTCGAAGTTGGCGAACCCAGCACATCAGTTTAGTGGTATCATTATTAAGTAACCTTGTTTATTGAAAGCAACGTTTATGACTCCACGTATCGTGGAAAAAGTTCCGGACACGTCCAGTTACCGTTGGCTGGCCTATTGCAGTCCTGAACAAATTGGTAGCAGAAGCGTGGTCTTATAAGATCCACTGGTTTAATTGGAAGTTTTGAATATTGTTGAAAACTTAAAACTTGAGTTTAATTACTTAACACAACTTATAACTTAATAAGTTTTGAATATATTACCATGTCATCCGGGCTATCTAATTGAAGTTGAATCAATTGAAGTTGTATTTGTAATTTGTACTGTAGCCCTTTATTGCATTGACAGGTAAGATTTATTTGTGAAATTGGGAAGTATTAGGAATTATTGGTATAATTTGGTACATAATTTGGTATTTGTTGCAATTAATAATTGAATGTCATTGATCTGAATTTGAAAGGTTATCTAAATAATAATTACACATAGTCTAACATAATAGGACTTGAATTGTGTGTATTGGTTATTGCATTTATAGTAATTATTGGAGTGTTGATAGAGATTCTCCGGCTCAATATTATGCAGACAATTGTTGTGCTTATTGATGTTTAATTTGAGGTTGATCCAGTATTGTATTATACATTCAATTGTTATTTATTTTGTAACTAGCCATCCTTAGCAAGCTAGATTCATACTTGGAATAAGTGCAGGGTCGGATTTGGGCTTGAAATAATTGAATTTGAATTTTTATTTTGTTGAGATTACTTGGCCGGCTAAAAAGTCATTGCTGTTTGTTTAATATTTGATTGTTGGTTATTGATTGTTGTTTTGTATTAATATTTGATTGTTGCAATGGCCTCATTAAGGGCAGTCAGGGAGGCTGCTGCGGGATTGACCTCACAGTTGAGATGGTTCACATCGGCAGCTGCAACTGTTGAGCGTGTGGAATTGGAAGAGCTCACCCTTGCTCGGTATGGGCAAGTGATTGAGAGGATCAAGTCAGCTGATGCTGCGCTCACACGCTTCAACGAGTACATCATGGACGTGGATTTGGGGGTGATGGATCAGACAGCCCGCGATAAGATTTTGGGTGACTATGACCAGATTATCCACCTGGGGGATGTCATATGTCTACGAGCGCGGGAAATTTTGAAGAGCCGGGTGCCTGATGCGGCCAAGCCGCAGACCCCTGTTGTTGCAGGCCCTGGACTATTGAGTAGGCTGCCCACCCTGGAGCTGCCACATTTTGACGGTCGCTTGGACCACTGGCTGGGCTTCCTAGATCTCTTTGAGAGTCTTGTCGATGCACGCTTGGACCTCGGACCTGCCCAGAAGCTGGCCTATTTGTTGTCTGTCCTGGAGGGCGAAGCCAGAGCCTTGGTGCAGCACTTGCCGGTGACGGATTCCTCTTACCCGACCGCTCTGGAGCTTCTCTCCCGACGGTATCAGAACAAGCGCTGCCTGGCTGATGTGCACATCGACCAGATTTTGGGACTACCGGCCATTGTCAGCACGTCGACGTTGCGCACTGACTTGCTGAACCCGTTGGTTTCAGCGACCAACGCTTTGAGACGCTTGGAGTTACCGGTAGAACATTGGTCCTACTTGTTGGTGCACGTGGTGCTGCAGTTGCTCCCCGCGGAGCTGAGGTCACGTTTTGAGCAGAAGTATGGTGGGGATAGTGCCACCCATCTTCCCCCCTTTGACGACCTCCTCAAATTTTTGGAAGACGAGTGTCGGTTTGCGGATAACACTCGTGGCGCCACGGGGTCACCCCCACTACCTTCTCAGCCCAGAGACCAGGGACGGACTAGGGCTCGGGGGCCTGTTGATGTTCCCCCCGCCCCCCGTTTTGCTGGCGCCCAGAGTCCTCGGGCTAAGGGGCCTGTTGATGTCCCCCCCGCCCCCCGTTTTGCTGGCGCCCGGAGTCCTCGGGCTAGGGGGCCTGTTGATGATCGCCCCGCCCCCCGTTTGGCTGGCGCCCGGAGTCCTCGGGCTAGGGGGCCTGTTGATGTTCGCCCCGCCCCCCGTTTTGATGGTGCTCGGAGTCCTCATCATTGTGACTTTTGTAAGGCAACGGGGCATGTCATGGCGCGTTGCCCGGATTTTTTGAATTTGCACGTAAGTGCCCGCCGCCGTATTGTCAACGCACGCCGTTTGTGCTTTTCGTGCTTGGGGGCCCACTTCCATCGGGACTGCCCCGACCCCCGCCCGTGTAGAATTTGTGAAGGGTCCCACTTGGAGATTTTGTGCGCCAACGCGAACCGCTCCAGCAGACCAGCTTCTGAGGGGGGTTCGCGCAAGGGGGGGTACCCCGGAGACGAGCACCGGGCTGAGACCCGCGATTCTGTACGCCGCACTCCACCCCCCGCGCAAGTTGAACGGGAGCCCCACGAGCGCCATTTGGTCTTCCCTCGTCAGGGAGAACGCGCATTGGCTGCTAGGCAGCAGTGGCCGGGTCGGCGCCGCTGCCTTTCCCCTCCGTTGGCGGAACGTCCCCGGCTGGAGTCGCGCCCTCCGCCATTCGGGCATTCGGTGGGATATGCCCCTCCAGTGATGGCGAGCGGCTTGGGACACCGCGCAGACGAATGGTTTGATTGTTGGCCTCGTCGTGAACGAAGGCAGCCTGGAAGCGGCGATCGGTCGCCGCCCAGGCATCACTAAGAGATTGACGCCTGCCCCGCTAAAGGAACCCCCCGATCAAGACGGTTTTGTTGCCAACGGCCTCGGTCACGGTCTGGGGACCCTTGGGTGACTCGATTGTGGTCTGTGCCATTTTGGAGACGGGAGTCCGGGGTTGCCTTTGTCTTCTTGGTTAGCGGGACAGGTTGGCCTGAAGGTGAACGACCTTTCAGGCAAGATTTGGGGAATTGGCGAAGCGGCTGACACCACTGTTGAGGGAAGGACCTGGTTTGAGGTCACCCTTGTGAGTTGTCCTTACCCTAAAATTGGTGCTCCTGCCCTTGTTGTAACTGAACTTGGTACAATTGTTGGTGACTGATCGTCACACTAAGAACTCGCATGCCGGTTGCAATGCGCTGTTGGCCATTCTGCAGCGAGAATTTTGGATTTTGTCGGCTGATCGCGTCAATGAGACGAGGCCCTTTGCTGGCGTCGTAACGGATTTTGTTGGTCCCCCTTTGTTGAAGACGTCCACCCTTCGTAATAGCAAGATTGTTAGGGCTTATTTGTGTGTTTGTCTGCCTGTCAACCAAGGCAGTACATTTGGAGCTGGTAACCTCCCTCTCGACAGAGGCCTTTGAGGTGACTTTGGAAAGATTTGTGTCTCGCCGTGGGTTACCTTTTTTGATTAGGTCTTATTGCGGTACGAATTACAAGGGTACAAGTAACTATTTGAAGGAGGTATACGCCTTCCCTAATGAGAACCAGGTTGACATTGGTAATAGTTTGGCCCGCCGAGGGGTCACTTGGTTGTTTGACCCGCCAGCCTGCCCCCCATTGGGGGGGTATTTTGGGGGCTGCGGTGAAAGCGGCAAAGGGACGCTGGCGGAGATTGTTGGGAGACACCGTTCTCACCTTTAATGAACTAGCTACGGTATTTGGCCGCATTGAAGCTGTGTTGAATTTGCAACCTTGTCAAGACTTCCAATTGATTAGCGGACGGGTAGGCCCGTCCGGGGGGGGTAGATGTTCGGTCCGACGTGAAACAGAACGCACCCTTTTGACATAAAGAATTTGATTTTGACATTACTCTGACTTGACAGAGAGACTTTTGATTTTGCTTGTTGGAAAAAATGCCGGTCATCGGGCCCTCTTGAGCTAAATATAATTGGTAAAATATTGTTGGATTCGCCTGTTGAGACCGATAATTGGGTCGCGAATTATCTAATTGTTGAAGTGTATTCCCCATTTGCCGAAAACCCCGGGATATTGTTGAATCATACGCCGCCTTGTCGTCGGTCGGGCTGGCACGCGGAATTTGTTGGAAATCGGATTGGATCTCACGAGATATGAACAGATTAATTGTGAACAGTGTTTGGTTGAACTTTGTAATTCCAAATTGACTAGAATACAGTGATATTTCTTGGAACATATCGCCTTATTGCCTACCACGCGTAGCGCGCGCTTGGTGGGAACGAGTTGTGCTGTGATTGCTGTTGTGACCGCGCCATCTGGAGATTGGCGACTTGTGAACGTTCTACAACACTTGACTTACATCACACCTTTCAATTACTCACCCCATTGTACATACAAACCACACTTAGGGCGTGACCTTTGAAGGTCGAAGTTGGCGAACCCAGCACATCAGGTTAGTGGTATCATTATTAAGTAACCTTGTTTATTGAAAGCAACGTTTATGACTCCACGTATCGTGGAAAAAGTTCCGGACACGTCCAGTTACCGTTGGCTGGCCTATTGCAGTCCTGAACACAGCTCATACCAGAACAAATATGGTCGACAGTATCAACGGCTCCTTTGGTACTGTTATAGAAATGTATTATTTCGGGTTTCTTCGTGCTGGAGTTAATGTCCGGCTGATCGTGCATTGTAATCAATAAAAAAAAAACACTTTATTTATACAAGAAGTCAATATATAAACTAAATTTTTCATAGCTTACCTTGACTCACTTTACACGCGTAATCACTAAACATTAGTCCGTGAGACTAACAATGTGTCAAAACTCCGGAAGTAAAATACGTATGTACGTAATGCATGCGCACGGGGCACTAAAACACTGAATTAGGAGGGTAATGAGCGTGGTGGGGCGGGGGAGTGTCGGGAACTTACATAAACAGCAAATGCTTCAGGGCCGTGTCGCCTGTGAGACTAATATTTAGTGATCTAGGGTTAAGCGAGTACACAACGGGCAATGTATACTTTTTGTAACTTGTTGCAATAATGTTGTTAATGTTCGGAATTTCATAGTGATCAGAATATTTTAATGTTTTTTACAAATAAAATTGTAATTAAATATTATTTTCGACTTACCGATGGAAAGATATAACCTCCTCGCTCTATACTTGCGGACTGGTTTTTTGTTTTACAGGTTATAATGGCACAACACGGAATTTTAAAGCAGAACTCTGTGTTCCGAAGTAATCCGAAGCGCACTAAACGCGGTGAATGAATTAATCGGTCGCGCTATGATTGTCGTATCATAAATGTGGCGCGCTCGCCACGCCCACATTACCATTCCAACCTTATTCATCTATTCCGTGGGAAACACAGACTCGGGCAGGGTCCGAAAGTATTCTTAATATTAATTGTTTAAATTAAGAAAATCAATGTAACTCAACTCCAATTTTTTTTTCTTACTCTTATAGTATCTAGTAGGCCATACAAAAAAATTACTCGTTGTATATTTCCTCATCACCTGCTTAGCCATTTTCCAACTAGTGTTTTACACACTTGCATAGGGTTGCCATCACCAAATTTGCCGGCCCCAGACAAAGACTTATAAACCCCGAACATTTGGGTAAAATCACAGTTTTTCCCCGGACACCGTAGAAAAATACATTTATGAACTTGAAACTAAAAACAACGATGTTTAATTATGGTTTTTATCTATAATAATATTATAAAGCGGAAAAGTTTGTTTGTTTGTTTGTTTGCTTGAACGCGCTAATCTACGAAAGTACTGGGTGGATTTGGATGCAATTTGGTATGGAAGTAGCTTGAAGCTTGAGGTTTATAGGCTACTTTTTACGCGACTGCAAAAAAGGAGAGTTATGTTTTTACCGTGATAGAATCCACGGGAGCGAAGCCCTCGTCTACTAGTTTACTGATAAAGTGATAACATTGTAGAGCTTTAGAACTTTTATAATAACAATCTCTTCCTTTTCATTTAATCAACGTAACAGGAACAATGAGATGAAATACCAGAGGAAAATAATAATAGAGATCGTGTTTTTTGGTACCCATAAGACCAATGTGCGAGGTAAAACCTTACCTGGACGCTTATTGGGAAAATCCCCTGGACGCCCCCGGACGCTCTCCAAACGAGGACAAATCCAGAAAAACCCAGACGGGTGGCAGCCCTACACTTACACGTTACCTATTGGCTAGACCAGTGTCCGAATTTCCAGCTCCTGACTACCGTAACGACTGCCAAAGATGTTCAAATGACCGCCAGAACCTACGACTTAACGTGCTTTGCGAATCTCAATATGTAAAGATCGTCACCCATCCGCAAACTGGCGTTCGCAGGCGTTGCTTACCTTGAAGATCGACGAGCTACAGTCAGTTGCCCTGAAAAGCGAAAGAGTGACAAACATCCATCCAACCATATAATATCAAGAAAGGTAGGAAGATATAATCGACAAGTTGTTAATAGTATTTTTGTTTCCTTTGTACAGTCGCCAGCACATCAAGCTACCCGAATCTGTCAAATTTACCCAATTGAGTTTGAACCTTATCATGTTGTGATAAAGTTGTAAATCTATTAAATTATTTTGACTGATTGGAGTAGGTTGATGTGCCGGCTACCGTACCTTTGTCACCGGCCTTATATAGTTTTCAACAAAAAAAATGACGTGTGAAAGTGTAATTTAATAACCAATTTGCAAAATAAAGATCATTTATCATTATTTATCATTTATATTGTGTGATATTTCAGAACATACAAGCATTTATTATGTTAAAAAATTATTGGAATCTGCTGTCTAATGGATCTTTTTATGGAGAGCTTTAGAGGTAACCTACTGCACGGGAACAAAATTTTACAAAATACCCTTTTCTCAAATAAAAAAAAATAGTTCATTTAAGACCACACAAGCAAATAAAAGTACCCCCAAACCCCACCACTAATTTAAACCATCAAAACTCCGCACAACAATTGCCTTATTGCAACACTCACTTATCTCAAAACCCTTTAAAGCCAGTGCGTAAAATATAAATAAATCTATCCCATAATCCAGCTGAAGCACGCAGTAACATGTTTAATTGAATGCGAAAAGGCTAGGGCTGCCATTTCTAAGCAAACTAACATTTCTTTTAAAGAAAAGAGAGCAATGTGGATATAATTCACATTACTTAACATTCACATCTTGTTAACCCCTCCAACTAAGCTAAATATGCTTATTCACATTACTTAACATTCACATCTTGTTAACCCCTCCAACTAAGCTAAATATGCTTATGTCTGAAGTGGGTTTACGACAATTGTATAATGGGTTGGGTTCAAACCCGCGCTTTTGATCACAATGGCTATTGAAGCTTATTAGGATAAGGTTCCGCAGTTTAGTAGTTCTTTTTCTCATTAATTTGGCTTGAAACTGACATTAGATTACCACACTGTCCAAGGAAAAGTGGAGGGAACCAGGTTGCTTGGCAGATCACCAATGCGCTGGATTGACCAGGTGAAATCAGCACTGGGAAGCGGCGTATCTGAGTGCGCCAAGCACTCTGCCAACAGGGACAGATGGCGGGAGATCGTGCGAAGAGCTGTTTCCGCCCCTACCACCAACGCAGAAGCCTCAACGTGACCACAACCGCTCTGTCAAGAGCGAAGCGACAGGGAAGAAGAGAGCCTTGAACATCGACGACGAGTTGCAAGTCTATCGGTTTTCTATCGGTTACATTTCGGGCAGTGTGCAATGGAATTACACAATCTAATTCCACCAAGCCCGTTCCATCATCGGACTACAAGACAAACGGCGAAACGCCATCGTTACATGGTGGACATCCCACCCATCGCACAAAACGTTTTGGGAATACCTTCATTGTGCGTACGGCTAATGAGTGGAATTCCCTGCCGGAGTCTGTGTTTCCCGATAGCTATAACCTAGGAGTCTTTAAGTCAAGAGTGAATTGGTTACTTTTAGGTAAGCGTGCTCTATCTTCGACCACATCATCACTTACCATCAGGTGATAAAAAAAAACTTCCGCTCTGGGTGGAGCGCAAGGGAGTGTCAGACTTCTACTGACTAAAAACCCACTCTGTTCCTTCAGCTGCCCTTAAGTTCCGGAGCCGCGGTATCTCGTTAGAACATTACCGCAACCTTGGCAGGCCATGGCCCTTTCGGCTCCCAAGCGATATCGTTCGTCGTAAATCTACTAGATTTTTTAAAGTACACGATTTATCTAAACTATTTAATATTATAAAAAGGAACCAATCAATTGTAATGATATTATTATCCAATGAAATATATTTCATGTTAATTTTATACTCATTAATGCTATGCATGACTTATACATTTCAATTATATAAATGAATTATGTAAATACCAATATTTGCACGGCACATACAGAGTTGATACGACCGAGAGGCTTTCCTTTAAACTGCGTTTACGAGGTACCATTTTCAAGCTTTGTACCAAAAATCAATTAAATAGGAGAAGTAGAAAGCGATAAATCTGACCAAGACAAGAGATAACACACGCCGCGCTACGTTGCCACTTTGTTACCTAGGTATTTAAGGTCAGTCATATTTATTTACAAAGGGTGGTTGCGTTTTACTCTGATTTGTAAGCCATTTAATTTGTTTGAAAAAAAATTTTATTTAGCTGTTTTTATTTTTTAACTGTATCAAATTAACACTAAACACGTATAATATACGTAGTGTAATTTAATGCCCTTCTGTCGTATAATTAACTCTGTATGGCAGAATGCGAAGAAGCTATTAAAAAATCAAATAAATGATTATGATTATGAGGAGAGCTCGTGGCTAAAGAGTAACAGTCGCACGGGCTTCAAGGTGAAGCAACGTTCGCCGAGGTCCCTGTGGATATGTGACCATGTTTACAAAACGAGATTCCTCCATGCCTCGGAAATAGGGCTGCCATCCGTCCGGGTTTCCCCGGATTTGTCCTAGTTTGGACAGCGTCCGGGGGCGTCCGGGAGGATTTTTCTACAAGCGACACATATTGGTCTTACGGGCACCAAAAAGCACGATCTCTGTATTTCATCTTATTGTTTTTGTTACGTTGATTAATTAAAAAGAAAGCCTATCTAAATATATATAACTCAAAGGTGACTGACTGACTGACTGATTGACTGACTGACTGACATAGTGATCTATCAACGCACAGCCCAAACCACTGGACGGATCGGGCTGAAATTTGGCATGCAGGTAGATGTTATGATGTAGGCAGCTGCTAAAAAAGGATTTTGCGAAATTCCCACGGGATCGGGATTTACACGGGAAAAACTTCCCACGCGGGCGAAGCCGCTAGCACAAGCTAGCTATTAATAAACTTCTAACTGTCTACAATATTACCAGTAAATAAAAACCATAATTAAACATATTTTTTTTTATTTTCAAATTTTAAAATGTATTTTTCTACGGTGTCCGGGGAAAAATTGCGATTTTACTCAAATGTCCGGGGTTTATGAAGTCTTTGCCTGGGGCCGGCAATTTTAGTGATGGCAGCCCTACTCGGAAATCACGTTAAGCCGTTGGTTCCGGCTAAAAAGAGGATAGTGATGATTATAAGTATTTGAAGTTACTATCCTTTCTTAATTTTACGCTATCAGTGATAAGATTGGCATTGTAGTCATAGGTTCAGCAATATTATAAAACGGTGGTGTTACAATTTTGGTGCGCAATAGAGTATATGTATTTATTTAAGTATTTATTCATATATATTATTTATGTAGATTTATATTTTATTATACTAGGTTTTTTATGTTATCACATGGTTATCACTATTAATATTTATCTTTTTCCAATATCATTTTCACGTACATATTGCACTTTCCACACTATCTCTTCACCACTCATGGTTGACTGGTAGAGAATTTCTACGGCATTAAGTCCGCCTTTATTTATTTATTTTATTATTTATGTACACACAGTAAAATACATTAAGATAAGCATAATTATAATATCTGAGTACAAAGGTACTGATTATTTCTTAAGAAATTTCTTCCAGCAGACCTGCGAAAGGAGAAGTGAAAAAGAAATGTAGACAACAGTGTGTGAGAACAAGAAGAGAAATAAATATGAATATGTGAAGTCTAAAACTAAAATATTAAATATACTTACACATACTTACAATGCAATAAAAATAACATATACTTAAATAAATACATAATGTTAGAATACATAAACATATAATATAAATATATACATAAATAATTAACACAGTTAAGAGGAAAGGTAATGCTCTTTTAATCGACATTTGAATAGAGATATAGTTTTTAAATCACGAATGATAGGCGGAAGTGAGTTCCACAATCTTACAGCATGGACAGAGAAGGAATAAGAGTAGTAGCTAGTTTTATGAGGATGAGATTTAAGGAGGGATCTAAGGTGTGATCTACACGGTACGTCGTTATAACGAGCGTAAGAAAAACGCTCACGCAGGTAGGAAGGGTAAGACAGGTTGTGTAGAATGTTGAAGAGGAGACACCAAATCCTAGTGTTCCTGCGAAGACGGATTTGGAGCCACTTGAGTTGCTTGCGAAGGTAAGAAACATGGTCATACTTTCGAAGACCGAAAACAAAGCGAATGCAAAGATTTTGCAAGCGCTCAAGCTTGTTTAATAGCTCCTCGGTAGCATCCAAATAGCAGGCATCGGCATAATCTATAATCGGCTGAATAAGTGTTTGTACCAAAGAAATTTTAGTCTTCAAGGGAAGAAGACTTTGAAGGCATTTCAGCGAATGAAAGGAAAAATTTACCTTTCGGCTGACCTCATTGACCTGAGCATGCCACGAGAGATTGGAGTCAATAACTACACCCAGATCTTTAGCGGTTTCGGTATAGTCAATGCGAAAACCATCGAGATATAAAGGCATCAGACATGCAACAACAGCCGCACTGCGAACGAAACTGCTGCCAATGATTATGGCCTGGGATTTAGTTGGGTTAATTTGCAAACCAAATGACTTAGCCCAAACACTGATGCAAGTCAGGTCATGATTCATTGCAGTAATTACAGAAACCGCGTCAGCTAGAGTAAAATGTCGGTAAAGCTGCAAGTCATCTGCGTAGAGATGAAAACTAGAGGAGATTACTCTGGTAACAAAGTCAATGAAAATTGAAAAAAAAGAGGAGAGAGAACGCTACCCTTAGGAACACCCTCAGTGAGGCTACACCAATCAGAGAAGGACTCCTCCAGGCGAACACATTGAGAGCGTCCCCCAAAATAAGAACTGAACCAGGCTAAAGTGGAAGGAGAGAAATTGATAGATTTGAGGATACCTAGTAAAATGTCGAAATCCACTGAGTTGAATGCGCTACTGAAGTCCAGCAATACAAGAACTGTAAGGGACTTATTCTCCATTGCCCAGCGGATGTCATCAGTAACTTTTAAAAGCGCGGTTACTGTACTGTGACCCGAGCGAAAACCGGATTGAAAAGGGGATATTATCGAGTTTGACGCCAAGAAAAATGATAATTGTCTATGAACTATGTGCTCAAAAACTTTAGAGAGAAAAGGGAGGATAGAAATGGGTCTAAAATGGGTTAATAAAGTAGGATTGTTAGTTTTAGGTAGAGGTATTATGTGAGCCAGTTTCCAAACATACGGAAAGGAGCAAGAGGAGAATGAGTGGTTGAAGATGTGAGTGAGAACAGGAAGTAACGAGGAAAGGATAAGAGTTATCATTCTTGAACACAACTTATCGTTACCGACTGCTGAAGAAGTAATCGCAAGAATAGACTTCTTAACGTCATCCTCAGTAACATCGCTAAGCTTAAAGAGAGAACAAAGTGGTAACGGCAACCTAGAAAGACTCTCTAGTGTCGCAGCTTTAACAGACGGATCAAGAGAAAAGGGAAGGAAAGAGAAATGCTTATTTAGATCATTGATGTTGACATCCTTACACTGGTTGGTAGGTGACTTACCTATGCCTACAGATTTGAGAAATTTCCATACATCGGAAGAACTGCGATTATTGAGTTGGTCGTGAAAATAGCGTCTCTTAGCATCTTGACACAGATGACTGCAGCGATTACGTAATGATTTGTAATAAGAGAGATTCAGCTCTGAAGGTCTGCGCTTATATCTGCTCTTAGCTTTATCTCTGCGAGCCATAATCTCTTTAATTTGTTGCGTTATCCATGGTGCAGGGTTATGTCTAACTTTGACACGTCTGATAGGGGCATGCCGATCATATAAATCGAGAATGGTTGCATTAAAATAATTCACCTTATCGTTGATGTCATCGTTCTCAACCAGCGGGGTCCAGTCGAGATCGCCGGCATCACGCTGCAAAGCCTCCAGATCTACGCCCTTGTAGTTACGGAGATATAAAAGCTGGGGCTTACGCTTGGGAACACGAATACGATACGATAGATAAATGAGATCGTGGTAAGAAAAAGTAGCCGTAAGTTGGCCATGGTAAGAAACAGACGAGGAGACAATCATAAGATCTAGAAAAGAGGGTGTACAATTAGGAAAATAGTGAGTTGCAGAAAGAGGCAAAACTTGCAGATTGAAAGAAGACAACAGTGAAAGGAGTTTAAGGGAGCGAGAATCATTTTTAATCAAGCAAGTATTAAAATCACCCATTAAAATGACATGCTCATACATGGGGCAAAGATCACTGAGAGTGGAGTCGAGAGAATTAAAGTAGTCTATGTGAAGATTAGGACTGTAGAGCACTGCAAGTAAAACCTTTGTGTGATGATCAGTTGCCTTTGTACCTATGTGTATAAAGTGTAAATAACTAAATAAATACTTTCTTTCAGCTAAGGAATGGAATTCCCTGCTCAGTCTGTGTTTCCTGGTAGCTATAACTTGGGGGTCTTTCAGTCAAGATTCAATAAGTTACTTCTTGGTAAGCGTGCTTCATCTTCGACCACAACGTCGCTTACCATCAGGTGAGATGGCGGTCAAACACAAACCTATCAACAATAAAAATATATCCATCTATCTATCATGGCCAGGTTTATCCGCCTGACAACCCTAGACAGAAAGGCAACAAAAAAATATCGCGGGGCGACAAAAAAATCGCCAGCAACAAAGGGACAACAGTCGCGACACAAATTGCGCGGACAATTTACATAGAAAAAGTGACAAGAAAACGACTCGCAACATTTGTTACGGACTCCCATTGTGTTGAAGAGTATTATATCCGAGGGATTTTAGGGTTACGTGAGCTCCGTATGTTGTAAATTACGTGTTTTTGATAAAATTAGTCAAAAATTATTCGGAAAGCGTAAGATAAGGTAAGATATCATTATTTGATCAAAACAAGAGTACATATTATACACACATAGGCATGCAAAAAGTTACATTACATTATATCACAGTCATATTTTGCCTTAACGGCGTACAAATAAGTAGGTTGAATTACAAGCGTCAAAAACATAAAAAATAGAAAGAAAACTAGAGCAGATAAAAATGTCGAAGTAAGTCTTAAAAGTCATAATAATATCTAAATTTAAGAATATGCTTAATAAATGTTACATAAAAGTCGAATTAATTTATCAATCAAAAATTCTTCTATTTTGTAATATACTGCTTATTACAAAAGTTCAGTGTTGAAGATGAGCGTTTAGAACATTTGTCATAACAATTACAAGTTCTTAGTTATATAAAATATGTTATAATATTATATATAACGTTAATTTATTTATTATGTGCCCTAAACGAGGCGAAATTAATTTCTATTCTTTTTTTTTAGGTACTTAATGAAACTAGGTTCGCTAGCGTACCTACCTAAATACTTTTTTCAGCAAAATTAAATGTAGCATGTGGCACAGAGATATATCTTTCGCATTTATAATATTAAGTAGGAATAACAAAGACAGAACTTTTTTTTTTTTATTTAGCTTTTCTTGCATTTTTATTTATTTATTTCCTAAAAATCTGGCTAACAATCTCTTACTACACGGAACCCATGTCAAAAATAACTAACGCACCTACCAATCTTTTTTTACACCTTATTTATATTTATAAAACTACGTATTTGGTACAGGCTAACAAGATGTTCGTGTCAAACAAGCCGCCTAAATGTACCGCCATGTTTCTCCATAGACAATCTTCCCACTTTCTTTTCGGCAAAGGTGTTCGTCACTTCAGGCTGCGGTAGATCGCTATAGATTGTATGTAATCTTGTTTTTTTGTTATTAGATTTGAAATTGTGATTAAATCTGATGGAAAATTGTTATTTTGATAGGATTGAAAGCAAATTGGATGTTTTGGTTTAGCTCAAGTGCTATTGTGAGTTATTTTGAAGTAATCCGTGACTTGTCTCGGGATTATGAGGGTTTAAAATCCAGAGAGGACAAAAAATATGTTGTCAATGGATTTGGGTGTTGAATTTAAATCTTGTTACGTAATCATGTTCCTTTGTGTACGAATGGTGACAACAGTATTTACTGTCACTATACTAGCGACTGCTCCATGCACCTGAGTTCAATTTACTAAAAATAAAATAAGAAATGTATTAAATCTTCTTCGTTAGATGTGTTTTATACTAATGAATCTGTAGCATTATGGAACAATCAATTTATTTGGAATGTGGGTACTTATAGAGATATTACCGTAGAATAAAAAGCTATTTTAATTACATAAGTGTTCGCCCAGTGGTCGAAATTCGACCGTAATTTAAATGATTTGGCGTGCGATATTATGTACAAATAAATTTATTTATTTATTATATACTTTATTGTACACCTTACAATGGATACAAAAAGTAAAACTAGTATACAATGGGCGGTCTTATCGCACAGGGCGATCTCTTATAGACAACCTTTATTAATATTAGTTTTCTGTATTTCTCCTCCATAAAAACTTTAACTGTGGTTTAAGCTTCACGTATATATACATAGACACTACCTACTAGTTATGTTAATTTAATATTACATTTTATGTAATATAGCTTTACCACAGAATATATATAATCCACATATATTTTATGGCGTTACGATGCTGATTTTATATTTTTACTAATTCTGTGTACACTTGTAATTGGTACCTATTTGTGAGAACCCTTACACCTTTGTATTATTTGAATAAAAAATGTATGTACCGTTGGTGTACCTATCAATACATATAAATAAGATTGAAGTATCGGTTGTGATTTCAACAAAACTGTGTTTATTCATATGTTGTTTATGCACATGCTAAAACATAGCAAACGTAATTTATTGTCTATCGGTCTATCTACTTTTTTCATTTTTCATTATTCGGGTTAATCTCTAGAATGGCTGAACTGATTTTCTTCCGGTGTAAACAAACTACTTTAGATTCGATCGAGAAGAGA
The DNA here is from genome assembly GCA_943138885.2 of Tholera decimalis. NCBI lineage: Eukaryota > Metazoa > Arthropoda > Insecta > Lepidoptera > Noctuidae > Tholera > Tholera decimalis. The sequence goes on along the minus strand of OW964578.2, from coordinate 20,845,333 downwards.
GACAGAGAGGGTGAGAGAACAATAACGCTACTCACATACTATAATATGTCCCTCTTATTACACAGTTCCTACTCTCACAAACATTCTAAGCAAAATAAATCTCACATTTATGATATTTGTAAGATGGCCACAAAAGTCAAACTTACGACGTTCCGTTTTCTAATAAAAACGACAATATCCTAACGAAAACTTAGTCAGCGAAAACTAGCAATAAACGCCTTTGCCCATCGACAGATAAAAAAAAAAACGTTGTCATAGACAAACCGCGGGAGCATTTAGAACATATGTTGCGGCAATATGGCGACGTTTTATTACTTTTGAAGATATTACTGAATATGTTTTCTTTGCGGTTCGTTTTCTGTGGTTTCGCTTGTAGATAGTAATAATGTTTAGTGATATTTTGGGTATAGTTTAGGCTTATAGAATCGTTTTAAGAAGTTTTCCTTAATAATTCTTATAGTACTTAATTGTATCTGTTGGTGAAACTTTTAATATTAAAATGTTTATGTTTATAAATGTTTAATCTTAATGTTATTAAATTGTTTTATGATGAGAGAATGTTTTCTTTACAAATAAGCAGAATTTTCTTATTTAGTTTTCAGTTAAGATACGTACCTACGGTACCTATACAGCATGGCGATTAGGTTATCGCATTAACTGAAACCACTTTACCTATATTAGGTATTTTATCATATACAATTAAAATAATTTAATAATAAACAATATTATAGCTGTGGGACCTTTTTTCCATTTTAATATTTCACAAAATCATGTATTCAGCTGACCAATCACTTGGCGCGTGCTCCGCCGGTGACGGCGGGCGCCGCGGCGTTGCTGCTTTACAGGTCAGTAAACTAATACCTACTATAAAGGATTCTTTATTTTTTAACAATAACGCCATTTATTTTGTTTGAAAAATGCGTTTTTTAGGGTTCCGTAGCCGAATGGCAAAAAACGGAACCCTTATAGTTTGGATATGTCTGTCCGTCTGTCTGTCTGTCTGTCTGTCTGTCTGTCTGTCTGTCCGTCCGTCCGTATGTCACAGCCATTTTATTCCGAAACTATTAAGACTATACATGTGAAACTTAGTATAGATGTATTCTGTAAACCGCTTTCCGATTTTAAGAAAAAATTAAAAATTATTTAAAATAAAGGGGGGTCGCCATACATGGAACTAGAACTGAAAATATTTTTTTCATGAAACCTATGCGTGTGTGGTATTTATAGACAGATCTTCAAAAATGATATAAGGGTTTTTAAAACCACTTTTTCATAAAGTCAATCGTTTAAAAGATATAAGCTTCCAAAGTGGTAAAATGTGTGTCGTCCCCCTCTAACTTCTTTAATAATGGAATGAAAAAAAAAAAATATGTCTGTAGATCTTAATGTAAACTTTCAACCAAAATTGGTTTGAACGACATCGGGTCAGCAGTTTTTGAGATACAGCATATTTTCTAAAACCGCAAATATAACTTTGTAATTCATACAAACACTATGAAAAACAAAGTTATTTAGCGTAGTTGTAAAAATATAAATAAGCTAGTTTTAAGAAATTTTTAAGGTTTTTTTATTCGTCAAATAAATATACATACTTATTATATTATATTATTATAGTTACTACGGAACCCTTCATGGGCGAGTCTGACTCGCACTTGGCCAATTTTTTTATTTTATTATTTTAACGAACTGATAACAACTTTTAATACCTGCTGTACAATTTAATGTGATAACCAAATCGCCACCCTGTATATTATATACTAGTACTCAAGCGAGGCTTCGCTCCCGTGGATTCTATCACGGTAAAAACATAACTCTCCTTTTTGCAGTCGCGTAAAAAGTAGCCTATAACCTTCCTCAAGCTTCAAGCTACTTCCACACCAAATTTCATCCAAACCCACCCAGTACTTTCCAAGATTAGCGCGTTCAAGCAAACAAACAAACTTTTCCGCTTTATAATATTAGTATAGATTTCTTAAGTATTTTTTTAAAGTAATTTAGTTTATTATTGAATTCCTATAATAAGGTACTACTTTCTACATGTTTTTTTGATTAGGGATTTTCACGTACCTAGGCTTGGTTGACTGGTAGAGAATGCCAGGCCTGCGGTCGGCGACCCGAGGTAGCTCACTGTCCACTCTCAACGAGCAGTCAGCAGCATTGACGGGGCCCGTTACGGCCATCGTCTTACGGAGTTGCGGGAATCTAAAGGGCAACTAAAGCAGGTGGGTTTTTAGTCAGTAGAAGTCTGACACTCCCTTATTCTACCCACAATGGAGGAATCATTTGACGATTTTCGTACCTTTTTTTTTTAACGTGGTACAATTATCAAATAAGTCCTCCCACTCCGGGCAGGGTGGGAGGGACTGTCAGACTTTTACTGACTAAAATCCACGGTGTTCCTTCAATAACCCTTTACATACCGGGGCCACGGTAACGGGATGAGTCCCACGACCCCGGCGTGCTTCGGCCCTCTGCAGAGGGGGCCTCGTCATGTTGCTGACGCTCTTTGAGGCGCGCGTTGAACACAACGCGCCGTCAACCCGGGTATGGTCCATGGTCGGACAGCGAGTTGCCAAAGGGCAACTCGCTGTCCGACCATGACCACCGTAGGCGCGGGCATGCGGACAGCGAGTAAAGACTCGCTGTCCGCATGCCCGCGCCTACGGTGGCCGGAGATCGTCGGCCGACGTCCGACGCCGTGGGCGTCTACCACTGCGGCTGGGCTGGAGGGAGGACGCCATCCTCTCCCTCACGCGGCCCGCCTCCTCCTTCGAAAGCATGACTGCTTCGCAGAAGGAGGCGACCGCTTCCCACTCCCTCTCGCCCCGCAGCATGGCCTCGACCAAGGCCGGGCGCGAGAGGTCTCCGCCTATTGTCGCCGTGAGGACACGTCGGTGCTCTGCCCAAGCTGGGCAGTCCTGCACCGTGTGCTCGACTGTGTCCTCAGGGCGACCCTCGCAGTGGTGACACCCAGGCGTTTCCTCCTTTCCCATCAGACACAGGTACCTCCCGAAACTTCCGTGTCCGGTGAGGACCTGCGTCATGCGGTAGGTCCGGACGCCGTGACGCCGATCTAGCCACTCCTCAAAGAGGGGTCTTACCGCCGCAATTGCGGCGTGCCCGACGATTTTCGTACCTAGAAAAAAAAATGGTAGAGAATGCCTAGGGCATTAAGTCAGCCTTTGTACCTATGTGCATCAAGTGCAAATAAATATAAATAAACTATACACCTAGGGTTGCCATCCGACCGGCTTTTCCCGGATTCGTCCTAGTTCGGAGAGCGTCCGGGGGCGTCCGGGGTTATTTTTCCAATAAGTGTCCAGGCAAAACCCGGACACACATTGGTCTTACGGATAACAAAAAGCACGACCTCTATTATTATTTTCCTATGGTATTTCATCTCATTGTTTATGTTACATTGATTAAATGAATAGGAAGAGACTGTTATTAAAAAAGTTCTAATGCTCTACAATGTTATCACTTTATCAGTAAATAAAAACCATAATTAAACATCGTTGTTTTTAGTTTCAAGTTCAAAAATGTATTTTTCTACGGTGTCCGGGGAAAACTGTGATTTTACCCAAATGTCCCGGGGCTTATAAGTCTTTGTCTGGGGCCGGCAAATTTAGTGATGGCAACCCTATATATACCTGATGTTATTTAGCTTCTAAAGCCTTTTATCACCACCAACTATCCGTTCTACGAGCACTGAACCACGCCGACTACTCAATAAGTTTGACGATGCTTCGGGCTGTATCTTTACGACTCACTAGCAGCATTTTACTTTGCAAATATATAACAAGCTTCAAGCAAATTACGTAACACTTTGCCCACAACTTAGTCTGCATGGATATCGAGATAGCTTAAAGCCTATATCACTCGCTGTTAATTAACATTACTACCAATTAATTATTTTAGACTTGGCTCATTTGTTTCCTAGATTACCATATTTATATTTACATACAACCTTATAAAAAAACTAACTTTTTCCCGCTTAAATCCCGATCGCGTGGGAATTCCGGGATAAAAAGTAGCTTATGTGTTATTCCAGGATGGCAACTATCTATTTACCAAACTTCATTTAAATCCGTTCAGTAGTTTTTGCGTAAAAGAACAACAAACATACATACATCCTCACAAACTTACGCATTTATAATATTACTAGCTTTTGCCCGCGACTTCGTACGCGTGGGAAGGTATTTCCGCCCAAATCCCGATCCCGTGGGAATTTCGGGATAAAAAGTAGCCTATGTGTTATTCCAGAATATCAACTATCTACTCACCAAATTTCATTCAGATCCGTTCAGTAGTTTTTGCGTGAAAGAGTAACAAACATCCATCCATCCTCACAAACTTTCGCATTTATAATATTAGTATTAGTATTAGTATAGTATTAGTAAGAAAGATAAGAAGTAAGATGGTAAGATATTAGTAGGATAGCACTTGCCTATTGAACCTTACTACTAATGATTATTTTATAATTGGATCATTTGTTTCGGAGCTCACCTCATACAAACAAACCTATAAACAAATTGTTTATTATATTAGTGTAGAAAAATCCGCAGATCAAGACAAAACAAATGTCCTAACTACTAACTAAATGTATTTTTCGTCAGACCGTTGAGCTCCTTAAGTTTGAAGTTGAGCTACACGATAACTGACAAATACTTACACTGTCTGGACAGGTACGCTCAAATCTGCGTGCTCTTTTCTTCAAAAGAGCACCACAGACATGAACGTTCATGCTTCTCATACATATGATTTGAACCATACGAATTGTATGGACTTCAGAGACCTTGACCTCGGAGCTTGTATCTCTATTTCTTCTCAGAGTAGTCAGTTAGGAAACACCGGCCTCATCTAGCTTAACTTAAGACACAAAAAAATTACCTATCAAAGTGTTATTTATAAACAATTTACAAAAAAAAAGACATTTCATTTCAAAATGCTCATAAGACATTATTACTCATCCACAACATCTTCCCAATTACTCGACGCAAACATAAGACGATCTCGCCTCGTGACGAAGATAGTGATTAGCATTCAATACATGTGACAGGGGCTCTGCTTACCCTCACGATATTAACAATCACGGCGCCACACCTTGGTTGAAAGTTTTTGTGGATTAAGTTATAAGCGGTTAGCGGGTTAAGAAATGAAATTAAATATGTACAGTATGTTAACTAACAGAAGGCGTTCCCGTTAACCCGCAATAGTATAGCATCCATACATGCTAAAAAAATATTACCATTCGAAAACCCGAAGTTTTTGCCATTTTAAGTTTAGCTAGATGAAGCCGGTGTTTCCTAACTTCCTACTCTGAAAAGAAACACCGAAACCAACTCAAAAGTCAACGTCTCTTTTAAAGTCCAAACAATTTTTATTGATCAAATCATATGAAAAGCATGTAGGCTTATGTATGTGGTGCTCTTTTGAAGAAAGAAGCACACGACTTTGAACGGGCCTGTCCATACAGTGCAAGCATTTGTCAGTTATCAGCTTTCTTTATGTGTGGCCTCTCGCAAACTATGAGGTTATCGACAGATTAACTGGTCTTGCCTGTGGCGGCCTTAATTATAATAATTACAGCCTCCAGCTAGGACGGTGTGCCTCTAGCGTTTAGTTGCCTAGTTCAATTTAAATATAAGCTCTGGCTGAAGGCTTTCAAAGCACTGATACTTTTAATATAATCAATGTAAACTAATTATTTAGTTAAGGCCGAAGGACACTTCAATTGTTTTCTAGGTATTTGAAAGGTACAATAAGTGAAATGGCTTGTGATTACATTGTGTGTACTCGTAATAAGTTTGTCTCTCTACACCTACTTTGAGAGGCTTCTATCAAAGATACTTGCTTCTTAGATTACTGATTGACGTTAAAGAAGGACAAATAAACAAAAATAATTTCACATTTATCTATCTGTTATAAAGCGGAACTTTTGTTTGTTTAAACATGCTAATATAAAGTAGCTTGAAGTTCAAGAAAGGATAGGATTATGCACTACTTTTTACCCGACTTCAAAAGAAGGAGGGTTATGTTTTTATCGTGATGAAGTCCACGGGAGTGAAGCCCCGCGTGACTTCTAGTGGGTAATATAAGTATGGGATAATTATAGTCTTAATTTGTAATATTTGTTTAAAAAAAATTATTCAAAGTTAATAAAAATATTTAGGTGTAGTTCTAATTTTTGCTACAAAAATATCCCCGCTACCTCTTACCCCCTGTACCACACCCCACAAAATCCATTACCACTCGGGTCGGGGGTGAAAATTCGTAAACAGCGCCATTGTAGGGGTAGTCCTGTTTATTCGAAGCTCATTGTTTACCCCCCGCCCTTCCCCCCGCACGATGTTATACATGTTTCATATCGACTAGGGGTGATTTTTGGTGCGTGGTTTTTGTGAGGGATGTTCGAAATGTGTTGCGGTGCAAATGTGAGTGTTATGTGTGTGTTCTTTGCCTTTTATTTAAATAGGTGCGGTATATTGTGGGTAGGGCTTTAAGTTGGTAGATAGTTTATAGGATCTATATCTCTACATGTATTGATTTTATGAAGTTATTATTTGAAATTGAATTAATATGATTTTTATTTAACTTTTTTGCAAAAAATAGAACCGACTTCCGTATATATCAAAACACTACAATGCCAAAAATAATTTTAATTTCGGTAGTCGGTGTTATTGGTTTTGTAATTTTTTATTTTTTGCAAAAAAGTTTTTATTTTCGCGCTTTTTAGTGGGTCAGTTTGTAATTAATCTTGTTACAAAAGCCAAAATGTCAACTACTTATCACCTTCACCAGCAGAGTAAACGAATAGATCGTCAATATAAATAATTATTTCAGACTTTTGTCTATTCTTCAGAAACGGCTTGTCCGATTTCGATAAAATTTTCATGGGACCATTTGGAAAGTATACTCTTTCCAACAAAAAAAGAATTTTTCAAATCGGTTGGCAATTGACGGAGCTATGTCCGAAGAAACATAAAAAAACAAACAAACATCCGAATTCGGTTAATAAATGTCTTTTTGGAAGTGCTAACAGTTATTTGTACTATAGGTAGTAAAAGACTATTTTATCGTCTGTTTTCCGCTTTATCTTGGCTTATCTCTGGAACAACTGAACTGAAAATCGAAAAATTGGTTCAACGAGCAACATATAAGCTACTTATAATCCCAAAATTTCTACAAGATCGGGAATTACCTACATGTGAATTTACAAAGAACGTAAACGAAATCACCTGCGCAACTAGTTCATAAATAAAACATTAGTAGTAGAAGAATATTAGAAAACCAAAACAGAATTACAAAACGATTGTCGTGTCCATAATGCATTGTGTTTAAATAATAAGTTATAAATTAACGACACCCCAAAATAAGCGATTCAATTAAATTTAATTCCATTAATCTCTCTGCCCCTGAATCCCGAAAATAATAACTAACAACAAGAAAAATATGATCACAATATCAATTTGGCAGACCGTTGCGTAACACGAAAACAGAGGTAAGTACAAAACGGCAATAATCCGCGAGAGGGTGTTACAATACACCCCCTTTTGTTAGGGCTGTCACTACATAGAGAAATCTCAACATGATATAAAAATCTCGTGTTACAGTGTTTTTTCTTATTTTTTTATTATAAATGTTTTTTTTTATTACGGATGAGCCCGCTCTTGACCTCGATCTCGCCTGATGGTAAGTGATAGATGAAGTCTACGATGTGAAGAGCGAGCCCAGAAGATGCCTCTTGCTTTAAAGGCCAAAACTTCTCCGAAACGACTTGCCGATTTTTATATATTTTTATGTTGCTGTTTTATTGAATTAAGTTTTTATTTTATTTTCTTTAGTTTTAGTTTTTTTGTATTTATTGTGTGCCTTTACATCTGGGTCAAACAATTTTTTTTTTCTCTACGAAAAGATCGTAGGTTTTTTTTACTAGAAATAATTTATATGGAAAAAACAACGTTAGCCGCGTCAACCAGTTTTTAGTATAAATAAAAATTTATTGCTGAAATCTCTACATTATCTTTATTTATTTCAACTATGAGTCTATGATTTCCCATCACTGAAATATTTGTATTATTATAGCTTTTCATACAATGGAGCTTTAAGAATTTTAAGAAAAAATTGGCAACGTCTCTATTTTAGAAACGTAACACCATAGAGATTTGATTAAAAGCGCAATGAAGAGAGCAGGAATTATACTTTACAGCATATTTATTTAAAATTGCATTATGCATATTTATAAAAAAAATCAGTCACTTTGTACGAAATCATAAAATATTCAAAAAAGGACGAAATTTTATGACTTTGTTAACAGATTACTCAAAATCTACAGCTTATATATGTATAGGTTCTTGATGGATTATACAAAATATGCATAGTTCTTTATGAAATAATAATTGTTTTAGAAGATACAAAATTGTGTAAACCAGTAAAATATTGTGAATGGAATTAATTAATCAAATGTGGACTCATTATCATTGTGCCGATTGAAAGAAAATAAAAGAAACTACAACAAAAAAAATGGCTGTGACATACGGACGGACGGACAGATAGACAGATGGATAGACATGTCGAAACTATAAGGGTTCCGTTTTTTGCCATTCGGCTACGGAACCCTAAAAACTAAAACTTAATCAAATAAAATAGCGTTGCGTGCATTAGATGACTTAAGAATGCGTTACGCAGCTGGATAAAGGGCCTGATACAGAAGGCAGTACTCCTCGATACAGCTCGTATTGTGAGGAGGTTCCTTTCTCTGGAGACCTAACCACCGGTAGCTTGGACCCCGCTCCCGATACCCTAAGACTGCGATTTATTATAAGCACATAGTGATATTTATATAAAATAGATAAATTTAATGTTTGATGATAATAAGGTGAATAAAAAGACTATAATATTTATTTAATTCGGTTACAAATATTTTTGTTAGTAATAGAGTTATAGCTATATCAGTAGAATTGGAACACAGAAACAACAGGAACAGTATTTTGGTAGAATAACCGAATTTTCTGATAGCTCTAACCTGGGTATCTTTAAGTCAAGATTAAATCTAGGGAAGTGTGCCAACCACATCATCGCTTACCATCAGATGAGATAGTGGTCAAACGCGAGCTGATAATGAATTAAAAAAAAAAATAACTACACCCTTTTATTTGACGCTTTCTCTAAACTAATAAGGTCTCTTGTATAGTCCAGTTAATTTAGAAAATTTCAACACCTCGTCACCCCTACTGGATTCCCCTACATCACGGGCCCTATTTCGTAACCGAACGCCATAAACAGATTATGGTTTGTTGAGAGGCTGCGGTTCGGCTGTTTGTACAGGGGAATAATTGTTTTATAGTACCCAGGGGACTGAAGAGTACCCCAAGCAGACTGCATATATTTTATATAGATATAGAGCATTGAAAAAGAAGGTGAGTCAGTCTTTTTTCATTGATAATAGGCTCTCGTTGATCACCATCTCACCTGCAAGCTATGGTGTGGTCAAAGATGAAGCACGCTAATCTAGACTGAAGAGTATCCCAAGAAGACTGCAGATTCTGCAGTCTTCTTGGGATACTCTTCAGTCTTGGGATATTCTGCAGTGCAGAATATATATTTTATATAGATATGGAGCATTTAAAAAGAAGGTGAGTTTATTGTCTAGTCTTTTTTTTTATAATAGTCTCGTATCCTCCACCATCTAACCTGCAAGCGAAGATGTGGTCAACGATGAAGCTTGCTTACCTAGAAGTAACCTACTCAGTCTTGTCTTAAAGACCCATAGGTTATAACTATCAGGAAACACAGACTCCGAGATATCCTCTGTTATTTACATTCGTGTTCTACATTGTATGTATCTCTCAGAAACATTGACGACCTGCTTTCAGACCTTCAGAGCTTCAAGACATTCATTCACCGCTAGCTTGGATAAAATGCTAATGTTCTAAGGGAAGCCACATTAACACGTTCGCTGACAGTACGTCGTTAGGCGGGAAATTAAAATAATGCGTTATGACAGTACGTCGAGGGACGGGCCACTTATTTTTAAGAGTACATCGTCTCACGAGAATTTTTCATATAAGTATTATGAAGAGCAGTATCCGCTGTCATATTATGAGCAATTTCGTATTTCTTACTGCCGTAACACGAGTATTTTGTGGGTACTTTCATATTGCTTGCTTGTGCACGAGTACTACGTTGATTTGTCATTTAGTATGGAAAATTCTACTGTCGTAATGTGGTGTCAGGGTAAGTGCTCACTGTCAGCGAACGTGTTAATATCTAGGTATACTAATATTTATATTTCTGCTTATCGTGTGGATAGAAGGTTTAACGACCCCATACACCCTAGTGTCAGAGTTTCTAAACAGCCTCAAGCGCCTCTGACCTGGTCTATTTTGACGACCGCCATTTATTTATAAAAATATTTATAAAACGGAAAAGTTTGTTTGTTTAAACCCGCTAATCTTTGAAAGTACTGCGAGGATTTGAATGAAATTTGGTATGGAAGTTGAAAGATTGAAGCTTGAGGAATTTAAAGGCTTCTTTTTACCCGACAGAAAAAGAAGGAGGTTATGTTTTTATTGTGATAAAATCCTCGGGAGCGAAGCCCCGTGCAACTGCTAGTCTATACTAATATTATAAAGAGGTAAGATTAGTTTGTAGGTTTGTATGTTTGTATGTAGGGGGTAATCTCCGGAACGAATTATCCAATTCTACAATTTGTTTCACTGGTAGTAAGGTCTACTATAGGCTATCTATAAATTATTTCGAAATTCACGCGGACGAAACCGCGGGCGAAGTGCTAGTTGTTAATAAAACCGCAAAGTCAGCGTTGTCTAGACCCATTTAAACAATATTCTTCAGGTACACACCCATTTACATTTGCCAATACTTAAAACCGACCCATTATTATTCAAAACCACAACGAGTAACTTCACAAGTAAAGTTGCCACAATAAAAAAATAAAAATCATCGTCTTACATTTTTTTTTCTCAACAAGTAACACCGGTAGTTTTATTTATACAAAACAATCCGTCAAAAGGCTGTACCCGTGTTCTCCATTGTCTCAGAACAATTGACGTGAAAAAAATTACAAACATTTGGTTATGGCCGCTTTCGGCACGCGACAACTTTTGAAATAACAACCAATTTATTTCGACCTACGCTTTTATATGTTTAGTTTACAATTGTAGATATTTTTAAATTGGACTGGTATAACGACCAAAACTCCCGAAGCTCGGTATTTATGTATTTACTGAGTAATTAAAGGTCTCACACAGATGGTTATTCAAACAATTATTTGAAGATCCAATTTTCTTTAGAAGTTACCAACACTGTGGAGTATTTGTTAAATGGTGTAGAGCAGTATATATTTGGAAAGTCTGGCATCAGAGTTAATTTCATTTTGACATATATTGCTGTTTTTGTTCTCAATTCAAAAAATATTTAGGTCGAAATCGGCAGTGTACATCAAAATTGGGCCTACTTTTGAAGATGTAAAGTTTTGTTGTCTGTGGGTTTTCAATTGTTTTCAAACAATACAAATATATATATACAAGAATGTCTGCATTGTGCGGGTCTCATTACTGGTCAGTTTGCGGTCGCCAGCTGATATAAGCTATCCCCTGTTTTTAAACAAATTTTAACGTCAACAATTTTACTTTTGTTAGGGTTGTTGGGACAAGTATTTTGAGTTGGTGAAAAAATATTCGGTTGGTAAATTATGTTTTTGTCTTTGTTTTAGTTGATTTATTGTACTTAAATATTTATTTTTTTAAGTAGTCTATGTTAGAACCCGATTTTCCAACTGTGTCCATACCAAATTTGGTCAAAATAGTTTAGTCTTGAAATCGTAGCATACTGACAGACAAACGCATTTATAATATTAATAAGGAAGTATGAATAAAACGATTATAAAAATATGTTTCTGTTTCAACAAACTTATAAACCCTGGCACCTGTCTCTCTGACATTTGATGACCTAAGTATGACAACAAGCAAAAAAAGCCTTATATTTTAATTTGGTTGAAACAAAAAGACGTATTTATTTTATAGACAAAATAAACATCTTAAAGTTAAATCAAAAATAGCGACCACCCAAGGTACTGACACTGCATGATAATCCAATAAATATAACTACGACCTACATTTGCCCATCCTTGTTCAATGAAAATGCGCTCCTTTGACGTTTCCCGCGCGCGGGAAAAATGACAGCTGTCAGGCTTGACCATAAATTACCCGGGGTTTTTTTTTTAAGAAATCCGCTTGGCAAAGGCTTTGTGGCGGTCAGCCGTTTCCTGCCAGGGTGTTATGTTGTTTGTATTGTGTCGTTGGGTGGACACGTGTTATCAAAAGAACACAAAATGAAGAGTATTATAATGTAATGTGATTACATGTTTGGTTTGAAAAGTAAAAAAAAGTGTACTGGTTTCTTTTTGTGACTTTTGTAAGTGTGGAGACGATTTCTCTTGTAATATAAGGGTCTTTTGTAAGTTCGGACATCTGATTAGCGGTGAATTGACCTAAATCGATTGGACAAAACATCACCGCGGCCCGTATATTTATTTACTTTGGCAAATAAGATTTGGAAACAACGAAAACTACAGAATATTGCTATTTGTTTCCCGCTGTTACGCTCGCTTAAAAAGGTTTTTTTTTCAGCGAAAACAAAAGATATTCTGTGCCACTTTAAACGTGATAGAAAGACTAACTTTTCATTTGTAATATTATAGTATTTACTAGCTGTTTCCCGCGACTGTATTCGCCAGAAAACAAAATATCAAAGCACCTGAGAATTTCAGGATAAATTAAAAGCTTATGTATTATTGCAAGGTTTCAGCTATCTACGTACAAAATTTCATTGAGATCCTTGCAACTATTTTTGCATTATTTTTAATATTTTTTTTTATTTTAGTTCATAATTTTTAGAGTAACAAACATCCATTCATCCACCCCCACAAACTTTATAAATATTTATAATTATTTGCAAGATTGCAACTTCGTGACTTTTTGACGAGAACATTTTTTTTGTTTACTTTTCATATGTTCCTATATTTTCTTATCAAAATCAGTTAAATAGGTATCCAGATTTATAAAAAAATAAAAATTTGGGAAATTCATTCAACTCAATTACTTTTTTTGGTGGGATAATCATCAAATGACTTCTCTCGCTCTGGGTAGAGTGGAGATTTGTTATTTTTTGTTTGTTTTTTTTTTTAATGGAAATACTTATTTGTTTAATTGTTAGTTGCCAGTATAAACAGTATCCCCTTTTTATCGAGTTTCCAAATTTCCAAGTGCTCATTTAGATCACTTGATGAACCTTTTTGTTTGGTGGGAACGGAGTGTCGGATTTCTACTGACTAAACTCATATTGTTCCTTCAATTGCCCTTACGTTCCGGGGCCGCAGTATCTCGTTAGAACATTCAAACAACCCCGGTAGGCAATATCACTTGGGGAACCTAAGTAGGTACAAAGTTTCAAAGGAATCCATTGAAGGGCCCTTTTTAGGGTTCCGTAGCCGAATGGCAAAAACGGAACCCTTATAGTTTTGATATGTCTGTGCGTCTGTCTGTCTGTCTGTCCGTCCGTCCGTATGTCACAGCCATTTTATTCCGAAACTATTAAGACTATACATGTGAAACTTAGTAGGTAGATGTATTCTGTGAACCGCTTTCCGATTTTAAGAAAAATAAAAACTTTTTACCAAAAAATTAAACCGACTCCCAAAAAACACTGCAAAGTGAAAAATTACTTTGATTTCGGTAGTTGGTGTCTTTATTAGTTTTGTTTTTTCGTTTTTGGCACCGACTTCCGAAATTAAAGTTATTTTTCACTTTGCAGTGTTTTTTGGGAGTCGGTTTAATTTTTTGGTAAAAAGTTTTTATTTCACTCTTTTTAGTTGAATGATTTTTAATTTACATAGTTACAAGAGCCTAAATGTCAACTACTTATAACCTTTTACAAAATATTGCTTTTCCCAATGCTGGGCCGTTAATTGTTGAGGAGTTCTCCTGGTACTTCACCATCAGCTCTACATCACCATATGCATTGTGACGAGCATAAAGTGCTTAACATCCATATTCAAGTAATCGAATCGCAATCCACTCAATACTTATTATTGAGTAGTTTCGGCGGCCATCTGTGGTCTTCATCATCAGTTCCACTTCCCCAAATGGTACTTTTTGAGAGCAACTGCACAAGTTACTATAAGAAATACCCAAAACGCCATAGGTGTGCCTATAATATTTGAAGAGTTCCCTCGATTTCTCCAGGATCCCATCATCAGATCCTGACTTACCAATTTCGAAGTATACCCATTCGAACAAAAAAAAAATTTTTAAATCGGTTCTGCCGTCTTCGAGTACACGATGATCATACATTAAAATATATATATATATATACGTGTCGAATTGATAACCTCCTCTTTTTGTCGTCGGTTGAAAATTAAAATTATTTAAAATAAAGGGGGGTCCCCATACATGGAACTAGAACTGAAAATATTTTTTTTTTTCTTGAAACCTATTCGTGTGTGGTATTTATGGACAGGTATTTAAAAATGATATCAGGGTTTCTAAAACTACTTTTTCATAAAGTCAATCGTTTAAAAGATATAAGCTTCCAAATTGGTAAAATGTGTGTGTCCCCCCTAACTTCTATAATAATGGAGTGAAAAATCTAAAAAAATATATATCTGTAGATCTTAATGTAAACTTTCAACCAAAATTAGTTTTTGAGATACAGCATATTTTCTAAAACCGCAAATATAACTTTGTAATTCATACAAACACTATGAGAAACAAAGTTATTTAGCGTAGTTGTTAAAATGTAAATAAACTAGTTTTAAGAAATTTTTGAGGTTTTTTTTTATTCTTCAAATAAATATACATATTATATTATATTATTATAGTTACTACGGAACCCTTCATGGGCGAGTCTGACTCGCACTTGGCCAATTTTTTTACTTCCTTAGGGGGAGGATTTTCAAAAATCCTTTCTTGGTACACCACATTCGCATTACTTGGTACGTAGGTTACGTACCAAGTTTCAAATGAATCTATTGAAAAAATAAAAAGTCTTTTCTTAGCGCTGGTTTACATCACTTGAGGAACCTATGTACAAAATTTGAAATGAATCTGTTGAACAAATAAAAAGTTTCGTACAAAGTCGGGCCTCCTTTTTATTCCCTTTGTAGGGGTATTTCCAAAAGTCCTTTCTTAGTGCTCACTTACGTCATTTAAAGAACCTATATACCAAGTTTCAAGTGAATCTATCAAAGAAATAAAAAGTTTCATATAAAGTTTGACCCGGGTTTTAACCCACTTAGGGGAAGAATTTCCAAAAATCGTCTCTTAGTGCTCGCCTACACTCCCCAATAAACATACATGCCAAATTTCAGTTTCTTGCGCCCAATAGTTCCGGCTGTGCGTTGTCAGTCAGTCAGTCAGTACGGAAGCGTTTTATATAATTATATTGATTAATGATAGGATATGGATATCACTAGCTTTATTTACTTTATTTAGCCATCAAGCTGTGAATCGTGATTATTTATATGTATATGACTAGTTAGTCATATACATATAAATCACTGTCCGCGACTCCATGGGAGTGGACATTTTAATAAATCTAAAGCGCGGTTAGATACATTTTCCCCCGGGTGCCTATATTAGCATTAAGGCTAGTTTTTATAAGAGATAGTTTAATATAGCTTCCTGACATTACTTGCCTAGAAGTACCCTGTATGAAAAAACATTCTTACAGGGTACTTCTAGGCTAGCGTGCTTCATCTTCGACCACAACATCGCTTACCATCAGCTGAAATGCTGGTCAAACCCAAGCCTAACAAAAATAAAAAAAACTTCCGTCTATCTATACCTACGTTTAAACTTTCACATTTATAATATTAGTATGGATTAACATATAAACAGAAAGTCACTTTTGAAAGCAACACACAAAAATTTAGCAATCTGCCGTACCTTTACCTATGTTCTGGTTGACTTCTAGTCTAACTAAGTAAATGAAAACCAGACAAATTAACCAAAAAAATGGTTATTGTGGGTTATCCTTGGGAGATAGACATATGCCAATGTGGACTTTTTACAGATCTATAAAAGAGGAACAATCCCGCCATACATTGTTTTCTTGTAACTTAAAAGGTTTTGGCAGCGTTTTCGATTAATGCCCGCCTTCCACTAAAAAAGGGTAATGAGCGGAAACTGAGCTGATGATCTGAGCGGACCGGAGTAAAAATAGTTGTACACTTCCACTAAGAAAGAGTTTCAGATTTTGCCTTCCACTGCCAGAGGGCTTTGCGGAGCGAGTGAGGCGGGAAATTAGCGGGGTCGGATGAGCGAGTTATTTGCCTTCCATTGCCAGCAGTGCGGGGCGATGAGCGAGGAGGCGCAAAAATGTCTCAGTGCCAAGCGATCCACAGAGGAAGCAAGTCGCGCTGTAAATTTTGCGATAACGATGTCTGACGATTCCAGTGAAGAGGATTACGTAAATACTATAAATAAATGCTTGCTACTTGGGGGAGGTGAGCTGAGTCCGTTCAAAACTAGCGTGCGACGCCATGACGCAGCGGCCGCTGAATCCGTTCCGCTTACTCGCTCGCAGTGGAAGCATTTGTATGAAATTTTGCGTTGCGAGTTGAACTGAGTCCATACGGAGTCCGTTGGAAATTCGCTCAACTCTGCGACCACTTTTATAACTCTTTGTAGTTTGTACTCTTTTGATCCGCTCAGCTGCTTCCGCTGCTTCCACTGTGAATGAGCGGATCATTCACAGTGGAAGCACTTCTATGAAAAAAGCTGTTGCGAGTTAAACGGAGTCCGTACGGAGCCCGCTCCGCTCGCAGTGGAAGGCGGGCATAAAGCTCCCAATCAGCTTAATTTTTTCCGTCATGTTGAATTAGATCGACGTATTTCATCCAATTTACACAAAACCTTAATTTATTATACACTAAAACTACTACTACTACTATTACTACTATCTATGGTGGAACTGTAAGTAAATCCGTCCATTTCTTTTTGAGTTTATCGCAAACAGACAGACGCGGCGCGGTGCGGGCCTTTATTATATAATATTTAGAGATAAGTTATCTAATAATATACAGTCAAACCTGGATAAGTGAGAACTGGATAAGTGAGAAAACTCTATAAGTGAGAGTAATAGCCAGGACCCATCATTTTAAGCTCCCAAAACCTCTATTAGCGAGAAACAGAAACCTCGGTAAGAGAGAGTCGTTTTTCCCTCATAGACCTCCGTAAGTGAGACTGCTACTTATCTATACCTCTATAAGCGACAGTCGAGATTTATTTACAAATTTAACATGTGCTATTTTATGACTCATTCTTAACTTTCGTGGAACTTCCTACCATTGTTTTTGTATTCTCGTCAATATTGTATCTATTCTATTTCGTAGAACTAAATAATGTTGTTATTTTATCGCATTCTTTTCAAATGGACACGTGTGCCTCTGTACCGTCCTATTTGTCGGACTTACTCAGTTTATAGTTATCAATTGCGGCACAGATTTCGGAAACAGAAATAAAGATCATTTCAATGAAGCTAGCTTTAAATGCGTTGGAGACGGTGCATCAGTACTTTGAATACGCGGCGGTTGTTGATCAAACAATATTCGACAAAATTAGAGTTAGAGTTAGAGAAAAACATTCAAAAATCAGAAACCCAAACGAAATTGACGGATTTTTTTGAGTGAAAATATATTCTAAATAAAATAAAATTACAGACATAGTACATGAATTTTTGTTTTGTTTTCGTAATCATTTAAAAATATATATACATATGTTCATATTTACTACATTCGTACTTGCTAATAATAAAAAAGAAATAATTATAAAGCTAAATTAAAAAAATATTATTTCGACTGCTTAAATAATCTTAATTAAAACATCAGTTACTTTAAGTTATAAAATGAAGCAACCTGTACATACTCATTAGAACTGGTTTCTAATGAGTGGCACAACAGGGCGCTGTTAGCGCACAGTCACTTAAAAATTTGCTTGCATACCCTACAAGTTGGTTCTAAATACTAATAGATGTTTACGACTTAGTCGTAGTAGTTAGTTAACTTGTTAACTTACATTGTATAATTATACATATATTTATAATATCATACTTAAGCTTATGTTATGTTAGAGTAATTGTGTAGAATTCGTTATTAAGAATTAGTGTAAGTAGTGTTACTAATGCGAATGAGTGCCAAGACAAACCAATCCAGGTTTAATGGTACTTTCTATCAGAACTGTACTATTTGTAATAAATAAATATAAAAAAAAAAAGAGAAACGCTACCCATGTACCTGCATTAGCGAGAAACTCGGGTTACTGAGAAACCTCTATAAGCGAGAATGAGATTGTGCTCCCTTGAACTCTCGCTTATCCAGGTTTGACTGTATTTAAAAAAAAAACAACTTTTATTTAGAAACACTGCGTCTATTTAATCAACTACCAAACATATCCATTTCAATTTCTAACCGCTTTACCGCTACAAACAAAGCAAAGGACATCACAGAGAAATTATCCAACAAAAAAAATAGCAAAGCAACCCCGCATTCAATGAGACACATTACCATTAAATTTGACCACCCCAGCAGAACATACGACACCGACACCTATTACAAATCTACACAAAACCTGCAAAAACACCTTTACCTTTGCCGATTTACGAAAAAAAATCACAACCATCGACAATACGTCAGTGTAATGTCAAAGAGGGCTATTAATGTCAAAATATTTTGAAAATACGCTCTCAGCGCCCCGGGGGCGGACTTTGAGATGCCGCGAGTTTAAAACCTTAAATACTATGGCATTTTTAGTCTATGGAGGCGGTTTTTTTTATTCAACTTGTGAGGGATCGGTTTTTGTAGTTGCCTGTGCAAATTGGTTTGGGCGAATGATTGAATTTGAATCGTTATCAGGATATCGTTCTTTTTTTAATATTCGTATAGTTAGGTTTATTGATTGTGTAGGAAATTGAACTGGATTTATTTTTATTGTATGTAGGTAGCCAATGACTTGACTAAATATATTGTTTTCATGTTTAATCTTTATTGTTAGTTTTAGTTACTGCAATCGGTCGAACCCATAGTAACAAATAAAAATGGTATTTTGTTGTTGTTTCAAAACCACGAAATAGTCCGCTATTATGAACATATAAAATTATCTACCATACTCTTTTACCCTTTTTTATTTTTATTGTTCATAAGCTTGCGTTTGACCACCATCTCACCTGATGTTAAGCGATGACGTGGTCGAAGATGGAGCACGCTAGCTGTTAAGTCCTTATTTAAATATATTATGATGTCCGATAAAGATTATATCTATCGCAAACAACCAGACCAGAAGCAACTATTTGTAAGACATACAAATATATATTCTGAGCGGAATTAAACCCATGACACGACACGTAGCAGCCAATCGCTTAACCACTATTCCAACTATGTCGCCAAGGAATCCATTACATGGTAATACAAAACTTACAAAAATACTTGCAAATCAAAAAATTATTTTGCTAGCGTTTGCCTGCAACTTTGTTCGCGTGGGAGTTTTTTCCCGCGTAAATCCTGATCCCGTGAAAATAAAAATTAGCCTATGTGTTATTCCAGGATGTCAACTATCTACTTACCAAATTTCATTGACATCCGTTCAGTAGTTTTTGCATAAAACAGCAACAAACATACATACATCTTCACAAACTATTATTAGTAAGAACTAGAATGTAAAAGCATTGCATAATACTTATAATTACATAATAATAATAATAATAATATTCCACAACTTTCACACAACGCCATCTAGTCCCAAACTAAGCAGACCTTGTGGTATGAGTACTAGACAACTGATAAACATACATATATATTTCTAAATACATACATATTATAGATAAATTACACCCAGACAAAGAACAAATGATCGTGCTCATCACACAAACATTTGTCCTAGGTGGGAATCGAACCCACGACCTTGCGCATAGCAGTCAGAGCCACTGACCACTATACCAACGGGCCTGTCCCATCCTCATCATGCCTCATCATCATCATCATGCATCATGTCATCAGCCTGTAACGTTCTCACTACTGGAACAACAGGGTTTCGGGAATAATCTAACGAGATACCGCGCTCCCGGAACACAAATGTAGGTAACTGAAGGAGCAGGGTGGGTTTTTAGTCAGTAGAAGTCTGACACTCCCCTCCACTCCACCACCGGCGGGAGGAGTCATTTATTTATTTATTAAAACTTCATGCAACACAAAATGTACAAAGGCGGACTTAATGCCATAGGCATTCTCTACCAGTCAACCTTCTCATTCCAAATTTCAATTCTCACCAAAAACAAAAGACTGCTGAAATACAGACCTCTCTATTAGGAAATGGGCCGTAATCCACCACGGAGGCCATATTACATAAGCAATACAAAAATGTAAATATAAACATGTGTACACAAAAAGATAGTTACAACATAACTTCAATTTAAATAATAGAAACATTTACTTAAACAACATAATGGCTCTCAAAATATTTTGTAGTAATTTAAATAATTCATCTAGCCACAGTTGTTTCGTTACAAATTGGTATAATCGCTTTATAAAAAAAACTACCGTTGTCTATGAAATTATACAACTATTTAATGCTAGGGTCATCAAAGCCAAGAGGTATTTATTATATTAAAACTGCTCGCGATTTCGTTTGTTTCGTTTTCCCGCGTAAATCCCGAAACTGTGGGAATTCTATAGATAAATATGTTACTTTATAACCTCCTCTATCCTCCACTGAAAATCTTATTCAAATCGGTTCTGCTGTTCCAGAAATTAGCCCAGACAAAAAAGCAGGCAGATAGACAAACGTTACAAAGGAAGTCTTTCTCTGTTTTACTTTCGTGTAAATAACTATAAACATTTTAGAAAACACAGTTATTTTGAAAACACATACAGACACTCTGATTTTATTTATAGGTATAGAAGTTTTTGTCTTTGATATATTGAAGACCTGTCCATTTTTTGTCGAACTACATAAAACCTAGTTCATTAGTACTTCATGACACTGAATATCTATTTAAAAGTACATATTTCTCTTTTTTCGGGGGGCTCAATTGACTCTTCCTCTAGGCGCTCTAGGCGGACCGGAAGAGTCTCAGACTTCTACCGAATAAAAATCCACTCAGTTCCTTCAGATGACCATGAGTTCCGGGTTTCCGGTCCCGTGGTATCTCGTCAAGACATGCCCGCAACCCCGAATGCATATATTTCTCTTTAAACCATAAAGTAAAACTGTGTACAATGTTATAAGCGGAGATTAACTATAGCATAACACGCAAGTCAATTTCGTGACTATTGTTATTTATGACTTACTTTAAAATTTAATTTTCAAACTTAGTATAAGCTACCAAATAATTTCCAGGAGTAAATTATGTTTAAGTTATTTTAGAAATAGTCCAAAGTTTGAAACCGATACAACATAATTGTATAAAGAATCAATAATACATTACTTGTAAATGATATTTATTTTGCAAATAAATTGGTTATTAAATCATGAACTACGTCATTTAAATACGTAATATTTTCTTAAATTTAAACTTGTCGAGGTCAGTGTTTCCTGGCTGACTACCCAGAAAAGAAACAAAAAAACAAACTCAGAGGTCCTCTTTCGAAGTCTGTACTGATGAAATCATATGAGAACCTTGTAGGTTAATGTCTGAGGTGATCGACGAAATAATGACGAAAAATGCACTCAGAGTTGAGTGGGCCTGTCCAAACAGTGCAAGCATTTGTCAGATAACTTATAACCCAACGATTTGACGAAAAATACCGAAGTAAGGACGTTTGGGTAGGCTGTATAAAGTACTCAAACTGCAAAACAATCATATTTACTACTATAACTAAGTTGAACGATCGAATACACAGTTAACTTTACTTAATCCGATTACGAACTAAAAAAAACCGGTAACCAACGATTTATAGCCGTAACAACCCTAACATCCTTAATACCGAACAGTTTTCTATTACAAACGGATGTAAGGAACCATTATGGCATCAAAAAACGCACTTCCGCTCTTAAAACTATGTGACACGAATATAAATGGAAGAATTAAAATTAATCGTTCGGATTTTTCAACCCCGATCTGTGCAATTGTGGTCGAAATAAAAAAGATTTAAACCCTTTATCTATGGTTGCAGGAGCGCGCGAAATGTTATGTCAGCGTGACATTTGAACAAAATGGCGACGATTAGAATTTAAAAGTGATAGATTAATTTTAGTTTTGAATAAAATATAACAACTAATGTGTTTTAATTTATTCTAGGCACATATTTGCTGTTTATCATTCTTTATAAGAATGGAATGGGAGATTGTTTATTTACACGGTTGTTTTCGATGTAGTGTAATTATATAAATAGTATTGTAGTAACGCTGGAAAATTTAGGCGATTATAGGGTAACATATAGACTACCTTTTATTACCGAATTCGCACGAGATCAGGATTTACGCGGTCAATATTAAACCATAAGAGAGAAAGCCTTTGTTTAAAAAAATCTTCGAAAAAAAAGTATTAAGTAGTAACTATGAATTTCCTTTTTGGGACCAGAAGGATTTCATTGTTTTTGTATTATCTTCCATGTGATACGAAACTCTAATCCCTGGTTAAAAACTTAAAAAAATAACGTCTCTCTGATCCACTAGTTTTGAAAAAAATCTCTTTGCACTGGTTTTTTAACCGACTTAAGAGGAGGTTCTCAATTCAACGCGTATATTTTTTTTAAATGTATGATCACAGACTACTCGAAGACGGCTGAACCGAGCTGGAAAATTCTTCTTTTGTTACAGTTCGCGA
The DNA here is from genome assembly GCA_943138885.2 of Tholera decimalis. Lineage (NCBI taxonomy): Eukaryota > Metazoa > Arthropoda > Insecta > Lepidoptera > Noctuidae > Tholera > Tholera decimalis. The sequence continues at coordinate 20,822,494 of OW964578.2, read as the reverse complement.
CAAAAATAGATTTTCAATACAAATTGCTGGGGTATAAAACCAGACAATAACTTAATTATTAAAATTACAACCATTTTTTAACAAATGTCAAAATCAGGCGGGAAGACGTTACAGAATCTCCATTTATCTATACAACTCATCATCTGCCTAGCATCTTCCCAAATATGTCAGGTCGTCTTCCAGTCTTACCGTATCGATGCTTTCCGCTACAAAGGGCGTAACTCCAAAACCCATAGTTTTGGCTATGAGCAAAAGAGTAAACAAAAAAAAAACTTTCTCAAATATCTCTTTCATTTTTATACTTATAAAATTGAGCCCTAGGATGAAAGTTCTTAAATTTTGGCTGTCTTTTGCCTCATTTAATTACAGTTATGTACGATAGTTATTAACGAAGTTAGCATGGAGTTACACCCCTAGAAACGAAAAAAAAAATGTATATACACCCCTTAATTAAATGACTTGATAACAAACGTCTGCGGTAAAAACCAGTTAGGCACATACAAGGGTAATTTATGTAGTTATAAAGACCATGTTTTTTCGCAAAATATGTAGATACACCCTGAAATTAATACTAAAACTTAGACTCTGTAGGCAATTTTATTAGTAAGGATGAATATAACTGAATTAATAAGGATGGGTTTTAGGTAATTTTAATATAAATAGTAATAAGTTGAGTAAAAATGAAATAAACGGTTCTAAAAATATCTAAACATATTTATTGTTAATTGGTAATATCAATTGCAATCAAATTGGAAGTTACAGGTGCCGTGAGCAAGTTGGGCTCTGGATAACACGATTATTTTATAATCTTTTTATTATTATTAATTATTATTTTATTCAGAATCGGCTCGCGTTTGACCAACATTTCACCTGATGGTAAGCAATGATGTGGTCGAAGATGGAGCACACTTGCCTAGAAAGTAACCTATTCACTCTTGACTTAAAGACCCCCAGGTTATAGCGTTCAGAAAACAGACTCCGGCAGGGAATTCCACTCCTTATCCGTACGCGCAATGAACGTATTCCTAAAACGTTTTGTAAGTAAGGGTTAGTAAGCATCTGTTCCGGTTTAAAGTACCGTCTCACATTTGCTAGGGTTCCCAACTTTTTTGCCGCTAATTGAGCCTTAGCCTCGATAAATAAACCAAAATTGAGGGTAGAACTTAGTGTTACCCCAAGAAGCTCAATACGATCGGTTATCGGCACGGTTACATCGCGGAAAGTAGGAGCCGGTTGGAATTGGCTCCTTTTTGCGGAGAAGAAATGCCTAGGTCTTAGCTGCATTAAAATTGACCAAGTTGGCATCCCCCATTCGGAGACAGCCTTTAAGGACAAGTTCAAGCGCCCAACCATCCTCACGGAGAGACTGGATCTGTGACTCACCATCACGCGCGCTGGACACATATCTCTCAGCAACTGTGCTGTCGTCTGCATACCCAAAGGTACCGGGCATAAGCAGATCATTAATGTGCAGCAAAAATGAAGTTGCTGAGAGAAACGACCCCTGAGGGACCCCGGCATTAATTGCCAATTGGCCAGACGAGCAGCCATCAATAACCACTCGAATAGACCGATCTCTCAGGAAGTCTTCAATCCAAACGCAAAGTTGAGTGGGTAAACCGAAAGAAGGAAGTTTAGCAATAAGGCTATCGTGCCAGACCCTATCAAAGGCCTTGGAGATGTCAAGAGAAACAGCAAGTGCTTCCCCTTGCTTCTCAATGGCCTCACTCCAGATGTGAATGGCAAACGCTAGAAGATCCCCAGTTGAACGGTTTTTGCGAAAGCCGTATTGTCGGTCACTGAGGATGTCGTTGGCTTCTAGGTATGCCAGGAGCTTGCTATTAAGTACGTAACTGAGATAGGCCTGTAGTTGGCCGGGTCAGCACGACTGCCATTTTTGGGCACAGGCTGCACGTTAGCCAGCTTCCATGCTTTCGGAGACAGTTCAGGCGCACAAGTCTTAAGAACAATTGCTGGTATCCCGTCGGGGCCACTAGCTTTGTTCAAGTTGAGATTACGCAGCACTCTACGGACGTCCTTCTGATGTATGCGAATATCCTATATATGTAGGGCGTAACTCACATTTTGTTTTGTTGCTGTGTTTTACCCCGTTTTTTTTTTCAAGAAAATATATTTATTTGTAAATACAGCAAGTTTGCTGTCGTGATGAAAAAGAAATGTGTCTTACGACTTGGTTTTTCGAAAAAGAGATGTTTAGCGTTAAGACGCAATATAATCCCGTTGACCTTGCTCAAACGGGCGCACACAGACACATCACAGAGAATGCCCCGCGCACCCCCTCATTTGAGGGGGTGAAGCAGATGAAGTGGGACACGAGTAGTCCCGCCTACTGCGGGGTGCACCGCACGAATTTCGTCGATGCGTGTTATTCATTACATTTAACATCGTAATTTCGCGGCTAGTTTACAGAGCTCGAGCGGTCCAGTGTGTCCCCGTTCGGGTTTCGCGCCGCGTTCCCGCGGCGATCACCAAGATCGAATCTCACTCGCGGTATAGCTTTTTGTTGTCTTATTTATTAAATATTATGTATTTATAGATATTTACATATTTTCGTGTTGTTATTATTTTAAAATATGTGCATAGTTTTGTTCTCTTATTTTTTATTTAATACATTAGGTTATCAAAAAAATTTTTAGCAAAAAAATAGAACCGACTTCCATATAAAACACTACAAAGGCAAAAATAACTTTAATTTCGGTAGTCGGTATCATTTGTTTTGTAGTTTCTTTTATATTTTTGACACCGCCTTCCGAAATTAAAGTTATTTTTGCCTTTGTAGTGTTTTTATATGGAAGTCGGTTCTATTTTTTTGCAAAAAATTTTTTTTCACGCTGTTTGTAATTTATCTAGTTACAAAAGCCAAAATGTCAACTACTTATCACCTTTTACAAAATATTGCTTTTCCTGGTGCAGAGCTGTTAATTTTTGAGGAGTTCTCCTGGTACATCACCATCAGCTCTACATCACCATATGCATTGTGATGAGCATAAAGTGCTTAACATCCGTACTCAAGTAATCGAATCGCAATCCACGAAATACTTATTATTGAGTAGTTTCAGTGGCCATCTGTGGTCTTCATCATTAGTTCAACTTCCCCAAATGGTAATTTTCAAAAGCAACTGCTCAAGGTACTATAAGAAGAAAAAAATTTGAAGAGTTCCCTCGATTTCTCCAGGATCTCAACATCAGATCATGATTTCGTAACAATGGGACCAACTAGAACGTATACCCTTTCAAACGCAAAAAGAATTTTTCAAACCGGTCCAGCCGTCTCCGAGTTATGAGGTAACATACATAAAAAAAAAAGTTAAAGACGAATTGAGAACCTCCTCCTTTTTTTTTTGAAGTCGGTTAAAAACAATAATTTTTATTCCTATAGATATTTTATTTCAGAATCAAGAATAATATAATGAAAAAAAAAACATCCAAAAAGTTTGATGGTGGATTCTGAAGAAAAATAATAAACAGGGTGTTACAAAAGAGTTTAAGTAATACCAAAGGAGGTTATTGTACTCATAATTATGAACAAGTTTTACTATGGCACCAGCTCTGAAATCGCAATAAAAACAGCTGTTTCAATTATTTTTTTCCAAGGGAATAAACTTTTTGTATAAAATAGCAGTTTATTTTCGTTATTTTTATTTTCGCAATATACGGTTTATAAGAATACAGCGTGTGAAGTGAACATACCTACGGATGCGAGGAGAGACGAATGAAAGGGTGGGATACGGACTGGGTGAATGGATGGACAGGTGAACGAACAGGAAGGATACATAAAAATTAAACAAGCTAATTATTATAATTTTATTTTGTGATTTTTTGACGTATTTACGCATACGGAGCGCAATGTTAATACACAAATTTTGGAAAAAAATTACTCAAGTCACAAATCTTCAAAATTTAGTTTTCTACTACAACAAGTTTTGTTTTTAGGCATCCAAAACAAATACTGCCTTGTATGTGCTCGTGCAGAGAAAAAACAAACTGCTGCACCGGAACAGTTTGCTTTCATTCCATTTCGCTTTTGTCTTTTTTGTCACTTTTATCTCTATCTGTATTTTCATCTCTATTTTTTACGTATGGTTCACGAATTTTCATATTTCTTGAAATTCGGAGATCAAGTATCTCAGGTAAAATAAAACTCAGGTAAATAGAACTTTTTCAATTTTTCTTTCATTTCTCTATCCCAAAATGTATCATCTCTTTGAATGATTTCCGTCTTCAGCTTTTCTTTTTCATTCTCCCATACGGCAAACAAACAATATTTTTTTTTGGGTTACGTGTAGCTGTCCTTGAACTTGGTAATACCAAGCATGTTTTTTGTTGATGGCTAGTTCACTAGTTTTTGTTTTTTGCCAGAAGTTTACTTTTTTATTTTCAATTGCTGCTGCTAGGCCCATTTTGTGGGCTGTCAAAGGACACTTTACTTCAACAACAGTATTTTCTCCAATTAATCCATCAGGCGTTGCACCCAAGAAACATAGTTCTTGGTCTATAAATAAACCACAGGGTCTAATCGTTTTGCGCTCTTGTACAGCCAATTGTGCAAGTGCGATTTTTTCATTCAATTGGCCATGTCTAATAGATTCCACGTGGTCAATTTTGTTCCAATAAAGAATATCTTTGACTAAATTAGCACATGGTGTATTAATACGCCTTTTTATAACTCTGCCGAAATTGGATGCAGTCAATAACGATCTTCTCATCTCTAGCCATTCTCCACTATCACTTTGTAAAACAGTTTTTCTTTCAATTGTTGCTCGTTCCAAATCAGACTTTTTAATTTTTTTCATAAACTCGTTTTTCAGTTTATCCAGTATTTCTACCGGCATATCGGGCTTTTCACAGGACTGGCCATAATCCTCATCGTCTTGTTTTTTACTGAAAACAAGCCTTCTTTTTCGTTTTATATATCTTTTACTAAGGAGTTTTTGTTTCTTCTTTCTTTCTTCCCACAGTTTCAGTTTGCCTCTTGGGCTCTTATTGGTAATTTTTTTATAAAGCTTCGAAAGTGCATTTTCTTCATTGAACGACACTGCTGACGCAATGCATCGCGTCTGATATGAGTTTTTGAGGGAAAAATTAACTCTTTTTCCTCCTACATATTTTGCTATGATGCTATGATAGCGTTCTACAACGTTACTGTCCACGTCATGAAGTAAACTTCGAGCATGGCCAGCAATACTTTGTATCATTATACTAATTCTCTGCCACAAAGAACTTAGCTGAAAGTCACTTGGAACATCATTTTGCTCCAAATCTCCCGTTTTTTTTGCAGAAATGTGTTTTGCATTCAAGGTGGTTTCCAACAGCGTGATGATGTGCTTGTAAAATGTCCTCAAATAATTTTTGCTCTTCTGGGCAGGGATCATTTTTATTTTTTTGTATTGCTTTGGTTATGCAGGATCTCATGCTCAAAACTCGCGATATGGTCAATAATTTTCTGTGACTTTTTAAATATTTGGTTTCAGTTTGCAATGTCATCATTTTGTTACAAAAATTCCTCAGTAAATGATTTGTGCATTCTACTTTTTCGACGGTAATATCAAGGTAAGGTCTTGCCTGCAAAATTTTGGAATAAGTACTTGAGTCACCATCAGATATTAGTCGTCCGTAAATCAAACCGTGGGTAGCTAATGACTGCTTAATACCTTCCACTATAATTTCACTCTCCATTCCTGTGGACGGACCGGAATAGTTTTTCGAACATAAATGTTCAGGCACTGTTGTTTTTTTCTTTTCGGCACGATCACAATGGTAGCAATATTTATTTCGGACTCCCAAATATAAAAGCTTGCCTGTTTTTCTACCTATGATTGCAGCAGCGCCGGATAAAGCTGAATATTTTTTTTTGTACGACCTTTTACCGTACACACCATCTGCTATCACATCTATGATAGGCGTACCATTCTTTGTGACCCTGCCTTCTGCTATAGCCATAATTTTCTCTTCCTCAGCTGCTTGATCCATGGACTGTTGTGTCAGTTGCTGCCAGTTTTCCGACAGTAATTTGTGGTTCTTTTGGTATGTTTTTTGGGAAATCATTGGCAAATTCATGGCTGATGAAAATTCTTGTAGCTGAGAATGACCACAACCAATAGAAATTGCACCAGCTACAGCACATGTATTTATTGATAAACAATTATCATTGTCGTTAATGATAACAAATTGTTGTTTACACATTTTACATAAAAAAGTAAATTTGGAAGATAAGCCGTGAAGCTTTTCACCAACTAACTCAAGAGAAGATAGCCCGCAGTCTAATGGTCCGTGATTTGAGATCTCACACAACTTTAAAAAAAAATAGGAAACATTAATAATCCTGCGTCCAATTTGTATGTTCTTTTTAGGAGTATAGTTTTCCGTCTGTAAAAATAAATGAATATTTTTTTTTATACCATAAAACATTGTTTTAACTTAAAATAATTTTAAATAAGTATGTTTTCACGGAATAACTTACTTCTGCACTATAATTTAACCCATCAGTTTCTTGGTTTTCAGGTTGGACATCACAATGACTTTCTTCAGTAGCACTAGCCACCTAAAATTGAATTATACCATTTTTATTTATGAAACTAATTCTACACAACTCGCAAAATTATGTTACTGTAACGTGCGGTTGAAGTTTTGAATATTACCTGTGTATTAAAGGTTTCTTCTAGTACTTGCTCAGATGAATATGTACTTTTATCAATAACTTCACGACCGTGATCATTCTGTGATGCCACAGTTTCCAATCTAAAAATACAAAAAGTTTGTGGTAATGAAATTCATTACAAAATAAAGCGGGACATTATTTACCATGTTTGTTATTTGTTTCGAGTTTCGATTGTGAAACAACTGAAAAAAATTGGCCAAGTGCAAGTCAGACTCACCCATGAAGGGTTCCGTAGTAACTATAATAATATAATATAACATGTATATTAATTTGACAAAAAAGACCTTACAAATTCCTTAAAAGTAGCTTATTTAAACGATTTGGAAACGATTTACTTTATGAAAAAATGGTTTTAGAAACTTCAATCTCATTTTTTAAAGACCTGTATATAGATATCACACACGCATAGGTTTCATGTAAAGAAATATTTTCAGTTTTTAGTTCCATATATGGGGAGCCTTCCATGTATGGGGAGGTTCCATGTATTTTAATTTTTTTTTATTTTTTTTTTTCTCAAAGTCGGAAAGCGGTTTATCGGAAGACGGACGGACGGACAGACAGAAACAGATAGACAGACAGACAGACATGATGAAACTATAAACAACAATTACAGGGTGGCAGGGACATCTACGCGCAACCGCTTACCATGGATTCAGTACATGATTCTGGACCCCCTGCGTGGATAGTTTTCGTCGGCTTTTTCTTAATTTCATAAAATTACGAAAAATCCGACGCAATAACAAAACAGTAAATTCACTTATTTCAAACAGTAATGTAAACAAAACTCAAAAAGGCTACCTGATTAGTTATGTTGATCTCGCAAATTAACCCTAGCAAAACAGCTGATCAGGTAGCTCTTTCGAATTTTATTTACATTGCTGTTTCAAGTGAAACAAGTGAATTTTATATTTTAATTAACAATGATTTTATACAGTTTTCAGTAAAAAAATACTGAAAAATCCTGAAAAATTAAAAAAAACAACGAAAGATTCCAACGCAGGGGGTCCAGAATCATGTACCAAATCCCTGGTAAGCGTTTGTGCGTCGATGTCCCTGCCACCCTGTATATTACTTGTGCCAAAATATAGTAGTAAATATCCCGTTTTAAGACAGATTTAGTGACCATGTCAATTTTAAAACTGCGTGAAAATGTCAATTCTAAATTTTCTAGTTCTGTGGTTCAGAAGTTGGTACATTTTAGATTTCATTTTTTAGGGTTCCGTAGCTGAATGGCAAAAAACGGAACCCTTATAGTTTCGATATGTCTGTCCGTCTGTCTGTCTGTCTGTCTGTCTGTCCGTCCGTCCGTATGTCACAGCCATTTTATTCCGAAACTATTAAGACTATACATGTGAAACTTAGTAGGTAGATGTATTCTGTAAACCGCTTTCCGATTTTAAGAAAAAAAAAAATTACCCCATACATGGAACTAGAAATGAAAATATTTTTTTTTATGAAACCTATGTGTGTGTGGTATCTATAGACAGGTCTTTAAAAATGATATGAGGGTTTCTAAGACCGCTTTTTCATAAAGTCAATCGTTTAAAAGATATAAGCTTCCAAAGCCCCCTCTAACTTCTATAATAATGGAGTAAAAAAAAAAAATAATATGTCTGTAGATCTTAATGTAAATTTTCAACCAAAATTGGTTTGAACGAAATCGGTTCAGCAGTTTTTGAGATATAGCATATTTTCTAAAACCGCAAATATAACTTTGTAATTCATACAAACACTATGAAAAACAAAGTTATTTAGCGTAGTTATAAAAATGTAAATAAGCTAGTTATAAGAAATTTTAAGGTTTTTTTCATTCTTCAAATAAATATACATATTATATTATATTATATTATTATAGTTACTACGGAACCCTTCATGGGCGAGTCTGACTCGCACTTGGCCAATTTTTTGTATTTATTTCGTAAAATTGTTGAGCTATAAATAAAAGATTAGGCAACTAACATTCATAGTTAGGTACATACCTATTCTCTTACTTAGTTATGTATGACAATAAGCAACATCTGAATTTTCAGATCAATCAGATATTTTGTCATGCACATAGTAATGTGCATGTGTAGACCGCGGTTTATTGATATGGGCAGTAGCCCATATCAATAAACCGCGGTCTTGAAACAAAATGTTTCTTACTTTGTTTTATTCTTTATTATAGCCTAGATAATGTGTCGATACTTACTCATTGAAAATAACTTCGGCGTTGACATTTTCGACTTTCTTTCTCCTATAAAAAAAAGAAAACGTTTATTTTTTTATTCAGCAAAATATTTACAAAATTAGGAATTGTGATGAAATAACTGACCGTATTCGAGTAAAATAAAGTGCTCAATACTGAGACGGTTCCAATAATGTGTCATAATATTTTAGAAATAATTTAGTAATCTAAAATATTCTTACCTTTTAACATCGTTCATATGTACGGCGTTTGATTTATATGAACGTTTTTTAGTCCTTTTAACTGGCTTCACTTTATTTCCCATATTTATAAAATAAAATTGAAATCAAGTTACGCTATTTTAACCTGAAGTATTTTATATTTACAAGAAAGAAGATTATTTATAGAAAATTTATATAAAAAATGAATTTTATAAATAAAATAATGAATTTACAGACGAAACTTTACAATAACTACAAACAATTCCGAGTCGAAATAAATCGGCGAGAAAAGCGACGCGTCCATATAGCAACAGGCGTTGGCCGGCACTGTCGGTACACAGGCGTTTACGCACACATGCGTACGTATTATATTGCGAAATAATAATACGCGATTTACAGAAAATGTATTGATTGGATTAAAAAAATAAAACACTATTTCGTTAGTATGTTTCTTGTTGAATAATTTGTCAAAAAATCAGAATGATCGTATGTATTTTAATATGGTTTTTATTCGTTAAAAGATTTTTTTAGAGGTATCTTTGTGATTTTTTTGTATGAATTAAAATTTGTTGTATTATGTTTTCAACACACTACTTAACTAGATTATATCCTGAAGAATATCATATATTTTTCTGATTGTGTTAACTGCAGTGAATCATATACTTTAACGCATTATAAAACTCGCGTTTAAACCTATTTTCGCGTCTGGAGAGCCTTAAGAAAATATTGGGTAGAAAAAACCATTTTTTTCAACGTAGCGCAATTTTGAATATACAGATAGAAAGAGCGTGAAAAACTAAGTAAGACTGCATCAAAAAGTCAATTTGGCCAAAATGGTCTTTACGCCCTTTGTAGCGGAAAGCGTCGGTATGCTGCTATTAACTAGTGATTTACATGAAGCGATTACCTATACGATACGACCCTAGATGGCGTTGTGCGAAAAAAAAAAAAGTTGTGGAATATTATATTATTATTATATTATATTATTATACCGATTACTTCCATAATACGTCAGCGGAGTAACACAATACCCCTATTCAAGGCATGTGTCAAATTTTCTGGCTTCTGAAATTCTGACTACCCGGTACGCAGGCGCGGTCCGAAGGGGGTATCACAGGGGAATTGACCCCACACACAAACACCCCACAAAAAAAAAAACGTACACCCCAAATAGAAAATACTTATTCTAAAATTTTGCAAAATAAGACGTTCCATTATCACCCGATTTGTCAATAAAAATAGAAGACTTCCATTTGTTTTATAATGTGTGCGGTAAAATTTGTATTGTGCAATAAAGAAAACTCATTTACTCGACATATTTTATTGTTAGTGACCCCCCCTCCAATTCCAAGCTGCGACCGTGCCTACGACTGTCAAAGATGTACTGAATGACACTGCCCTACACGAACTAAAAGGCCGCTATCCCCAAAAAGTATTTTTCGAGTAAACGTAAAAATAAATGGGAAAATATTTTTTTTACAAAACTACGTTACCTATGACAATGGTTGTAAGTTAGTTTTGTGGGTATAGTTTCTGTGCACAATACATGACACTTTTTTTGTAAATATTAATTGTTTTTAATATAGCGTTATATTTTAATATTGAATATAGTATCTAATGTGGTATTTTTTTAAACGTGGTAAGATCATCAAATGAGTCCTCCCACCCCGGGCAGGGCCGGAGGGACTGTCAGACTTGAACTGACTAAAATCCACGGTATTCCTTCAATAGCCCTTTACGTTCCGGGGTCACGGTAATGGGATAAGTCCCACGACCCCGGCAGGCTTCGGCCCTCTACAGGGGGGGCCTCGTCATATTGCTAACGCTCTTTGAGGCGCGCGTGGAACACAACGCGCCGTCGACCCGGGCATGGTCCATGGTCGGACAGCGAGTTGCCCTTTACTCGCTGTCCGCATGCCCGCGCCTACGGTGGCCGGAGATCGTCGGCCGACGTCCGACGCCGTGAGCGTCTACCACTGCGATAGTAATGTGGTTTAGTCGCTTTTTAACTAAGGAAGTGACAGTTATGTTGTTTAGCTGCTTAGCAAAATTGCTGTTCTTGAAAAGTATTAATCGTAGGAAAATGATTCTTAGACTAAAAGACAGAGAATCAAATTAAAAAGTGGAGAATGATCTTTTGTGGCTTAACGGCCTTTTAGTTAGTGCAGGGCAGGACAGCCGCGACCACGCGCTTAGCGTGTTTTCTGAAGCACGGATGAATCACAATAATATGCTAAAATGGTCACCCGTTCATGTGTAACCTCAGCGAGCGTTGCTTAACCTAAAAGATAAACCCGCATGGCAACTATACCTACACAACTTGAGACAAATATTTAATCAAGCAAAGAAATCCGTGTTAAACCTATAGATTAAATATTGGGCTTTATATTGTAAGAAATAAAAACTTTAGAACCTCCGTAAAAGTTTATATACAATGTCTAATAAATAAACAAACGAGATCTTACATAAAACAGCCGGCGTTAACAGTATCTACACAAACTTATTTTATTCATTTTTAACTACTAGTCTATGTAAATAAACTAATACTGTAAAGAGGTGAAATTGTTTGTATGTCTGTAAAGGAAACTTAGGAAGTTTTTATCTAATTACGAAAAGCCCTTGTTTTAAAGCAGCGAAATATTTTTTTAATTATAATTTAGAATTCGTTGCGCGGGGGAAAAGTCCTGTCAAATCGCAACTTTTGTCAGGATGGCGGGAGGTTAGGTTAGGTTAGGTTCTCAAAAAAAAGAAAAATGTTAACTGATGACTAGGCAGCATGGTCTCAGACCTTAGCCTGTTCCGTCAGGAAGTAATATATCTAAAAAAAGTCATTGCACGAGGGATTTTTCCCAGGTAAATTCTGATTCCTTGGAAATTACGAGATAAAAATTAGCCGATAATGTTGGCCTATAACCTAGAGGGGTTACTTTTCTCATCTTATCACCATCACCATCTATTTTTAGGCTTTTCCCAACCATATTGGAGTCAACTTCTGACCTTCACAACTCTGTGGCTGGGTGTCAGATTAACAGGCTTCTGACTAACTATAACGACTGTGTACGATAAATATCTCATTATCAATATCATTCAAATGAATGACAGCCGCGCCAACGCTTTACTAGACACGTGGGATTGTGACGCTGATGAGTTTCATCCGTCACAACAATATAAAACTGTGAGCTGGAGTACCTACCAAAAAATGTCTGTATGGTTGTGGTATAATTTACGTAATCATTTAACAACTATGTATTTATAATATTAATGTATTTTTATTCTTTGTTTGTTTCAGTAACCTAACCCAACAAGTTCAACTGTACCAATTGAAGAAACAGAGACAACCGTTCCTGTTCTGAGTTTACCTTTTTCTTTTCGAAATCCATTCTCTCTCTAATCAAGTAATCATACACACTTGTTTTTCCAATTTACTTTAGACATTGGCAGAATAGTCGACATCAGCTCCACTTGCCATTAACAAAAAATAGAATAGAATAAACACGGAGGATTCTCGATATGTTATTATAGCCACCCATCCAAAGACTCACCTCGGAAAGCGTAATCTTTTAGTGAATGTTCCATTAAAATCAGATGTTCTAGAGATTAGACCGGATAGACAAGGAAACAAAATTTTGTTATACGTGATAAGCTCGCGTTTCTCCACTATCTGACCTGATGGTAAGCGATGATGTGGCTGAAGATAAAGCACGCTTGTCTAGAAGTAACTTATTCAAACCTAAAGACCTATCAGAAGCTATCAGGAAACACAGTCTCCGGCAGGGAATTCCACGCCTTAGCTGTTTTATTAAATTAGTGTGGGTATATGTTCCTTACGTTAATAAGTGTCGTAGATATATAGATAAAATAACACCGGGTGTAGAATGTTGTGTTTTAATAGATGAACAAGCTTTTTTCATTCGTCTGTACATGCTTCTAGAATGTTGGCTGAAAAAACCGATCAAGGGGGAGATTGTAATAACCCCATTTGTGGTTAGCAAACGATGTTTTCCGATAAATAGAACCTACTAGACCAGAATAATGAATGTCTACTAAGAATTAGTAATTTATTTTCAGGAAAATTCTTGGCCTGTCTGCCGTCTCGGGCGTTATAAATCGATTGTGTTTGATGGAATTCGATCGATCTTTTCTACCCTTTTTTTCGGGGGGAAAAATCATCGAATCCTACCGCTCTGAATAAGGCGGAAGACTTCTACTGACTTAAAAGCCACCCTTCAGTTGCCCTGGCGTTCCGTGGCCGTGGTACTCGTTAAATAGGGCAAAGGTCTTATCGGGCCCTAACATTGCTGCTGACTGCTCTATTAGGGCGTGCATGGGACACTCTTGCTCGAATAAATAGACAACAGTTTACTTTCAAAATTCTCTTTCAAGAGCTTTAAGATTACTCCTGAAATCAGTTAAGCGATTCGAGCAGAAGTCTCTTTTCTCCACAGCCGCATCTGGAAACATTCACCCTTGTTTTTTTAATTACTAATGAGCCCGATCACACCTGATGGTAAGTGTAAGATGAGGTCTACGATCGAACGAGCGAGCCCAGAAGATGCCTGTTCACACTTGCTTTAAAGACCGACGGGTCATATGTGGCAGAGAACACAGAAGCCAGCAGAGAGTTCCACACCTTGGCTGTACGCACAATAAATGTAGAGGAGAAGCGCTTAGTACGACAAGACGGTATATCGACCAAGTGTGAATGGTATCCTGCGGTACGTCTGGTGGACCGGTAGTGAAAGGGGGTTGAAGGGATTAGGTCATGGAGCTCCAGCGCACACTCTCCGAAGTACTAACTGTAGAAAAAATGGCGTCGTAGCCTTATTATCTCTTAGTCTGTCTGACATAGAGCATTATCACAAACGTGGACAAGTATTTCATATTGTTTTTACTTTTATCCTTTTCTCTCATATCTATGTCCGGATTTTTCTATTTATTTTTCGTTGAAAATTATAATGTTATGTTTGTGCTATTGCCTGCCGGGGTTGCGGAAATGTTCTAACAAGATACCGCGGCCCCGGAACTTAAGGGCAGCTGAAGAAACAGGGTGGGTCAGTAGAAGTCTGACACTCCCTTCCGCTCTACCCAGAGCGAGAGTAGTCATTCGATGATTTTCCCACAGGGAAGAAAAATGATTATGCTATTACTTTTGTTTTATTTCTGTTTAGGCAGCCTTAATTGAATGGAAAAATATTCCTTTATTCTTTAAAGTAGGTGCACAAACGTAAATAAAGCTTTTCTCCCAGTAACTACCTCCATTCTTAAATTATATATATAGTACTTCCGTCCCAACATAAAGATGAATAAATATATTCTCAGTGAAATAATTAACTAGCGACACAGCTAGTTAGTACGTGCGGTTCGCTCCAAATCCGCGACGTGACTGATTGGCGATAGCGCGGATTAGCAACGTGTGAGGTCCGCTAGCGCCAGCGTTCCACGTTTGAATTTAAATAATTCCAATTTATTGGCAGTTTACAATGCACATTTCATGTTTTTTTTTGTCAATGGTCCTTATTAAAAAACCTACTTTGTTAAAGAAATACTTATCTATACTTCCAACTTAATCTTACTATTACTGACTTTATAAGGCGAAAGTTTGTGAGGATGTATGTACGTTTGTTGCTCTTTCACGCAAAAACTCCTGAACGGATCTCAATGAAATTTGGTAAGTAGCTAGTTAATATCTTGGATTATCACATAGGCTTCTCTTTTCCCAGAATTCCCACGGGTACGGGATTTACGCGGGAAAAACCTCCCACGCGAACGAAGTTGCAGGCAAAAGATAGTCGTTATAAAGAGGTAAAATTTGTTTGTAAGTTTCTATGTAGGGGTTAATCTCCGAAACTAATGATCCAATTCTAAAAATGTTTTCATTGGTAATAAGGTGCATTATTTGAGAGTGCTATAGGCTACAAATAAATAATTTCACGCGGACGAAGTGCTAGTATCGGGTAAAGAGAGCTTTCAAGAGCATTTTATCTTATACTAGCTTCTGCTCGCGACTTCACTCACGTGGAAACTCTCAATGTCACTCAAGAATAATGAATAATGTAGCTTTCTATTGGTGAAAGAGTTTTCAAAATCTGTTCTGTAGATCCAAATGTAGACGTAGTCTACAAACTAGCATCTGGCATCATGAAAAAGCATACTCTATCTATACCTACTTTAATACTAATATTATAAAACCGAAAACTTTGTTCGTTCGTTTGTTCAAACGCGCTAATCTTCGAAAGTCTCTCGATGGATTTGGATAAAACTTGATATGGAAGTAGCTTGAAGCCTGAGAAAGCCGTGGCTTTTTATCCAACTGCAAAAGTTGGAGGGTTATGTTTTTGTCATGATAAAGTCCACGGCAGAGAAGCCACGCTGTAATGACGGGTGATAGGTGGTTTAGGAACGAATATTGCACTTATGTTTATGCACTTTTTAGTACCTACACTATAACATCTACATACATATATACAACGTGTAACGGAAGCCCCAGATCTATCCAATAGGACTGAAGACGACATCGGGTATGGAGTCTCTATGCAAAGTTTAAGCTCAAAATAAGTGACTCACAGAATTGATACCAAATGATTGGTTTCATATGTTTCTTGAATACCAGTAATAACAAACGGGTCACATCACTATGAGGGTCATCACTTTCCACGTCACTTGCCAATAAAACGATAATTATCTTCGTTCTTCTTAATTTGAAAAATTTGGTCTCTGGTATCAATGTATTGAAATTTCTAATATGCTCCATACATGAAGACATAGGATTAGAAAACCCTTGCCATATCGTTTATTATCATCCAAAGAAGCCGTGCACTTGATATGTATATACCCTTTAAATTACACGTTGTATATAATGAAACTTACACAGGTATTTTTTTTTACGTAAATGTAAACCAGATGAGGACTGTGTTTCCTAACTAGCTACTCTGAGAAGAAACACTGAAACAAACTCAGAGATCAACGTCTCTTTTAAAGTCCATACAATCTGTAGTGATCAAATCATAGTATGAGAACCATGTAGGTGTATGTCTGTGGCGCCGGCTCGTCCAAACAGTGCAACCATTAGTCAGTTATCGCGTAGCTCAAATTAAAATCTTAAGGAGCTCGAATTTTCTTTATTTACTTGGAAGCTATCAGTTAAGTCAGAGATAGTTTGTTTAAAGAAAAATAAACGAAAGAATCCAGCGTATCTGACAAAGCGTAATAAAAATGTATTTCGTTGTCTATTAAAAACTCAACGACGCTTCCCAAACACTAAACAGGCAACTTCAAAAAAAGAACACAATCGTTCCGAAATTCGAAATTCAAAATTCGAAAAAAGTCGTTACTATTCTTCCGTAGATGTTTATCAACGCGCCTAATGGCCCATTGTTACGGGTGCATTCCGTGTTTTTCTAAACAAATTTTAATTATGGCAATTTTTACTGAACGCAACCATAGATACTAACGGCCATGATGATTGCTTTGTCTTCTAAGTTCAAATGTTTGTTTAAATTCTGATACGGTTGAGTGGGACATTTTTCAAAGACTCGTTTTGGTTTGGCAGTTGAGATTCTCCGTAATTGAGCTTAGTCGTGAGTTTGATTCACGGTTCAGGACATTCACATAGTGTGTTTTCCTAATGACGATTTGGAAGTGAGTAATTAAGGAAATCTTTTTAGTCATAAAACTTGGCAATTTATAAACCAGGCCTGAAAGACTACTGATAAAAGGTATAATTTCGTAAAGGTAGTTCAGTCGCGTTTGACTCAAAATGAAGACTTACCTAAAACATAATATTTGTGTTGTCTTTAAAAAAAAATCTCTAAACTAGGAATTACCTACTTCTATATCGTGCGTGTGTTTACTGCACAAATACCTAGAGCCGACAACTATATGTAGGCTATACCAATATTTGTACCGGAGTCGAACCCGCGTCTTGCAACGCAGCAATCATTCGCCTAACTAGTGCGCCAGCCGTGTTGTCATAAGATTAATACTAAAATATAATTTAAGGATAAACTGAAAAATATAGTAAACTTTTATTGAGACTATGCCACTTTTTTGTGATACATAAGCATTGATAGCCTAGTAGTTACAGAGTTGCAGGTTTTAGGTTCGATTTCTCTTTCTGCGGTCACCTTTTACTGCGAAGCAGTTATGCAAGCGAAGGAGAGGCGGGTCTCAAGGCCCTCACAGCCCTCGCGCCCCAGCCGCCGCAGGAGACGCTCCGGGTGTCGGGAGTCGCAAGGTGACTCCCAGCTACCGTAGGCGTGGGCCTGCGGGCTGCGAGCAATGGGTAGCTCGCCGCCCAACTAAAACCAGGCCCGTGTAGACGGCGCGTCGTGTTCCACGCGCGCCTCAAAGAGTCTCAGCAAAATTGTCGGGGGCCGTTACCTGCCGAGGTTGTGGAATTGTTTGAAAGAGTTACCGCGGCCTCGGAACACGAACGGCATATGATGGAACACGGATGGGTTTTAGTCAGTAAAAGTCTGACACACTCTCCCGCTTCGCCCAGACCGGGAGTCAGTCTTAGAATGATTTCACACCCTTAAAAAAAACACAGGTACATTACTCTGTGTTATTTTCATCACCATCACTGCTCCCAGCTCCAAAACTTCGACTTAATTAATAACCTGATATTTATGTACCTACAGAATTTGCAGGTATGTGAATATTGAAATAAAAACAACTATATCAGCCTATAAAGTTCCCACTGCTGAGACACAGGTAGGGCTGCCATCACCTAAATTGCTGGCCCCAGACATAGACCTTGTAGACCCCGGACATTTGGGTAAAATCGCCATTTTTCCCAGGACACCTTAGAATAAAATATTTCTGAATTTGAAAATAATAACAACGATGTTTAGTTATGGGTTTTATTTACTAATAACATGATAAAGGTTTAGAACATTTTTAATAATGGTTTCTTTATTTATATTTAGTCTAGTATGAAAACGTCTAGAAAATACAATGCCTTTAAGTTATTTGTTTCTAAGAATAAGTTAGAATTGTTTCTTAATGACGAGTTGTGGCCAGACGGCATAACATTTAGGCGTTTTGTGCGGTTTATGTACCGTAAGGGACAAGAACAGGTTATAGCTTGATACCACTTTTCTTTATGAACAAAAATAATAACAAACACTGTAATATCATCTCTTTTAACTGTAAGTCTGTTAAGCGATCGATGGAAAGTGTTAGAAAGTTATGTGATATGAGCGATATTGTATGCCTCCAAGAAACATGGCTTCTACCCCATGATATTCCTATTTTAAGTACCATATCAGATGAATTTGAATATACGGGTAAGTCAGCCGTTGACACAACTGCCGGATTGCTGATTGGAAGGCCGTATGGGGGAGTAGCCATTCTGTGGAGAAAAGGTGTTTTCGATACAGTCACTGTGTTAGAATGTAACAGCTGTCGCTTGGCGGCCGTCAAAGCTAGCATTGGCGGGCGCTCGATTATTGTAGCATGTGTGTATATGCCGACTAATTCGCCCGATAACTTGCATATGTTTACGGAAGTGTTAGGTGAGATCAGTGCAGTGGTTGCGGGCGGTGGAGTCGAGAGTTTGTTTATATTGGGTGATTTTAACGCACATCCAAACGAATTATTTTTTAGGGAACTTACTAGTTTCTGCGCAGATCAATCGTATGTTTGTGCTGATATTGAAAAGCTGGGAATAAATTCTAGTAGCTATACTTTTATGAGTGAGGCACATGGATGTAGGAGGTGGCTTGATCACTGTATAGTCTCTCTGTCAGCTTGGGCTGCAGTGGATAAGGTTACAATAAAAGAGGATGTATATACGTCAGATCATCTACCACTTTGCATTGAGTGTAATTTAAATTTAGTAAGACCTAAGCTGGTAACCATGCCTACTCCTTGCAATAAAGTAATTTGGGGGGACCGAAATGACTCGCAAATTGACAGATACCGTGAGCTATGTAACGGTAAGTTGCGTGAAATTGATTTTCCTCTGGAGTTTCAAGAGTGTAGCCATAGTTTTTGTAATTTAAGCGAGCATAAAACTATTCTAGATGAATTATATTGTAAAATATCATATGCATTATGTGACGCCGCCGAGCAAACATACGAAAAGGTAGGGACTGTGTGTAGAGGTGGGAACCACAAGACATTATGTGGGTGGAATTACCATGTAAGAGATTCATACCGGGAGGCCAGGCGTAAATTCGAAGTGTGGGTTTTACACCAACGGCCAACCTCTGGAGCTATTTTTGAAGAAATGCGAGTGGCCCGTAACATCTTCAAGGCTCGGCTAAAATGGTGCCAAAAAAATCAAGAGCAAATAAAGATGGATATGATAGCAAAAGCAAGAGCAACAAATAATTTCGCTAAGTTTTGGAAGTCCACGAGTAAGCTTGATATTAAGCCTGGCCTATCCGTGAATGTAGGTGGGAGGAGTGATCCGGGGGAGATTGCTAATATGTTCAAGGAACATTTTACAGTGCAGTCTCCGCTGGGTCCCTCCATTGATATGAACAATGCTGGGCCTGAAAATCAGAGAGTGGATTCATTCATGTTCTTTTCGGCCAAACAAGTTGCAACAGTAATTAAAAATATGAGCAAAGGCAAATCTCCTGGATATGACGGGCTCAGTATTGAACATCTCAAATTTGCGGGGGTACATCTGCCAAGGGTGTTGTCGTTGTTTTACACCATGTGCCTAAGTCACTCCTACTTGCCCGCAGGACTAATGAAAACACTGGTGGTTCCCATAATTAAGAACAGGACGGGCGACATATCTGATAAGTCAAACTATCGACCTATATCTCTCGCAACCACATTGGCAAAAGTGCTGGACGGTATGATTGATTCTAGCTTGAAGGAATGTCTATCCATGCATGACTCACAGTTCGGGTTTCAACCTGGACTGTCAACGGAAAGTGCCATAGTGAGTCTCAAACATACGGTCCAGTATTACACTGATCGTAGGACGCCGGTATACGCCTGTTTTCTGGATCTTTCCAGAGCCTTCGATCTGGTAAATTACGATGTACTCTGGAGAGAGCTTGAGGACAGGGGTGTATCGGCAGGAGTCCTCAGGATCCTACAGTATTGGTATGCGAACCAAGAAAATGTTGTTAAGTGGTCCAATGCACAGTCTGAGACTTATAGGTTGGAATGCGGTGTGAGACAGGGTGGTCTGACGTCTCCTAGGCTATTTAGCACATATATAGATGGCCTAATCGTGGACCTCAGCAATATGCGGGTCGGATGTAGCGTTCATGGTGTAACAATAAATAGTATCAGCTATGCTGATGACATGGCTTTGCTGGCGCCGACGGCAAGTGCTGTAAATGAAATGCTGCGGGTCTGTCAGGCGTATGCTGCCTCGCACGGACTTGTTTATAATGTTATGAAGTGCGAATACATTGTCTTTAAGGCCAGCGGTGAATGCCCAGATACTATACCTGACATTACCCTAAACGGCTTGAACGTCAAAAGAGTGACGAAATTTAAATATCTAGGGCATCTTCTCACTGACGACCTTAAGGACAATGTCGATATTGAAAGGGAGCGTAGGGCATTGGCGGTCCGAGGTAACATGTTGGCCCGAAGATTCGCTCGGTGTAGCAGTCTTGTGAAAGTAACACTATTTAAGGCGTATTGCCAGTGCTTTTACACGGGGAATCTTTGGGTCAACTATACCAAAAGAACGCTGGATGACCTACGCGTTCAGTATAATAATATTTTTAGGATGCTGTTGGGACTGCCACGATGGTGCAGCGCATCTGCTATGTTTGCGCAAAACCGAGTTGACGGCTTCCACGCCGTCATTCGCAAGAGAACCGCGTCGCTGTTGTCAAGGTTGCGGGCGAGTGGCAACAGCATTCTAAAAACTGTGGCGGAGAGTATCGACTCTCCGATTATTAAAAGTTTTGTGAGAAGGACAATCACTAACCATTAATTCGGGGATGTCCTTTTCACAATACTATATGGTCTGTCTTCTTCTCTATTGTATTTTAACTACTAACACTAGTAATAAGTTATATTATTGTTTACTAACACGCTGGATCATTGTTGTCTGAAAATAAAGAATTATTATTATTATTATTATAACAAAAGCAATGAGAAGAAATACTGTAGGAAAATAATCGCTATCGTGGTTTTTGGCACTCGTAAAATAAAAAAATCCCGTACGGTCAACAAATAAGTCTGCATGTTGTTTATCGAACGTCGCTTCACATTTAAAATAAGAACGTTCAAATTTGAAATAAGAACGTCCGTTCAGCGCACTTGGGCTCAACTTGGCGTTCTCTTATTTTGAATTTCGACGGCAATATCGCACGGTTATAAATGTCGTAGAGCTGTTTTGCTCTTTTATTTATGGAACGGCCTCTATGGTTGAGCTCAACCTAACGAGGTCCTTTTGAATTTTGTAGGACTCTAAACTTTACAGCTAGTTTAAGTTTACATACCACAAAGATCCTTAAGAAAAATCTATACGTCGTGTTCCACCCGCGCCTCAAAGAGTAGTCAGCAGCATCGACGGGGCCCGATAGGTCCATTGTCTGCCGGGGTTTCGGGAATGTTGTAAATAAACTCAAGGGCAATTGAAGGAATAGGGTGGGTTTTTAATCAATAGAAGTCCGACACTCCCGTTCCACGTTCCACCCAAAAGCGGGAGAAGCTATGTGATGATTTTCCAGAAAAAAAAGTTTTCTCTTAGTAGCTAGATAGATTGGAGTAGTATCTATTTAATTAATGATACACTTACTATTGTCACAGAAACTAAAATCACGCTTAAACTTAAAAAATAAACCAAAGATAAGTAGAGTATCTAAAACAAAAACTAACGTAACAAAACGACTCCATTCCTCACTTTACAGTCTCCAATTTCAAAATTCGGTAGGACATTAAGTATCGGGACCTCTCATTGGTTCGTTTAAAAAAGGAACTCTCTTTTTTTAAAGCAAAGACATTAACTTACGAAGCCTAAGGATTGTTTATGTCACGCGGTCTTTTTTAAAATGCATTTACTTAATTGATTTTTTTTTCTGGCGATAAACATTTATTTTTGGTTTAGGTACCGGTCTTTTTGTGAGACTTAATATTTTGAGTCTTAATTTTGTGAATTATGTTATGTGCTGTGTTGTGGTGGCTATCTTTGAATTTGCGGTTATGCCTTTTTCATATATTAACTTAATAACCATATTTTTGGGTAAAGGAAATTGTAAAACGAGTTTTATAATTTATTAATGGCACCCATCCATGGCGCCATCTCGTTAAGCGCTGCTTAACCTCGAAGCTAAAAACTGACTGTCATAATTTAGCCACCAGTTCCTCAGGAAAATGAGCAATAACCATGGCTATTTAGTTCTTATATGTATTTCAGCAATTAAAGCTAAAAGCTTTGTGTTTTTTTATTAATAAACACATTTTTTCTGTATAGATTTTATTAATAATAGGCTCGCGTTTGACCACCATCTCACCTGATGATATGTGATGATGTTACGATGAGGGTGGCAACCGTGACTACTAGGCATGATGTCTCGTATTCTATTCTAGGGGCGGGCAAAAGTGCTATTTGGTTTTCTATTACAAATTTCACTATAGCGCAGCCCGTAGTTTGGGAGTTGGCGGTTTCATACGGCGGTTAGGTCTCCAGAGAAAGGAACCTCCTCACAATACAAGCTGTATCGAGGAGTACGTGGCCTCTGTATGGGACACTTTTTCCTATCATTATAATTAGAAAGAACAGTATTTATTGCCAACAGACAAACGACATGCTAACAGTATTAAAAACTTATTTGGTAAGGTAATTGGATCTTCTAATTATGTTAGTAGATAAGGAAAAAGGACATGCTCGTAATCCCGGCAGAAACCATAGACACCATAGTATTTAAACTCACGCTACCTGTGTATTTACGGAAGAAAACCTAATGGTATACCCACACAAAATAGAGATAAAAGTGCTCTATGAAAACGATTAGTCTCGGTACACGGTTTTTAGAGAAATCCCACGAGTTTCACGAGTGTTGTTAGGTGTTTGGTTCCGTAGAATTTATTTATTTAAACAAAACGGCTGAAACCAATTACACTATTTAATATAATTTATTCAACACATTGAGAAAGAAAGAAAGAGAAAAAAACGTTTATTTCCACAAGTACCTACACACGGTAAAAATTAAATTACAAAATATTTATTTTATAACCAAAAAAATTTAAATTAGTTGGTGATTGGAGCCTTCTTTTAAGCAAGTAATATTGTTATTAAAATAAATTAATAACATAAAAAACTAAAAACACGATTATAAGACGAATGTAATGGGCACAAACTCGATATGTTTACTAGTAGGCAGTCCAAGGTTCCATCAGTCATCTTCCAGTTCCATCATCAGACCAGCTCGATGCTACCATATTATTGTATTGTCACCTATATAACTGCCAAGTTTCAAGATGATACAACAATTAGAAGTGCGTGTAATTCAGATTCTCAGATTTTAATAAATAGCTAGTTACAGCTCAACCTAATAAGTGTGTTAAAAAGTATAAAATAAAAAAAAAACTTCATAAGTAGGACAGGTAGTGCCCAACGCTAATTTTCAACTGTACTGGTGAGTATACGGATGTCAAACAGTTTCACTCCTCTCACAAACATTCAAACATTCTGACAGTGTCATCTTCCATTCATCCGCAAACATATCTAAATCTGTGTTTGAGTCCAAGAGAGCGTTAATAGCGGTTAAAGTTCGAGGAATAGGTGACTTGGAGTGTGCAGTTGGAACAGCCAGTAAGCGGTGTTTTCTTCGATCACAATTGTCTGGGTCAAACAGATTGCAGACCTCATTATGCAGATGAGGCGCATTAATAATCACTTAATCAATCTATTAATCATTTATCTTGTCAAACATACGAGTAGGTAAGTTTACAGATGTCAATGATGTATAATATGCGCACTATGTTTCGCCAACATAAGGCGTTCCAAATCAAGTCATTATTTCTACAATACGAGTAATAATACTGCAATACAATTAAGGAACTTTGTCAAATATCCCCTGAGAATCTTAAATATCCCAGTATTCAAATATTAATGGCTCTATAAATAGATTTTATATTAAATTATATGGTTTTATTATTACTCATAAAATTAGATTTTAGCATTATAAAGCATAAAAAACACTTATTACACTAAGAAAATTCATACACATTCACAAAGTAATTAACAGAAGCATTCTACAGATGAGAAGAATTACTACCTATACCTAAGGTAGTAATTCTTCTTATCGTGTGGGTAAGTGAGGTCTAACGACCCCATACACCCTAGTGTCAGAGTTTCTAGACCGTCTCAAGGGCCTCTGACGTGGTCTATTTTGACGACCGCCATTTGGCGACCGGGACCACCGGCTTATATGTGCCTTCCGAAGCACGGAACCATCTTTTTATCAGACAATTA